>CM061558.1:25726460-26926460 GCA_030864225.1 Capsicum baccatum var. pendulum | reverse complement strand
GAAGTCCTTATTAGGAGAATAATGTTCATAGAATTCATTTAGAGCCAAGTGGAGCTAAGAACATTAGATTCGTCCAAAATTTGGCATTCAATCCTACAAGGGTCCACTTTAAATGAGTATAACCTTTTATATACGTGGAATTTTCCATCCCAAGACCCACCAAATTGTATATAATTGAATTAGCTTTCCGACGATACCAATTTCGCAAAAATCCGATACCTGAGCGAAAAGTTATAGCCATTTTAGTGTGAGGCAGTCGTTGCGCTGAAGGGCAAAATTGAGATGCGGGTTTCCAATTTCTGCTTCAAATTAATGAGGGCCAATGGGGTCTTTTTCTCCCTCAACCCAGGTCGTAAAAACTGAGGATCAAGGGTGATATTGAGCAAATTACACCCTATTTTTCGTTGAATTCTCTCATCTAGAAATCCTAAGTTTCATTACCCAAATTCAAGAATCTCCTAAAGTTCACCATTAATTCCCCAAGTTGGGTCAAGATTCCAAGTTATTAGTTCAAGAACTCCAAGAACCCTCATTCAAGAGTACAAATATCATCTCATAAGCAAGTTGTTCATCCAAGTTTATCATCCAAGGTATGTGGGGTTTCAACAAGGACAATCCTTTCGTCCTTGTGCCCAAAACTTATTTTAGATTATAAATTACTGAATTTTTGATTATTTTTCATGAAATTCAAGTTGGAGTTTATACCCATTGTTGTTAATTACAAGCTTATAAGGTTTCCAATGATTTAGAAGTGGAATTGCATGACTAATTTCATATATTTATGCAAGTAATATGATTTTCCAGATTTTTTCATTTGAGTTTAAGCATTATATTGTGATTCGTGATTTCTGTATTTTGACATTGTTGAAGTATTTTCAAGAAGCATATTGAGTATGATGTTTTTCTATGATATTACATGAGTATGTTTATAATTTCATGCTTATTGCTGTAATTTCTAGATTTTTAGTTGATTCATCAATATTTACATTATCAAGCATGAATCTTTTGGTGTTTTAACGCGAGTTTGATATATGGGTCATTAACCCCTATTTAAAGATTGTTATTTTGAGAATGTTGAAATCTTTTAAAGATTATTATTGAGCATGAAGTTGACTATGATTATTGAGGCATTAAAGTTATATATTTTGAATCTTAAGTACTAGTAATGAGCTTATAAAGAGACTGTGATCTCAATGTCTTGTTGACAAGTTTGATAAGTGCTTTCAAAGCAAAGATTGATCTTTTAATTTCAAGCTAAGATAGGAATCCACATTGTTTATGATTTAAAGAAAAGATGAGTATAATTTATCTTTATTATAGACCCTTGTATTATTTTAAGGTGGATTTCTTGAAAGTTTTGAGCATAAGTATGGGAGTAGTATTTAACACCGAGTTAGGTATGATTCTGAGGTCTCATACCCCAAAACTACGAGCCACCGTAGGGTTTGATTTACCCCAAGTGGGTTAAGTTAGTAATCACTAAAAGTAAAAGGTTCTACTCCGATGGCAAGGATAGAACAGCTCTCCCCAACGTGGGTAAAATGTTGGACTCCATGTATCGCACATGGTTTATGTCGGTTAGAAGAAACTCCCAAGTTTCCTAGTCTTAAGTCTTAAAGTTATTAAGGTTTTAAGTCCTTGAGTTTCAAATGAAGTTCCCTACTCTCTTTAAGATAAAGTATATATATATATTTTGAAAGTTAATATTTTAAGATCTCCAAAGTTGTTCGTCCCAAAGTCTCTAAAAGTGTTACGGTCTTAAAGTTCCTTAAGTTTTAAAGAAGTTCTACTCTCCTATAGATAAAAGCATAAGTTTTGAAAGTATTGTTTAAAGATTACTTTAGCTTATAAGTTTTGAGAATAAGAGGAGAATACAAATTTTTGAGTTAAGTATGATGACTCACGAGATTTATATTACATGTTTCACCATTCATGATTTATGAGATTTACATTTTAGATTTATTCAAGCCATGTGAGTCATTCATATTTGTATGCATGATTTATGTGAAGAGTAACCACATTGTTCATTTAAATGCATACACCCCCATATACTCAGTACATCCTCAAAGTGTTGATCCACATATATGTCTATGTGCTACATTGTCTTATAATGTTGGTGCAAGTCATAGCTCATATATCATAATGAGATAGGTTGCAGCTTCCCGCCAGTAGAGGATGAGCCCTTTTTATTCTAGGGCTCAAGTCAGTCAAAGTTTTTATAGTATTGTATTTTCTTTATTCAGTCATATTGAGTTAGAATAGTTGGGATTCATGACCCGACTATCTATAGTTAATACTAGTAGAGGCTTCATAGACAGTCAGTAGAGTCAGTGTATTTTATTTTAGTTTTTTTGTAAAAACAGAGTTGTAATCATGTGAACTCAATTTGTAATGATCAGATTCAGAAAGAGTTGTCTTCCGTTGATTTTGTACAGTTTTATGCATTTATTTCAGTTACTTTTGAGTTATGTCAGTAAAAGGGTTAGCTTAGGGTCACTTGTGGTTCTAAGCATCGTGTGATGTCTCGGGACCCATTTTTGGGGCGTTACAAACTTGGTATCAGAGCACAGAGTTCAAGTGTCCTAGGGTGTCTCTGAATTCGTATCTAGTAGAGTCTTGCGGAACGGTGCCGAGACGTCCGTACTTTTCTTTGAGAGACTACAAGGCATTTAGGAAATGTCTCTATTCTTTTAAGTCTCAGATTGTGCTATAGAAAGGTCCTCTAAGAAACTTATACAGATTCTCATCTTGCTCTATCCAGACCATCTCTATCTTATTTCTGAGATTTCAGAAATGGTTAAGCTTAAATCTTTACAGATAGTGCTTTCTGAGACAGTCTACACAGAAAGTTAGGGGACTGTAAGCAAGCTATATAGTATCCCATCATAGCTTTTATGTTCTGATGTTTGAAGGGCTTTATTCATGTTCATAAAAATCGTGCACTAACCCCAAGTCAGATGTACTTTCTGATTCCTCTTCAGAATCCATAATGATAATCTATACTTCCCTATCCATGTACTGTTCTTAAGGTAATATGATCGGTAAGTTCCAATTTCCTTCCCTGATAATGCTCTCAGGCTTGCTAGCAAAAAGTTTTAGAAGTCTCATAAAGTGGCTTGAGAGGAGCCTTCTAGTGTGTTATAGGCCCCTCAAGTTTAAAGTTATGTCCTCATTCTTATGAGCCGTTCAGGTAAGACAGAGCAAGATATGTATTCTTAGATCATTGAATATTGTGTGTCAAGTTTCTGTCTCTTGTAATATGTAATTTTGTTATCATTGTGTTTTTGAAAAATGAAAGTCTAGTGAACCCGTGTGGGGCTCTTTCGATTCACTGGCATAGTTGCTTTGTTATTTATCTCATTTTCTTGTTCAAAGCACAAAATGAAAGTCTAGTGAAGACGTGTGAGGCCTATTTTGATTCATTAGCAACTTATTGTTCATCTTGTTATTTTTGTGTTAGTTGGAAGTATGGGTTTAGAGGTGTAGTGACAAGAAGGATGGTAAGGGCAATATATTGAATATATATATATATATATTTATGTATGTATAGCTGAATTTTTGCACATGATTGGGCTAGTAATGAAGTGATATGTCCTTGTTTGTTAATTAGTGAAAGGTAAAGAAGGAGTTATTAGTTAAGGAGAATTGTTGTTTGCTTGAAGTACAAAAAGTCATTAATGATAATTGTTGTGTTAGAAAAGTATAGGTTATTGATGAAATTACTTGGTGGTTGAGTGTTGTTCCCTTGAGGTTACAAAAAAGAGTTTAGCTAAAATTTATAGATCTATGAAAGTAAGTTAGGTGTGAAGAGGGGTAAATTGTAATGATTTGAAGAAGGGGGATGTGTTAATGGATTATGAATAAGATAGAGCATACGATGATGATCGATTATTGTTGTTATGGGGTTCTAGTGGACTAGTATTTCTTGGTGTCTTGGTTTATAACTTCCAAGTGAGAATAATATGTGAGTTTGGGGTGTAAATCATGTTTAGAACTAGACATTAAGTTTGCACAATGGATGGTCGTCAAGGTGGATATAATAAGTTTCTTGGTTAGTGATGCTAGTTGTATGGAAGTGATCTAGTAGGCTTGAACAATGTAGGCAAGAGCTTAAGTTTAGTTATTCGTAATTAAGTATGATATTGCAGGTATGATATAGAGGTGTACCAAGGTGAGATGGAGCTTCATTATTTTTGAAATTTATTAAGGATTGTGTGGTTAGTAGTGCCCTTAAATTGATAGGTATGAATGAGGCTATGTGGTATATGATGTTCTTGTCGGTTAACTTACGGGTTACAGGTTGATGATGTTGTAAGTTAGAAATGTGATATTAGCAGAGTATGAAGAAAGTTAGTATGGTTTAACAAAGGTTGATGATATCCAAGTTATGTGTCAAAATCTAAGTTGGTGAGTGTTTAAGTTGTTACATGATGACTAGTGGGGGCCATAGAAATTTAAGAGTTGAATCTCAGAAGGAGGTGTTAGCATTGGGTGTTATGCGTGAAGATATAGTCCTTCAGGGTAAGTTTAGTTTTATGTGTATTGATTATATCCTAGATTATAGAGTAAAGTGATTTCAGTTTAGATTAGAATTTATATAGTGGTTCACAAACTTAGAATGATGGCTTAAATCTAAGGGGGAGATAATAGAATGAGTAACCAAGTCAGACTTCCAGATTCTAGTAGTGATGAACGGTTGTCTAAACGGGAGGGAGAGTAAAAGTTTCTTGTTAATAAAAGATTGTTGTATGCTTATTTTAGCTAAGACTGTAAGTGTGAAGTAGGATTGAGGCCATGTTTTGATATATGCCATGGTTAGTTAGAATGTTATGTGTGTCTTCTTAAGAATGATGTATGAAAGTTGTTCTTGATAGAGGTTTGTAGGATATGAGAAAGGTGTTTGTTTAGAAGTACATATGTGGTTATAGATATAGGCTTGAACATTATGTTTGTATATATATCTGGATGAATGCACTGCGCGTTAGTAAATGTCTAGTACGAGGTTGAATGTGATTTTTGGAGTGGTAATGAGAATTATACATGAGATGGGAAGTTGTGAAATGCAGGGTGTGTTGAATTTATAATTCAAACTAGTATTACAGTGTTATGTGGTGTATCTTGTGATTTTGAGTTAGGCTTGAAGATGGTGAGAGGATTTATTTTAGTTTAAACATAGTAGATAGAAATATCAACGGCCATGTGAGGATTATAAGTTGAATCAATGAGTACGGTGCTTAAGGGGAAAGTATAGTTGAGAGAGTATTCTAAAAGTGTGGCTAAGCTTGAAAGTAAGGAGTTGCGTTTCCTAAAGCCTAGTAATTCTATCCTAGCTTATGATTTACATATCTAATTTAAATCTTGCCATATTACTAGAATTTCTTAGAAAAGTGTTGGAAAATACTCCATGTAAATATGAGCAGTCAGTATGATTCAGTTTATAAAGCCTACGATTCGGTTTAGCGATCAAGCAGATAAGCTCCTAGAGATTCCTAACGTTCTGTTTAGCCCTACTACCTAAAGTCTCGCAAGTAGGGCCATCCCAAGAGGTAATTTGTTCGCTTTATATACTTTGCGAATAAAGCTCAGTTCATGCAGTATGCATCAGTTTCAAATTCAAATATTAAGTCATGATTTAGTTCGTAAGCATCCCTGTATCATTCCTGTCTTTTACTAGTATTTCAACCAAATCAGTATTATTCGGGAACGAACGATCCCAAAGGGGGAGATGTTGTAAAACCCCGAGTTTTCTTGTCCTAAACCTCTCATTTTTTTTCTCACAAAATCAGATCCAGCCTAAAGTAATGGTTACTCAAAAGTTGATGCTCTCGTTTCTATCTCAGCCATATAGCTATTTTCATGAGGATTCATGCACTCGCAGTTCAGTTCAGAAGCTCAGTATGCTTAAGATTTAGTTATTCAGTTTATTTCAGTCGTGCATGATAGCTTATTACCTCATATTCCTCAGTATTTTCAGCTTAATTATCCACATTCGAGGACGAATGTTCCCAAGGGGGAGATATTGTAACACCCCGTGTTTTTCCTAGCTTAAAATTCATTCCTAGAATGTTAAGAGTGTGCTTAAAAAATAAATAACCTTTATTTCATACGGAATTTTCCAGATTTAGACCTTCCATTGTGTGGAAGATTGAATAAGCTTTCCATTAACACCAAATTCTCCCAATTCCGACACTCGATGAAGAAGTTAGAGCATTTTTAGTAATGCAGTGTCACACCAGGGCAACACCGCATCGCGGCGGATGCCAAAATGACAATCGTCACATTCAAGTGGACCTCCGCAATATTGGCGCATCGCAGAGAGGTCCAAATTCCCAATTGTTAAATTTCAGTGGCGCAACGCGATAGAACCGCGTCGCGCTAGAGTACAAATTCCCACTCGTCTTTTTCAGTAGCTTAATGCGATTTTAATGCATCACCGTGAAGGTGTAATTGTTGTTCTCTTGATCCATAATTCAAATTCTTGTGTTATGACTTTAATCCTAAGTATGCGAAGTCCTTATTAGGAGAATAATGTTCATAGAAGTCATTTAGAGCCAAGTGGAGCTAAAACATTAGATTCGTCCAAAATTTGGCATTCAATTCTACAAGGGTCCACTTTAAATGTGTATAACCTTTTATATACATGGAATTTTCCATCCCAAGACCCACCAAATTGTAAATAATTGAATTAGCTTTCCGACGATACCAATATCGTAAAAAAACCTGATACCCGAGTGAAAAGTTATAGCCATTTTAGTGTGAGGCAGTAAGCTACCACGATGGTAGCGCGTTGGGCTGAAGGACAAAATCGGGATGCGGGTTACGAATTTTTGCTTCAAATTAATGAGGGGAAATGAGGTCTTTTTCTCCCTCAACCCAGGTCGTAAAAACTGAGGATTAAGGGTGATATTGAGTAAATTACACTTCCTTTTCATCAAATTATCTCATCTAGAAACCCTAAGTTTCATCACCCAAATTCAAGAATCTCCTAAAGTTCACCATTAATTCTCCAAGTTGGGTCAAGATTCCAAGTTCTTAGTTCAAGAACTCCAAGAACCCTCATTCAAGAGTACAAATATCATCTCATAAGCAAGTTGTTCATCCAAGTTTATCATCCAAGGTATGTGGGGTTTCAACAAGGACAATCCTTTCGTCCTTGTGCCCAAAACTTATTTTATATTATAAATTACTGAATTTTTTATTATTTTTCATGAAATTTAAGTTGGGATTTATACCCATTGTTGTTAATTACAAGCTTATAAGGTTTTCAATGATTTAGAAGAGGAATTGCATGACTAATTTCATATATTTATGCAAGTAATATGATTTTTCAGATTTTTTCAACTGAGTTTAAGCATTATATTGTGATTCGTGATTTCTGTATTTTGACATTGTTGAAGTATTTTCAAGAAGCATATTGAGTATGATGTTTTTCTATGATATTACATGAGCATGTTTATAATTTCATGCTTATTGCTGAAATTTCTTGATTTTTAGTTGAGTCATCAATATTTACATTATCAAGCATGAATCTTTTGGTGTTTTAACGCGAGTTTGATATATGGGTCATTAACCCCTATTTAAAGATTGTTATTTTGAGAATGTTGAAATCTTTTAAAGATTATTATTGAGCATGAAGTTGACTATGATTATTGAGGCATTAAAGTTATATATTTTGAATCTTAAGTACTAGTAATGAGCTTATAAAGAGACTGTGATCTCAATGTCTTGTTGACAAGTTTGATAAGTGCTTTCAAAGCAAAGATTGATCTTTTAATTCCAAGCTAAGATAGGAATCCACATTGTTTATGATTTAAAGAAAAGATGAGTATAATTTATCTTTATTATAGACCCTTATATTATTTTAAGGTGGATTTCTTGAAAGTTCTAAGCATAAGTATGGGAGTAGTATTTAGCACCAAGTTAGGTATGATTTTGAGGTCTCATACCCCAGAACTACGAGCCACCGTAGGATTTGATTTACCCCTAGTGGGTTAAGCTAGTGATCACTAAAAGTAAAAGGTTCTACTCCGATGGCAAGGATAGAACAGCTCTCCCCAACATGGGCAAAATGTTGGACTCCATGTATCGCACATGGTTTATGTCGGTTAGAAGAAACTCCCAAGTTTCCTAGAGTCTTAAGTCTTAAAGTTATTAAGTTTTTAAGTCCTTGAGTTTCAAAAGAAGTTCCCTACTCTCTTTAAGATAAAATATATATATATATATATATATATATATATATATATATATATACTGAAAGTTAATATTTTAAGATCTCCAAAGTTGTACGTCCCAAAGTCTCTTAAAGTGTTACGGTCTTAAAGTTCCTTAAGTTTTAAAGAAGTTCTACTCTCCTGAAGATAAAAACAAGAGTTTTGAAAGTGTTATTTAAAGATTACTTTAGCTTATAAGTTTTGAGAATAAGAGGAGAATACAAATTTTTGAGTTAAGTATGACGACTCACAAGATTTAGATTACATGTTTCACCATTCATGATTTATGAGATTTACATTTTATATTTATTCAAGCCATGTGAGTCATTCATATTTTCATGCATGATTTATGTAAAGAGTAACCATATTGTTCATTTAAATGAATACACCCCTATATACTCAGTACATCCTCAAAGTGCTGATCCACATATATGTCTATGTGCTACTTTGTCTTATAATGTAGGTACAAGTCATAACTCACACATCATAATCAGATAGGTTGAAGCTTCCCGCCAGCAGAGGATAAGCCCTTTTTATTCTAGGGCTCAAGTCAGTTAGAGTTTTTGTAGTACTGTATTTTCTTTATTCAGTCATATTGAGTTAGGATAGTAGGGAGTCATGACCCGACTATCTATAGTTAATACTAGTAAAGGCTTCATAGACAGTCAGTAAAGTCGGTGTATTTTATTTTAGTTTATTTGTAAAAGTAAAGTTGTAATCATGTTAACCCCTATTTATAGACTAATTTAAACCACCATTTCACATGAACAACCATTAAGCCAATTACTTAACCAAATGTACTTGGTTGGTATCGTCATACCAACACTACTTGCAAACGTACAACATGCCATTACCATTATCAATCAACCATTCATTCATTTAACTTTGGGACTCGCACCCATTATCTAACAAAGATACTTGTTCAACTCAAAGTTTAGGGACTCAAACCTACTATTTAACAAAGGCATAAGTCAAGTTAATATTTAGGGACTCAAACCCATTTAACAATTTAAACCACCAAGGTTACCATTTAAACCATTACATGGCCAACAAGGCCTTCATAAACCATTTACCAACCATTCTTATTCATTAGGCCAAGCCTTAGTTCAAAACACCATTGTTATGTGACTATTTCTTTCTCTTAGACATTTTCACAAACACTTTGGGGGCATGCTATTACAAAGACCAAAATAAAGGTAAAACTATCAAGTTTATGGTAACCCGTGACCCATTCATTAAACCACAATTACCAAGAACCCACATGTGAAACCCATCACCAAAAACATGTATAAACATAAGTTAAACCAAGAGTAGACAATACTCAATCATATGCAACAAAACCCTCAATTTTGGTTTTCAAAACCATTATTTAAGAATCATAATCGCATCTTAAAACATATGATATTTGAGAACAAACAATGAGGGAAGAGACACATGGCTTATACAAGAAGATTCACAGAAGGAACTTAACCCCTTGAGCCTCTAGATGAACACTTGTAGAAGCCTTAGCCCAAATCTTCAAGAGAGAGTTTAGAGTGTGATTTTGGTGTGTTTGAACTTTCAAAAGTATGTTATGAGAGGCCACAACATGTTATAATACATGGGGAATTAAGGGTTTTGGGGTGGCAAATATCTAAAATATTCTCAGCTTAAAAGCTGAAAAAAACATGCATGAGGGTACAACTCATCCCCTCTTAACCGTACCCTAGGGTACGAGTGGTACCCTTACTTATCCCTAGAACCCAACTTAGACCCCCCATACTGACTATCATATGACCACACATGGACAAGTCATATCTTAACATATGAGAAATACCCATCCTTGTCGTACCCTAGGCAGAATCTACTAGACTAACTTAGGACATTATTCGACTTAGTAACATACTACCATACCCTATCCTACGACTAGTATGATTCATAGTGATATCTTGGACAGAAACCAACCTAACTATGCTGACTAAAATATGAGTAGGAGGCCTAACCCATACCCAAACATACGACTAGTACCTTCTAGTTGTATGTTGTCCTAAAACTCCAACTTAGGCAATTTTATAAGGGTTCAAAGCCAAGGTGTTTCATCTTGGACGTGCCAGATCCTTTATAGTCTTTGTTTGTGTAGTCGTCATCATAAGTACCCTTCTGTCTACTCTCGATATCTCAGGTACACCAAACTCATCACACAATCTCTGAATCATGCAAGGGAGTGGTAGAATAGTAAACTCCCTAAATACTCTATCGAGAATCTCATGCCAGAAAATAGCAGTAAATCAATAGCATATCCATCCGTCAGACAAGCAACCAGTGTTGCTCCCTTCTAAATCAACAAATTATCCAAATTAGTGGGGAATAGTCGGTATCTGATTAGCAACCACCAAAACATGACCTCAAATATCAATAGGCCCTTCTTGATCACACCATGACCCTCAATCCATGGGGTCGCATCACCCAAAAGTCACAAGTAACTGGTTATCCACCTAGCCATCTCAAGTGTCAATCACGTGTGACCCTCAGTCTATGGTCACACTTAGTTGTAGATGCGGGAGTAATGTAACCTAGACCAAAGATGACTCTGTGGATAGTTTCTGCTGAAATATCCACTCTGACCCCTCTAACCAATGTATGATCAAGTTGTGGTTGCTTCACAAATTTTACCAAACCTAGAGCTCTACGCATAGGAAGGACAATTATCACTCAGTATGATGTATTAAACTCACGCACCATAGTTGGGCAGTAAAAACTGAGTGGTCGAGTCATCCACTCTAACTGATATTGATTAAATGCAACTCGTAACTGTGGTACTCGACTCAGCCCCAATAGATCAATCTGGTGCTACTCATAAACAACCCTCGTAGGCCTGCTTGATTCCCAAATATGACTGTATATATCAAATATCTCCCACATCCCTTCCACACACCACCTCAGGTTTTTCTCATTAAGAGGTTCTTCTGAGGCATGTGTGGGTACGGGAATCTACCCCTGCTGTACTAATGTATCTTGGGAAGGCTTCTTGGTACCCTTCTCAGACTGGGGTACATCTGAATATTGTGCATAAGTAGTGGTACCCTCCTCATACTAGGGCGCCGCTGATGACTCCTTTTACCCTACCTCCTCGGATGAATCTTGGGACCCCTCCTCAGACTGGGGGTCCTAAGTAGAAACAAATAGAGTAGACTCAAAATTTATCTCCTCCTCATCATTAGGTGGCGGAGTATGTGAGGGTGATATCCGCCCTGACTTCATCCGTGGCTAGGATAAAACCGTCTGAGCAGCCTGGTGAGTGTGCTCTCTAGTAACTCTATGTGTATCCCTACTATAGTGTCTCTATGTTGCTGCCTCAGGTACTCCTTTATTGAACCACTATGCTCGAGAGACTCTGCCCATCTCCCCTCAAAGTGTCAGCTTTTTCTTCCTTACAGCTTTAGGTGCCATGTTACTTGAAAAAACAGTTAGTTTCAAACAAAAATGAGGGATAGCAAAAGCTGAAGAAAAACTCAAAGTTTAAAAAGTTTAACTTTTTCCTCAATTTTCACACCTCTTTAACCCATTTGAAATCCCAACAAGTCCAATTTATACATATATATTAATAATAATGGTTTTCATAACAAACTCAACATGCTCAACTTGTGGTATTACTCTATTTCTTCAAGCTCGACTTCCGACTGGGGCCAAACCTTAGATTTTAATTCAAACAAGGCTCTACATTAAGATTTTAGGATACTTCAAGGTACCTACATACAAGCATAATAGATTCTATATATTTTTCAATTACACATATCAACTTGTTTAAACAATGAATAGATCAATACATAATCATTAGGATCCAAGAAAGTTACCTCTTTTATGAAGAATCAGAAGTGAACAATAAAGAAATCAAACAAAACCAAAGTTGGACTTTGTATTTAGTGTGTTGGGACAAGTTTGTATCTCAAACAAGTGTCAATTTAGCCTTTACTTAAGTGTGGGCTTAGTTTGTATTTTAAGAGGGAAGTTTGAATGCAAAGAGAAAAGTGAAATTTTAAGGATTTAAATGAATTAGAATGAGGTTAAGGATGTTTAAATATAGGTGGGGGATATTTTAGGTCATATATATGTATTGGTGGGCCCACAATTTGAATTAAGAATTAGGCCCACTACAGACCTAGTTGCAGCAGCCAATTGCGCCTACCACCTGCGAGCAAGCATGGGGTGCAAGTGCCACCTGTGGCCAGCAGGTGCAGGGCGCAAGTGCAGGGCAAAAATTTTGGCCCACTTTCCTGCAATCCGAACATGACATTTTGATATTTTTCCAGCTACTTTTGGTTCCGTAACCTAAGTTTGAGGTCCCAAAAGAATGATCATATGCAAAAGTCCGCAACTTTCCATTTTTCATCCTCAAAATTTTGACTTTTTAATTTATTACTCAACTTACCATGTGGAACTTGTGACCATGATGGGTTGATCACACAGTTCCCTTACTTGAAAATCAATGAATGTAGCAATTTTACCATATTTCGAGTAAGTCCAAGAGCTAATCAACCTAAAAAAAGAAAAAACAACAAAAACATGAGCACAAAAAAAATAGTGGGTTGCCTCCCACTCAAAACATGATTAAACATTGCGACACAATATGGCTGTGTTGGTTACTCAGACTCCACCAACAAGCCCATGGGTTGCCTTTTATGCAACACTTGATTTAATGTCGCGGTACGACGTGGGTATCTTGATTACTCAGGATTCATCAAGATACCCATAAGAGTACCTTCCAGGGTCATCAATACAATCAATCACCGACATCATCGTCATGTCAATTAGTTGCTTTATTGACTTTCAGATGTTGAATGTAGCCTCCTCATCATTGACTCTAAATTTCAGCTTACCTTTCTCTATGTCAACCATAGCTCTACCTGTATCCATAAATGGTATTCCCAATATAATATGCATCTTGGTGTCAACCTCACAGTACAAAATAATGAAGTCGCCGAAAAGATGAAGTTATCTACTCTTATGATCACATCAAATGAGATTCCCACAAGTTTCTTCACTGTGCGGTCAGCCATCAACAACCGCATTGAGGTCGGTTTCAGAGGGTTCAAACCCTAAGTCACATAATGCTCTGGCGAATCGGGATGACCCAATAGTGCATGGTATAGTAAATACTCCAGGATCACCCCTTTTCTATGGCAAAGACCGAGTCGTGACAACACTGTAGTGGTGCACACCATCAACATTTGTCGCTATTTTCTTTCTTATGACCAATTGTTTCATGAAGATGGCGTATCTAGGCATCTGTTTCAATGCCTCGAGAAGAGGTATGTCTAAGATTAATTCTCTCATCATTTTAATAAATTGCTTGAACTTACCTTTCTCTTTATTTTGGTTGAATCTCTGAGGAAAAGATGGGGGTGATCTCAGAATTTATCTAATTTCTTACTCAATGACTGGACCCTTACTTTGTCCTCAACAGCTTTACCCCTATCACCTGTTACCTTTTTGGACTTAATAGTAGGTGTCTCTTCATCAACAACTTTTGCAATAGGTAGGGGGTATCCATAGAAGTGACACCACTCCTTGTGGTAATAGCAAGTACATGGCCATTATTTTTTGGATTTTGCACCGTGTTGCTCAGAAGGGTACCTAGCTGCCTCTGGTTCAGAGTTGCTGACATCTGCACAAACTGGTTCTCCAACTGCTTGATAGCAGTGGCATGTGACTCGACTTTTAGGATCAATCCTAAAATATTTGACTTAATCTTCTTAAGGTTGATCTCCTGATTTTCTTGACCCTTTACCAACTTAGCCAACATCTCTTCCGTTCTGGATTCTGCATCTCGTCTGCTAGGTAGAATGTACCTATCCACTTCTCTATATAGTCATCCTTCTTTCTTTAGTCATCATCTCGATCTCTGCTATAATCTCTGGATCTATCATAATAGTTTCGACCTTGGTTCCCTTGCCCTTGGGATTGAAAACCCACCAACTGATGAACCAGATAATTTGTTTTCTCTTCTAATTCTAATTCATAAGATTTGGAAGTTGACCTCTATGTTGCAACTGCATTTACTTTCTTAGAAGTCATTACTGCAAGCTAATTTGTTAGAACCCCTAGATAAGTTTTTAGCAACGCAATCTCTTGTGCTACTGATTCATTAGCTACTTTATGGTCGCCAAGGCACCAATAGCATATATGTCAGATCCCCTCTCAGCCTCCCGAGATGCCACTCTCAATTAGTGAGTGAGATCTAATCTAACAACTCTGATATTTTCTCCCAGTATAGTCTCATAAAAGCTCCTCTAGAAATGGTGTCTGCCATGGCTCTGGAGCTGATGGTCAGGACTCGGTAGAATATCTCCAATAAGCTCGTCCTTGACAACCGATGGTTAGGCACCATACTCAGTTTCTTCTTGATCCTAAACCATGCCTCGTACATAGATTTCAACTGCAGCTGCCTAAAATTATAAATCTCATCCTTAAGCTGCAGCATCCTGGATGAAGGAAAGAACCTATTCAAGAATTACCTACGCAACTTGTTCCATGTAGTGATAGAGCCTCTTGGCAGTTCCCCTAACCATAAAGATGCCTCTCCTATAAGTGAGAAGGGAAACAAACTCAGTCTAAGCACTTCCTGATCACCCCTGGATTTGTATATAAACTGCATATCCTGATGAAATTGGCAAGGTGAAAATTTACATCATCCGTAGACATACCTGCAAACACGCCCTTCATATTTAAGAGTTGGATCATTGCGTTTGTTATGTAAAACTTGATTCCTGGGGGTAAAATAGGAGAAATAATATCTCTAGTATCTGTTGGTTCAATGTATCCCAGATCTCTTCATCATCTATATATGGTTGCACATACTGATTTGTTGGTTTCCACTGCGTGCAGCGCAGTGGTATGTTGCTTGTCTTTGCTTAGCTAGCTCTGCCTCCCTAGCTACTCTCTAAGCTTCTATCATTACCCTCCTCTCATTCTTAGCTTGAGCTAGTAGCTCACCAGTCTGACAATCAACAATATCCATTACTCCTTTAGGAGGAGAGGGAGGTAGATTATTTCTTCTCTGCTATGACATCCTACTAGGTGTTTGTAGGATTCTCTCTTGATTTGAATTAAATGGGAGTAAGGTATTTCCTCTAATCCATATGCTAGGTATACAACGGCGTATGCCCAACTAAGAACCAAAAACAAAAAAGAAAAACTCAAAAACTGCAACAACTTCAAATCATAAATCAACACCATTTTCCCTGGCAACGACGCCAAAATTTAGTGACGTCCAAGCTAAACCTCCCTTCAGAAGATAATACGGTCGCTGCTAAATATAGTAACCCAACAAAGGTTGAGTTCTAATCCCAAGGAAATACGTGGATTCATGGTTCACAGTTGTTGTAATCAATGGGCAGAACTGGAAAAGTAAATAGGGGGATTTGTGTAGTAATCTCGACTAAGTAACTATATCAACTTCGATCGTAATCAATCGTAGGTGAACAATAGTATTCTGTTTCCCCTAGATTTTCAACTTCGCAGGCTTATCGTGTTTTATTAAACTAACCTGATACCTTGCATGCAGAATCAATAAGGTATGTACTTTGTACAGTCTTTTGGACGAGTAGAAGGATTTCACCCTTTACCTTTTGAGTCTCAGGATGTTGCCTTACTAACCCTTATCTTGATCCCATTAACTATTACCTTTTGAATCTCTAATTATTAGATTAAACCTAACCATCTTACTAAGATAAAACCTAGAAGCGCAGACTGACAGTTAAACTCCAAATTATCGTTGTCTTTTATCTTTTCCTAGTAACTACTCATCTTTTGGAGTAGGTAGAATTAATCTAGGAGGGATACTAACGTGTGCACCCATTAAGAAAATAATTATAATAAAGATAAAGCAATACATGCATGGGTATCAATTCAGAATAACAATAGCACTTTTCCTACTTCATCAATCTACCAGGGTTTCCACAACCCTAGCTATGGATATCTAGCCGCTCATGCTTGTAAAGAAATCAACAACATTCATAAACTAAAGCATAGATGAAATCACAATAATAATAAGTAGAAAAACCCACAACCGTAACGAATTAATGAACCAAAGTCTAAGAGAACCCCAGGATCAAAATCTAATCTTGAAATCAAAATATGTTTGTGAATATCAAAAATGTGTGACTCATACTAAAAAATACATAAAGGGTATTTATAGTACAAGATCACACCCTAAAACCAAATCCCGAATGAAATAGGAGAAAATAGGGTCGGTGGCCAGTTATGGTCTGTACTTGTGCCCTGACCATGGGCGCAGGTTGAACATGCGGCCTGTAGGGTGAGCATAAGTGTAGGGCGCAAGTGCCAGGACCGAAAAATCCTACAGGTCTGCTCTTGGGATTTTGGACTTTTGTCACTTGCTTTGTCTACTTGTGGTCTATATGTTGACTTAGTAAGTGTCGGGAGTCATCTTTTCAGCTCTTCTTCAATTCTCGAACATGCATTGATCAAGATCAAGCCGAAAAGTATCCTAAACATCCATAATTGCTCTAATAAGTAGCCAAAACACTATTTCTTATATTTTTCATGAACTTAGAATCCAAAACATGATTTCCTGCAAAACATATCCAAGACACATCATATCTAACAAAACAACCCCAGAAACTTGCATATTTTTCTCATTTTAAGCTTTGAAAGTGCTATATTTCTATAGCACATCAGTCGTAAGGAGTGGTGATAAGTCAAGGGGTTGACTCGTAAGCAAAGGCGGCACTTTTTTAGATTTTAAGTTGAGGGCATTCTAGACATTTTTCCTCTTACCCAACTTGAAACCCATATCTTATAACCTCATTAGGGTGTCATTATCTCTCAGAAATAATCTAAGTAACATCTCAAATACTCTCAAATTTCCAAAGTCAAGAACACTTAGGGTTTTCAAGAGGTTGGTCAATTAGGGCTCTCAAGGGTGATTTCTCTCCGTACATCTTACTATTAAAGGCATATTACTCTTTCCTCATTGTTAATTTTGTAAAAGCATATATATTAAAGTATTGTTCACATGAAATTGTTTTGGTTTTGAAAACAAGGGTTGTGGGTTTTGAATGTTATGAACTGAACAATGTTTCTCATGGTTTATATATATGATTTTCATGTTTTTAATATGGTTTTGAACTTGTGGGTGCATGGGTATGGTGAATGAACTAGAAAATTGTGATTTTCCCAAACTTGTGACTTTTGGAGTGGTTATGTTCCCAACCCCGTGATGTGAAATTGGTTTTAATTATTAGAAAGGTGGGAATTTATAAAATTGAACTAGTATTAAACTATTGCATGATATAAAGAGGTATTTGAACTACAATGGTATGATTTAATAAACAAAAAGAGTCAGAGTTTCCCAATGTGTATTAATGAACAAAGGGAGTTGTTTTCTCCAAGTAAATGGAAATTATTTTTGGCATGTTGTGTTACCTTGCAAGTGTAGTTAGTATGACAATACCAACATTGTATGATTTAATATGGAATGTGGTTAAATGAATGGTAATGTGTGATACTTGTTTTGATTGGGCTATAATAAGGGTTGTGTAGCTGAGTAATGAAAGTGGAGGTTCGAGTGACGATATTGAAAATCGTGTTTACCAATGCGGGGGTCAAAGTGACCAGGAAGGTTCGAGTCTCCCTTATTATTATTATTATTTCATGATTAGGGAGGTTTGAGTCCCCCATAAATCATTATATGATCGCGTGCTTAATCGCCTTAGTATATGTTAGGAAGTTTGAGTCACCCATGTGCATATATATGATGTTATTCTCTGGTTCGTGCGGCTACATGCACTGAGGCCCGACCAGGGGGTGAGAGATGGGGCTCATATAACCCGTGGGTACTATTATATGATGGTTGAGCTACACAATCCAGGCAGGTTTTGAAAAAACATGTTAAGACTTGTTCTTTATCCCGGCATATGATATATATATTTATGTTTATGCATTTGATTATGTTAATTGGTTTTTGAATGATTTTAAATTATTGATCATATCATTATGTTATCCTTATCCTCAAGTTACATGCTAGCGTTCACCCTGCTAACTGTATTCGGATGTTGTATTCCCACGCGATGCAGAAATTAGTCATACTTCTACTCCTCCTGCTCAGTGACTTAGATTCGGGGTCAGCTAGTGAGTCAGATGGAAGTGGTGAGCTTTCATACTCCAAAAGACCCTATTTCATGATTATGGTTTCCTTTACATTTTGACTATTCCATTGGATTTGGTTCTTGGCTATTGTCGGGGGCATGCAACGATACTTTTTTTGATATTCAGTTTTGGACCATAGTTTAGAAGGCTTTGTCTAAACTACTGTGGCTATTGGGTTGTGTTGGTCGGTGGTTTGGTCGGTCGATGGTGGTTGGTTATGGACATGCATTTAAAACTTAGACTATTGTACGCTATCTTGTTATATGTTTAAAATTTAGCCGACCTTGGGGTGTGATGTGTTTGATTTGGTTAGGTGCAGGGGGTGATCTCCGATCCACGTGGGACTTGAGATACCCATCACGGTCAGGCCCTGGTTCAGGTCGTGATATCTGGGCTGCTAGGGTACTTTATAAAAGTTTGGGGCCCTAATTTTGGTTGTAATTTATTTTTGTGAATGCGTAAAAATATTATTGATGACAATATTTTATTTTTAGTAATTTAATTAATGCGTAAGTAGTATTTTATTTTAATATTATTGATGACAATAGTTTAGTAATTTAAATTGAAGTCCATTTGTTTTGTCATGAATTCTATTTTATCCTTTTATTTGGAAACTTATAAATTATTACTAAATTCAAACATCGCAACAAATGCATTACTTATATAGACATCTGTATAATGCAATAGATGATTAACCTGTTGCAACAGATGGGTCATATGTTGAAAGAAATCAAACAGTTATAGACATACATTGTAATGGATGCATTATCTGTTGCAAACATGAGTCGTCCATTAAAAATTATGGAACATATATAGATATCTGATGCAACAGATGACTTACATGTTGCAATAGATCAATCATCTGTTAGAAATAATCAAACAGATGCATTATTTGTTGCAATAAATGTCTCATCTGTTGGAAATTATCAAACAAATATAGATATCTGATGCAACAAATGACTAATCTGTTGCAATAGATCTTCACTGTTAGAAATAATCAAATAGATGCATTATCTGTTGCAACAAATGTCTTATCTGTTGAAAATTATCAAACAGATATAGACACTTGTTGCAACAGACGAATAACATGTTGCAACAAATCAATCATATGTTAAAAATAATCAAAAAGATAAAGACTTTTGCTGCAACAGATGTCTCATCTGTTGAAAATTATCAAACAGATATAGACATCTGTTGCAACAGATAACTATTTGTTGCAATAGTTTATACACTTAATTGATTATGTAATGACTATGAAATTAATTGAACTTATTAATTTAACTTTAATTTTTGTTAAATCAATTTATTTATTACTAATAATGGTTTGGTTTGAATCATTTCACATCAAATTAGTCAACGGATCACTTTATTCAGGATGAATACACTTATTCAGTAGATCTTGTAATGACTATGAAATTAATTGAAATTGTAATTGAACTTATTAATTCAACTTTAATTTTATTTAAATTAATTTATTTATTACTAGTAATGGTTTGGTTTGAAACATTTCACATCAAATTAGTTAATGGATCACTCTATTTAGGACGAATGCACTTAGTTGATCGTGTAATTACAATATAATTCATTAAAGTTGCAATTGAACTTATTAGTTGAAATTTAATTTTAGTTAAATAAATTTAGTTATTACTCGTAATGGTTTAATTTGAAATATTTCACATCAAATTAGTCAATTGATAACTCTATTCAGGAAGAATACATTTAGTTGATCGTGTAATTGTAATGTAATTCATTAAGTTGCAATTGAACTTATTAATTGAAAGATAATTTTAGTTAAATCAATTTAGTTATTACTAATAATGGTTTAATATAAATCATTTTACATCAAATTATTCAATTGATTGCTCTATTGAGGACGAATACACTTAGTTGAACATGTAATTACTATGAAATTAATTGAAATTGTAATTGAACTTATTAATTCAACTTTAATTAAATAAATTTATTTATTACTAATAATGGTTTGGTTTGAATCATTTCACATTAAATTAGTCAATTGATCACTCTATTCATGATGTATATGCTTAGTAGATCATGTAATTACAATGTAATTGCAATTGAGCTTATTAATTGAAAGGTAATATTAGTTAAGTCAATTTAGTTTTTACTAATAATGATTTAATATAAATTATTTTACACAAATTAGTCAAACATATAGACATATGTTGCAACAGATGACACAATTGTTGAAAACTATCAAACAGATATAGACATTTATTGCAACAGTGACTAACCGGTTGCAACAGATGACTCATCTATTGAAAATTATCAAATAGATATAGACATCTATTGCAACAGATGACTAATCTGTTAGAAGAACTCAAAATAGATCTTTCTAGTTTGATTTTTTCCAACAGATAAGTCATCTATTACAACAAATTGCCCATCTGTTGAAAAAAATCAAAATAGGTCTTCAAAAGGTTAAAATTTCTGTTGCAATAGATGACTTATCTGTTGGAAAAAATAAAATAACTAGCAAGATCTATTTTGAGTTCTTCCAACAGATTAGTCATCTGTTGCAACAGATGTCTATATATATTTGATAATTTTCAACAGATGAGTCATCTGT
The DNA here is from genome assembly GCA_030864225.1 of Capsicum baccatum var. pendulum. Lineage (NCBI taxonomy): Eukaryota > Viridiplantae > Streptophyta > Magnoliopsida > Solanales > Solanaceae > Capsicum > Capsicum baccatum. The sequence continues at coordinate 26,905,514 of CM061558.1, read as the reverse complement.
TGCAACAGGTTAGTCACTGTTGCAACAAATGTCTATATTTGTTTGATAATTTCAACAATTGTGCCATCTGTTGCAACATATGTCTATATCTGTTTGACTGTTGGAAGAGATCAAAACAGGTCTTCAAGAGGTTTGATTTCTTCCAATAGATAATAGATGGGTCATCTGTTAGAAGAGTTTTTTTAAGCAATTTTTAGGCTACAAAACAAACCTGGTCCAATCCTAGGGAACTCAAACATTTCCCGAGCAACTTTTTCAAAAGTTGTTGTTCCCTTGTCTTCTCAAAGTCCACTCTACCAATTATTTAAAAACAACTTGTTTGCGTACCCTTCCTTCAATTTTCTCCACTCTTCTCTTCTTTTTCTCTTTCTCTCTCTTCTCAACCATTTCTCCTAAGCTTGAGATGTTTCCATAGTGGCTGAGCTTTGAGACTATATGATACCTCTTTTAGGTCAGCTCTTATCCTGTACCAATCTCATTCATGCGTCTGTCTATTATTTTTACTCACACTCGCTTTTCTCCTTCTTGTTATTTGCGCCTCTAAGCTGTCCATCTTTATTTTTATTTCAGGTGGTCGGGATTTATCCCCAAGAGACTGCTGCAACACTCTATACCTACGAAGATTTACGTTATGTAAGATAAGATGATACCTATCATCACTTTTTTCTTTTGTAAACAGTGTTCTTATTTTTAGAAGTATTCTTTTTCCTTGTTTCAGCTGCTGAGTAGATGGAATTACTTCTGCTCTAGGGTTTCTAATCTTCATAGCTCCAGTGACTTTCACCCCTACCCCTCTTTTTTGGTAAAGTTTTTTGGTAGCTAAAGCACATAGTCCTAGCTTTTATTCGCACAGATGTAATATCTCTTTCCGGGCATACTTTATTAATGAATCTGCTCCTTATTTATATTTTTTATGTATGTGAATGAATGACAACATGTATCTCCAATTTTGTGATGAATGATTCCTATTGTTGGAATTTACATATGTTTTCCTGTTGTATTTATTTAATTTCCTGTTACCTTTTTTTTATTGACGCATAAATTAGTTGTTGTCGACAATTACCAACAATGAGTTATAATTATCAAAATCATAGCTAAACCAACAACAAGACTATTTACTAATAATTATTTAATATGAATCATTTCACATCAAATTAGTCAAACAAATAAAGATATATGTTGCAACAGATGACTAAATTGTTGCAACAGATGACTCATTTGTTGAAAATTATAAAATAGATCTTGACATTTGTTGCAACAGATTACTCATTTGTTGCATAGGTTGCAGTAGATGGATAATTTGTTAACACAGGTTTAGAGAACCTGTGCAACAGATGGATAATATGTTAACACGGGTTCAATGAACCTATGCAACAGATGGATCATTTGTTGCAACAAATTACCTATTTGTTACATAAGTTGCAGCAGATGGATAATCTGTTAACACAAGTTCAGAGAACCTATGCAACAGATGGACCATCTAATGCAATAGATGGGTAATTTATTGTCACGGCTAGACCATTTGTTGCAACAAATTACTCATCTATTGCATAAGTTACAGTAGATGGGTAATCTGTTAACAAATATCAAAACAGTTCTGGCTACTGGATTAAATTCTTCTAATAGATGACCCGTCTGTTGCAATAGATGACCACTCAATCCAATACTAAGCTACTATTTTGATTTCTTTCAACAGATAGCTCATTGGAAGAACTCAACCCAGTAGCAAGAACTATTTTGCTTTCTTTCAACAGACTCACATGTTGCAACATATGGGTCATCTGTTGGAAATATTTTTGTACTCTGTTGTATTTATTTAATTTTATGTTACCTTTTTTATTGATGCATAAATTAATTGTTGGACCATAAATAAAAATATATTTTGTATAATAAATGACATACATTACCAACAATGAGTTAAAATTATCAAGTTCATAACTAAACCAACAACAAGACAAGACTATTTACTATTACAACAACTAAACTATTTATTATTAGAACGGTCATGGTGCATTTTAATCCGGCATCTAATTCTTTTGTGACCAACGTTCTTCATATAGAGCACTTATTTTTTCTTGTTGAAAATGATTCTCCAGCTTCACACCTCCTCTTAAATAGCCTTCTTCCCGATTTGCTTGGATCAATATATGGAGGAGGTATTTCTCTCTCCAAAATCTCTACAGGAACAACCCAGGAATCTTCAGAAGGCACTGAATTAATATCCTCACAATATGCGATTATGTATTTTTCCACTGAATAATATGGAGATGAGTACTCATAAATTTGTTTTCCAAATTGTGCATCATGTTAGGCTCAAAGCGTTCTCATAGCATGTGGACAAGGTATTTTGTCCAAGTCAAAGACTCTACATGTACAAGTTCTTCTTTGAAGATCGACCGTGGCAATATCACCATGATCGTTGATACTGGACTTGTAATTGACTATTAGGTGGGCCAATAACTTAATCCCCGAATTGACGTACTTTGATATTTGCTTTTCCATTGAAGAAACAAGTCTGTTTGGTGAGTTCACCAACTCCATACGCCTCTCATGAAATAATTCGTCAAACCTTATGTTTATTTCATCAAATCGTGCCACAACGAAAAATTCTCTTTCAACGTCAAATATTGCATTTACCGATTCAGCTATGTTTGACGTCATAATATTATACATATACAAGACAATTATTTAGTACGACATAGTATTACAATAAACTCAAACAAGATATTAAATTTATAATAATGTACCTGTTTTTCGGACAAAATACCTGGCTTCATTTCTCGAATTCAACATGTTTGAGATGTTCTGTTGCCTTGGGTACCATATCCCTTATTTGATTGAAATGTTTAAAAAATTCAGCTCTATCATACGTTTTAGCTACTTTATAAAAATGAAACACGATCTTTGAGTTGTGATAGTTGTTTCAAATATTTTTCCCAAAGTGTCTTATGCAACAGCTGAAGGGTAGACAATTGAAATCATCTTTTGAATATTTAGATGTGTATCTGAAATTATACACAATTCACCGGTATCATCTACGCAGCTTCTCATTTGTTCTAACAAATATTGATACAAGGCATCACATTCCTTGTCCACTACCCAAAAGCTCCCCGAAAGATGTGATTCTCTGCATCCTGTACTAGCGCCGATAACAAAACTCTTTTATACTTGCTCCTCAAGAATGTACCATTGACGGCTATGACTTTTATCAATCATTAAAAACCAAAAATCCAAGCACCAAAGGCTATAAAAAGTACTTGAACCTTCCATTTTCATCTACTTGCAATGTCGACTTACTTTCGGGATTTGTGGACTCAAGCATATAACAGTAGGCATCAAACACTGCATACTCGTGCTCATGTGTTCCCCTAATCAAGACTTTGCAATCTTCATGCCCTAATAAATCTTCCAATAACTCACCTTACAACCTAATTCAGTACGGAGCTTATTGGCCATATCTCTTGTAGAAGGATTTTTGCCATTAGGGAATCTATTTTTGAAGTATTTACCAATGACCTTTGCAGTGGTGTGCGAATTATGGCTCGTAATATGCTCCGAACTACATGTGTGATACTTTTCATAAGTTCTACTGATGAATCTGTCAGAACTTAAGAATTCACAACCCTCAACCACCAGTTGCACTCCGGATGAGAACATCTAAAACAATACACATTACGCGAATTAACACCTTCTTGAGTCTGAAATTTATTTTCATGCAAGCAATATTCAATGAAAACTGTGTTGAATTTCATTTCCTTGTAAAAATCAATTTCATCATCTTGAAGATTGATCAACTGTGTTGATTGAGAACTGCCCATTGTATTGCTCGCAACAACAAACGTAGGTGTTTGATCCTCCTTCACCTTCGCTTCATCTCCACTCTCATCACTATCAGGAAATTTCATGTCCACATCATTCAATTTATCATTAAACATATCTTGTTGTTCTTGTTCTACATTCTGATTCTCATTCTCTATCAGTTTTTCAACCACGTACACCCTTAAAATCGACCAAGTTGTATCACTCAATAAGCACACAAACGAACCTGAATATTTATCTTAAAAGTAAGACCCTCTGATTTTCAAAAGAGTTGTGTATGTAATTGATAACAAGATCTTTCAGTTGACAATTTAGTCCACAATAGCTGATGATAAGTTTACAAAATCATCAGACAAAACATCTCTTTGAATTGCCATTGCTATCATCTCTAATATTTCACCATCCTTCCAAGGCCAAATATATCGATTGTTCTTCTCAATCCATTCACCATGACAAGCAACCCCTATTGTTATTGATCCCTTCATTAATGTTACCTAACGAGATTTGTTAAAAAGGTTAATAATGATATTATAGTAAAATTAACAATGATAGTATAGTATATACAACAAAAAAAATTATATACACTACATTATCATTATCAATGTTGCAGCAGATGAGACATTTGGATTAAGCTTCAGGTTTTCTCCCAGTACTGTAACATGAATTCCAACAGAAGAGTCATCTATTGCAACAGATGAGTTATCTGTTACAGATAGCAGATGACTCACCTATTGGGATTTATGTTACAGTACTAGGACAAAACCTGAAGTTGATTCCAACAGATGAGTCATCTGTTGCAACAGATGGATCCATCTATTACAACAGATGGCTCATCTGTTGGGATTCATGTTACAGTACTGGGACAAAACCTGAAATTGATTCCAACACATTTTAGCACCTAAGTGAGTGTTAATGCTAATACCAACCTTTTTTAAATAGAAGTGTAGGCGTGTAGGCTCTCCAATCTTTAAGAATGTCGTGATTAAGATAGCTAACTTTTGAAAGTCAGTCTTTAGGTGCTACCTGCCTTTATTAACTAAGTTGAATAGGACCACCCTCTCTAAGCCCGTTTCTACAGAACTCTTAGGACTAAAATTTCGTACCTAATACAGTCAATCAGAGAGTCATCTATTGCAATAAGTGAGTCATCTGTTGCAACAGGTAACTCATCTGTTGGAATTTAGTTTCAGGTTTTATCCTAGTGCTGTAACATAAATCCAACAGATGAGTCATCTGTTGCAACAAATGACTCACCTATTGGATTCAACTTCAGGTTCTATAGTGTTGTAACATGAATCCAACAGATGAATCATTTGTTGCAACAGATGACTCACCTGTTGCAATATATGACTCATATGTTAGATTCAGCTTCAGGTTCTGTTGCAACAGATAAGTCATCTGTTGCAACAGATGACCTATCATCTGTTGGATTCAGCTTCAAGTTCTATCCATTATTGAAAAAACAACAGTACTAGATATACCCAGATGAGAAATTCAACTAAAAATCATAATTTTACTTACCAAAATCACTTATGAAGTAATGTCTAATGATATACTAACAAAATTTGACCGAAAATTTTGATCCAGTAGCAACAGTAACGGTAACAACAACAATGGTACGACAAATGAAGAAGAAGAAGAAAGCAACAGCAACAATGAACAACAACGATCTAAGCGAAGAAAAAGAGCAATTGTGGTCCCACATTTTTTCCCCTCCATTTTAAGTTAGTTATTAGGGTTTTATGTTGGGTTAAAGTGTAACATAAAAAAACTTGAGTACAATTCTCAAACTTTCTTAATCCATCATTTAATAATTTCGCGCACACTCAATTCTTAAGACTTGAGTCACCTACACTTCATTCTCCCTAGTTACTATCTGTTGGTTTGTTACTATCTATATTTCTTGTACTTCTGTTACTTTGGACGATTTTTTCTTGAGCCAAGGTTCTATCAGAAATAACCTATACCACTGAGAACTTGAGGTAGATGTAGAGGTAAGGTCTACGTACACTCTACTGAGTATGCTGTTGTAACTATCCTCCTCTTTAACCGGGTAGTTGGAACACATTCAACAGCTATAAGGGGTTCAAGATCTAAGAAATAGCAGCTATGGTGAGAGATCAATGGTAATAGATCATGCGTTCAAGGCCAAGAAAAATGTAGGAGAAGCAAGTATGCTGAGAATGAGAAAATGAGAACCCACAGGCTCTGTCATTTAACAAAATATTACTAGTATATACAGTCTCCTATGGTGCCTTGAAAAGCTAAGCTAAAAACAGAAAAGATATTAACTGCCTAACAGAAACACCAGCAGCAAACATTAATACTAACTCTATTAGTTCTGTTACTAGAATAATTAAGGACATTAACTAATTCAGCTTTCAGTAAGATCATCTTCAACGATCATCCAATGTCGTAGATGTATTTTCGTTCTGCACATTTTAGAGAATGTAAATTGCGATAGCAAAAACAAGCAATTCTTCCTCCTTTTACTATAGCATCAAACTCAAAGAGACCTTCAAGAATGGAAATTAGGGCAGATAAACTAAAGCTTTTACCAAGGAAAAATATGCAGTTCTAATCATATACACTTCAGTAACTACAAAACCTTCAGCAGCAGCCTCGGAGGCCTAATTAAATGTGAATTCATGCAGATGCCACAAATAAGATCATGCATTCTTGCTTTAGTGTCGGCCACTTGGAGTTGGAAGCTTTCTCAGATCAAATGTATATTCAACAATTGGATTCCCGTGAATCAAGACACCAACACTTATAATTTGATCTGGATATCTCTAAGAGCTCATCTGGTGTCATTCTCTCGTGTGCCATGGATTTCCATGAATCAGAACTTTTGCTAAAGCTTAGGGATGAATGTGATACTACTCTCTTGGTCCCTTCAATTGGGTGGTCTTGCGAGTGGATCCTCTTATACAACCGCATAACAGACACAGAATTTTGGAAAGGATCATGGAAACCAACTTGGATATCATATCTGTTGGGCGAAAAGTTTCAGTCAGTGTAGCACAGAAGTGGAGAGAACCAGTACTAAAACACAATTGAACCACATAACTATGAGGTCAAGAATTCTGCACAGAATTGCCTCATTCAAGCTCCATGTAAACAAGAAAACAACAGTGATTGAACATTTTTTCACTAGCAGGGGGGCATCAAAGTACAATGCACAGTGGGAATATAATGGATAAACTTGACAAAAAAAATACAAGAGCAGATAAAACTAAGTAAAAAACGTGACGGTGAGCGAGTAACTTGCCCTAGATAAGTCTTGGTTAGATATTTGAGAGAGTGGCTGACAAAGTTGGTCTTCATCAGGGGCCGGTATTTTGCAGTATCTCTGCATAGAACAAAAGCAAGGCATGAATATTTCAAGCCATGCATAGGAATGCATCTCATGCAGAAAAGACCTACAAGGCATACATATACCCAACTTGACAGACTTAATAGACCAAATTTATTGGTTCCGGCCTTGACTGATATGCTAACAAATTTATGAGGTTTTAACATTGATTTTAGCAAGTATACTCAAATTTTACTAGACCCCAGTGTCTTGAATTGGTTTTTACAGGTTTCACCAAACATAAAAGTGAAACATAAGTGACAATTGATACAGATAGCAGTCTGAGTTATTCTGACCCAAAACAAAATGAAATTAACGAGTATGATGGAAAAATAATGACAGCAGCTTAATTGATAAGCAGAGAATTAAGGAAGAGAAAAATTTTTTATGGTGAATGAATGAATTAGGCCAGAAGTAACAAAAAGACCTAACGATTATTGCTCCAACCATTACCTTTCTTTCAATAGACAAAAAAGCTCTCAATATTAGAAATCTGGGAAAGAGTGTTATTCTCTCTTAGGCCGAAAAATTTTAAAAATAATAATCGAGAAAAGACCTACTACTATCTTTAGATACAAATTCATGCTATGATTGCAGTGGACATAATTGATAATATTGAAATCATGATATAACCAAATTCTCCACCAAAATACCCAAAGATTCTAATTTTTATATTCTTTTATCTGTCTAGAGATTCTAACTTGTTGATAATGTGGGAGTTCAAAACCAGTTCCGGCGGAGGAGGTAGAAATTTATCTTCTGGAGGGATTAATGGTACTTGAGGTGGAGTAAATATTTGGATGATCCCAACAGGAGGAAGGATTAAACTACCAGCATTTCGAGGAATACCCAGAAAAACCCAAGGGGTTGGAAAATAAATAGAAAATTTTACTGCTTCTGTTTTAAAGATGCCTGGGGTAGAGAAGAGGGATTGAAGGCAGATAGACTTTATAGAACTGGGGGAGGTTGACCCCAGTGCAAATTTGGTAGACATGCAAGGATTGAAGCAAAGCAATAACAAGGCCTTCACTGTGGTGGGCAACGCACAAGAGGTGGTAGAGCATACGGTGAGAAGGCAACAAAGCTCTTTGGCTATACAAGAAGAGACGGTGCTCGAGGAATGGGTAATGGAATATGTAGAACCTATTCAAAAACAACAAAACTGCTTACAGAATACAGACAAGGAGATGGATGTAACAGTTTGGGTGCATCAAAACTTGGTAAATTTGGGCAGACTGTCTGGGTTTTTCAAGGACATGGGGAAGAAGCACTGGAACTTCTAATGCAAATTGACAGCTGCAGTCAATCTAGGAGAATGGAGGCTGAGGTTTCTGTAAAGAGATCTTAAAAGGGCACACAAGAACGTAGGGGCTAACATCCTTTGATTTCAAGTTCATGTGTGATGAGAGGAGGAATAGCATGAAGGGAGGAAAGTATTTACTATGAAGGAACCTTACAAGGGCTCAAGAACTTAGGGGCTAACATCCTATGATGTCAAGTTCAAACATGATGAGAAGAGGAATAGAGGAAGGGAGGAAAGTATTTACTATGAAGGTAAAATTGGTTTCATGGAATGTCAGGGGGTTGAATGATAGGTATAAAAGAAGATTGGTAAATAGCCTGATACACAAACAGGATGCTGAAATCATTTGTCTACGAGCAACAACACTAGAAGGGGAATTACAAGAGTTCAGCAGAGGAATATGGGTGAGATTTGTGTGCCTGGAAGCTAGTGGTACTGGAGGGGGCATAGTGATGTTGTGGGATAGCAGAGTCCGGAGAGGGGAATCCTTACAGATTGGTTCATACACTTCAGCATGCAAGTTTGTGGCCCTTGTGCAAGATTTTGAGTGTCACATAACAGGGGTGTATGCACCAAACTGCAGAAATGAAAGGTTACATCTGCGGGAGGAGATAGGAGCAGTAAGGGGTCTAATTAATGGTCCATGGGTCGTTTCGTGGGGATTTCAATATCTCTAGGTTCCCATCTGAAAAAAGGAATAGCACGAGAAGATCCTTAGCTATGGAGGAGTTCTCAAATTTTATCGAGGATATGAGTTTGATGGACCCTCAACTGGAAGGGGGTACTTTCACCTGGTTCAAGGGAGATGATCACAGAATTGCTTCTAGAATTGATAGAATTCTAATATCTGAAGAGTGGGTTGACAAATTCAGAAATATGCATCAAATCCTTCTACAAAGGCTTGGTTCTTATCACTTCCCAGTTTCACTACCGTAAGTTGTTTGGGAGCAAAATAAGTTTTACTTCAAATTTGATAATTGGTGGCTGACTCTTGAAGGCTTTGTGGACAGAGTCAGAGAATGGTGGTCCTCTTTTGAATTTACAGGCAAGCCTGACTATATTCTAGCTGGTAAACTTAGAGCACTTAAAGGCAAGCTAAAGGAATGGAGCAAAAGCAGTCAACGAAATTTGAGAATCCAAAAAGGACCAGATTTTGAACCAATTGGCTACAATGGATGCTATGCAGGAGAACAGAATTCTCACAGAAGAGGAATCAGCTCAGAAGGCTTCTCTTTTGATGGATTATGAAGAACACATTAAAAATGAAGAAATAGCATGGATACACACACAAAGTGGCCAATACACACACGAGAAGCAACAATATAAACCAATTGGTGATACAGGAGGAACGGAGGAGGAGCCAGTAAGAATCAAAAAGGAGATTGTTAGAATATGAGTGGAGGAGCCAGTAAGAATCAAAAAGGAGATTGTTAGAATATGAGAAGGAACACGAATAGCATATAGAATCCAACTTGGAAAAGGATTGTAATGTTTTGTTCTATTAGGAAAAGGATTGAAATGTAGTGTTTACGAATAGGGCCTCAATGTAATAATGTAGTTACAATCTAAGTTGCTCGGACACTCCAAAAATGTTACCGCACCCATGTCGGATCCTTCAAAAATACACTATTTTTGGAGGATCCAACACGCACCCATAGACATTTTTGAAGAGTCCGAGCAACTTAGGTTACAATAATTCAATAATATTCTTCTCTAATATTTCTCACATGGTATCAGAGCCTCTACGATCTTGGTGGAGAATCAAAGAGCTTCCGCTGCCGGCAGATGGCTATAACCCATATATGCCTCCCGTCTAGCCAATGATTATGCTAGCAAAAGTTGGGTCACCATGTATCTTTCCAATGACTATTTCTCATATCTCATTTGCATATCATCGTGAATCTATCCGGTGACTACTTTCTCATATCAGATTTGCGTAGTACCGTGCATCTCTCCAAACTACTTCTCATATTTAATTTGCGTAGTACCATGCATCTTTTCGAACTACTTTCTCATATTTGAGTTGCATAGCACCATGCATCTTTCCGAAGACTCCATAGATTTGCACGATTCCATACGATTTTACAGTGACTCCTCAGATCCGATTTGTGTAGGGTCATGCCATCATTCTGACCCTACCCATATAATTTTTCTTTGTCAGTAGGTTCGTGCCGTTATTTCGACCCTACCTATATAATTCTCTTTCTCAGTAGGGTCGTGCCATCATTCCGACCCTATCCATATAATTTTTGCTCTGATTGTGACCAATTTTCAGCCATCAAATTTAATAATCCAGCAGGTGAACATGTTCCGGCCAGTTCTTCGGTGACTTTCTTGTTCAAGATATACTCATCTCTTGATTTCGACATGACTCATATTTTATATCAGTTTTCGGCAATTTTTCAGTGACAGACTTTCCGACGATGTTTACTACTTTTCGGATCATTTTTTCAGTTTGTTCCTATTCAATTGAGGTCTCCAAGACGTCCAAAGGAGTCCTTATCTATTTTCTTGCAAATATGTTCACAAAGTCCCTCAGTATTCCTTGTATTAATTACATCCATAACAAGCTTGGCCCATATGCCTTCTATGCACCAGCTTGTGGGGGATTGTTAGAATATGAGTAGTAATAGGAATAGCATATTGAATCCTACTTGAAAAAAGATTGTAATGTTTTGTGCTACTAGGAAAAGAATTGGAATGCAGTGTCTACAAATAGGGTCTCAACGTGATAATGTAGTAACGATAATTCAATAATATTCTTCTCTAATATTTCTCACAGAGATCATTAATTTTTACCAAAAACTATATACCGAGACTGAAGAACGAAGAGCAACTTACAATCTTACTAGTTGTCCATCCATTCTTGAATACAAAAGGAATTTCTCCAAGGTAACTTTGACTTTGAGGAACAGGAGGTGTATGCAGTTTTGAAATTGCATGTCATGGACAAAGCTCTGACCCAAATAGCTACACAATGGGTTTTTCATCATATTGGGATGTACTAAGTAGGATATCATGGACACTTTCCACAATTTTCGCACTCATGGGATTTGAGAAACACTATAATCCTACCTACAACAACAACATACCTAGTGTATTCCCACATAGTGGGGTCTGGGGAGGGTAGAGTATACGAAGACCATACCACTACCTCCGAAGAAGTAGAGAGGCTATTTTCGATAGACCCCCGGCTTAGGACCGATAACAATATAGCAAATCACAAAACATAAATGCATATAGACTAGTACAGTATGCAAAATAAACCAACACCGGTATCCACAAGATAATACAACAACCACCAGCTACTACTAAAAAACTATCTAACCGAAAACATAGACATCACTCAACACCCACGAACAAGAAACTTCAAACACAAATAAAGGAACGCTCCCACCCCCTAACCCTCTACCCTAATCCGCATCCTCTACACCTTCCTATCAAGGGTCATGTCCTCTGTAACTACTCCATATCATGCCTAGTCACCTCCCTCCAATATTTCTTCGGCCTACCTCTACCCCGCCTAAAATCATCCATAGCTAGTGACTCAGACCTCCGCACTGGGGCATCAGAGCCCCTCCTCATCACATGCCAGAACCAACATAACTGTACTTCTCGCATCTTGTCCTCCACCGAAGCCACCCCCACCTTCTCCCGAATAATCTCATTCCTCACCCTATCTTTCTTGATATGGCCACGCATCTATCGCAACATCCTCATCTCCACCACCTTCAACTTCTGAAAGTGGGAGTTCTTAACTGGCCAACACTCCACTCTATAAAACATAGCCGGTTGGACTGCCACTCTGTAAAACTTACTTTTAAGCTTCGGGGGCACTTCTTATCACATAAAACTCCCGAAGCAAGCCTCCATTTCAACCACCCCGCCCCAATACGATGTGTGACATCCTCGTCAATCTCGTCATTGCCCTGAATCATAGACCCCAGATATTTGAAACTCTCCCTCCTCTGAATGGCCTGAGAGTCTAGCTTCACAACCACATCAGCCTCCTGCGACATATCACTAAACTTACACTCCAAGTACTCCGTATAGGTCCTGCTCAACTGAAATCCTTTAGACTCAAAGGGTCTGTGTCCAAATCTCCAACTTATCATTAACTCTTCCCCGAGTCTCATCGATCAATACCACACCATCAGCAAATAACATACACCAAGGCACCTCCCTTTGAATATGCTGCATCAACACATCCATCACCAAGGCAAATAAAAAAGGGTTAAGAGTTGATCCCCGGTGCAAACCGATCAAAACCGAAAAGTGCTCTAAATCACCTCCTACCATCCTCACACAAGTCTTTGCGCCATCATACATATCATGAATTGCCCTAGTGTACGCCACGGGCACCCCACTAACCTCCAAGCACCTCCACAAAATCTCCCTGGGAACTCTGTCATAAGCCTTCTCAAGATCAATAAACACCATGTGCAAGTCCTTCCTCTCTCGAAACTGCTCCACTAATCTCCTCACAATGTGAATGGCCTCCGTAGTCGAACGACCTGGCATGAAACCGAATTGAATCTTAGAGATAGTCACCATCCTTCTCAGCCTCAACTTTATCACCCTTTCCTAAACCTTCATAGTATGACTCAACAACTTGATACCTCTATAATTTTTGCAACTCTGGATGTCTCTCTTGTTCTTATACCATGGAATCATCGTGCTCTACCTCCACGTTTCAGGCATCTTCACCGCCTTAAAAATGATGTTAAACAACCTTGTCAACCACTCCAAACCTGCCCCGCCAGTGCTCTTCCAAAAATCCACTGAAATCTCGTCTAACCCTATCGCCTTACCCCAACGCATCCTGCGAATAGCCCCCTTGACCTCCTCCACCTTGATACGCCTACCTATATAGCTTTAATTCCTAAGAAGACAACAACAAAGGAACTAAGAAATTCCAAGTTTATATGCTTGATAGGCAGTGTCTATAAGCTAATCTCAAGATTTCTACCAGAAAGAATGAAAAAGGTAATTGCTACGTTGGTGGACACTCATCAGATGAATTTTATCAAAGGAAGACAAACAATGGATTTTATCTTGATTGCCAATTTTTTTTTTTTTTGACAATAGTAACAGACTATATATAAATCATCAGCTAAAAAGCTAGAAGCCAAAATTATATCGTTGAATCTACATCCAAAAGAGTAAAAACAATAAACTAACACTAAATCCTATCACATCTTACAAGTATCCTACGATGTCTACTATAGAAACTGGGTCATCTATATACTCCGAGTTACACCAATAACAAAGACTTATAATGTAGCTTATCTTTAACTTTTGAAGAGAGTTGTTGTTTCCTTCAAAACACCTGGAGTTTCTCTATTTCCAAATGGTCCACCATATTACTGCTGGGACAATTCTCCATCTGTCTTTGTTAGTGCTACCACCACCCTCAAAATTCCAGCTAGCTAGTGCCTCCTTTGTTCTTTCAAGCATTGTCCACCTTATGCCTCTGAAGCTAGTAAATACATTCCAAGGCTGGCTGACCACTTTACAGTGAAGAAACAGATGATCAATTGTCTCTGCATTATGTTCACAAAAAAGCATCTTGAGCACAAATGTTTGCCCTTCTTCATTAGGTTCTCCCGAATTAAAACAGCTTCCTTCACGACCAACCAAGTGAAAATAGCTACTTTATATGGAAATTTTTACCTTCCAAGGCAAAAAACTTAACTTGTGAGACCCCAGATTCATGTCCTTAAAGGCAGAACTTAAAGTAAAAATGCCCTTGCGGTGGCATTTCCATCTTAGGGTATCTTCTCCTTCCTCTAACCCTTGCATTAGTCTAGGTGCAATAAAAGTTGTCAATCCTTCCACCTTCCAGCCTTGCATCAATCTTCTATTGGTCAAGTTCCAGCCTTGACTTGACCACACATCATGTAAGGTGGAATTTTGTTGCTGATTTAAAATATAAATGTCATGGAATAGTTGCTTAAGAATTCCATTTCTTAGCCAATTATCTTCCCCGAACAAGATCCTCTTGCCGTCTTTCACGTTAAAACTAGTTCTTTCAAAGAATACATGCCACAAGTTCCTGATTGACCTACACAAGCTTGTACCATATGTGGTGTTTACTTTCTTTGTCCTCCAAAAACCTTCCTTTTCATACTTAGCTTGAATCACAATGCCCCATACAGAATGCTCTTCCTCGGGTAGTCTCCAAAGTCATTTCATCAAGAGACTTCTGTTCTGCTTTCTCCGATTTCTATACCCAGACCTCCATCTTTCTTAGCCAGAATTAATGTGTGCCATTTGACTAAATGATAACCTTTTTCCTCCTTATAAATAGAAAGATAAGGCGTTAGCGGACCGACTTGACAGGACCTTCCTTTGCTCCAACTCGACGTGCGCTCTTACCACCATGAACAAGACCTTTCCCGATTAATTGGTTTTGAATTATTTAATAAGAAAGATGGCCCATCTGATTAGTTCAGCTATCTATGCTGGAAACCCCAGCGGTTGTTTGGCTGCGTACTCCCCATCTGCCTATCTCACACTCCTAAAGCAAATTTGGATTTCTTCTTTCATTTTCCTTTCCAGCATCTTTCTTTCTATCCATAGGTCGGCTTCGCTCTTAGAGTATAGCCTCTCTCGGGGTTAGCGATAAGAGTACACCGGCCCGTGTGGTGGCAGGCGAACTAAGGATTTCGTGCTTGGTGCATCAACCTCTTTCTTTCATATCTTTCTTTCACAGGAGGAAGGACAATACGCTTTAAGGAGCTCCTTGGCTTGTACTCGAGATCCGATGTTCGAAAGACAACCAATCCTTGTCCAGTAACCATAGTAACCATTCTAAGTGGGAGTTCGATTGGAGGAGCAACTAGTCAAACTTCTTGAGCAGCCGAGATATTGAACAACACCGAAGATGGCAGCGGGAAAGAAGGGAGCACAATCTATTCAACATCATCAGACACCTCAGAGGAACTACAAAGTTTTAGTCCCTTATGACTACACCTCGACTGTTTTTGAAAAGACCAGGGGAAAGAGCTTCGTTAGGAATGATTGAAGCTAGGGGGTAACTGATTCGCAAAAGAAGCTACTGGTTTAGCAGGAACAGCTACAAGAATTTTTGCAGCAGCAGCAGATAGAGCTTCAGCAGGAGCAGGAGCTGCTACAGTTGCTAAAGTGAAGGTTATTCAGCAGTCTAAGAAAGTCACTCTTAACCCTATAGTGAATTCAGATATGCTGCACTAGGAGCTAATGAAAGTCATGTAGCTCATCTATCTCAATGGTTACGATTTTGTATTACAACCTAGCCCCCTTCGCTTGCTCTCCGGTCTTCCTCAAAAAGACAGCTTAGAGTGCAAGTCAAACTCGTGATAGGCGAGCAATCACGCACACCGGATTCTCCTTAAGGCACCGTGTTGAGTAGGGATTTGAATAGAAACTCTATTTTGGGGCTCAATGTTGCTAGACTCTACTCCTCTCCCACTTATTTCTCCGAAACAAGAGATTAAAGTCATCTTCCTCCTTTTTCCCAAAATGGCATAACCAAATAATTGTTTTGCTAATGATGGATTTCACGCCACGGAATGAATCGAGGAACTAACCAAGCCTTTCCGTTCCGTAATCGAGAAAGATCACTCTGAAAAGTAAGCCTTTTCTTATTATACGATATCTTCGCCATGGATGATAGAATTCCTCCTGGAAGCGAAGGCAGAAGCAAAGCCTTGAAACGGAACTTAGCTTCTCACTGACTACATCAAAAGCGAAATCCTCAACTTCAAATACAATGCGAGCTGGAACGGGGTTGCCTTAGCTATTGTGGTGTACATATGCCAGGAATCGCACCATAGCCAGAGACCGTGGTCGTCCGTCTCCGGTTTGCCGGCCGATAAGATCTCTGAGATTGACCAGCCAGCTGGGTTGGTTTGGCTATTCTTTCTTAGCGCGCTTTTCAAGCGCTTAGCTTCTGCTAGTGGCGGGGCGGCAAGGCCATGTTGTTCAGTTGGAAGCCTAAACCAAGAAGGTATGAACGAAGTGAGAGGCCCATTTAGAAGATAGGGGGTGGCTTTCTTGTGGTAGTAATTGCGAACATCTCTCCTCTTCTCTTAGCATGCACAGTTTGCTTACACGCCGCCTAAGGATGGGTCGTAGTTCGGTAGGAAGAAAGAACTGGTAGTAGACATAACATAAGGGGCACTCCGACTTTTTGTCGTATATGTTCCCAAAAGAAATTCCTCTTAAGAGCATCAATTCTTTTCCCCACATTAACGGGAAGAGGAAAAGAGGAAATAATGACATCAAGTAGGTAGGTAAGGCATCCAGTAAAGTTGTGGATTCCAAAACCAAACGAGAGTAGTCAAGAATTTTATGCAAATTGGACATTGAAAAAGCATATGATCATGTTAACTGGGATTTTTGTTGAAGGTGTTGTCATGTATGGGCTTTGAAGGAAAATGGATCAAATGGATGAAGTTTTGTCTTTCAACTGTCAAATTCTCAGTGCTCATCAATGGATCCCCAAGGGTTTCTTCCCAGCCCAGAGAGGTCTAAGACTAGGAGATCCTTCGCCTCCTTTTCTTTTCATTTTACTCATGGAAGGTATGAATGACATGATTAAGATTGTGAATTCCAATATGTGGCTTAGAGGTTTTGAGATGGCCAAAAATACAAATATTACTATGGAAGTCACACACCTTCAAGATGATACTTTTAATTTTTGTGATGCTAAAGAGGACAAATTAAGATTACTTTAATTTTATGTGATGCTGAAAAGGACCAATTAAGATTCCTGAAGGGGTTCTTATGGCAAGGAAACAAGAACAAAAAGGTCTTCCATTTAGTTAAGTGGAATTCTGTGCTACTTGGCAGAAAGCCAAGTGGATTAGGTACTAGGAATCTAAAATTGCTAGCAAAGCTCTCAAATTAAAATGGCTATGGAGGTATCCACAAGAGCCCTCATCCTTTTGAGGTGATATAATCAGAGCTAAAAAGGGTGAAGGCACCAGTTGGATGACTAATAAGTGTGCAAATACATGATCCTCACATGGATGGAACACACTTTCGAAGGAATTTAAATGACTGGGAAGTTGAAACAATCACTGCTTTGTACAAATTTCTGGAAGATTTCAAAGTTGTACAGGAGGGGCCAGATTGTTTATTCTGGAAAGAAGAAAGTAACGGACTCTCTAAGGTAAGTTCAGCTTACAAATTGTTGAATCATGAGAATCAACAGATAGCTCACTGGTCTTGAAAAACATTTGGAAAGTAAAGATCCCTTTCAAGGAATCTTGTTTCACTTAGCTATTAGCTCATGAATCTTTTTTGACACAAGAGAACCGTAGGAGGAAAAAAACCTCTCTTTGTTCAAGATGCTATTTGTGTGGTGAAGAAGTTGAGACCATCAACCATTTATTCTTACATTGCAAGATAACAGATCAATTATAGAAGATTTTTGTCAGTCTCTGATGCATAGTTTGGACAATGCATAGGAAGATAACTGCGGTTCTGTTTAGTTGGGAGGAGGCTGGGGCAGGAGTGATAGACAAAGATAGATGGAGGATTGTCCCAGCTTGTATATGGTGGAAAGATTAGAAAGAGAGGAATTCCAGATGTTTTGAAGACACTAGCAATTCTGTACAGAAGATCAAATTGAATTGCATTAAACTTTTTTGCTATGGTGTAAGCAAATCTATATATAAGACAAAGAGTCATCACAGATATGGTAGGATTCTACTAGGGTTTGATCACTTGTTCTTCTCTTTGCCTTGTAAATATGGTATCAGCACAACCCCATGTGTCGTTTTGGTCAACATATACAAATGTTACTTTCTCAAAAAAAGTATAGAAATTTTAAAGTGAGTTAAAGAGGACCACTTTATGCCTTACCTAAAGTCTAAAGGAGTAATTAGAAAACATGTAGCAAGGCCACGAAAAACTACTAGGCTTCTTGTCATTAGCACCTGATTAAGTGAGTTAATAGGTCATCTCAGGAACAAATCTACTTTGACCTCAGCATAAACGTTCCACCCACAAAACAATAGCCAACTAAGCTACTCTCTTTTTCTTTTTCCTTTTCTACTAAGGTGTTGTCCAAGCCAGATAGTGCGCACCTTCACTATCCCACCGGGTAACTAGGTACTCATAAAGAAGCATGTTATGTCGAAATTATGGAAAATTTAACCATTCATGTTAATGCATGACAATGAATGGTGTAATACACATAATACAGGCTAAGCACATGATATGGACATAAATACAGGAAATAAGGTTCCGAGATTATGATTTTCATTTATTAGGAAGAAAAAAATAAAAATAAAAATAAAATTACCTCAGAAGATGATCAGGATAATTCATCTTCAAGCAATCAAGGTGTTTATCAAGGTTATGGCCCACAAGTACTTTTGCTCTTCCACCATCCAATCTTGCTCTACCAATTGACTCTCCATTGTAAAGAATCTGCTGAATTATCTGTCTGACTTCCTTTAGAGGCATGGCATCTCGTAGATTTTCCTCTGTTATACCAGTAATTTCGTACCTGACACACAATGATGAGGAAGTACGAAAAGATGTAATGCTAAAACAGTCACCTGACACTGTAAATAGATATGTTTATTTGCCAGTAGATACCTATAATTAGTAACAGGAATCTGAGGTAGAACGTAAGTGTGGAAAATAAGCTTCTCATCTTCGTTAACGAGGCATACCCTTGCGCAAAGGTCTAGTGAGCAATCACTTCCCCCTCCAACAATTTCACAATCTATGGCAACTGCTTCCCGACTTCTTATGTTGCTAATTTCATAACTTTCCATTTCGGATTCTGAATAAAGCTCCACTGTGTCCTGCAACAATTATATATAAACATTCCAGCAACTAAACATACATCTCGAGTATCCTAAGTGTAACTGATTCTTGTGAATGCATTGAGAAAGAAAATTCATCAACTCACAATGGGTCGAGGAGTGGTTAGATGACACATTTCCTTATGCTTATTGAGAGAATCCATGCTGCTGCAGATTTTCAGACACAAAATGCAGCCTCTTTCTGCAAAGATGCTTGAACAATTCACTTTGGACAATGGACCTAAATGTTAAAGCGAACATAAAATTTAGGGAGAATAGCAAAGAGAACATTTACACCTAAAGCACATTCATAGTCTAAGCACAACAACTGACCAGCAATGTGCTCCCTTAGTGATTCAAAGGACTTGCAATGTTTGTTACAGACACCGCATTTAGGGTCATGAACAGAATGACAAGAGGTTTTCATATGTGCAAGAAGATGATCCTTCTTCTTATACTGCTTGTAACAAGCAGAACATTTGTGCCTGACAGACATCACATACGGAACATAAGCAAAAGCATTCTATACCCCAATATAGAAAACATTAGTTTGGTGGTTCAAAGATTACGAGTGTGTTCGATATGGAGGAAAACCTTTTCCATAAGATATTTTCCTATTTTCTCATGTTTGGCTGGACAAAAATTTTGAAAAATATTTTCTTTAAAAAAAAGATCTTTTTTGTGCGTACCTCCACTAAATTCACGGGGTAACTTCCACCTCCCACCAGCAACAAGCACTAGTTAACTCTGTCCACCAAGACTGAACAAATGGAAAGAAATCACATAGTGTTTGTATCTGTTGGAAATTGAACCTGAAACCTCACGTAGAACTCTTTGAAAATAAAGAAAATGACTTCCTTAATGAATGTAGAGAAAACAAGTGGTATTATCTCCTCCCCAGTCCCACCCTCACAACCACCCACCTCCACCCCCATCCCGCACCCCACCCACCTCTCATCCCCCAACCCCTCATCCAAGTGAACTTTCATATAGGAAAAGGAATAATTAATAGTTAGGTATGTTTTTGATAAATAGTTGATGCCTCATTATTGAGGTAGGAAACTCAAAAAAGAATATTTTGAATGTGTTTTTCACCATTAACTCAATATAAGGGTGGAATGCATCTAACTTCAGTGCGGAATTGGGTCTTGGATTCCTTTTTCTCCTAATAGAATTTTTGATCGGAATTCCCGGAAAAGAAGAAGAAACACTAATGACATGTAAAATAGAAGAGTGGAGGTATTAGGGTGAAGAAACTACTAGCAATAAGCATACAAGGAAAATATGTGTCAATTGTAATGAAGCCCATTACCTTGTTGTTGTAGTGGAGAGGGGTTCCAGTTCCATAGAATCAACTGATAGTGGAATTAAAAGCTCTCTATTTCTTATTTTAGTTACTACTACTCAAAAGTGTCTCAATTGATGTCTTTAATAGCACCGATTTTGTGCTCATGCTTTGGTTAAAAAGGAAAAGACAAATTAATCCCAACCAAAAACCCAACTTTATTTATTTTCAAACGAGGGAGAGAACGTATAGAATATTGTGGAAGGCATGTAGTATTATTTTTAATTAAAGTTAATTTATCCAACTCTAGGTCACTCACGTAGAGTCGTAGACACATTCTTTATGAATACATTCAAAATCATGGACAAACACTTCATTGATGTAGGACGTTCAATCAATTTTATTAGTTGTCAGATTCACCTAAACTATTAAAATTTGCCTAAATTGCTATAACATCAATTATTTCATCACTCTCAACAAGATGAGCTTGGACGTCATCTTGTTCTTCCTGCTTTGAGTTATCCTTACAATCAAGTTTTTCACAGATAAAAAAGGCCCTTCAATTTATGAATTTCACTCTCTAGCTTATTGAACTGATTGAAAGTTGTTTCAACTGTGAAAGCAATATAGTGTTTGGATGAAAATCCTATGTATTACAAGTTACAAGTGTGGAGAAGGGGTATATTTGTAAGTCCAATGCTTAAAAGGCACACTGTTTTAGACAAAATACTCAATGAGACACTTATTTCTCAAGGATACAAAATGGGACACTATATTGCTCTCACAATTGTTTCTAACTTTTTTACTGTTTCAATGACGCTGTCTGATAGTTTTTTCGGACACAATTCCATCATATTTTCTTCATCTCTTCTTCTTACTGCTTTAGAATGCATTGTTTATATTCATTATTTTCAATTACTATTATTAGCATAATTAAGTCTCAAGAATCTAATATTTGGTCTATATAAGTTGTGTCCTTGTATTTCAAAAAAAATACAAATTCAATTGTTGTTCTAAATTACGTATTAAGGGTAAAACATGCCTTGAATTGCTCGTGTGTCACCTTTGTGCTAAATTTATTCTTGTTCAAATGTTTCTCTGTACTAATGGATAGCATACTAGTAGCAACTCTTTCAAGCCTTACTGCAAATTTTTCTTTAATTTGTATACCGCATCTTTTGAGGTATTTCTGAATTACAACCAATTTCTCCTACTTACACAGGCATCTAATGTAGTTTTAATTTAGTAGGCATATTCGGCCATGAAAATCATAAATTTTTGAAGTTGCAGTTGTATTTGACCATGAATAAAAAAAATTTAAAGTTGAAGTGAGGATGAAAGAAATGAAAACAAATTTTACGTTTCACTTTTCCAAATACAACTCCAAGAATACTTATGGCCAAACACCATTTTTGAAAGACATAATACATAAATATGATTCTAAACTTAACACCAAATTATAACATTGATCTTAAACTTTGATAGTGCACAAGTAAGCCCTTTAACTATACAAAACCTGAACAAAAAAATACTCCAATTTTGCAACTACACGCGTGTAGCACACTTGCTCTGACGTGGATTACTAATCCACTCATATGGTGCCACCTAATAAAAAACACATTATAAGGATGACCTTTAACTTTGTTGGTGAACCAATAGACCCTTTAACTATACAAAAGTTGAACAAAAAAATTAATATTTATTTGTTCAGGTTTTGTAAAATTAAAGGACCTACTTGTGCAAAGTTAAAGTTTAAGACCAGTGTTATAATTTAATGTCAAGTTTAGGGTGATCATATTTATGTATTATGCCTTTTTGAAATAAAGTGAAATTTCTTCTTAAAAAAAAGTAAAAACTTCTTATGACCAAGCAGCATATTTATTTTGTCAAACTTCAAATGCTTTTAAGCCAAAAAACAATAAGGTGGGATATAATAGTATTATACTAACTCAAAGCTTTTGACTTATTTTGAGTTACCTTAACAAAAACTTCCAAAAATTTCCAAACACCAAGCTAAAAAATGCTTTCAAACTAGTTTCATCCTCCAGCTTATTTATGAAAACCTAAAAAAAACTTGAGTCCTAAAACGGAGCTATTTTTTCTAGTGTTTTTTTCAATTTTCAAAATAAACTGAACCAAATATCAAATTTAGATCAAAAAGAAATATTAAAACACTAAAATGGTGTAAAAACTTAGGTTCGGTAAAAGAATAAAAAATAAATAAAATAGGTGTTCACATCGGTGAATCAAGACACCAACACTCGTAGTTAGCTCTGGATATTGCTAAGAGCTCCTCTATTGTCATTCTCTCATGTGCCACGGTTCTCCATGGATCACAGCTACCAATAAAGCTTAGATCTGGTGTATTTGATACCCCAACCATTGGGTGGTCCTGTGAGCACATCCTCTTATACAACCTCATGGCAGACACTGAATCTTGGTAAGGATCATGGAAACCAACTTGGATATCATATCTGTTTGGCCAAAAGTTTCAGTCAGCACAACACATAAGTGGAGAACCAGTACTAAACACAATTGAAGCAAATAAGTTAATAACCATCAAGCCAGCCACCAACTCAGCACACCATTGCTTCATTCAAGATCCAAGGAAACAACAGTGACTGAAAATTTTCTTCAGTAGCAAGGGGCAATCAAAGTACACTGCACAATGGGAACATAACGGATAAACTTGACCAACAAAAATACAAGAGAAGATAGAACTAAGTAAAGAAAAACATGAGTGAGCAAGGAACTTGCCCTAGATAAGTCTTAGATATTTGAGAGAGTGGCTAGTAAAGTTGGTCTTCATCAGGGGCCGGTATTTTGCAGTATCTCTGCATATAGAACAAAAGCAAGACATGAATATTACAAGCCATGACTAGGGAAATGCATCTCGTACAGAAAAGATCTCCGAGGCATATACACAGATAGCGTGTCCATCTACCCAACTTGATAGACGAGAACTTGAACAATTGATATGATACTTCTTATTTTTATCTTCATCTCTCACGTTTGAATTTCTCAAAACACAAAAGCTGCAACGGGAGCAATTGTACATGCTCGCAGATCAAGTTTCCATAACCACCACACTGTTATTTTCTCTTGCAGATGGAAGGAAATAAAGGGACCGAGGGAGCCTTAAATGAATATATTTATTAGGTTCCGACCTGGAATCTTAAGCTAACACATTTATTAGGTTTTGACCTTGATTTTTTTAATAATATTTTCATATTTTACTAGATGCCAATGTCTTGAATTGCCCTTTACAGGTACTACACATAAAAATGAAACAAAATTTACCATCGATTTGCAGTTTCAACACTTCCTGACTGATTCTGACAGAAAAAAGGCATAATACATAAACATGACCTTTAACTTGACACCAAATTATAACTATGTTCTTTAACTTTGTCGGTGCACAAGTAAGTCCTATAACTATATAAAAGCTGAACAAAAAAACACTCTAATTCTACAACTTACAAGCGTGAAACTCAATCGCTCCTACGTGGATTAGTAATCCACTCTGATGCTACCACCTAATAAAAAAGACACATTAAAATTATGACCTTTAACTTTGCCAGTGCACAAGTAGGCCCTTTAACTATACAAAAGCTGAACAAAAAAACACTTCAATCCTAACTCTGATGCGCGTGGTTTTGAGTGTATACACGCATTTTGCCAGGTAGGATTTGAGTGTTTTTTTGTTCAACTTTTGTATAGTTAAAGAGCCTACTTGTGCATTGGTAAAGTTAAAAGGTCATAGTTATAATTTGGTGTCAAGTTAAAGGTCATATTTATGTATTATACAAGAAAAAAAAAATTACAAGGAATTGGAATATTCACAAAATAATGACAGCAGTTTTATTGCGGAAGCAAATTTTGTAGGAAGACATAATGAGTATAGCTCTAAGTATTACCTTACTTTCTTTCAATAGACGAAAAACCTCTCAATGTTACAAATCTTGGAAAGAGTATTCTCTCATTGGCCAAAAAAGTATGCAACAACAACATATCCAGTGTAGTCCCACAAAGTGTGGTCTGAGGAGGGTAGAGTGTACGCAGATGTTACCTCTAACTCAAAAGTAATGTAAAAAGATACTTTCCGATAGACCCCCGACTCAAGACAGAAACAATCTAGAAAAAGACGTAATGGAAGTACAAGAGACAATAGATAGTAAGAAAAACAACAGATGGTAGCAGAATAGTACTATAACAAAATAATAATACAAAAATAATAGATAGTAGCAGATCCAAGAAACTACAAGGGTAGTCCTACGACTACTAGTAAGGGCAACAAGACAACACTCCTACCTACTACTATGGTCTATGGCCGTGTTCTTATCTACTAACTTTCTAGCTTAATACGTGTCTTTCTAATACAAGTCAAATTGCCGCCTTAGCTTTTGATGACATCTTTGAAGGCCAACACATAAAGGCTCAAGACTTGTTCACCCCGAGAGCACAAGGATATGCAAGGAAGGCTCGTTTTGAGCATGTCATTGAACAAACCCAAGTGTGGAAGGTTGGTTGGAGCCTTGAAGACTTGAGGACTCTCGGGTTTGGACTCTTAATGGCTCACTTCATTTTGGGGCAGCTTCATTAAGGGCATTTTGGTCACTTCATTGTGCCCAAAATACACTCCATAGGCTCCCCTCATTAAGGGTAGGGAGGTCATTTTGTCCTCATTTTGTAATAGCTATAAGTAGTTCTTTAAGGTTCATTTTACATTTGGTTGATTATTGTCAAGACATGAAATATTTGTAACACCTAAGTCTCTCTCTTGAGAGTGTATCACTTTTGAGTAGGGCTTGGAAAAGCCACCCCCACCGGTAACTAGGGCTTCCAAGTGTGGATACACTTGGGTTGCATTTTGGCTTGAGACGTTGATGTGTAGAGGAGGTAAAGTCCCTCTTGTGTCAACATAGGAGTTAGGTGTTTGGTGTGTGTAGTATTAAAGGTCCAAGAGTGGAATATGTTCTTGGGTTCTTAAGATTATACCATCACTTATCTAACTATCTATCTTGTATCTTGTTTTAGTTTCGGTTTTCCTTGTCTTGTTGTTGAACCCGTGGGGGTCTTGTTGTTGTAACATTGTTGTTCTTCATTTTATTGTTGTAATATAGTTTGGGATTGTTGGCTGAAATAGGTGTTAAACACCTCGTTATATCGTGTTCTTGTTGTTGTTCTTGAATCCGAGAGCGGTCACCATCTTGGTCCTTGGTTCTCTTGAACTTGTGGACTATTTTTTTGGTGTATGTTTGGACTGTTTTGAGCCAATTTCGTGTCTCACATTGTTGTCTTGTATCACCTTCACACCTTTCTATCTAAGGTCATGCCTCGGTAAGCTGCAACTGCGTCATATCCTGTCTAATCACCTCTCCCCAATACTTCTTCATCCTACCTCTACCTCTTCTAAATCCATCCATAGCCAACCTTTCACACCTCACGCCCAAATCATCTCAACCTCGCTTCCCGCATCTTATCTTCCATTGAAGTCACTCCTACCGTATCTCAGATATCCTCATTTTAATCCTCTCTCCTAGTATACCCACACATCATCGCAATATTCTCATCTTTGTAACTCTCATCTTTTGAATGTGAGTCCGTCCTACATACCATAGTCGGTCTAACTACCACTCTATAGAACTTTTCTTTAAGTTTAAGCGACCTTATCACACAACACTCCAGATGCGAGCCTCCATTTCATCCATCATATACTTATACGATGAGTGATATCCTCATTAATCTCTCCATTTACCTGGGTAATAGAGCCAAGATTCTTGAAACCTAAGTTACTCGGACTCTTCACTTTCGGTGTCGCACCCGTGTCGACACGACATGGCTGTGGGTGTGGGATCCGTACCCGAAATGGACAACCGATTTTGGGTACTTTGACCAAAATTGACTGGGAAAGTCCAGACAATTTAAGAAATTCTATAATCAAAATAAAAGCTAAGGTGAAATTGAAGAAAATGAAATACCTTGTATATAGAAATTTCTATGTTATTGCTTTCCTTTATCTCCTTTTAGGATTTTCTTCTTGAAAAATATTTTCTCCTTAAGTTTTCCACATAATATCTTAAAATTTATGTTTTATAACTCTATTTTTAGATATTTAAATTATTTTTCGCCGAATCCCCGCACCCGTATCCATCCCTAGATCCATACCCCGAATCTTTAAATTGAGACAGTGAAGGATCCGACCTCTAGATCCGTACCCATATCGGACACCCGCACCCGAATCCAAGCAACTTAGCTTGAAACTACCTTTCTTTTGGATGGCCAGTGCATCAAGATTCACTTCCACATCATCCTCATGCAACACATCACTAAACTTGCACTTTAAGTACCTCGTCTTGGTCCTGCTCAACCTGAAACCTTTAGGCTCTAGGATTTGTCTCCAAACCCCCAACTTAGCGTTAACTCCATCGCGAGTCTCATCAATAAAACTGTGTCATCCACAAATAACATACACCACAGAAGCTCATCGTAAATTTTCCGCGTCAATAAATACATCACTAAGTCAAATAAAAGCGAGCTAAGGGTTGATCCCTAGTGCAACCCCATCAACACAGAAAAAAGCTCTGAGTCTCCTCTCATTGTTCGCACTCCATCTTGCCTCCATCTTACATGTCCTTAATCAACCTAGTATACGCCACAGGTACACCTCTAGCTTCGAAGCACCTCCATAGAACCTTTCTAGGGACTTTGTTGTAAACCTTTTTATACTTATTGGCCAAAAAGGTTTTAAAAAATAAATATAACAGAGAAAAGAATAACTATATTTAGATAGAGAAAAGACATAAAATCACCCTAAACTTGTTCGACAAACTTACTTTAGCCTTTTAACTCCACGAGCATTTATTTTTTTTTCGAGAAAAATCCACGAGCATTTATTTACCCCCTTAACAACATTAAAGTGAATTAAATTCAACCGTTCATAGCTCGTCGAGGTTGGGTGTTGTTGAAACACGCGCGTTTTGATTCACCAACATAGCCATGTAAGCGCCACATCATTAATCTGTTATTTCTTTTTGCTTATTCACCATTTTTTCTTTTTGTAAATGTCTTTTTTAAAACTTTATTCACCATTCTTTCTTTTGTAAATGCCTTTTGTTAAACTTATATACACTAATTAATTAATTCTTAAAATTATGTGTGCCCATCTTTTTTAACAAAGAGTTCCACTATCCCTAACCCCAAATTGAATCTAATTTCTTTCAACAATGGCAGCGAAAGTTTGAAGCTAATTGCTTTCAATTATGGCAGCCAAATTTTTCCCCAAGCTCCACACCTTTCATCATCAAAGTTTGTGTCTATACCAAAAGTTAAAGCATCATGCTTATCGCTTAGAAATATAAAATTTTCTTGAAATTTTGAGTGACCCATTTTTCGATTATCCATCATTTTTTGTGCAAAAAGATGGAGTCTATAAGCTTTCTTATCATAACCTTTATTCTCCATTTGAGCTGCCAAGAAAAAAGTGGCTCCCAGAAAATTTAATTAATGAGGTTGAAGATGCAAGAGCTTTAATGGGAAATTTGTTGCTACTAAATGTTTGCCTTCACAGTGGTATTGTGGAGTTGATGGCAATACCTTCACAGTGGTATTGTGGAGTTGATGGCAATACTTCTATTGGTGATGGGTGTTGTGATTTTGATGGTTGTGATGATGGTGTTGATGCTGGGTTTTGTGAAATCGATAGCAATGATAATGGAGAACTTGAGGAATAGTGTAGTGAATCGCCTAAGGGCTGGTGCAATGAAAATGATAGGGTTGGGTAGGGAATGCAAATGGAAGAAGAAAGGTATAGATGGAGAAGACAACCAAATGGTGGGGTGCAATTGAGAAACAACCAAATTAAAAGAACAGAAAAATTTAAAGAAAATGGGACCCACAAATTTCATTTATCTCAAAACAAAAAAAATTTACATAATTAGAAAAGAATATTAAAAATACTAGTTATATGCTGGCGAATAAAAAAATACCATCAATTTAGATTTTTTTACCTCTACTCACGCACTTTCAGGGGAGTGCACTCACTCTCCATGTCATTCTTTAGGGTTATTCTTAATTCACTTCAAATTAGAATAAGGGGGTATTTAAATGCACTTATAGTTAAAGTGCTAGATTGAGTTTGGCTAACAAGTTTGAGGGGGAATTTATGTCTTTTCTCTTTATATATAAATCATGCTATGATGGTGCTGGACATAATTGCTTGACGTTGAAATCATGATACAACCGTATTCTCTTTAAAAATAGCTAAAGATTCTAACTTATTTATCTGTCTAAAGATATTTTAACTTGTTGATAATGTGGGAAATCAGATCCAGAAGAGGAGGCAGAACTTTATTTGGAAGACCAGAGCATGTGAAGGATTAAAGTATCTAGCATTTGAAGGAATGCACAGGAAAACCTGAAGGGGTGGAAATAGGTTAGAAAATTGTAGGCGCAACAAAGAGGGCCATTTTACGCCTTACCTAAACGAGTACATACAAAAATGTGGCAAGGGCCTCAGAAAAATACTAGGCTTCTTGACATCAGTTACTTGATTAAGCGAGTCATCCAGTGAAAATATCTCTCAACCTTTTCTCTATTCCATATTGGCTCTATCTCATCATATTCATTTAAAATACACTTTATTGTTAATACACAAATAAAATAACAAAAATATGATATTTGTAATTGTACCTGAAATTTTGGCTGAGAACTGGACGTTTCACTTTTTTTTTTTGCCTTCATCTTTTTCCTCTTTTTGAAAATTGTCCAAATTGAGAGTGACGCCTTTCAATCTCTTTCACAGTATAAGTTTTCAACTTCCTTTTTAGATGTGCATAAAACTCTATATTCAACCTGGTAATATTTGTTCAGTGCGTCATCAGACAAATATAAGAGGTATTAGGTTGCGTATGTGATATAAGTACAGGGTTTAAAAATTTGTAGTAATAGATTTTTTTTTTTTTTGACAAAGGTAACATATTCAGGAAATAGATTTTGTTCTGCCGTCGATTCATTTTTAGTTAGTCCCTTATTAATAATACTTGTTTCAATTTACTTGTCCAATTTATGAAATCAAAGGAATTTTATTATTTTCTTCTAATACTACCCCTACCATTAAATCACTACATAAAGTACTAATAATCAAATTTACATTTTCAAAGCATAACTAATAAGGTTATTCAGTAAATAAATCTCTGATAAATGTTTGTTACGAGTGACAAGTCAACATAAGCCAAGTAAAATGAAATGAAGGGAGTATCTATTATGACTAATAAAAGCGTAAATCTCGGTTAACCCCCTGACCTTTTTGGAATTTAAATTAATACACTTCATGATCATACCCATAACCCGTCCTAAAACAGAGAAGCAATCATTGCAAATATAATTCGAATCTTAAGCTCAGAATCGATTCCACATAGAACTATTTTAGTCGCACTTTGTGTTACCACAAATATCAATACAATCAACTTCCGAGTTATGATACTTTTTATTGTTCCAGTAATCTAAAAGCATTAAATAATAAAAACAATAAAATTATCAAGTAAAACAATACTAAGTTCTTTCGGCAATAAAAAAGACCTAGGATAACGATTTCCCTAATTATCAAAAGAAATTCTGAAGATGTCAAGTATAATATCGCAATTATCACAATTATGTCTTGATCAATTGACAATTGTAGTAGTTTTCTTGTGTTACTCTCTCGAACTAGCCCTATCTAGCAATTCAAACTACTCACAAGTTCACGTCAAAGCTTCGTTATTTTTAATCCTGTTTTTATACCTAAACAATTAATCTCTTAATAACTCAAACATGATGTTATCTAACTAAACTCTATTCCTATAAGCTTTCTAAGCAATATATATATATATATATATATATATATATATATATATATATATATATATATATATATTATAAATATTATAAAAGGACTGTTGTTTGAGATGGTAGAATAAAATTACAACCACACATAGCTAAAAAAATCTTATAAATGTAGATATATTAGACAAGACTAAAGATTTACAAAATTTTTTATGACTTTTAAATTATATTAGAACTTTTATTAAAGACTTAGATAAAGTAGTAGGACCGTTATATTCTAAAACAGAATCAACAGGTCAAAAAACCTTTAATACTGAAGACATAAAATTAGTCCAACAACTTAAAAGCATGACACAAGACATCCCAGACTTAACATTACCATTAGAAATGGATTATATAATAGTTGAGACAGACGGAAGCTTTCAAGGATGGGGAGAAGTATTAAAAGCAAAGCCGATTAGACAGTAATCAGTGTTGTTTTTGTAAGTGGTTTCCAAGTAAAAATAAAAGGGCAAAATGTAGGAAATGTTACAAGGAAGAATGGAAGGTAATGGAATCTGTAAAAGACTATACAATTCCTTTCTATAAAGGCTTTAATGATTTAACAGGGGCTTTAGATTATGCTCGTATAAATTTAGGGCTAAATTATTTTATTACCCCAGCTTTAAGACCAGAAACGCAAAAAAATTCTCAATATAATATTAAAAAAGACACAGGCAAGATTATATTTTGTGATCATTATTCCTCTATAACTAAAACTTTTAAAAGACTAAATCACGCCAATGAGGTTTTAAGACAAGATAATGAGAACCTTGTAAATGAAAAAGGACAAATGTTAGAACATATAAGTATTTTACTAGACAAGATAATGAAAACCTTGTAAATGAAAAAGGACAAATGTTAGAACATATAAGTATTTTACAAGACCGTATAAAAATTCTTCATTTTGAACTACTTGTACATTTAAATACTCTATTGCTATTTATTTCGTATAGGGCTTTAATACAGTGGTCTTTAATGGTCTTTAATAAATTACCAGGGGCTCTAGGGAGAGAGATAGAAGAAAAATGATCCAAGAGAGAAGGGGTAATACAAAACCCAAACAATCCATGGTCAATAGGACAAAGAATACAACATGTAATGGATGTATTACAAGAAAAATATACAAATATACAGATACAAAAGCAATTAAAAAGAAGTAATACAGATTTTTATAAAAACATATATACTACACAAAATTATGACTAAGATTATAAAAAAAAGAAATATAGAAAGGTTATATAAAAAAAATAATAAATTGATAGATGTAGATATATAAACAAAGCAAATAATTAATAAGCAAGTCTTAGTATATGTTATAAGCAAGCAAATAATTAATAAGCAAGTCTTAGTATATGTTATAAGCAAAGTAATATAAGTAAGTAATTAAAGCAGGTTAGTAGATATGAGAAAATAAAGCAGAGTTAGCGGATGTGTTTTATATGATGTAAAATTCTACTCAGTACTCCCTCCTTCATTGTCCTTAGTCCAGTGTAAGTGTCCAAGTCATAAAGATCAAAATATATTTTCTCCCAAAAATAAAATATTTTTGTATTTTTTTAATTTATACCTTGTTCATCTCTTTCTCTTCAGTTTTAGGTATTTTAGCAATATCTTCTTTAATCACACCCCGGAAGAAAAACAACAGTCCTTTATAATATTTTTGCAGACTTTTCAAATCCCTAGGAATTTATAGATTAATCCATCGTTATTGCTTAAAACACTGAGAGAATAACCATATACTAAGATATGTTTATAATTAATTTACTAATTTTACAAGACTAGAAAACTGGCAGTGAACCGCCGGCGATCCAGATCTTATAATATTAAAGACACATCTACTAATAATTAAATATGTATTAATAAGTAATGAATTTTACAAGATCGGAAAACTGAAGGTAAACCGCCGGCGATCCAGATCTTATAATATTAAAAACACAACTGAAATAAAATATGAACTTGATTAATTTAAACATAATTTACAAACTTGGGAGAAAAATACAAAGATCTATGTAACGACTACTTACATGTCTTAAGAAAGAAGTGAGGTTTTCCTTTCGGGAGTCCTCCGAAAACTTGACAGCTACTGAAAAATGAAGAACTAAGAAACTAATATAGACATTTTTACACAATTTCTTTTTATGAAGAACTAACTTACAAACTTTGAAAACTAAGAACTTTAAGGAAAACTAAGAACTTTTAAGAACTTTATGAAAACTTTCTCACTCTTGATTTTTTCTCTCTAACTACTTATGTTTAAGTCTTCCAAAGGGGGTATTTATAGGCATTTGTGGACTTCAAATATACTTTATGAATTTCAAATCCATCTATATTTTAGAAGACTTTAGCAAAACTTTTGACAACTTGGGTGGGGCCCACGATCACATGACTATGTCTTTATTTTATCCGTCTATTTATTTATCTGTTATTGCATACTTCAATAATTTTTTCTTTCATGGATATCGTCATTGCTTACGTATCCAGATTGTGTAATGCTTCTGAATCAAACTCCATTCCTGAATCTTCATCGGCATTTAGGTCTTGTGCAAATTGATCCATGGTTGAGTTGTAGTCTTGTTCATACTCGTCAGACAGTCTGATGGTCCAAGTCTTATTCCTGTTCTGGGTGATCTTGTCTCTTCTCTTGGAATTAAGGAAATTCTGAGTCTTGGCTCTGGCGGTTCTGGATTCATTGCTATTTCTTTAGGCAGTTGTTCTGTTAACAATTTTTTTGTAGAGTCTACTACCATTTTTTCTATATTTCTTTTTTCATTTTTCTTTTTTCTCAAGAAGAAAACTTTCTTAGTCTGAGAAGGACTTCTTTCGTCTGTGGTCTGAGTACCTGTGTTCTTGAAACTGGCTGGGAGTATTCTCCCTACACTTTTTGGCAAAGTGTCAGTCATCCACGGATTTGATAAGTCTTTATCAGCTACCGTTTGAGCTGGACTAGCTGTATCATTACCCGATATAGTAGGTCTTTCTACATTCGTTGGGAAATGCCCACCCATTAACGGATTTGATAAGTCTTTACCAGCTACCGTTTGAGCTGGACTAGTTGTATCTTTACACGATACAGTGAGTTTTTCCATTTTTGAAGAAGATGGAGAAATCTTTAGAATTTTTTGAGTATCACAAGTTGGTTGAGTCTGTTGTGAAAGTTCAAAATGAAGAATTTTTATACGGACTTGTAAAATACTTATATGTTCTAACATTTGTCCTTTTTCATTTACAAGGTTTTCATTATCTTGTCTTAAAACCTCATTGGTGTGATTTAGTTTTCCAAAAGCTTATGTCATAGAGGAACAATGATCACAAAATATAATTTTTTTCGTGGCCTTTTTAATATTACATTGAGAAACTTTTTGCGTTTCTGGTCTTAAAGATGGGGTAATAAAATAATTTAGCGCTAAATTTATACGGGCATAATCCAAAGCCTCTATCAAATCATCAAAGCCTTTATAGAGAGGGGTTGTATAGTCTTTTACAGAATCCATTACCTCTATCTATGTCTGAAATACTTCCTGTGTCTGATATGGGTACAATCATGAAGATGGACATTTTTAAGTGTATTGAATGCAACCTACGGAGTGTACGAGTTGGAGTGTGAAAAGGGCTCAAAAGTCGTCCCTCTATTGCACTCCATGGGAGCCATTTTGTTCATTTAACACTAAGGGACACTTTTATCATTTTTCCTATTATTGTAATAAGTCTATAAATAGAACATGTTAGGGTTTATTTCAGGGGGTTTGCTGAATATTGATGAAAGAACACTTGAGAGAAGGCTCTTTAGGCCGAAAACTAAGGCATGACAAGTGTGGAAACACTTGTGAATGTGTATTGCTTGGAAACGTTGGTGCTTGAGCGATGGAATCCCTCTCGTGTTTTCGTAAGAGTGTGGTGTTGCTATTGTAAGTTCTAGGGGTCCTTAGATGGAATATGTCTATGGGTACTTGGATCTTATTGTAGTGTATGTCTCACTTCCTATCTTTACATTTCATGTTTTAGTTTGTGTTTTCTAGTGAACCATTGGTTCTTGTTGTTCTTGT
Organism: Capsicum baccatum var. pendulum; assembly: GCA_030864225.1. NCBI lineage: Eukaryota > Viridiplantae > Streptophyta > Magnoliopsida > Solanales > Solanaceae > Capsicum > Capsicum baccatum. The sequence continues at coordinate 26,871,040 of CM061558.1, read as the reverse complement.
AATCTTGTAACCGTTGGTTCTTGTTATCATAGTGTTGTTTCTTCATATCATATTGTTGATTATCTCTTGTTGCTGTTGCTGTTTTTGGTGTCAAATAAACCTACATATCTTGTATTCTTGTTGTGTTTGTCGAATCCGAGAGAGGTCTCCATTTAATCCGCAATTTGTTGTGATTTGTGGACTGTTTTGGGGTGTGATTTCGTGTTCCCTTGTTTGTTCCGTATTAGTGTCTTTCCCCTAAGAACAACATAAAATTTAAATTTGCTAGTGCTATTTTTCTCAGTAAAATAATAACTTAAAGCATTCAGGACTGAAATAAAGTATCTAATGTCTTTTGGTGTCTTGTTGTAGGAGATCCATAAGTTGTCGTTCAGGAAAATCTGTCATTTGTCCACCCTTATATCTGGTTTCAATTTGAAAGTCAGATTGGATGGCTCATAACTGGCTAGATTATGAGGCCCGAAGATCAGTCTTTCTAATTTCGGATGTTTCAACATTATTAGTGGCCTATAATGAGTGTTGCTTAGTAATTTGTTTAAGTAATCTTGAGAGGATGAGGCCTCCACCTTTCCTTTATTTCTGCATGTATACATACTGAAACAAAAAATTATTAGTTGTCTTTTTTTATTAGTCTACTTAGCCGATTTGCTAGGTTATTATCTTTACTTTTAATATGTTCTAGAACAATATTATAAATTGAAGTGGCATCTAGGAAATTTAACCACCTATTTTTTCTACTATTCTTCTCTTTTATTTTCTGATAGAATTTTACTATAGCCTCGCAGTCTGTTCTTACTAATATTTCTGGCTGATTTAATATATAAAGTTTAAAGTTATTCAAATCGTAAATTACTACTAATGTCTCCACATCTATGCTATTTAATTTACCCTTTTCTTTATATTTTTCACTTGAATAAACACATATTTTCTCATCCTTTTTGTAACTATATTTGTTAGGCTTCGCTTTTAATACTGCTCCCCATCCTTGAAGGTTCCGTCTGTCTCAACTATTAAATAATCTGTTTCTAATGGTAACGTTAAGTCTGGGATGTCTTGTATCATACTTTTAAGTTGTTAGACTAATTTTATATCTCGGTATTAAAGGGTTTTTGGCCTTTTGATCCTGTTTTAGAATATAATGATCCTACTACTTTATCTAAATCTTTAATAAAAGTTCTAGCATAATTTAAAAGTCCTAAAAAATTTTGTAAATCTTTAGTCTTGTCTAATCTATCTGGCATTTCTAAGACTTTTTTAGCTATGTGTGGTTGTAATTTTATTCTGTCATCTCCAATAACTACTACTAAAAAATTAATGCTATTTTTACATAATTCCATTTTCTTTCTAACTATTATTATTTCATTATCTACAAATAATTTAAAAATTTGTTGTAAATGTCCTAAATGTTCTCTCATATTATTACTAAAAACTAAAATATCATCTACATATACTAATACAAAATTTTTATAGTCTCTAAAAATACTATCCATTTTTCTTTGAAAAATTGGAGGAGCCGTTTTTAATCCGAACGACATGACCAGCCATTCAAAATATCCTTCTGGACATGTGAAAGTTGTTCATTCTATACTATCTTCATGCATTTTAATCTGCCAATATCCAGATTTACAATCAAATTTACTAAATACTTTTCTTCCTTGTATTCTATTTATTAATTATGTTTTGTCTAGTAACTTATACCCATTCATTACAGTATTATCATTTAGTCTTTTGTAATTTATTACCATTCTAGTTTTTCCTCTTACTATTTCACTATGGTTTCTTACTATGAAAGCTGCTGACCTATGTCTTGATGTAAATCTTCTAATTATTCCTAATTCTAATAGCTCTTTTATTTGTATTTCAAAGTCTTGAAGGTCTTCATTTGTAGCCTCTATAGATGCTGTTTTTATAGTATATTCTAGATTAATTATTTCTAATTTGCAGGTAATTTGATTGGAGTCCCAATGTTGCAAGGGTTTTTCTCCGATTATTTTTAGCTTGTCTAGGATTTGTATTATTTTTTCTAAGTCTTTTTGATCTTTTATTACTCTTATCTGTGATATACCTTTCTTAAAATTATATAATTTTGTATCCATTTCTATTAAAGTATAATCTTTTTCTATTTCTTCTACTACTAATAAATCTTGTAATTCTTCACACATTGTTGTCTTTTTATTATCATTACATGTACAATTTTATCCTTTATCACATTCTAGAGTTGTTTCTAGTTTTAATTGATCTTTTGAGTTTTTGATTCTTTCTTCTGTCTTATTTTCAAGGAAACGATATTTAGTTAGCAAGGGTTGTGTCTGCACTGGTGAGTGAGTGATATTACTAGCGAATATTACCCAATTTTTCGTAACAAGACATCCTCTATTATTTTGTACCATAAAGTCTATTCCTAACACAAAGACTACTTTTATGTTTAAATCTCTAACTAGTATTTCATTGAGTATATACGATGGCTGGTAGAATTTTTCACAAGTATTAATAAAACTTATATTTGTTTTTGGTATATAGTCTGTATAGGTATTATATGTTCCGTCCATTTGCATGGATTCTTGAGGTTTTGGCAATTTTTTAATTAGTTTTGCTGGCAAAATTCTACTATCTAAAATACTCTTTGTACATCCTGAATCAACTATAGCTAAAGTCTCAAACTCATATTCTTGAATTTTTATTCTTGCTAAAACCTTGACTGTACTAATTTTCTTTTCTTCATTACATACCATTCCTTCAAATGGTAAATTCATTGATTTTTTAACTTTATTTTCAACCAATGTATTTAATAATTCTATCTCTACTAAATCTTCTTCTCTAATTATCTCTTTACTGTACACTCTTATCTCTAATTTTCTTAGTCTTTCTTCTAATTCTAATATTCTGTGTTCTGTTGTTCTGGTTATTGGTTCCTTGTTGTAAAATTTATTTAAATTATGGGTTGATTTTTGAGTTTCTAAGATTTCTGATGCTTTCTCTATACATTTTATGCATCCTTCCTTGTAACATTTCCTACATTTTGCCCTTTTATTTTTACTTGAAAACCACTTAAAAAAACAACACTGATTACTATCTAATCCTTTTCCTTCTTCAAATTCATGTTCACATTCTTCTATCAAATTTACTAAATCATAATAGTCTGAGTTTGTCTTTTCTAATCCTATTTCATTTATAAATTCCTCTTCTCCAGAATCTGAAGAATCAGATTTTATTTATTTCTTCTTCAAAGGCTTCCATACTTCTAATAGAGTATATACTTTAATTATCTGACATATATTCGTCTACATTTATTAAATTTTCATTTACATCTTCTATTAATTGAGCATTTCTAAATCTATTATTGATTCTTTTTGGACAAGTATTTGCTAAGTGCTCTATGCTACCGCAGGTAAAACATTATAATTTATTTTTGTAGGTTCTACTGGTATTATATTTTCTTACATGTTTATCCTTATCTAGGTATGACTTCTTTGCAGTTGATCTTTTTAAATAATATCTCTTCTTTGCAGTCTTTTTTATATGCCTTTCTATATTTCTTCTTTTTATAATCTTGGTCAAATATTGTGTAGTATATCTGTTTTTACAAAAATTTGTATCACTTTTTTTTAATTGCTTTTGTATTTGTATATTTGTACATTTTTCTTGTAATACATCCATTACATGTTATATTTTTTGTCTTATTGACCATGGATTGTTTGAGTTTTGTATTACCCCTTCTCTCTTGGACTATTTTTCTTCTATCTCTCTCCCTAGAGCCCCTGATAATTTATTAAATAATCTAACTCCTAGAGTCTGATCAAATGAGTTCCCACTAATTGTGCAATAATAAAAGTAATCATTTAGAAATTCTTTAATTTTTGACCAATGATTAATACTTAGTTGTTCTAAATTTATTAGGGCTTTTTGCTGAAACACCACTAATCCACTATTGGGATCCTCTCCTGTTAGTAAAGTATGTACTTTGTTTACAAAATTGTATGGATTTGAGCCTAGTTCTACTAATTCTTGAAAGTCTTGCGGGAATATTATCTTATAAGCTTCCCAAAGTGCTTTAGTACTTTCTCCTAGAAATGTTTCTAAATATCTATACATAATTTCTGCATCTGGTTCTTGATTACCTTGTATATGTTGTATGTAGTCTGCTACAACTACATTTTTTCATATGTCTATTACATTATTCCATGCCTGAGGGTCATAAGTTGGTAAATTTAGAATTTTTTCTTTTATTACCACCTTTTTGTAGATAACCTAATCACTATAATATCCGATTTAGAGTACGAATTGATAAAGCATCTTAGGTCTAGAAATAATAATAAATGAAAAGACATCCTTTTGCTAACGATATACGATTTAGATATTGGCTTTTAAACGAAGAAATATGAAAGAAGGCAGACAAAGTAGCAGAAGAAATAGTTTTGAGTAGCCAGTTTCAAGAACACAGGTACTTAGACCACAGACGAAAGTAGTCCTTCTCAGACTAAGAAAGTTTTCTTCTTGAGAAAAAAGAAAAATGAAAAAAGAAATATAGAAAAAATGGTAGTAGACTCTATAAAAAAATTGTTAGCAGAACAACTGCCCAAAGAAATAACAATGAATCCAGAACCACCAAAATAAAAATAGTATAGAATAGACAGCCTTCACATATCCAGAAGGACATTTTGAATGGCTAGTCATGCCGTTTAGATTAAAAACGGCTCCTCCAATTTATCAAAGAAAAATGGATAGTATTTTTAGAGACTATAAAACTTTTGTATTGGTTTATGTAGATGATATTCTAGTTTTTAGTAATAATATGAGAGAACATTTAGGACATTTACAACAAATTTTTAAATTATTTGTAGATAATGGAATAATAATAAGTAGAAATAAAATGAAATTATGTAAAAATAGTATTAATTTTTCAGGAGTAGTTATTGGAGATGACAGAATAAAATTACAACCACACATAGATAAAAAGGTCTTAGAAATGCCAGATAAATTAGACAAGATTAAAGATTTACAAACATTTTTAGGACTTTTAAATTATGCTAGAACTTTTATTAAAGACTTAGGTAAAGTAGCAGGACCATTATATTCTAAAACAGGATCAACAGGCCAAAAAACCTTTAATACTGAAGACATAAAATTAGTCCAACAACTTAAAAGCATGATACAAGACATCCCAGACTTAACGTTACCATTAGAAACGAATTATTTAATAGTTGAAACAGACGGAAGCCTTCAAGGATGGGGAGCAGTATTAAAAGCAAAGCCTAGACCTTAAAGACTTTGAAATACAAATAAAAGAGCTATTGAAATTAGGAATAATTAGAAGATCTACATCAAGACATAGGTCAGCAGCTTTCATAGTAAGAAACCATAGTGAAATAGTAAGAGGAAAAGCTAGAATTGTAATAAATTACAAAAGATTAAATGATAATACTGTAATGGATGGGTATAAGTTACCAGACAAAACAAAATTAACAAATAGAATACAAGAAAGAAAAGTATTTAATAAATTTGATTGTCGGTCCATGGTTTTGGTTTAGTTATTTTAGCTTCTTTTAATTCTTATTTCTATCTTTTTTAGTTGCTCTATTAATTTGTCTATAGTTTTATCTTGATTGTCTCTTTTAAGTTTTTATTAAGTTCTAATAGTAATAAAATTATAATATTATTTTATTTTATGATTAAAGAGTATGTTTTTCCTTGGGGTTGATTATCTGATAATCCTATAAAAATTTTGTATTAGTATATATAGATGATATTTTAGTTTTTAATAATAATATGAGAGAACATTTAGAACATTTACAACAAGTTTTTAAATTATTTGTAGATAATGGAATAATAATAAGTAGAAAGAAAATGAAATTATGTAAAAATAACATTAATTTTTTAGGAGTAGTTATTGAAGATAGTAGAATAAAATTACAACCACACATAGCTAAAAAAGTCTTGGATTTGATTGAATTTGTGCAGCCTTTTGTAATATTGCTAAATAAAGTTTATCTTGTAGTATATCATTTATGAGAGTATTATACGTCAATAACAACAATCAAAGCATAGTTGAACAAATAGAGAAGGAAAAACAACTCGATTATGGTTAAACACTATCAAGAATTGATCCTATAAGATGCTCCATCAAAATCCTAGAGACGAAATTTAGCTACTCATAATAATGCTCAAAACACAAAACTACAATTCATAATCAACAAGAAATAAAGGAAGAAAGTGAAACTCATCGCTAAATTCCGTTAGTAGCTCCTCGTGTCTTCTTGCCTCCAAAAGTAGTTTGTCCCATTCAAAATATAATTTTAGGGGTTTTAATAGGATCTAAAGTGTGTAGGAGGCTTCACGTGCGAAACCAAACTTGTAATGAAAAAACTATCTGACGCCGAGGAGGACTTGCAAGCTCCTCCTTGCCAAAATCCCAAGCTGCTCATGCGGCGTGAGGGTCGAGGAGAACAAAAGAGCTCCTACTCGCCAAAACCCCAAGTTGCATCTGATGGTCTCTCCTTGTTACTTCACTATTTTTATGGCATAATAAACATGTCCTTTAACTTAGCCTCAACTGTTATTAGTGGTGTGCATCGACATGTCCTTTAACTTAGCCTCAACTGCCATTAGTGGTGTGCATCGGTTGATTCGATTTGATGTTATATATTACCAATTCGGTTTATCGATTTTTAGTTTTAAAATTTGCTAAATCAATAACCAAATCAATAAGATAGTTTTTACCGATTTTCGGTTTATTGATTTTGTCTTTTTATGTTATGCCATCTTGTTCCATGCTTTACTATGAATTTGTGTAGTATTCCGTATCTCGAGCCGGGGGTCTATCGGAAACAACCTTTCTACTTCTTTAGAGGTAGAGGTATGAACTGCGTACATCTTACCCTCCCCAGACCTCACTATGTGGGAATACACTGGGTTTGTTATTGTTGTTGTTGATTTTTAGTCTTTAACGATTCGGTTTAATTGATAAGAAAATACTCATAAGATAGAAATAGTAACAACTAACATGAAAAGAAACTGAATCTTCGTTGCAGCCAAAATCCTACATGATGTGTTCTAATTTACAAGAATCTTTAAGGTTGAACTGAATGTTAGTTTAGGAAATTGAATAGGTTTGTTAGTTTGTAGAAATTAAAGAGAAATATATAATAAGTAAATATATATATACATATAAGTATAATATAAGTAGGGGTAATGTAGTATAGTCTATTGGGTTATCGGTTACCCCAATAAACTTATAAGAAAAAATTGAAATCGAACCAATAACCCAATAAAAAAATTTATAAAACCATTATAAAAATTATTAACCCAGTAACATTTTTATTGGTTTGATGTAATGGTCGGTTTAGTGTTTGCACATCCTTAGTTGCCGTCTATGCCCTCCAACTTTTGATGTGCACAAGTAGGCAAAACTTATACAAAGTTGAACACGTAGACACATGAGTTCTACATGACAAGTCACGTGAGATACACTCGAATTGATTTGTATTATTCCACGTAGGACTCATTATGCTTTCAACTTTATACAAGATTAAGAGTCTACTTGTGCACAACCAAAGCTGGAGAGCATAGATGTAGCTACAGCCAAGTTGAAGGGCACATTTATGTATTATGCCTTTTATTTTTATTTTTGGACAGATCCCTTAGCTTGCCTAGAAGCCTCGCGTGGCAAGCGAGGCAATTCTCATATCTTTAGTTTCTTCCTCATACCAAGTTAGCTCCTTTCAATCCGCTTTCATCCAACGATCTTCCTACTGATAGACAATACGTAATGAACTCAAAACACCCAATATAACGATATAAACCTCACAAAATAGTTAAGATATGATGCAATAGAATTATAGGCTTTTAGTCAAATATCACTAGATTATTGCTATATAATATATGCAATAATCATTTTCGATGTAACATACAATGGAGACGAATATGATAGTAAGGCACAGGAATACGCTTAATAAGAGAAAAGTACTACATGACAAAAATGGCAGTTCATAACAGAAAGGACTATATCTTAACAAGTAGAAATAAAATGTGTAGATAACCAAGTTTCCTAAATTCCTCAGCCAAGAGCATCACCATCACTCACCACAGAACTGCATCCCGTGAATCAAAACACCAACACTCATATTTGGATCTTGATATCTCTAAGAGCTCATCAGGCGTCATGCTCTCATGTGCCATGGATTTCCATGGATCAGAGCTACTGCTAAAGCTTAGAGGTGATTTGAAACCCTAATAGTCCCTTACTTCTATTGGGTGGTCCTGTGAGTGGATCCTCTTATACAACCGCATGAAGGAGACAAAATCATGGTAAGGATCATGGAAACCAACTTGGATATCACATCTATTTGGCAAAAATTTCAATTAGCTAGTCTAGAAGTGGAAAACCAATACTAAGCACAGCTGAAGCAAATAATTATTAAGCCAACACATCTGCACAGAACTGCCTCATTCAAGCTCCATGTTAACAAGAAACCAACAGTGACAATATTTTCATCACTAGCAAGGGACTAGCAAAGTAAAACGAACAATAGGAATATAATGAATAAACTTGACCAACAAAAATACAACAACAACAGTAAAATCCCACAAGTGAGGTCTAGGGAGGGTAAAGTGTATGCAAACCTCACCACTACCTCGAAGAGGTAGAGAGGTCGTTTCCAGAAAACCCTTGGCTCAAGTGTAGCAAATCCAAGTACAAAAAAAGGAAAATAGTAAGGAAAATATGACAACTCACAAGGGAACAGTAAAACCATAATCAGCCACAAAATAGTGCTATAATTGAAACAAAATAAACAACAACAATGATAGATATCTACGGCTAAACCCTAAGCTACCATACTACGGTACACGACAATACTCCTACCCGACTAACCTTCTACTCTAATTCGCGTTCTCCACATCCCTCTATCTAAGGTTATGTCCTCGGAAACCTACATATGTGTCATGTATTATCTAATCACCTCACCCCAATACTTCTTCGGCCTACCTCTACCCCTCTTCGTACCTACTATATCGAACCTCCCGCGCCTCCTCACTGGGCGTCTGCACCTCGCCTCATCACATGTTCAAACCATCGCAATTTCACTTCCCTCATCTTGTCCAACACAGACGTCACTCCCACCTTATCTCGAATAACCTCATTCTTGAGTTTATCACACCTAGTATGTCCAAATATCCATCTCAACATCATCATCTCTCCGACATACACCTTCTGAACATAGGAGTTTTTGACTGGCCAACACTCTGTACCATATAGCGACATCGGTCTAACCACCACTCTATAAGACTTAACTTTAAGTTTTGATGGAATATTTTTATCACACAAGACTCCAGAGAAAAGCCTCCACTTCATCCACGTCGCACTAATACGATGAGTGACATCACCATCTCTTTTAAAAAAAATTAAATCAGGTCATGCCCATTTTATTCAAAATAAAAGAATCCACAAGCTATGACCCAGGTCCAATTGACCCAAGTCTCAAACAAAAACCATACAAAAGTGTGAAAAAGGAAATAAAAATCTATCCTAAAATCAAAGACAAAAAAGAAAAAAACAGAAGGCTCTAGAAAGTTCAAGAATCTCTAGGCAGCTCAATCCTCAACCGTCATCTTCTTTCATTAACTCGACCAAGCTATTGGTGATTTTGATGAGCATCGTAGAGAAGAAACCAGTACCGAATCTCCATAAGTGGGCTACCGACTTATGTATAACAAGGATGTCTGGGTAATCGACTTCGGGTAAGTTAGCTTGCACTTGTTGTATGGAAGACACAAAAGCATTCACTTTGAAAAATGGGGTAAAAACTCATGGTTTGACTATCACCGTTGATTCTTGCCAATGTAACATGAGTTTAGGAGAAATACTAGTGATTTTATGAAGCATAAGATTGATTTTGAGGGGCCACCACCAATTTTGTCACGAGAAGAAATTTGGGATAGAGTGAGGAATCTGCTTAAGGTAATAGAGTCTGTACCATCCAGGATACCTGGTTATGGTGTTACACATAACTGGACTAAATGAAGCATATTTTGGGAGTTAGATTACTGGAAGGATAATCTTCTGCCTCATAATCTGGATGCCATGCATATTGAGAAAAACTTCTTTGAAAACTTGTTTAATACTGTGATAAATGTAAGTAACAAACCAAAATATAACTTTAAGGCCAGGATGGACTTAAAGGAGTATTGTCGACGCAATGAGTTGTAACTGACATACTTAAACAATAAGATTCAGAAGCCCAAGGCCAGTTACACATTCACTTTGGAGTATAGAAGAGTGATTTGTGATTAGATTAATAATTTGAGAATGCCAGATAGATATGCGTCAAATTAAAAAGGAAGTGGTACACCAGTACCTATTCTAAAGATCAACAAAAAGAGTTTGGCAGACTCTGGATAGCTGATATGAAAAGACTTCGATGTGACATCGAATTCTTTAGATGGTTTGAATTCACTGGAAGAATGGAAAACCAAAATGAATCCCTTCAAGTTATCATTAATAAATGGTATACTTAGAGTAACAAAGTAGTTGAATCAGTTACTCCTCCCCTTGAAGGAATAAAAATTCCCCATTCCAATGAAATTCTCAATGCTTCTCCCTTCAAGAAGAAGCATGATAGACCCCTATCAGCCCCCGTCAACAGAGACCTAGATAGGATAGTTGAACAAAACAACTATACTAATCAGGTCCTTCATAGTATCTCCCAGCAAATAGGAGATATTAAGAGCTCAAAACTTCCTTTTAGCTCACCCACTCCTGAGAAAAGTATTCCAGGCCCTAGCCTCACTACCAACCCTATCTTTAGAATCCCTGAGTTCCAAAAAGAGAAATTCCCTTATCTCATCGATGACTTTAAGGTTTCTGGAAAAATCTTAGAGCAAATCAATGAGAAGCTCTCCAAATTCAAAATTTCTGAAAAAGAGAAAGTCGAGTCCAGCAACCAAAAAGAAAAGAACTCTCTTTCCAAACTCACCAATGAACGTTTTTCTACTAGGAAAAACTATTACAAACGACCCTCTCCTCCGGACGTCCAGTTTGAAGAGAACCCTTACCTCTCCACTTCCAACCATGATGGTAGAGAAATAACTGAATGGAATGTTGATGGTTTAGCTGAACACCAAATTTATAACAAACTCCATGAAATGGGCGTTGCCATCACAGCTTATAAAATTAGAGGAGCTTCGGACAAAGAGGCAGCCACAATGGTTGTAGCAGGATTCACTGGTATGATAAAACACTAGTGGGACAACTACTTCTCAAAACAGAGAACACGAGAAGTCAACACAAGCTCGCTAATCAAGTTCCCATAACGACCACATATTCTCCCACGGATGGAAGGAAATGAAGGCATCATGGGAGGACTTAAATGAACAAATATTAGGTAATGCGTTTACTAGGTAACGCCCTTGAATTTTAACAAATATACTCATGTTTTACTAGATCCAAATTTCTTGAATTTCTTTTTACATATTTCACCGCATAAAAGTGAAACATAAGCTACCATCGCTACTGACGCACAACAGTTTATCAGTTCTAAGTGATTACAACAACATACCCAGTAGATTTCCACAAGTACCCCTACCCTTGTGAGGTATAGAGGTTGTTTCTGATAGACCCTCGGCTCAAGAAAATCATTTTTTTAGAAAATACATTAGGACAAAAGGAATATAACAGATGGTGCTGGACATAATTGCTTCTATCGAATTCATGATATAACCAAATTCAGCATAAAAATAGCTAAAGATTCTAATTTTATTTTTATCTGTTTAAAGATTCTAAATTGTTGACAATGTGGGAGTTCAAAACTAGTTCTGGTAGAGGAGACAGAACTTTATCTTCTGGGGAATAATGGTACTTGGGGCGAAGTAAATATTTGGATGATCCCAGCAAGTGGAAAGATTAAAGTACCTGCATTTGGAGGAACGTCAAGAAAAACCTGAGGGTTGGAAATTACATACAGAAAATTTTAGGTGCAACAAAGAGGGCCATTTTACGCCTTACCTAGATGAGTAAATAAAAAACATGTGGCAAGGGCCTCGGAAAAATACTAGGCTTCTTGACATCAGTACCTGATTAAGCGAGTTAATAGGTCCATCTCAAGAACAAATCTACTTTGACCTAAGCATTGATGTTCCACCCACAACAACAGTCAGTTTTAAGCTACTCTCTTTCTCTTTATCTTTTTTGAGAATTAGCTCCTCTCTTTTTCTTTATCTTTTCAGTATGGTATTGTCCAGGCCAGATTGTGTGCACCTTGATTATTCCACCGGGCAACTATGTACTCTTAAAAAAACATGTAATGCTGAATTATTGATAAATTAACCATTCATGTTAATGTATAGCAGCGTATAGACAAGCCCATGATCTGGACATAATGCATGATTTAAGGTTCCGAGAAAATAATTCATTTATTAGAAAAACAGGAACAAAAATAAAATTACCTCAGAAGATGATCATGATAATTCATCTCTAAGAAATCCAGGTGTTTTTCAAAATAATCGCCCACAAGTACTTTTGCTTTTCCACCATCCAATCTTACTGTAATAATTGACCCTCCATTGTGAAGAATCTGCTGAATTTTCTCCCAGGCTTCCTCCAGAGGCATGGCATCTTGTAGATTTTCCTCTTTTATCCCAGTAATTTCATACCTGACACACAATGATGGGGAAGTATGAAAAGGTTTAATGCCAAAGCGCCAGCTAACACTATAAAAGATATGTTTATTTTCCAGCAGATACCTATACTCAGTCACAAGAATCTGAGGTAGAACATAAGTGTGAAAAGAAGCTTCTCATCTTCATCAACTAGGCATACCCTTGCGCAAAGGTCTTGAGACGAATGACCCCCAACCATTACACAATCTATAGCAACTGCTTCCTGACCTCTTATGGTGCCAATTTCATAACTTTGTCCATTTTGGATTCTGAATAAAGCGTCTCCACCGTGTCCTGCAACAATTAAATATAATCATTCCAACAACTAAACATACATCTAGACTATACCACGTGTAACTGATTCCTGTGAATGCATTCAGAGAGAAAATTCATCAACACACAATGGGTCGAGTGGCTAGATGACACATTTCCTTATGATCTTTGAGAGAGTCCAAGCTGCGCAGATCTTCAGAAAAAAAATGCAGCCTCTTTCTACATAGATGCTTGAACAATTCACTTCTAAGTTGCTCGGACGCTTCTCTTTTGGTGCCGCACCGGTGTAGACATGGCATGGGTGTGGGTGTGAGATCCGTACCGCATTTGGTCCATCGATTTTGAGTACTTGGACAAAAATCAATGGTGTATATCGCGACAGATACAATAATTTTTGTAATCAAAACAAAGCTAAGATGAAATCGAAGAAAATGGAGTACGTTGTATATAGAAATTTCTATGTCAGTCATTTTCCTTATATCACGTTCTAGGATTCTCCTCTTGATCAATATCTTTTCCTCATAACATTTTCTAAGTTTTCCACATGTCTCATAATTTAGACATATAACTATCTTTTTAGATATTTGAATTATTTTAGTCGAATCCTCGCTCCCATATCCGTACCCCCCGAATGTTAAAATTTAGATCATGAAGAATCCAACCTCTAGATCCACATTTGAGTACGAGCGACATTGATTCACTTTGGAGAATGGACCTAAATCTTAAAGTGAGAAGAAAAGTTAGGGAGGACAAGAGAGAGAGAATTTACACCTAAAGAACATTAATATTCTAAGCACAACAACTGAAGAGCAACATGCTCCCTCAAAGGATTTGCAATATTTATTAGAGATAGCGCACTTAGGGTCATGAACTGAATGATAATAGGTTTTCATATGTTGAAGAAGATGTTCCTTCTAGTTCTTCTTATACTAGTTGAAACAAGCACAACACTTGTGCCTGATAGAAATCACATACAGAATATAACCAAATGCATTCTCCCACATATAGAAATACCTTCGTTAGGTGTTGCGAGATTTATGTGTTTACTCCACAAACTAATGACATTCAAAGTATTACTGTGAATGCATCTAATTCTTAGTCTTCCCATCGAAGTAAAAATGCCCTAATATTCAAGATTATGTTCTTGAGCAAATTAATAAGAAAAGAAAAAACCATTGAAGGAGAAAGCTCAAATATTTCCATATAATGCGAGTAATCAAAGATAATTTCCAACACTGCAGTTGAAATTACCTTTTCGTAGTGAGGGGTTTGTAGAAGAATTCTGAACTCTATCCGCTGAAATTGATAGGAACTGCCATGTGCAGAATGATCCAGCATATAGAATATGAATATGGTCTGTTGAGAAAATTAAAGAAAAGCTGTTTTTTAAGTGTAGTAGTGAATTTGATCGCGTTATAAATTAACTTCTCAAATCTATCTAATCATTAGAAAATTAATTTAAACTTTTTATTCTTCGTTAAAAACTTTTGACGAAATTGTCTTTTCACAAATTTTTAATTTACTAGTTTAATCTCACGTGTCTTGCACGTGTAGCGCTTGATTATTTAAAATTAAATAATTTTATTTTTTGTGGAGATTTTTAAAAAAACTTAAAAGTTCAAATCACTTCTCAAAAACCTTTCAGATTTTAATATAATAATGTGAACATAAACATATACACATATACATTTCACCACCAGAAGTTCCAAATGGTTGATGGATCATTAATTTTGCGTTTGTCATTTAGTATTTTTTTTTCTTGTTGCCACAAGCTAAGAGAGACACATCAATTTAAACTATATTTGCGTTACGATTTTTTTTATATATTTAAAACTTTCCTTGCTTTTAAATTCAAATTTTTACAAAATCATTGATTATATTCTTATTACATACTTAAAACTTTTAAAAATCTATATTTCTTAAATTTTTCTTATTCTAACGATTTTATATTTATTTTTACATTTTCTAAATCTTCTTAAAATCAAATTTAGTTGATTTATAATTCTTAAACTAATAAAAAAAAATTGTTATCATTAATTTTGATGACTTCTAGTAAGAAAATGTTGTACCATAAATATATTTAATTAATTTTTAATTCTTAAATTAGGAAAATATAGTAAAATTCTGATGACTTCTAATCAGGAAAAGTTTTACCATAAATATATTTAATTAATTTTTAATTCTTAAATATTAGAAAAAAATAGTGAAAAGACGATTTTGTCTAAAGCAAAGACTTTTAGTGAAGGGTAAAATGTTCAAATAATATTTCTAAGACCCTTCACACTTTTAATATATTATACAATAGATATAGAAATAAAAGATTATAGATTATAGATATGTGTGAATTCAACAAACAACAAAATTTCTAAGGTGCTTCACATTTTTAATATATTATAAATTATAGATATAGAAAAAATATTTTTGCATAAGAAAAGTTCTACATATTAATTGTTATATTATATGTAATTTAGAAAAAAGCGAAGAAGTAAAATCTTGGTCATTTTTAGACTTTCCACACAGCTCTAATAAGGAAAATTTAATAATTAAAATTTTCATTGATTTCAATGTCATAATTTAGTGTACCCGATGTTACATTCAAAACATTATTTATTTAAATAATGAAAATAAAATAAAATTTATTATATTAATATAATGATTGAATTTAGTATCTTTTGAGCACGTAAATATGATGGAGCTAGTTGAATTAGTATTGTAAATATGAATAGCTTGTTATATTAAGATACAAATATGTTAGCGGAATATATCAATATCTCCTTAAAATTGCAAGAAAATTTTATCTAGACACTCAAACGACGATATATATATTTAGTTGGACGTGTGGCCACATGATAAAGTATTCATATCAGATAATTATAATTTATATTTCCTTATTTGTTTGTTCTGACGCGTCTATTACATAATTAAGTTAATCACATGCTAGCTATATCGTCAATTAAGTTTTTCACTATTTAAATGTAGTTTATGTGCAGATATTTTCAATACTAATAAATTAAGATTTAGTCCAAAAAATAAGTGCATTCAGCTTCCAAATACAAGAGATCGAACTAATGCTAAGAGCAAATTTAAAGCTTGGTGCACATCCAAAATAAGGAAGCAATTACATGACTCAATAAAATCTTATAAGTGTAGCTTTATGATAACTCAATCAATTAAATACATACTTTTCAAGTGATTTTTAATAGTGCATGCAAAACTTCGCAGTAGGTGTATGCAATTATGAGCAATTGTAGCAAGGCTCCTCACTTGCTCTAGACTAGATGTTCCAATAAATTTTTATCCAGGATTATATCTGTCCCATCAGAGTTCATAATCGTCTTTGTATATGAGATGTCAAGAACAAATAAGAGAACTTAAAATTAATTTTTCTCATTATAAAATCTTTTAATTAAGGACTATAAATAAATAGATTAAACTCGATTTATAATGAATAATGTACATGATCCATCTTCAAACGTAATTAATAAACCTACAATTAAAAGAGCGAATTATAATCCTAAATTTATATGTTCCTCTTCAAAATAAAACTCTTCATATCTTAATTCGAGATTTAACTACAACCTTATGTTTGAATTCAACAAATAAGTTTAACAAAAGATCGAACTATAATATTAACAAATGATATTTCAAAATATAATTAAATAACATAATCAAAATCAACTCACAATTACATAAAAATTGGGGAAAAAAAAGAGAAATCTTAGATGTATTGGGTTGTTTTCATTCAGTGACAACATGCTTGATTCGTCTAATTTTTCAAACAACATTTTTAACTGAAAGAGAAACACGAGAAATTATCAAGATGGAAGAATTCATTGAGATCAATTGTTGATCATGTATAATTTATATATAATCTTCAAAGTTATTTATAAAAAGAAATAAAGAAAGACACAAAATATGATGATTATGAAGGCAAAAAAAAACTTGAATCAAAATCAAAATAAGAAAAAAAAAATAGAAGTAGACGAAGTCCTTTGTTTCTTGTTAATTTTGATTTTGAATATTACTTAAATAGCATTGAAGAGATTATTTTTCAAATAAGATAAAATTCTAATTGACTTAAAGGTGTTAAGTATCATAATTTAGACCAATTATATTTAAAAGTGTTATATATTACTTAGTGTTCGGTTTAAATAGAGAAGGAATCAACAATTAATTTTTTTTTTTGATAAAATTATTAATTACTCACACTCATTTTGACCCTAAAAACAAAAGATAGTCTATGTTTGGCATTAAGAAAATTCATAATTATTAATTGAAATGGTTCATTAAGTTTCTTATACAAAAACTTTTGTTATTTAAGGAAAAGTAGGGAAAAAAAAGTTGACAAAACTAAAGCAGGCACTCCAACATTAACTAATCCGTAAGAATTTTTTGTTTGTTTGTTTGTTAAAGAAATTTAGGTTCAACTATAATTGCTTCATAATTGGTAAAAAGAAAACGTAATTGTTTTTTTTTAACAAAAATATTGATAACTTCAAAATTTACCAATAATTATTGTATCTTACCATATATTTTAAAGTCATAATCCCATATATTTGTAATGCCCCGCAAAATTCTCTTCCAGTCTGAACCTTAGAGCGTATTTGGTAAAGCGAAAATCCGAGTCAAAATGTTTAAGAAATATCCTTCCAAGTATGAAATACTTTGAATCATGTGGCAATCTATTTGAGCATGAATTAAGATCATAGAGGTCCCCTAACTCATGAACGAGTTGAAACTTTCCTATCGTTCAAGTTTTAGTGACCGTCAAAATTTGGGTCAACTTCAATCGACCATAACTCGTTGTATATTAAGAACTGGGTGGTTTGCTATATATCAAATGAAAGATCTTTAAATTAGCTTTCTAACGATACCAATTTTGCCTAAATTCGATATCGGAGCAAAGAGTTATGCCCATTTTACTCCAGCATGTCAAGCTGGAAAACGGTGACGACGTTTCTAACGGGCTATCACGTTTCTGACGCCCTTTTTGACAACGCCATCACATTATGACGACATTTCTGACGACATCGTCAACCCTGGGCAGAAAATCAAGAATTTGGACCCCTTTTGTGACGACCATTCGTGACGTCCTATCACGAACCTGACGGCCTGTCACGGATGACGTCAAGTATATTTTTTCAGCAATTCAAGGGAGTTTTTGCAAGGGTATTTTGGTCATTTTCCACCCTTTTTGAGCGTCTATAAATATAAGGAACCCTCATTCAAACCCTAATTCAATCATTTTCTTTTTCAACTCTCTCAAGAGAGTATAACTAAGGTTTCAATCAAGAATCTTCCAAAAATCATCCATAAATCTTCAAGGTTTCTTCAAAAATTAATTTCCTCACAGTGTGGGCTTCAAGAATTTATTTATTTTAAGTGTGGATAAAGTTTCAAGCCCTAAAGTTCATCCAATTTCAAAGGTTAAGTTATGTAGATGTTGATTCTTGGGTCCCTTTTATCCAAGAAGCTCAAGAAACCTTTTTAAAACTAAAAGATTTTTATGTTTATGAGTTGTTAAAGATTTGTATGAGTTGAAATGGATGTTTAATGTGTTTTTGAGTTTTGATTTATGTTTGCCTACAAAATTTATGAGCTTTGATCCTAGTATGTGGAATTCATGTGATGTTTGTGATAGACCCTCTTGAAGTTATTTTTCCATGGGATGTGTTCATGACTTTTGGGTGTAGAAATGATTGAATAAGTGAAGAACGTTTCCCGTAGGTTTGATAAAGAGCTTAGGTGGAGCATAAGGGCCGTTATAGTATATTGAATAGGAAACTCCAAATTGTGAGCTAGTCCATGCATGTTAGTGTTTGATAAAATGCCTTAGTGAGTGAAATGTGTCAAGATAGCATGAAATTCCCAAGTAGGTGTAAAATCGGTCATGTCTAGTAGTTGTTGAAAGACCTTAGTAAACAAGTCAAGATATGATGGTTGTAAATTCCCCCAATTATGTGCTCTTGATATATGTTAAGCTTTTAATATATGCCAAGTAGTTAGCAAGTAAGTTATGACGTGATAGTATGAAGTCTCCCCAAGCCATGGGATATCCAAACACATGTCAAGATCGATATAGGTATGAAATAGCTGAGGTAAAATCTTGTTGAAGGGAGTACAATCTAGTAGCATGTTCCCTCTACGTTATTATATGATTATGATTTCGAGATGCTTAAAGTGACTCCTTGGCGATTGTGATGATGAATAGACGTTTGAGATCCTTAAATGTTTGAGGTGATGTTTAATGACTGTGGAAATAAACATATGGCAAGATTCCTGAATTACTTGTAAAGATGCTTGAATGATTGTGATGATGCATGAATGCTTGTGATGATGAATGAATGATGATGCTTACTTTTATGCTATCAAGTCCTGGGGGTATTTATACCCGAAAATAGAGCTGTTGTCTAGAGCCCGTGTCAGTTTTTCGATAATTCCAGTTGAGCCATGGTTCTTAAAACTCAGTGAACTATAGAACTCTGTATCCTCAGATAAGTGCAGAACTTAAGAAAGCTCAGTAATCTCAGTTATCTCTATAATCTCTATATCACTAGTAATCTAGCCTCAGACCTGTAATCAGCTCAGTTCTAATAGTATTCAAGTTATTCAATCCTAATCTCAGAAATGATTCATGTAATATATTCAAGTTCTGTATCATCAGTCAGATACCATGATTCGATATCTTTTCCGTCATATACAGAACCAAGTGATCTCAGCGTAACTCAGTCAGACTTTTTGAGTAATATGATTAGTGTCAGATTCAGTTCAGCCAGTGTTCAGTTGAGAATTCAGTTCTGAGTCTTTCAGTTGGGAGTAGAAACTAGCACCGAGAGAGCTTAAGGATGGAAACTCACCTACTAGTAGAGGGTGTGATTCTTATAAGCAATCCTTGTGCTCCAGAACTACATAGCCAACGTAGGTTGAGACATTACACCTTTTAGTTAAGGGTGGATGAGAGATATCATACCTGCTAGATGAGGGTAGATGAGGTGACTTGACCTGCTTGATAAGGGCTCCACTGTTCTCGTTTGAGGACCTGCTAGATGAGGGTCAGATAGAGTTGTCTTTACCAATGGCGTAGTAATGACACCCTTCCAACTGTGGCACAGGTTGGACCCTACATGTGGTAGGTCGGGGCATATCTGTTAAGTGACTACTTCCCATAGTTTCAGTTTCAGAATCAGTCTTCAGAAATCAGGAGTGTCAGATACAGTCATCTATCATTGTGAGGAACTCAGATAGTTCCATTAATTTATGGGTCATCCCATCAGATAGACTTGGTCTCACATACGTTTATTTGATATTATATTCAGAGATATGCTGTCAGACAGGCTTGATCACAGTATCAGATTTCTATTGAGTATTCTTGTTGTCAGATTTAGATATAATCATATTTCTTATCATTGATAAAGCTTCCAAAATTATCTGTTAGAATGGTTGATCTTTAATTCTGTCAGTCGAAAGCAGTAAGTCCAAGAATTCAGTCATTGATGTAAGCACATCTATATCCTCAGTTATCAGTATCAGATAAGTCAGTGATTCAGTATCTCAGTGTCAGTAGTGAGTTCAGTCTGCAGTAAAGTGGTATATGAGTTTCAGTATCTAGAGTTGTGATAATTGTGTTCATGTTCTGTGTATGTGTTCGCATGCGGTATCTTTCATGATTATTCAGTTTAGATATTGTGCATGCATGAGCCCTTGCATTAGCCTACCTCGTCTACATACTCGGTACATTCCTGTACTAACGCATTTGCGCTATGGTGTTCTATTTGACACCATAGATTCAGAGGCACAGGATCCAGATTATCCTCAGCAAGTCCCCGTCAGCAGTAGTAGCAGTGAGTCCTCTTCTTTTGAAGATGAATCTCAGTTTACTATTATTGTTTCAGATTTTGTTTATTTTCAGTTGATGGAGTTAGTTGGGGACCTGTCCCATCAACTCCACAGTTCAGATAGTTTAGAGGCTTTTCAGATGGATGTATTAGTATTTAGTTTTCAGTTTTGAGTATGTATAGATGTGTTGAATCTTATGGCAAGTTTCCGCATTTATTTCAGATATTATGTAGTGTACAGGTACAGTTTTCAGAAAAGGGTTAGCTTGTGGTCCTTCGGGTCCATAAGCACCGTGTGACGTCTCGGGATGGAATCTCGGGGCGTTACAATATTTTAGGAGATAATATTGTAAAGAAATTTAATACTAATAAATAAAAAAATATAAAAAGACTATTTTGTCTGTTGCAGAATATTTTAATATATTAATATATTATAGATATAGATTATAGATATAGATTATAGATATAAATTATTTAATTATTTTTTATTATATTAACTAGACTTTCTAAAATATATGAGACTCCTAAAATATATGGTAGGAGAATTAATTAATATTTTTCTTTCTACTGGACGTCCTAAAATATATGGGACTCCTAAAATCTATGATAGGAGAATTAATTAATATTTTTTTCTACTGTCCAATTAGAAAAATACTCCTAAAATAAGACTCTATAAAGAAAATATTTCTATAAATATTGAGATGTACGTTAAACTAGAGAACAAATCGGTTTGCCTATTGGGAGAATATGATTTATGCTCATGTAACTTGATTCGATTGCATGTCTAGATTGGTGGATGCTTGATTTTCTAATCCTCAATTTTTTCACTATTTTTGTCAAGATAATAGAATTCAACATGTGTGTATATATATATATATCTTCTTTGTTTTTATTCAAAATCATTTTTTAGGGTCAAAATTTAAATCATTCTTTAGGGTTAAAATTTTCGCTCAGATAAGAATTAGTTGGATCAAAATCGAAGCTTTGTGATCACTATTAATTTTTTTTATTGTTTACATGTCATCGATGAATGTCGGTTGGCTTTGAAGATTTTCTTGTGTAAAGGTTAGGTTTAATTGTATTGTTTTGATATCTTTATTATCTAATTATTTTATTTTAATTTACAGATGCTAGATGAATGTGGGTTGGCTTTGAATTTTTTCTTTAGATAAAGGTTATGTTTAATTGTATCATCGCAATATCTCTATTAGTTTATTATTTTCTAGTAGTTTACAGTTCGTAGATGAATCTCGATCGGCTTTGAAAAAATTTTGTGTGTAAAATTTAAGTTTAATTTTATTGTTTTGATATCACTTTTATCGTATTATTTTATTGCAGTTTATAGGTGATAGATAAATATTGGTCGGCTTTGAGGATTTTTTTTATGTAAAAGTTAGGTTTAGTTGTATTATTATGATATCGCTATTATCGTATTATTTTGTTATTGTTTACAGGTGGTAGGTAAGTGTCGGAAGACTTTGAGAAAATTTTTGTGTCTAAAGATTAGATTTAACTGTATTATTTTGATGTCTCTATCATTGTATTATTTTGTTGCAATTTACAGATGATAGATTAATGTCGATCGACTTTTAAAATATTTTGGTAAAGATTAGGTTTAATAAACAAATTCTCCATCTTTACATACTCAAAAGATATTAAATTTAATTATTATATTCATCTTTATTATTTAAACATTATCCTATTTAATGTAATGTTTGAACTCATTAAAGTGAGGTACACGAAAGGCGTGTACACCTAAACTAGTTTATGATATATGAAAATTAAAATAGTGGGATGTTAGTTCTAATCTTTGGCACATACTCAAAAAAAACTATTTTCATGAAGCTATAAAATAACAAAATCAAAATTCAAAATAAGCTGTAAAAATCTATCCAATTTGCAAGGCACGATTCTCTATTAGTAAAGACAATCATTCATGGAATTAAATTTCACCATGAACTTTCTTTTTAAAGCTCTACATGATAACTTAGAGTAATTTTTCTAAGTCTAAATACCAACCAAAAGTCATCAAATATATGAAACATATCGCCATAACTTATCTTTACTACAAATTTCTTTCGAGATTGTGTTCTTGTGCTGTTATCATTTGGAACTTTCAAATATATATTAAAATTTTAAATTAACGACAAAGAATCAAAGATACATGAAAAAGAAAGGGAGGCGGGATACATAATGAAAGCAAATTTTGTTGAAAGAGTGCAATATACATACATATATATATATATATGAAAATACTATTAATTAATAAATTATTATAGTAAAAGTTAAAAATTGATTACTTAAATTGTAGTTACCTAACTTTTTTGTCTAATAAAATTAAGACAAAATGAATGTCAAAAGTCAAAGAGAGAGGGAGAAAGAAAATAATTAAATGAATTCCAAATTATATTATTTATGCCAAAATTTCTTTATTAACATAATCAATCTAAAAGTTAGTCAAGAGATTTCTGACCAGATCTAGTCAAGAGATCTCTTTGCTTACCCCTTGATCTAAAAAATCTCCATACCTATTCATAGCAAGGAGGAAAATTTGATATTTGGAAAATATAAATGACACAAAAGGTTAAAAGGAGGAATATACTATTTATTACATTAATAATACTAAAGTGTTGTTATTTATCGCACTAAAAGAGAATAGTGATAAATAAAGGATAAAATAAAAAATGTAGAAACCTCTATAGGTGATTACTATTTATAAAGAGCAAGGAGGAAATGAGTATCCAAAACCTCTTTAGTTTATTACTATCTATAGACTAGTTAAGCCATAATAATTAGCTAGGTTGAAGAGAGTTGAGTAGACATATTCTTTAAGTAAAGAATGTATATAGATAATTTTTTTTTTGTAACTCATGAAATCTAATTAGATATAGATTATCATCTTGAATATGACCATGTTGTATGCACTATTCCATTTCATTTCCCATGTACCGTAAAGATATGATAATTACCCTTGAATTTGTTTAAGTTGTGTGATACGATCACCCGCATAAAAGAAAATATCTATTTCTGCTTCAAGTTGCAGCATTTACTACAATAGGTAGTATATAGGAAATTGTAACAATAACGTAAATTTAGATAATTTCAGAAATAGAAAAACATGTGCATTTGCACATCTAAATTTTAAAGAAAAAAAGAAGAACTAGAGAAAAGAAACAATAGTTTAGCATGACCAAATTTAAAAGAAAAAAGAGAAGAACTTGAGAAAAGAAGACAATAGTTTAGCATGAAATCTTGAATCACAGAAATGGAAAAATGCTAAGTACACCACGCTTTTTGTCATGTAGTTTAAAAGTTTTTGTGATCTTCAACTCCGTGAAAAAAATAATCATAGCCATTTATATAGTTTAGCACTTTTATAAGAATAAAAATCTACGATGAAATATGATATTCTCTGAATTATGACATGTAAAGTATAAGGTTCTCACACATGCAATTAACAGTCCATTCATAATTGCAGACATATTCTTGACGTAAAAAAAACTTGATGAATGTAATGAATGTTGAAATCAATAAAAAATCAAATTCTTCTTACTTGCTTGAGTCTTATAATTTATGGCATGAACGTTTAGGCCATGTTAATTACAAAACGTTACGAAAACTGTTAACTTAGAGGTTTTACCAAACTTTGAGTGCAATAAATCAAAGTGTCAAACGTGTGTGGAATCAAAGTATGCAAAACATCCCTATAAGTCCGTTAAAAGGAATTTCATTCCCTTAGACTTAATATACACTGACATTTGTGATATGAAGTCAACACCCTCATGTGGTGAGAAAAAGTATTTCATAACTTTTATTGACGATTGCACTAGATACTGTTACATCTACTTGCTAAATAGTAAGGATGAAGTAATAGATGCATTTAGGCAATACAAAACTGAAGTAGAAAATCAGTTAGTGAAAAAGATAAAAATGATAAGAAGTGATAGAGGCGGAGAATATGAATCTCCCTTCGTCGAAATATGTGTAGAGAATGGAATCGTCCATCAAACTATGACCCCGTATTTACCTCAATCTAACAGAATTGCAAAAAGGAAAAACTGAACGTTGAAGGAAATGATGAATGCCTTACTTATAAGTTTTGGTTCACCGCAAAACTTGTGGGGGGAGGATATCCTTATAGCCAATCGTATACTCAATAGAGTTACCCATAGTAAGACACAATCAATTCCTCATGAAAAATGGAAAGGAAAGAAACCCAACTTGAAATATTTCAAAGTGTGGGGGTGTCTAGCAAAGGTCCAAGATTCTATGCCTAAAAGGGTTAAGATAGGACCTAAGACTGTGGACTACGTGTTCATAGGATATGCTAAAAGTAGTAAATCATGTCGGTTTTTGGTTCATAAATTCAAACATTTGGATATAAATAAAATATGGTAATTGAATCAGATAATGCTGAATTTTTTAAAAATATTTACCCGTATAAAATTAGACATGAACAGTCTAGTGGAGGATCTAAACAACCTCGAGATGAACCAAGTGAGAATGTACATAATGAAGAGAATCCAAGATGTAGTACACGTCAGAGAACGTCTACTTCATTTGGATCAGATTTTGTAACATTTATCTTAGAAAATGAGCCTAAAATATTTAAAGAAGCGATGTCGTCGTTAGACTCATCCTTTTGGAAAAAGGCAGTCACCAGTGAGATTGATTCAATCTTAAGCAACCATACGTGAGAATTGGTTGATCTTCCTCCAGGAAATAAACCTTTAGGTTCTAAATGGATCTTCAAAAGGAAAATGAAGGCGGATGGTACTATTGACAAATACAAGACAAGACTTGTAGTAAAAGGCTTCAAATAAAAAGAAGGCCTTGATTACTTTGATACATACTTGCCAGTAATAAGGATAACAACAATTCGAATGTTAATTGCCTTGGCGGCGGTATATGATCTTGAAATGTATCGAATGGATGTGAAAACCGCATTCCTAAATAGAGAATTGGAGGAAGAAATTTACATAGAACAACCTGAGGGTTTTATGGTTCCAGGAAAAGAGAATAAGGTGTGTAAACTTATTAAGTCGTTGTATGGAATAAAGCAAGCACCTAAGCAATGGCATGCAAAGTTTGACCAAACTATGTTGCAAACGGGTTCAAGATAAATGAATATGATAAATGTGTTTATATCAAAGACACTCCGAATCACCAAGTCATTGTTTGTTTATATGTGGATGATATGTTGATCATCAGTAGAGACATTTCTGATATAAATGAAACAAAACAAATGCTTGAGAGTAAGTTCGATATGAAAACCTTGGAGTTGCGGATGTGATCTTAGGAATAAAAATCCATAAAACTCCGCAAAGGTTGGTATTGTCACAGTCTCATTATATAAAAAATGTACTTGAAAAATTCAAGTATATGAAATTCGGTATTGCCAAGACTCCATTGGATGTGAGCTTTGCACTTCGAAAAAATGAAGGTGAAAGTGACTCACAATTGGAGTACGCAAGAATATTGGGATGCTTAATGTATATAATGAACTGTACACGACCAGACATAGCATGCGCTATTAGTAAATTGAGTCGGTACACGAGTAATCCCAATAAAACGCATTGGGTGGCAATGAAAAGAGTTTTGGGGTATCTTAAATACACTCAAGACTATGCCTTGCATTATAATAAATATCCCGCGGTACTCAAAGGATATATTGATGCAAATTGGATCACCGAATCGAATGAAGTAAAATCCATAAGTGGATATGTATTTACTATCGGTGGAGGAGCAGTCTCTTGGAAATCACCCAAACAGGCTTGTATTGCTCGCTCTACAATGAAATATGAATTTATCGCATTGGATAAAGACGGTGAAGAAGTAGAATGGCTCTGGAATTTCTTGGAAGATATTCCTTATTGGCCCAAACCAATTGCACCAGCATGTATACATTGTGATACCAAGCGGAAATAGGTAGGGCAGGGAGCATAATGTACAATGATAAATCTCGTCACATATGACGGAGATATAATACCGTTAGAGAAATTCTCTCTAGTAGAATTATCACTATTGACTATGTAAAGTCAAAGAATAATGTGTCGGATCCACTTACAAAAGGCCTATCTAGAGAAGGAGTGGAAAGGATATCCAAGGGAATAGGTTTAAGGCCTAAGACAAGTCAGCATGGCGGTAACTTTACCTAGCAGACTGAAGATCCCAAGAGCTAGGTTCAAGGAGATTAAACAAAGTTGTGTCTGACAGGTTCAACATTGTCAATTACCCAACTCATTCTCATGATGTCGACAATATTTAGTAAACAAAGATAAGACTTAAAGTGAAAAGTCTTTTAATGATCATCTAAATTTGACAGATTTGACCAAATAGTTTAATCTATAGGATTGAATATTTAGAAATCACCTATATGAGGGCGAAGTGGAAGCCGTTTCAGGGAGAATGTTAGTAAAGGCCTATTCTCTAAGCTCTTATAAAATCGGGACGTGTTCATGGCTGAAAAGAACAAAATAATGAGAACCATAAACGGTAAAAGGTTGGTTGTGTAATATGTGTTGTCTAGGTGTGCACTAAAGCTCGACGGTTCAAAGATATCAAATCTACCGATTGACCGAGTGCATCCGACGATGTTCACTACGAAAAGTTCAAAGAAAAACTCACTTATCCAGATGCAATCAGTCTTTGTTTGATGATCAGATACTTGTCCGTAAATTTTTCACAAAAATAGCCATTTTCCATTCATGTTGGGGATTGTTGGGTTCAAAGTATATAAAAAAAGTGTGAATGAAAAAATAGAGAAAAAATGATAGAGAAGAGAGACCCCAATTTAGAAAGTGTACTCCTAAATTGGAAAGTTCACTCTTTCTCCCACATTGGTGGAAGAAAAGAACTTGTGAGTGTTTAAAATAAGGAACACTTACTCCACATGGTAAGTGAGGCAAGAAATAAGAGAAGCCTCGCACCGTCGTTGTCGTCGCTCGCTCGGCTTCGGCTTCGGATTTAGATTTGGATTTGGATTTAGATTTGAATTTGTCAAATAATCGATCGATGAGATCTATCTTTTTGAACAAAGTTTATTTGATAGAAATTCAGTTTGAAAATATCAAAGGGAAAACACAACTTTTTTCTGTGTGTTTGATACTCTATTTATATGCATCTATGTAGATTTCGAAACAGTGTTTCGAAACAGTGCAGTGCTGAAATGAAAGGATGCAACCCTTCAACGAAATGACACACTGATTCATGAAATAGTATGCCTGTTCGAAAAAGAAACATTCTTTGGACGAACAGACATGGCTTTTTCAGAAAGGTCACACCTTTTAAGTGAACCATTGCCACTTTTCAGAAGAGGATGTTGGCTATATAAACCTGCTTTCATCCATAGGTTTAGGTACAAATTTTCTGAAATACAAACTCTCTTCTTGTCTTGAAAAACTTTTGTGTGATCTATCAAACAGTTAAGTGAGTTCGCTGAATACAACAATTTGAGGTACCGCTATTGTTCGGATTGAAGGCTATTTTATTCTGGCAGGAAGATTGCAAAACCTCGGGTATAGTGAGGGAAATTATTCCTTAAGAACACTCCATGAATTCGGAGGACTTGGTCTTAAATTCTGTTTCATCTCTTTTCTGAATCTTAACACACTTCTTATATAGATTATTCGTAATCTAGTGTTGAAGGTGTTACAAAACTTCATAAGTGTTCTTGTCTTGGACTTGAACTAGTGTTGAAGTTCGTGTATCTTATATGCAGATTCTTGTACCCGAATACATAAAAGATAACAATTTAAGGGGTACAAAAATATATGCTTGCACTAATACTTTATCATAAATAATTTGAAGGGTACGCCACATGATCACAATATACATAAACTTAATTGTAACTATATCTTTTAATGTTGAGTTGTAACTACCAATAATTATAATGAGAAATATGAAAAGGATAGTAAATTCCTAATTATGATAATTAAGGAATCGATTTTTATATTAATTACTTAGAAAATAGAAAAAGCCAAAAAACAGAGGGAAAAATAAGTTAGGTATTATATTAAAATGTAAAAATAAATAATAATTATCTGAATTAAAAGAGATGCTTTTTATATAACTTTAAAGAAGCTATATAATTACATAAATATAAATTTATGGCCTTATACTATTTGCCTTCTTCTTTTCTTTCCAAAACAAAAAATTATGAATGATATTTTAATTTCTTTTATTTTTTTCTCTCAAATACTCTATTTTATTGTCATTTTTTTTTAATTTATGTTTGAACAAATAGGGTGTTGGATTTTTTTTTCTTTTAGAAAAATAGCCAATAAGCTAAGTGCTTAGTTATAAGTTGGACATATTCAATTTTTTTTTACTTTTAGCTTATTTTTATACTTTTTTGACCTAAAAGTAGATATTTAAAATTATTTTTTTCTTCAAACACCAAAAAAATAAAAATAAAAAAGGAGCTTAAAAGCTAAAACACGTAAAATAAATTAATTCAAAAACTCTTGAAGTACTTGAAGTTATTAAATTTTCGTTCTTCGAAATGCTTCTAACGCTTTTTAGAATGTTGCAAAAAATATCACAATAAAAATTTACAAAATCTAATCACAACTTAACATAATGAAATATGTATGTACAACTATAGTCATATGAAAGAAAGCAAAAAATAAAAGGAGGTCATTTTTTTTTTTTCAACAATCTATTTTGTCTTATCTGAGGGATGGCCTTGGCTTAGCGGTAAGCTTGCTTACCGTGGTGTGCCAGGGTCGGGGGTTCGAAACGCCCCTCCAGCAAAGCTGGGGTGAGGGCGCGTAGGTTAGGCCCGGAGTGGTCCCCCCCTCCCCGACACCTACGGAGTAGGTATGAACCGGGTCGTCCCCTTATTTTGTCTTATCTATTATCCTATTCTTGTCGTCATTACGTTTCTAAAATACAATTTTAAGAAATAAGAGAAAAAAAGTATCACAATAAAAATTGATAAAATCTAATTATAACTTAACATAATGAAATATGTATGTACAACTATAGTCATATGAAAGAGAAAAAATAAAAGGAGGTAATTTCTCTTTTTCGTTACTACTCTAATTATTCATTACAATTATTTATTCTTTATTGCCTTCACTTTTTTTCCATTTCTATCATTGACATTAATTTTACAGTTACAACTACATAATACATAAAGAAAATTAATTATCATTAAAATTATGTTATATTAATTTCTTTTATGTGGGTTGTCTCAAACAAATGGAGTTTTGATATTATTTCTACGGTAATTAAATATGTAAATATACTTGTTATAAGAATAGTAAATACATGAGAGATCTAAGATCAACATCCCTCACCAACATACTTTTCAGTCAAAGCTAGTTGAATAGGAGATTGTTCGCCACATACAACGTCCATGGTCTGAAATCTGCCAGACTTTCTAACAATCTACAAGAAAATATGTTTAAGATTCATTTGATTAATAGAAAAAATAATCTCCCAACT
This sequence comes from Capsicum baccatum var. pendulum, assembly GCA_030864225.1. Classification (NCBI taxonomy): domain Eukaryota; kingdom Viridiplantae; phylum Streptophyta; class Magnoliopsida; order Solanales; family Solanaceae; genus Capsicum; species Capsicum baccatum. Next base: position 26,840,831 of record CM061558.1, on the reverse strand, counting down.
ACAATGACGTTTCTAAAATGGAGAACACATGAAACTTGTTTGAATCCTAAGATAGTTGAGAAAATAGCTTTAAGCAAGTTACACAAAGATGAAATATCAATAGGTTCAAAACTTGTAACCATTTTTGCAACATGAAAAGGAATTAATTATCATTAAGATTATGTTATATTAATTTCTTTTATGTGGGTTGTCTCAAACAAATGATGAATTGGATTTTATTGCAAAAGATTAATTTTAAGGATAATTTTGATTTATTTTATGAATTTTTTAATAATCTATTTATTTAGTAGATTATGTAAAAAAAATAAAAAATTATGGTGTCTCATCATCTTATCTATATTTCTTATTTATATCTATTTTTGGTATAATGACAAATAAAAGTGAACAAATTATGTAGTAATTTAAACTATATAGAGAAAGCAAAAAGAATATATATAATTTTAAAAAAAGACATTCATCTCAAGTAGTTCTTATATTCTTCTGCTCAAATCCTTACATAGTCATCATTTCATCTTTACTTCATTTATTCACTATTTGATCTTCTTTTTATCCATGTAAAAAATAATACATCATAAAAATTAATATATTATGAAAAAATTAGAAGAAAATAGATTTAAATTATACATGTTCTTTTTCAAAAGTTACAAATAATATAAGATAACAATAACAATAAATTTAATGTAATCTCATGTATGAGTTTAGCAAATCAATTAAAATTTCAAAGGAACAATGCATATAGAAGAAGAAGAAGCAATAACATACCCAAAAGAAAACAATAAGGAGGACATTTTAGAAGGTATACAAATAATTTTTTTAAAAGAATATATGAAAGTTCAAAAAATCTATAGTGAATGAAATATCCTTAATTTTGACGATGGAGGAAAGAAAACTTATAATACTTATATTTATAAGACAACAATATGGAATATCAAAAATATCATGAACATGACTATTAAAATAATTTAGGAGTTATGATCATCAAAGGTCATGAGAGTAATGGTAAAGAAATATTAAATTTCTATATTAAAGAATAAAAATAAATTAAGAAGTAGTAATTGATTCATTCATTTTGATTATTTAAAAAATTGATTGATTAATAAAAAAAAAGAAAAAAGTTCAAAAAAACCACAAAAAATATAAATACCATTGGAGGCTTCTAAGATATGCCACATAGGATTACCTAAAGTTCTCCTTTATATATATATATATATATTGATTGGTGACATTGACTAAAACACTTAAAAAAATTAATCAAGTTAATTGGGGATTCAATTAATATTTTTAAAGTTTTTTTTATAGTTTTTTAAAAATATAAATCAATCCACAATAAAAACTCTCCTCTCTCTCAACGTCTCGACTCTCAATCTAAAATTTCTCCCAACAATTCTGCCAACCATCATCAACAGATCAATGACCTTCAATTTTTGGTGACTTTTAACAGATCGAGTTCTTTTCGACTTTCAACCGTTAATCGATGCGATAATATTCTCCAACGACTTTCAGCCATAACAGTTTCAAGTTCTTCATCGTTTCTCTTCAACTTTCACACGTAAAAAAATAAGATTTTTTTTAGTTATGAAGAAAAAGAGGAACTTGAGTTAACTTCTCTTCTAGTATGGGTTAAGAATTTTAATAGTTGTTGCTTAAAATGAGATGGTAACTCAAGAAAATCCTAATTTATGGTATTTCTTTTCTTAATATAATTAATGTAAATATGATATTTTTTTGGAGTGAAATATATTTTTTTTATTGTTATTGTAGTTCTTGTTCTCGAACATTATTGTAAAAATAGTGAAACTTGAATTTTAAACTTTTTTGAAGATATTTATTATGACCGAATCCAACAACTGTTGATTTGTTGGTGTTTATTGTGTTTTTTAAAGTTTTTTGTTGTTTGTGTTTGTATAATATTTGTGTTGTTTGGTGTGTGTTAGACTATTGGGTTGGTGGTGTGTCGGTGGTAAATGTTGATGTTCTTGGTGTGTTGTGTGTTGGTGTTAAGTTTGGTGTTGGTGGTATTGATTTGTTCGTGTTGTATTGTTGATTTCCTCTTATTTTTTCAACATATGAACTATCTGTTGCAATAGATGAGACATTTATTGTAATAGATGAGCCATCTGTTGCAACAGATGGTTCATCTGTTGAAAAAACAAAGCAATTATTCCAACAGATAACCCATCTGTTACAATAGAGAGGTCATTTGTTGCAACAAATGGGTCATTTGTTGCAACAAATGGGTCATCTGTTGGATGAAATCCAATAGGTGACTGTCAAGACTTTTGATTTCTTCCAACATATGGGTAATCTGTTGCAACAGATGGGTAATCTATTGGAAGAAATCTAAATAATATTGAAACTATTTTATTTTTTTCCAACAAATCAGTCATCTTTTGCAATAGGTGAATAATCTGTTGGAAGAAATTAAAATAGTATTCAAACTGTTTGTATTATTTCCAATAAATTACTCATCTATTACAACAGATGAGTGATCTGGTTGAACTATTACTTTACTGTGTTGTACTTGTTAGATTTATTGTTATTCTTTTTTTAATGATGCATAAATCAATTATAATCTTTTTTATTTTTAGATAATATGTCTCCCAAAATAAAAAAAAGGAATTAAGTCCAAGTAAAGGAATAAGTGAAGTAGCTAGGCTATATTCACCACTATATGAGCTTGTTGTACAAGCGATATCTCAATTAGAAGTAGAAGAAAAAGAAATGAACATGAGGAAGAGGAAAGCTTCAAAAGAGATGTTGAATCTAGTTCATAAAGTCAACATGATACAATTTCTAATATTGATTCTAATAGCATGTCCACTAAAGACTTTGTCAAAACCTTCAGTATTGATAGTTTTTCTGTGAGAATACAATCTGATGGTGCCACAGATTTAACTGGTGATTGTGTGGTAAAGTCAGTCATGAAAAAATCTTTTGATATCTTCAGAAAAATACTTTGAGAACAAAAATTTAATCCTTATTTCAGAGACAGCTGCTTTGTGCAATATCTTGATTTGTCGGAGGACCATAATGCTTATTTTCAAATGACCATAGTGTATGATCTTCTCAAACATAGGTTTATGTATGAAAATAAAAATAATATGGATGAGGTATAGATCAATTACTGTGGTGTGCCAATTTATTTTGGTTGGAAGGAGTTTGCCATAGTTACTGGACTAAAATGTTATCCTTCTTCTCAACCTATACCTACTATAATACAAAAAAAAACACCCCACACACCAAAAGGCAAGTCAAGTGATGGTGATGACTTGTTGTCCCTTGTTGATCTAAGCTTCAAAAACATAAATTTGATAGAAGAGTTGAAAGTTAAAAAACTTTCAAAGAAGCACAAGAAATTGTTGTGCTTCGTTTGTACATAATATTCTTTGAATGAAAAACGTTAACAACAACATACTACTTGGTTTAATAAAGCTCTCCGAGGATCTTGAGACATTTAACAGCTATTCTTGAGGTCATGAAAGCTTCAAAATGACTGTCAAATATTTGTTGACTTTATTAACTCCAAAAATAATCAACTTATATGGCTTTCTATGGGCTTTCATGATAAATATTTTTTTTATGTTTCATTTATTTTTTATTGAATACTGCTTTTGATTTATTGGCATAGTTTTATACGCTTGGGAATTTAAAGCATTTCTTATCTCAGACAACAAGTGAATTACCAAGAAGAAGTTTCATGTCTAAAAATTCTGAGATGGTTGTCGGCCAACAATGATAAAAAAGTAAAATTTCTTGAACTTTTCAATACCTCCTTTCCCGAGGAAGCAGCAAGTCTAATTTTAATTAAGTTTTTATTTTTAATTAATAATTAGTTTAAATGATTTAATCATCATTCTAATATATGTACTGATTTATTTTAAATTGTGTATTCGTGGCTTGTTCCAACTAATCGAGAGTTGAGAATTCCAATTTATTAATTTACGATCTGTGTAAATTTTATCTGACCCTAAGGTGATTGATAGAATAAAAAAGGAATTAGTTACAATAACAATCATCAAAAGAAAATCACTTTGGTAGGGTGGGCTTATTCTTGGTGATGTTGTTGATGGTGCTACTGGTGGTGATAGAGTTGTTGGTGATGATGGTGGTGATTAAGTTGCTGTTGGTGGTGTTGGGGTTGGTGGTGTTGATAAGATGGGTGATGCTTTTCTTGCAGTTTTTGAAACAAGAAATAATTATGATTATGATCATACTAGTTTTACTAATTTTGGTGGTCGATATACCCCTTCTTTAAATTGGCATACTACAGATTTCTCACATAAAAAGGGTAGTCAATCATTTAGAGATCTTGCCCCTCCTAACTTATGTTATGCATGCAAATGTCAAGAGTACAAGAAAAAATAAGATGGAGTGATTAATGCTATTAATGCATTAACTATTGTTGTAGAGGAATTGACATCTAAGAAAGGTGTCATTCCATTAAAGAGGAATGCAGAATCATTCACTCCATTAGAGGTTAATGCAGAATCATTCACTCCATTAGAGGTTAAGGTTAAGAGTAGAAAGAAAGCAATTCAAAGTATTATCAAATATCAAAAAAAAAAAATTGCAACTTCTTTTTCTTGCATTGTTGAGCAATGTACAAGGGTGTAACACCTCAAGTCTACACCCTGGACGTCACACAGTGCTTACGACCCCGAAGAATCACAAGCTAATCCATGACTGGTACCTGCTGTGAGCACTGAATAATAATACTAAAATTATATAAGTTTGGTTGAAAATGCCATAAGGTTCATAAATTAAAAATAAATACTGAATACTGATAATAATATTGAAAATACTAAACATCTGTCTGAAGTAATCTAATCTGAAAGCCTCTAACTGTCTAATATGAGGTTGATGGGATAAGTCCCCAACTAAACCCGATTACTGAAGATACTAAATCTGCTGAAATATTGAAATAAAATAATGTCCTCGATGGATGATGACTCACTACTAAATCTGTCGTTGTTATCCTGAGCTACTAAGTATGGTCAGGACCCTGAGCGTCTGAACCTTTGATATGAGACATCATAGCGCAAAAGAGAGAGTATGCATTAGTATTTGGAATGTACTGGTATGCTAAGTGAGGTAAGACTGATATACATGGGTTCATATACATGAGATGATAACTGACTAAATGAACATCATAAAGTAACTGGATAAGTGTACATGCAAAATTATAAATGCTGAACATACTGAATATGCAATACTGCGCATGTAGATATACATCATGTATCTGAGATTATACTAAAACTGAGTACTGAATTTTGATGGCTGAGTAACTGATAAGTGATAGCCATGGTTCTGTAGAACTGTCTGAGTTCTTTACTAAATTCTGAGACTGAAACTGTAACTGTGAGAGTGTTCATCTAACCGACATACCCTGATATAGACTGAGTTAGGGTCCATCCTGTGACCCCAGTTGGAAGGTGTTAGCACCTTCCCACGGGATACTAACAATGCTGGGTCAACCCTAATCTGGCAGGAAAACTCATGAAATATATATGATAGCATCAACCCAAGTCTGGTAGGAGAACGACTTACCCTATGCTGGCTACGTTGTTCTGTAATGTAAAGACTACTACTCAGGGTCAAACCCTCTGCTGGTAGGAATGCCCCCATCCCTGGATTTGCTCGGTGCTGAATCCTACTCCCAACTGAATCGACACTTAACACATCACTAGATTGTACTAGGCTTGACTGAATTGACACTGATCGTGTTGACTTACTGAACTGAATTGAGTTCACTGAGTTCTGTTACTGCTGAGTACTACTATTCTTGACCTTTACTGGTACTATTCTATAAATACTGCAACTAAGTAAATAGCTAGATTTCGGGTAACAAGTACCCCCAAGACTCGATAACATCCATAATAAAATATAACAAATCTTGAAAACATAGTAATAGTCAATTGTTCACAATTCATTCACTGAGACATTTGTCAAATACTTGGAGATCATGAACTTGCACCTAAATGAGAACATATGATTACATGTCATGATTATACTATTAAATACACATGAACATTCTATCAAATACTTGGGGAGCATGATTGTGATACATGAAGAATAAACATATAGGGCATTATAACTTCAACATGTAACTTGCCAATTCAAGGGTTTTGACATGAAAGATTCATAATTCAACACAGATGCTAAAATAATTGCATGGAACTGATGATAGGCGAATTTACACGCCTATATCAATATATTTTGCCCATATTTTAGCCTAGTTTTGAGAACAAACTATATATTTCATGCACTTTTAGTCCTTTTTCCTATAAATGAGCTAACGAACATGATTAGTAAAGTTTCAGGTATAAATGATGCAGAATTCAGCATTTTATGGCTTACTTGATGCAAAAGAAAGCTCACGAAGGAAGGAAAGGGAGTTTGGACGCCTAAGGACCAAAACTGCTGCATGGAAAATCTGTCCCGGGCTAAAACAGCATTTCTGAAGACTTTGGGGACCTGGACCAAAACTGCTGCATGGAAAATCTGTCCCGGGCTAAAACAGCATTTCTGAAGACTTTGGGGACCTGCAGTAACTAATTAGGATTTGGAGAATGATACATTAACCTAGTACAATTGGGTTAAGTATTTCATTAGTTTATTTGGATTAGGAGAATGTTACATTAACCTAGTACAATTGGGTTAAGTATTTCATTAGCCTAGTAGGATTTGGTTAGATATTTCATTTACCTAGTAGGATTAGGATATGAGTATTATAAATACCCTATCATGCTAGAGATTTTTATTCATCCCTCACCACAATACATTCTTCCATCCCTCTCTTCTTCCACCGTAACAATTCTACAACTCTTCTAATCTTCCCATTAATTCTATTTTTCTTCCTCTATTCATCTATTCAATTCTTAATTTCCGCAACAAGAGAAACGTTACTTTGCTAAGGAATTCACGCCTAACTCCTATCACTTGATCTACACGCCATTACTCAATATTGTGATATAATAACAATGTCAATCGTGATCTCCTTCGCATTCATGGGTAACTAAACCTCTCTGTTGGGGTTATGGAAGCCGAATGAGATACTATCTATTGCTGTGAGTTTGTGAGTTCGTGACACGTATATTGCTTATATCATTATTCTCTTCATCTTAATCTACATTCTTTGCGGTTGCAAACGCAAGAATACGCCAGTCTAACATTTAACTTGTTCGAGAGAAAGGTTATTTGTCTGGAAAAGAGATAATGTCAAGGTAGTAGGACACCCTTTCCTATTAAAAAGCTAGTGCCGTAACTGGACTAACCTCTTGGAGAATTCGTACCGTTAGACACGCTTTAAGCTCGAGAGAGTTAAAGTGAAATAGTCCTTGTTGAGGTCGAGAGACGCTTGGATTTACCATAGAATACAATTCTCTATAAGCACATGCATGTCACAATTCTACACACTCATAGGCAATAGAGACGTATACCTCAAAAGGTGGACATAACCCCAACGCTTCAATTCTCATTGTTTACAACTTACGTAACATTCTTTCTCTCTTTACTTTGCTACGTGCAGCTTTTACTTTATTGTTTTCGTTACACATTACAATCCCCCCTTTTACGAGACTTGCACCAAAAGTTTAGTAATTTTGCTTACTTGTTGGCCAAGCTATTCCCTGTGGGATCAACACCCAACCCAGGTTGGGTTCTATATTTGCTAACGACCGCTTTACACTCCCACGAGAGCTGTAGATTGAGCGTTATCAGGAACTCATAAAATATCTTAACTTGAAATTCATACAACACAAACATGAGCATAATTCAATTCATAACATGGGAATCATAATTCAAGTTTTGAAAAGGGTTCTTGAACTCCAAGTGTGGAAGAAAATCCAAGGATGAACACCTAACATACCTTGGTTGTTGATTTCGTGAAAAATATTGGAGATTTCTTGGAACTTGGACTTGAACTTGATGAAGTAGGGTTTATTTCTTGAGAGGATTTTGAGAATAATAAATGTAATATGCCCCATTGGGAGTTTAATCTCATGTTTTAGCTAAATTGGGTGAGGGAAAAAGGACCTAATTGTCCTTGAAAACTCAAAATTTAAGTGAGAAAACTATGCCCAACGATGCAATACCTGATGTGCCATATCAATTGTATCGACGCATTTGTCGATGCACCGCATCGATGCTATCGACATAATTACTGATGCATTGCGGCCTGATCGCGTTGATGCACTGTTTTGGGCATCTAAAAATGACTTTAATGATGTTAAAAATTTTTGAAACTCACCCAATATAACTTATTGACATCACTGATCATGAATCAATTCAAAAATCGCCAATCTAAGGCTGTACGGATAAAAAATAAGATCATCCAATTATGAAGGCTAAAAATGCTTCTAAGTCTTAACACTTAGATGAACATTTTTTTTATTCTGAGACATTTTTTCGCATGCTATATAGGACTGAAATGACTAGGACTTTGTGGGGTCTTACAATATCTCTCCTTGGGAACATTCATTTTAGAATAAGACTGATTGAACTGAGAGGAACTGAGGAACTGTACTCATACTGACATACATCTTTGAAGCATGACTAAATTTTAGAGATATGACACGTGACTGAACTATTCTATGAATGCATGAATGATATGAGAATGTTATGCAACTGTAACTGAGCATGGAATAGAGTAAATCTAAGGAAGATTGTTACCTTAGGTTGAGTCTGAGTTTGGAGAGAAGAGGTGAGGATACTCAGTTTGCATGTCTGCCTCTACTTCCCAAGTAGCTCCCTCAATGGATTGATTCTAATGCCATCACCAGAAACAAATTGACCAAGGAAAGCTACTGACCTTAGTCAAAATTTGCATTTACTGAATTCAGCGAACAACTGATGAGCTCTGAGTGTCTGTAATACTATTTTGAGATGGTCTGCATGATCATATTCAATGCGGGAGTAGACAAGGATGTTATTTATGAAAACTATGATGAACATGTCCAAGTACTACTTGAACACGCGGTTCATCAAGTCCATGAAAGCTGCTGGGGCATTGGTAAGACCAAATGACATGACTAGAAATTCGAAGTGACCATACTGAGTTCTAAAAGCTATTTTTGAAATGTCACATTCTCTAAATCTGAGATGATGATAGCCTGATCTGAGGTCTATCTTAGAAAAGTAACTAGCACCCTGAAGTTGGTCAAATAAGTCATCGATTCTAGGAAGTGGATACTTGTTCTTGACTGTGACTTTGTTCAACTAACAATAGCAAATGCACATTCTGAGAGAACCATCTTTCTTACGCACAAATAGAGCTGGTGCGCCCCACGAGGAGACACTGGGCCTGATGAATCCCTTATCTAGGAGATCCTTCAACTATTCCTTCAACTTTTTAAGTTCGGTTAGAGCCATTCTGCATGGCAGAATAGAAATGGGATGAGTATCAGGAAGAAGAGGTATTCCGAAGTCAATTTATCTTTCGAGAAAAACTCCAGGAAGATCTTCAGGAAATATATCTGGAAATTCACTTGTGACTGGAACTGACTCAAGGTTAGGAGTCTCGAAACTAGAGTCTTTGACTTACACAAGATGATAGACACACCCCTTGAATATCATTTTTCTTTCTCTAAGGTATGAAATAAGCTGACCCTTAAGCGCTGTGGTACTACCCCTCCACTCTAGGACAGGTTCATTCGAGAACTGGAAATGGACAACTCTGTTTCTATAATCAACTGAGGCATCAAATGAATGGAGCCAATCCATGCAGAGAATAACATTAAAATCCATCATCTCTAACTCTATTAAGTCTGCTGAAGTAACTTTCTGAGACACCATAATCGGACAGTTCCCGTATACCCACCAGACTATGATAGACTTACCCACTGGGGTAGAGACTGAGAAGGGATCTGCTAGGATTTCGGAACTAATTTCGAAATCAATAGCTATATAAGGAGTTACAAAGGACAAAGAAACTCCTGGATCTAGCAAAGCATAAACATGTAAATGATAAACTTATAACGTACCAGTGAACACATTAGGAGAACTTTTTTGATCCTGTAAGGACTGAAGTACATAAAACTTATTTGGGTGTTGCCCACTGGTGGCACTGGAAGCGGCACCCTGCTGAGATGGGTGACCGGACTGAGCTAGGGGACGATTATGCTGACTTTGTGAATCCACCGACGGACACTCTTTGATCCTATGGCCTGGCTTACCACATCCAAAACATACATCACTGCCAGCTCTATAGATACCCTGATGGTTTCTGCCACATTTCTAACAAAGAGAATTTGTTCGAGAACTGCTAACACTACCCTTAGATTTATAGCCTAACACCCTATATTTATTACCATTTTTAAATTTAGGCACCAGAGCACTAGCTGAGGCCGGATCTGGGACTGAAGATTTTAGGTAGAATTGAGGACAATTACCACTCTCTGACTTAGGCTGAGCAAAACTGAAGCTACCTATTCTAGCCCTCTTGCTTTTTCTCTCTTTGTCCTTAGATTTCTGCTCTTTTATCTGTTGAGCATGGACTATCAATCTATATAAGTCCATCTTCTTTATCAACATTGTAACCATACACTCCTTGACCATACTATCAGACACACTATACATGCACTTACTCATCTTAGACCTATTATCAGCTACCACATGAGAAACATATCTGGAAAAATGAGTAAACTTGAGAGAATATTCCTTCACGTCATACTGCCCTACTTCAGGTTGATAAACTCTAACACCTTAGCCTCTCTCAATTCCAACGGAAAGAACCTATCTAGAAAGGCAGTAGAAGACTTTTCCTATTTTATAGGCCCTGCATCCGTGGCACTATCTACCTAACATTACTTAAACCATGTGTGAGCCACATTCTGTAACTGATAGGTAGCTAACTCAGCACTCTCATTGGCGGTTACCCCCATAATGTCTGTTTTCTTCTGCATCATTTCAAGGATTTTCTATGGGTCCTCTTCAGACTTAGACCCTGTAAATGAAAGAGGGTTCATTCGGGTGAAATCCTGAATTCTACCTGCAGTAGTATTAGCCACTGGGTTGGCCTGAACAATAGTTGGTCTATCATTCTGGGCTGCTACAGAATGGGCTAGAGTGGTTAAAGCTGCTGTAAATCTTGCGTGAGATACATGCTCATTCAGGGGATCTTTCTGAACGGGAAAAAATGCTGGCTGGTTTCCAGTTCTTCTTCCGTTGGTCTTTTTGGGAGGCATGTTCTATAAATGGAAGGAAAAGTTAGATTAGACAGAGAGTTTAACTTGAGCTCATGCTCACTCACCTGACATGAATACTGAAATAAGGGAACTTTCCTAAAAACTCCTCATATCCTCTTATTCAAAAGTGTGGTGCGTTACACACCCATGTACAAAACTCTACTTGAAGTGGCTTTCAGACTCCCTAGGACTATTTAGAACCTTAGTCTCTGATACTAAGTTTGTAATGCCGCGAGTCTACACCCTGGATGTCACACGGTGCTTACAACCCTAAAGGATCACAAGCTAACCCATGACTGGTACCTACTGTGAGCATTGAATAATAATATTGGAAATATATATGGAAGTTAGGATGAAAATGCCATAAGGTTCATAAATTGAAAGCAAATACAGAACATTGATAATAATATTGAAAATACTAAACATCTGTCTGAAGTAATCTAGTCCAAAAATCTCTAACTGTCTGAATGCGGGGTTGATGGGACAAGTCCCCAACTAACTCTGACTACTAAACATACTAAATATGCCAAAATGCTAAAATAAAATAATGTCCTCGATGGATGAGGACTCACTACTAAATGTGCCACTGATATCTTGAGCTGCTAAGTACGGTCAGGACCCTGAGCGTCCGAACCTATGATATAAGACATCATAGCACAAAAGAGAGAGTATACATCAGTACGTGGAATGTATTGGTATGCTAAGTAAGGTAAGACTGATATACATGGGTTCATATGCATGATATTATAACTGACTGAATGAACATCATGAAGTAACTAGATAAATGTACATGCAAAACTATAAATGCTGAACATACTTAACATGCAATACTGTATATGTAGATATACATCATGTATCTAAGATTATACTGAAACTGAGTGATGAATTCTAATGGCTGAGTAACTGATAACTGATAGCCATGGTTCTGTAGAACTACCTGAGTTCTTTACTGAATATTGAGACTGAAACTGTAATTAGGGGAGTGTTCATCTAACTGACATACCCTGATATAGAATGAGTTGGGGTCCAACCTGACCCCAGTTGTAAGGGTGTTAGCACCTTGCCACAGGATACTAACAATGCTGGTTCAACCCTAATCTGGTAGGAAGGGTCATGAAATATATATGATAGCGTCAATCCTAGTCTAGCAGGAGGACGAATTACCCTACGCTGGCTACATAGTTCTATAACGCAGGGACTGCTACTAAGGGTCAAACCCTCTACTGGCAAGAATGCACCCATCCCTGGGTTCGCTCGATGCTGAATCCTACTCCCAATTAAATCGACACTTAACACATCACTAGACTGTACTAGGTTTGACTGAACTGACATTGATTGTATTGACTGAATGAACTGGACTGAGTTCACTGAGTTCTATTACTGACTGAGTACTATTATTCTTGACCTTTACTGAGACTATTCTATAACTACTAGAACTAAGTAAACAACTAGATTTTGAGTAACAAGTACCTCTAGAACTCGATAACATCCATAATAAAACATAACAAATCTTGAAAACATAGCAATAGTCAATTGTTCACAATTCATTCACTGAGACATTTGTCAAACACTTAGAGATCATGAACTTGCACCTAAATGAGAACACATGATAACATGTCATGATTATACTATTCAATTCACATGGACATTCTATCAAATACTTGGGGAGCATGATTGTGATACATGAAGAATAAACATATAGGGCATCATAACTTTAACATATAACTTGCAAATTCAAGGGTTTTGACATGAGATATTCATAATTCAACACACATGCTAACATAATTGCATGGAACTCATAAAATATCTTAACTTGAAATTCATACAACAACATAAACATGAGCATAATTCAATTCATAACATGGAAATCATAGTTCAAGTTTTGAAAAGGATTCTTGAACTTTAAGGGTGGAAAGAAACCTAAGGATGAACACCTAACATACCTTGGTTGTTGATTTCATGAAGATTGTTGGGGTTTTCTTGAAATTTGGACTTGAACTTGATGAACTAGGGTTTATTTCTTGAGAGAACTTTGAGAATAATGAATGTAATTTGCCCTTTTGGGAGTTTAATCTAATGTTTTAGCTGAATTAGGTGAGGAAAAAATAACCTAATTTCCCTTGGAAACTTGGGATTTAAGTGTGCAAACTATGCACAATGACACGATGCTCGACGCACCGTGTCAATGGTGTCGACGTGATTGCCGACACGCTGCATCGATGCTGTCGATGCAATTACTGATGTGTCATGGCCTGATCGAATCGATGCATTATTTTAGGCAATCAAACATGACTTTAACAATGTCGAAAAATTTCAAAACTCACCAAATATGACCTATTAACTCCCCGATCATGAATCAATTTAAAAATTGCCAATCTAAGGCTGTAGGGATCAAAAATAAGATCATCCAATTATGAAGGATAATAATTCTTCTAAGTCTTAACACTTAGTAGAATATTTTTTTAAGTTTGGGACCTCTTTGGGCATGCTATATATGACTAAAATGATTAGGACTTCGTGGGGTCTTACAAAGGGCCATAGGAGAACAACATGAGATGAAAAATGTGAATATTTATCATCTATTCCAATAGACTACATATCCATTGGAACAAATGAGTAATCTATTACAACAAATAAGATATTTATTGCAACAGATGGGTAATATATTGCAACAGACTACCTATCTGCTTCCTAACTTTATATATCTTTTTATGTTTTATTTTGTTTGTATATTTTTTATATGCATTGACAATTCTAGCTTTTCAGGTGGTTGTCACAGTACATGCTACTGCTAAACGACATACTATCACAGTTAATAATCCATCAGCTACTTTCAAATAGGCAAAAAAAGTGAAGCCTGTCAGTGATGAAAGTTTGAAACAATGTCAGATTTATTCGTTTGAACGGTTCAACATCTCGGATGAGGCTCCAACACAATTAATTAATATTTATTTAGAATGGATTGTCGGTGGGCTGTTAAAGTTTCATGCCAACAAGTATGCAACAACATAAATCATTTTTAAAAATTCTGATTCCTAAATTTCTTCTTATACAAACATGATATTATCACATATAAATTATGCAGTAAATATAGGGACGGCCACTAAAAATTGAAACAATCGGGTCTTGGATTCGATATGTTAACCTTTATTGTTGAACATCCCAAAATGAAGAATTAATTCTATTTGATATTACAACCCAACATTTGCTGGAACGATGAGGTTTAAATGTCATTTATCTTTCTATTAATACTATATTTGATGTCTATTTTTGTTTATTTATATTTATTAAATAATTTTATTTTTACTTAGTTATAATATTTGATAATATGTGCAGCACATCAATGTCATATTTTACTACCTCTGAAAGAAGATCAAGTTGAAAGCATCACAATAATATATATACACAACAACCAACTATTTGTTCAAAATATACATCGATAAGACCTACGAAAGGTATCATAAAAAATAACTGAAAGTTGCTCAAAACAGGAAATATTTTAGCAACATCATCAAAGGTTTTGGTATTCCAGCTGGCCTAGCTTGGCATTTGATCGATGAAGTGTATATCCCAGTCAAGTGTGATGGTGAGTTCCACTGGGTGTTGGCTGTGGTTGTTCTAAAAGATATGGTGAGTTTCATTGGGTGTTGGCTATGGTTGTTCTAAAAGAGAGGTGCATCTGAGTTTGTGACTCAATGTCAGAAAAAAATGTTCTGAGCCATCATCCGAGATACAAAAACTGGCCATAATGTTGCCTACTTACCTTTATTTAAGCGGCTTTTTCTACTAAAAAATTCATACTAATTGGTCAATGATTGAAGCATACTAGGATAAAATGAGTAATAGCCATATTTTATACGGTAATCCATTTGTTGTAGAATATGTTGAAGGAATTGCTCAACAATCCAGTGGTACCCTGTAAGTACTTATCATGATTTATTTTCATAAACTTTACCACTCTTACATTAATTAGATATGTATCACCTGATTTTTATAAATGTAGGGATTATGGTATTTTTGCTGCCGGTTACATCAAGTATTTGAGTGATGAATTACAAGTACCAAATGATGGAGTTGATGCCAAATTACTCCATAAAATATATGCTACACTTTTGTGGAATTATGAAAGTGTGAAGGCTCAAAAAGGGTACGTAAGCGACAGTGACGATCCATCACGGTGAAAACCAAATTTTATACAATTGGATGAAGCACAACTAGTCAATATTGAGTAGATCTCTATCTCATTATTCTATAAATATTGGCTTTAAAACTTAAATTGTAAATATTTATCATCTGTACCTATATAATTTTATATCTCATTTATTTGTGGAATTATTTAATGTAATTGTGAAGGCTTGGATTTTGTTTATGAAACTTATTTTAATTGATGACCAGTTATCTTCTCATGAATTCTATTTTATCCTTAGATTTGAACTTATTAATTGAAATGGATTATGAAATTCAAATATTATAACTGATGCATTATTTCTTGCGAAAGATGGCACATCTGTTGGAGATTATTAAACAGATATAGGCATCTGTTGCAATAGTCGATCCATATGTTGAAGGAAATCAAGCAGTATATGACTTTTTTAATTTCTTCCAATAGATGACCTATATGTGCAATAGTTGGGTCATCTGTTGGAAGAGCTATTTTAATTTATTCTAATAGATGAGCCATCCGTTGCAACAAATGGGTCATCTGTTTGAATGATTCAAGCCAGTTAACTAACAAATGACCCATCTATTGCAACAAATTGGTCATCTGTTGGAAGACCTATTTTAATTTCTTCTAACAGATGATCCATCTGTTGCAACAGATGTGTTATCTGTCAGAAGAATAAAAACAGGTCCTGTGACTGGTTTAATTTCTTCTAACAAATGATCCATCTTTTTCAACAAGTGGGTCATCTATTGGAAGAGCTGTTTTGATTTATTCCAATAGATGAGCCATCTATTGTAACAGATGGAGCATCTGTTAAAATAATTCATGCCAGTTAACCAACAGATGACCTATCTGTTGCAATAGATGGATCATCTGTTGGAAGAAATCATTAAAGTTGCAACTAAACTTATTAATTGAAAGTTAATTTTAGTGAAATTAATTTTATTTATTACTAACAAGGTAATAGTTTAATATAAATCAGTTTCACATCAAATTAACTACTTTAGTTAGTTTTGACCAAAGAGAAGGGTCAAAATCCCTTTTAAAAAATAATTAAGATAAGATAATTGAGACCAAATTTATATTTTTAAAATTATTATTCTTTTTCAAAATACAAATCAACCTACTACTAATTAATCTTATATAAAGGGTCAAATGCAATCATCTCATTTCAATCATTCCATCAGTTTTCAAAAATCTCAAAAAATATTCCATCTTATTGTTCTCTCAACTAATCAACCTTGTTCCAGCAGATTGCTCAAACCCTTCACAATAGATTAATTTTTATCCCATTTTTGACCAAATCAATTATCATTTTCGACTTTCTTTTTTCTTGTATTCGTTATTTTCTCTCTGTTTGAAGGTAGAGCTCGATATTTTTTATTTTTTTAAAAAAATTAGGACTTTTTAGTTGATTATGAAAAAGAAGAACTTTAGTTGTATTATCTTTAAGAATGGGTTAATAATTTTGAGTTTTGATGCTAAAAAAAGTAATAAGAACTCGAGAAAACCCTAGTTTTTGTCGTAGTTGTTGGTTGAATTTTATTTAGTTTCTTTTCTGAGTGAAATATACTGTAGCATATTTATTTTATTGATGTTATTGGTGTTGTTCGTATTTTTGGTGTTGGTGTATTTGCCAACAAGTGTGTAATCTATTGGAAGACCTCTAATAGATGGGTCATCCGTTGAAAGAAATCAAAACAGGTCCTGCTACTGGTTTGATTTCTTCCAACAGATGACCCATCGGTTGCAACAGGTAGGTCATCTGTTGGAAGACCAATTTTAATTTCTTCCAACAGATTACCCATCTGTTGTAAGAGATGGGTCATCTATTGAAAGAACTCAATCCAGTAATAGGACTAGGTTTGATTTATTCCAACGGATGACCCATCTAATGCTGGGTCATCTATTGGATGGAATTAAAATAGGTCTTTTAATAGATGGCCCACTTGTTGTAATAGATGGGTCATTTGTTAGAAGAAATTAAATAGGTCATGTTATTGTTTTGATTTCTTCTTACAGATGACTCATCATTGCAACAGGTAGGTCATTTGTTGCAACAAATGTGTCATCTATTGAAAATATTTTTTTGATGTGTGGTATTTATTAAATTTTGTGTTACCTTTTTTTTTTAAATGATGCACAAATCAATTGTAATATTTTTTGTTTTTCTTTTTTTTTTAGATAAGAGATATCTCTCAAGTTGAGATGCCGATAGATAACCCTGAAGATTTAATTGGTGATTTTGTATTTAAATCTCTAATGGGTAAAATTTTTGATGTGTTTAGGAGAATTTTGAAGGAGGAAAAACTGAAGGATTATTTTAGGTTCAACTACTTTAGACACTTTCTTGATTTTCCCGAGGATAACAATGCACACTTTCAAATGACCATGGTATAGGGTAGTCTCAAGCACAGGATCAAGTGTAGGGGTGATGATAAAGATTTGAAGGAGGAGGACAAGAACATGGATGAAATATGGATAAATTACTGTGGTATGCTCGTTTGTTTTAGCATGAACGTATTTGCCATAGTGACTAGCTTGAAATGCCATTATCTATTAGAACCTCTTCCTAAAGTAACACCTATCAAAAATTCAAAGGCAAGCAGACACTCAAACCATCATCAAAGAAAGGCAAGATATTGACCAAACAACCACCCATCAAAACCAACAAAGGCAACGAAAAAATAGTTGAGTTGCTGACCTTTGTTGGACCTAGCTACAAAGTCAAGGAGTTGTTGGCTGATATCCAAAATAAAAAGATTCAAAAGAAGTACAAGAAGCCATTGTGCTTAATCTGGTTTGTGCATTCCATTATATGGACTAGCGATATCAACAAAGTCATAGAACCTGAATTGTTGGTGCTTGCTTAGAATTTAGATAAATTCAACAGTTATTCATGGGGATGGGAAAGCTATTTCTTGGATGTCATATATCTATTGACAAAGTTATCCCCAAAGATGATCAACTTATACGACTTTTCTTGGGCTTTTATGGTAAATTTTATCACTATTTCTTTACTCTTTCATTTATTTATATTGAAGATATTCTAACTTTTCTATTTGCATCATGTTAAAATTTTTAGGCTTGGGAATTTGAAGTCATTTCTCACCTCCGACAGCAGGTCAAAGGCTACTCGAATGAGGTTTCTCATCCAAGGATCCTCAGGTGATTGTCTACTAAGAACAACCCAAAAATAAATTCCCGTGATCTCTTACACCCTCATGATGATGCAGTAAGTCTTATTTTTTGTATAGTAATTTTACTCAACTTAAGACATTACAATAGTTGGGTCATCTGTTACAATAGATGGTTCATCTATTGCAACTTATCTCTATAGATTAACCATCTACTATAACTAGTACAACAAATTACCCATCTATTGGTTAGGTTTTCTAAACCTGTGTTAACAAATTATCCATCTATTATAACATATGCAACAGATGAGTAATCTGTTACAAAAGACGAGTAACCGATTACAACAAATGACTCATCTATTGCAACAGATTACCCATCTATTGCATAGATTCTCTATGTTAACATATTACCTAATTTAATGCAAATTATTATTTGATTTTAACATATCTACTTTTATTTATAGGTTGTGCATCTATGTCTTGTACTTACTGAGCAAGAGTTGGAGATGCCATCTTTTGCTACTCTAGGTATTGTTCAAACAAAACCAGACCTAATGGTAGATTTAATAAAGAAAGAATTGGCTGGGGAAAAAGCTATCAAAAGAGCAGCTAGGAAAGGGCAGTTTGTTCTTGACGAGCCTCATGTTGAGGATCTTAATGACTAACTTTTCGGTACTAGTGGTGGTGGTGGTGGTGATGGTGTTGGTGTTGGTGATGAAGTTGGTGATAGTGTTGCTAGTGGAGTTGGTGATGCTGGTGCCAAGCATGCTGATGTTAAGAATGTTGTTGATGCTCGTGTAAGAAATTTATTTGAAATCAGAGTTGAGCATGATGATGGTGGTGGACTTACCCCTTTTAGTGGTCCCTCTTTAAGCTCATGTTCTATTTGCAAATGCCAAGAGTGTAAGGACAGACATGAAGAACTCATTGAAAGAATAGATGCTCTAACTACTGCTGTCAAAGAATTGACATCCAAGAGGGGTTTCATACCATGAAGGAAGTTGACCGAGAAATTCACTCCATTAAAGGTTAGAAGAAAGTAAAAATCAATTACAAAGGCACTCTCAAGTATTAAATCAAGAAAAATTACAACTCCTCCTCCTTCCAATGTTAAGTTTGTTCAAGTAGCCCCTTCCAATGTTCAAGGGGCCATTGGAGAGCAGGGACCACTAAAAAGATAAACATATACACGTTCGTTGACTCCAATAGGAGGTCTACTATTGTCAAGAGCTGAGGCTGTCCCCTAGTCTTGACAACGGTGTTTACGATCACAAGTAACCACAAGCTAACCCATGAGTTGGTACCTGATGTGAGCACTGAACAAATGACACTGAAATAACATATGCAAAAGATAAACTAATAAAATACTAAAAATATGAATACTGAATATATGTAAGCGACAAGTCTAAAATATCTGTAACAATTGATAATACTAAAAAATTGAACAACTATTTACTGAATGACTGACTGTCTGAAAGCCTCTAAACATCAGGAGAAGTTGATGGGACAAACCCCCAACTAACTCCAACTGACTGAACATAAGGAAATACTGAAATAACTGAGAAAATATATCATGTTATCGATGGATGAGGACTCACTACTACTGCTGCTGGGTAATGCTGAGCTGTCTAAGAATGGTCGAGAAACTGAGCGTCTGAACCTATGTTATAAAACAACATAGCGCAAAGAAAAGTATGCGGTCAGTACTTTGAATGTACTAGTATGTGAGAAAAGGCTAAATAAAATGCATGATATAAATGAGAATGAATGCATAAATAAGTAATATCTTAGGCTGCAAGATCAAGCATAAGCATGATACTGAAATATTCTAAAATTTGAAAGGCTGAAATCTGTGTAACCGAATAACTAATAAATCTGTACACATAGTCAAGCAAACCTGAGCTCAGTTACATTGGCATAATAATTGAAACTATGGGAGGTATATATAACCAACGTGCGCCAATCTAAGATAATTGGGGTCCAACCTGTAACCCCAGTTGGAAGGGTGTCAGCACCATACGACGGGTACTAACACTGGCTATGTGGATTCACTAATCTAATGTCCTGAAGGACTAGGGAGTATGTTCTAAACTGGCAGGTGACCCCAAAGAGAGTGTCAGTCCTAAATTGGCAAATGACATCTCATAATCCTACACTGGCTACATAGTTCGGGAGCTGAGGGACTGCTACTAAGGAACAAGTCCTAGCTAGCGGGTGAGCCCCCATCCCTAGGTTCTCTTGGTGCTAAATCCTACACCCAACTGAACTGACACTAGTACTGAACTAAACTAAGTTTAGCCGAACATTACTTCTGATGGTGCTCATCATGATTATATCAACTGAGTAAAGTAATAATAATATCCATGTTTAACTGAGTCATTACTTAAAAGACTGAAATCATGTAAAACACATAAGTATCGGGTGTTCATAACCTTGAAGCACTGGATTATCAAAAATACGATACCAAGGCTTAAAACTGAAGTATGAAATTATGGTTCAAAGACTCAAAACATGAACATTCCATCAAACATTTGAGAATCATGAACTTGAACAAGGGAATATGTTAAGTATGAGGAAAACAACATGATTACATGTCTAAATTCATCAATTGGGGGTTTAACATGAAATTCACTTAAATATTGCATAGGAAACTAAAATTTAAAGCATGAAGCAACCTAACTTTTCATGGGATCATGCATAACATGAATTGAGTTCAACTTACTAGGGAACATATGAATTTAACCCATCTTGAACATATGAAATTCTATAGTAAGGGAAAACTCCATAATTTAGTTAAAAAGAAGGTTTTTGGGATCCTTGAGTGAAAGGGACCCATGGATGAATACCCACATACCTTAATAACTGATTTTTTAAAGATTTCTTAAATTGGAAGCTTAAACTCTTGATTTCTTGGGGGAAAAAGCTTGAGTTTGTTCTTGGGGAAAAAGGAGATTTTTTAAGAGCAATTTGGAGTAAAAAGGGAAAATAATGCCCTTTCAGAAGTCCCTAATTTTGTTAAGGACAAATTGGGCAGAGGGAAATGACTCAAATACCCCTTGGGCACTTCAATCAAAAAACTGGGCGGGATACCCTTAGCGCACCATGACCCCTACTTGGGTCAAGTTGCCATCGCGGTGAGACACTTGCTTAGGTCAAGCCACCATCGCACCGCGACCCCCTCACCTGCGGAGTCACCCTCGCGCCATCGGGCTATCACGAGGCTTCACTGTTTCGTCCATCTAAACCATCTTAAACCTCGTTCGAAAGTCCTGAAACTCTCTCGAGACATAGTTTTAACCTCCCTAAACATGAACCAACTCATAAACCAACATTTTGGGGTTGGGAAGGCCAAAATAAAAATTCGTAAAGTTTAGGGGTCTTGAAAATGACTAAGTCCTTAACACTTAGTGAAATTTTTAAGCCTTAGACCTCTTAAGCATGCAACTAAGGGATAAATCGAGCTTGGAATATTATAGGTATTACAAAATCTCCCCTTTGGGAATATTCATCCCCGAATGAAAATGGTTAGACTGAGAGTACTAAGGCAACTGAGATCATATATTAAACATGCATGACTTGGAACATGATTACATGACTGAGTCTGAAACATGATATCTGAACTGAACTAATTTCATGAATGCATGCAAAGACATGAAAATGGTTACATAGATGAAACTGAGAATAAAAAAGAGTCGATCTAAGAAAAATCATTACCTCAAGATGAATCTGAGTTTGTGGAGAAAATATAAGGGTACTTGGTTCGCATATCTGCTTCTACATCCCAAGTAGCCCCCTTAACAGACTGATTCCACCATAGAACTGTAACTAATGGAACTTCTTTCTATCTTAGCCTACGAATTTGATGATCAAGGATTTCAACTGGGACTTCTTTATAGAAGAGGATATCCTGAACATCCACACTTTCTAGAGTAACAACAATAGCTAAATCACTAATACATTTCTGTAACAAAGAAACATGGAACACCAGATGTACTGATGCCAAGTCTGTGGGCAACTCAAGCTCATAAGCTACCTTCCCAAAATAGTGCAAGATTCTATAAGGGCAAACATAATGGGGGCTGAGTTTCTCTTGTTTGCCAAGCCTTTTCACCCCTTTCATAGGTGAAATCTTCAAATAGATCAAGTCACCAACCTCAAACTCAAGATATCTTCTCCTTACATTCGCGTAGGATTACTGACAGCTTTGGAATGTCTTCAGTCTTTCTCGAATCAACTGAACCTTCTCCATTCCTCAAAAACTAAATCTGGCCCTATCAAAGTAGCCTCACCTTTCTTAAACCAACCAATAGGAGATATACATCTCTTTCCATAGAGAGCCTCAAACGGAGCTACCTGAATACTAGAGTGATAACTATTATTATAGGAAAACTCAATCAAGGGTAAATGGTCATCCGAAATACCTTTTAGGTTAATAACATACACCCATAACATGTCTCCTCAAGTTTGAATGGTCCATTCTCCCTGACCATCTGTCTGAGGATGAAAAAACATGCTGAGATTGTAATACCCGAATCATTCCTTAAGCCTAAATCTGTCTTTTTGAATGGATATGTATGACTTCCAAAGTGATTGATGTTTAAAAAATGTTTTATTTCTCTAATTTACTCTTTTTTTCATGTAGAGAATTGAATAAGATTTTCATCGATACTAATTTCATCGAAATCTGACATCGGACGAAGGAGTTATGGCCGTTTTACTAAACGGTATCACAATGCCCAGGTTTGACGGTAGACTTGGTGGACCGTCAGGTCCCTGGTGGCCCATCAAGTGTCCCATAAATACAAGGAAGTAACCTTATTTTTGGGCCATCGTGTGACGGCCTGGTTGGTGGACCGTCAAAAAGTTGACGGACCATCAAATGGGTCCGTCAGGCCGAGATAGAATGTCCCATTCCTGGGCCTCGAATGACGGACGGCTTGGTGGATCGTCACACCCTTTGATGGACCATCACTCTGACCATCACTCTGAGGTAGAACATTCCAGATTTGTCACTTGAGTGATGGACGACCTGGTGGACCGTCAGCTAATCTGACGGACCGTCAGATCGACCGTCACAGGCCCCGATCAGCAAATTTCAGCATTTTCAAAAGGGAATCTTGGTCATTTCTTCTCCTTGTGGCCTTATATATATATCTATGTAGAGAAGAAAAGATCATTTTCTCTCCATTTCTCTTCAATTTTCTTTCAAGAATTCTCTAGAAACCTAGGGTTTCTTCCAAACCCAAAAATCAAATCATCTCCAAGAAATTCAAGAAATCTCCCATAAATTTCTTTAAGTTGTTCAAGAACTAAGTCCCTCAAGTCAAAGGCAACATGGTCTTGATCTAAAAGTGTGAGAAAGAAGTTTTAAGCAAGTTTCTATATCTTCAAAATCAAAATCTAAGGTATGTGGGGTTTGAACAAGAACACTCCTTTCGTTCTTGTGCCTAAGGATTTACTTTCTATTATTGATTTACAACAAAATTTCTTTATTAATGATTTATGATATTTGAGTTGAATAAGTTTGATATTTATGATTATTTCACCATAATGTTTCTTAAATTGAGAATTTATTCCATGAGCCATATATTATCATTATGTATTGATGATTTCTAAGCAATTTAAGTCAAGTTCCATGAGTTGAATATTTTTATTACGAATTGATGATTTTTGAATGATTTAGGACAAGTGTCATGAGTTATGCCTTTTCATGAGAAATTCGACTATTGAAAGTATATTGATATGTGAAATTGAGAGGCAAGAATGAGTCTTATGATGTTTCCATAAAGTTTTTGATATTTGAAATGATTTGATAAACAAATATACTTGATATTGAGAAAGCTTGTGTTGAGTTGAGTCGAGTTAGGAATCCACAAGATGTTTATGATTTTCAGATGAGATATATATTTATGTTCTGGTCTTTATAATAGAACCATGAGTTGATATTGATTGAGGTGGATTTCCTAACGTGTTCTGAGCTGAGTCTGGGAGGAGTATATAGCACTGAGCGGGAAATTTGGTATTTCTCCAAAACTACATGCCACCGTAGGATTGATGTTGATAGTTGTGGGCCAAAGGCCGAGTATGAGATTGTGAAGATGAGATTGAGGTTGTACTCCCTGGCAAGAGTACAACACCCCTGCCAATGTGGGGTTCTCTCCTTAGGAGGGCAAAACGTTGGACTCCATGGGGCTCACATGGTGTAGTTATGTCGGTTATAAGAATCTCCCACGTCCATAATTGTATAAGTCTCTTGAGTTACCAAGTCACTCTGAGTCACGAGTTAAAGAGTTTGAGTTAAGTTAAATGATTTATGAGATTTATGAAACACGTGTCATTACTGATGATTTATGGAAATAATGTTTCAGATAATTCAAGCGAAGATAGTTATTATTGTCAGCATGCATGATTTCTTACACATTTATGATATTATTTAAAATGCTGCATCCACCCCCACATACTCAGTACATTCCCAAGTACCGACCCCTATACTTCTTTGTATTCTATATTTCCTCATGATATAGGTTCAGGTGCTCAGTCCCAGCAGCGACTGTGATCTTTGGGTACCTTCCTCTACACTTCTGCAACTGGTGAGTCCTCATGGTTCGAGGACCTGTGTCTCCAATTTTGTCTTGTTAATAGATGGTTTTTTACTTTCAGTTCATTACGAGTCAGTTGGGGATCTGTCCCAATGGCTCTTCAGTCCTATGTAGTAGTGGCTTTGTCAGACTAGTGTACCAGCGTGTACAGAGATTTCAGTATTTTATTTGTACGGGGCAGTATTATTTCATGTTTCAGTATGTTCATGACATGGTTATTCTTATTTATCTTAGTATGATTTGCGCTATAATGAGTTCTGAAAGTGATGACAAATTTAGAGGGTTAGCTTGAGGCCACGTGTGGCCTTGAGCACCATGTGACGTCTCGCAATAGGTTCTTGGGGCGTTACAGAGATAAACTTGGGTACCAAGACCCTTCTGAAAAGCCTTCCAAAAGTGAGAGGTAAACTGAGTACCTCTATCTGAAATGATAGAAAATGGTATCCCATGCGGCTTCTCTAACTCTCTAAGATAAAACCTGGCATAATCCTTAGCTGAGTACGAAGTATGAATTGGCAAAAAATGAGCTGATTTGGTCATTTTGACCATAAATCACGCTGATGACATATACGAGGCAATCCTATCATAAAATTCATGTTCACCACTTCCCACTTCCAAGTGGGCATGCTAAACTCCTGAAGTGTACTACTAGGCCTTTGGTGCTCAACTTTAACTTGCTGACAATTTGAACACTTTGCCACAAACTCTGCAATATCCTTCTTCATACCATTCCACCAGTAGATTTCCCGCAAATCACAATACATCTTAGTGGCTCCTGGGTGGATAGAGTATCGCGCACCATGCAATTCTATAAGTATTCGCTGTCTCATACCATCAACACACGAAACACATAACCTACCTTGACAATGAACCACACCATCTCCCCCTTGGGAGAAAATCTCTACTTTCTGATCTCTAACTGCCTCATTCAGTTTAACCAAACTAGGATCTCTATCTTGTTTTTCTTTCACTTCGGCAACAAATGAATATTTTGAACTATCCTGAACCCATATACTATCCTCATTTGTATCAACCAATTGAACACCTTATCTAGCATGCTGATGAACCTCGCTGACTAACTTCTTCTTATCTCCCTCAACTTGATCAACACTACCCATGAATAATCTACTAAGGGTATCTGCCACTATATTGACATTGCTCGAATGGTACAACATACTCATATCATAATATTTTAATAACTCGAGCCACATTCTTTAACGAAGGTTTAGATCTTTCCACGTGAACACATACTATAAACTCTTATGGTCAGTGAACACATCAACATTAACCCCATAAAGATAATGCCTCCAAATTTTCAAGGCAAAAACCACAACTGCCAACTCAAGATCATGGGTAGGATAGTTCTTTTCATGAGGTTTAAGTTGTGTATAGGCGTAGGCTATGACCTTACCTCTCTACATCAATACACAACTAAGACCAACTGTGAAACCATCACAATAAACTACAAATCTATCTGTGCCATTTGGTAGAGTCAAAACTGAGGCAGAAGTGAGTCGAGTCTTCAACTCCTAAAAACTCTTCTCGCAAGAATCTGACCACTGAAATTTGACCTTCTTTTAAGTCAATCGGGACATGGGGGATGTAATAGAAGAAAACCCTTCAACAAACAGCCTATAGTATCCAGCCAAACCCTAAAAGCTTCTGATATCTGATGGAGAAATGGGTCTAGGCCAGTTTCTCACTCCTTCGGTCTTTTGAAGGTTAACTCGAATGCCATTACTGGAAACAATATGGCCAAGTAAAGCTAATAATTTTAGCCAAAATTAAATTTAGAGAATAATTGATGGTCTTTAAGGGTATGCAACATCACCCTCAAATGATTTGCATGATTATTCTCATTGCAGGAATAGACTAGGATATCATCAATGAAGACTATGAAGAACATGTTCAAGTATTGCTTGAACACCCTGTTCATGAAGTCCATGAAAGCTGTAGGAGCATTTGTTAGTCCAAAAGACATAACTAGGATTTCAAAGTGACCATACTGAGTTCTGAAAGTTGTCTTTGGGATGTTACTTTCTTTGACTCTGAGCTAATGACAGCCGGATCTGAGGTTTATCTTAGAGAAATAACTGCCACTTTGAAGTGTGTCGAATAAGTCATTAATTCTTGAGAGTGGATACTTATTACTGATTGTGAATTTATTTAACTTACAGTAATCGATGCACATTTTGAGAGAATTGTCTTTCTTACGCACGAACAGAACTAGAGCGCCCCATGGAGAAATACTAGGCCTGATGAAACCTTTATCTAAGAGATTCTTTAACTATTCCTTTCATTCCTTAAGCTTAGCTGGAGCCATTCTGTAGTATAGAATAGAGATAGGCTGGGTATTTGGAAGGAGATCTATTCCGAAGTCTATTTTTCTCTTGGGAGGAACTTCGAGAAGATCTTCAGGGAATACATCTGAAAATTCATTTACTACTGCAACTGACTCAAGACTTAGGGTCTCTGAATTTGAGTCCTTGACTCGAATAAGATGGTAAACACACCCCTTAGATATCATCTTTCTGGCACTAAGATGTAAAATAATCTAACCCTAAAGCACTAAAGTACTACCCCTCTATTCTATGACTGGTTCATTGGGAAACTGAAACTAAACGACTCTGTTTCTATAATTAACTGAGGCTTAACATAAGTGAAGCTAATTCATGTCAAGAATGACATCAAAATTCGTCATCTCTAACTCCATGAGATCAACTGAAGTAACTTTTTAGGACCCTGTGACAGGGAAATTTTTGTATACCCGTCTGGCTACAATGGACTTACCCATTGGGGTAGACACTGAGAAAGGCTTTACTATCATTTCTGGATTGACACCAAAGTCCACAGTTATGTAAGGAGTCATAAAAGAAAGTGAAGCTCCGGGATCTAACAATGCATAAACATGAATATGAAAGACTTGTAATGTACCCGTAACAACATCGGGAGAAATTTCCTTATCATGACGAGTATGGAGAGCATACAGTCTATTATGACACTTCCCAGTGGTAGCACTGGACGTGGCACCCTACTGAGTTGGGTGACTTGCTGAAGCTGATGAAAATTTAGACTGGTCTTGTTAGCGCAAATCCTTTCCCTTTTGGGCAACCACTGTGCAATCTCGGATCTTATAGCCTGGCTTTCCACATCTAAAACACACATCACTACCAGCCTTACACTCACCGTGATGATTTCTACCATATTTTTGGCAAAGCAAATTAGTGTAACCACTTTCACACTGCCCTGGGACTTAGAGCCGGGTGCACTATCCCGACTGTATTGCCTAAACTTAGGCACTGGAGCACTAGCTGAAGATGGAGCTGAGGTTGAAAAATTCTGACAGAATTGAGAATGGTTATTACCTTCTGACCTTGGTTGATAAAATTTAAAACTACCTATTTTGGCCTCTTATTTTCTTTCTCCCTCTCCTTATGCTTCTCCTTCTTAATTTGCTGAGCAAGAACCATGAGTCTAGATAGGTCATATCTTTAATCAAAATGGGGTTCCTACTCTCCTTAACCACACTATCAGCTACACCAAATACAAACTTACTCATTCTAGACCTATTATCTGCCACCATAGTAGGAGCATACCTCGCTAACTAGGTAAACTTAAGTGAGTTTTCCTTCATGCTCATATTACCCTGCTTCAAATTGATGAACTCCTAAACCTTAGATTCTCTCAACTCTAGGGGGGAAAAACCTGTCTAAGAAAGATATGAAAAACTCCATCCACTCTATAGGCCCTGCATCAACACCTCGGTCCTCCTTCCACTGCTTAAACTAAGTGTGAGCTATATCCTACAACTGGTATGCAGCTAACTCTACACTTTCACTCAAAGTGATGCCCATTATATCAGTCACTTTCTGCACCATGTCCAAAAATTCCTATAGATCCTCCTCAGACTTGGATCACAAAAATAGAGGGGGATTCATTCGAGTAAAATCCTAAATCCTAATTGCAGTAGTATTTTCCACTGGATTAGATGGGGCAACGACCTTCTGGTTGTTTTGAGTAGCTATAGAATGGGCTAATGTCATGAAAGCAGCCCTGAACTTGGCGTGAAAGACATGTTCATTTAGGGGATCTTCTTGAACAGGTGGTGATACAGGCTGATCCCTATTCCTTCTTTCGTTGTTTCT
Source organism: Capsicum baccatum var. pendulum (assembly GCA_030864225.1). Classification (NCBI taxonomy): domain Eukaryota; kingdom Viridiplantae; phylum Streptophyta; class Magnoliopsida; order Solanales; family Solanaceae; genus Capsicum; species Capsicum baccatum. The sequence goes on along the minus strand of CM061558.1, from coordinate 26,811,602 downwards.
TTTGGGAGGCATTATCTGTAAATAGATTGAAGGATAGGTTAGAAATAAGAATTAAATAGAGCTCATGATTTTTTGCACGACATATACACTGAAAGAAGGGAAGTTTTTCCTAAAACATCTTATAGCCTATTATCCATAAGTGTGACACACTTCACACCCATGTATAAAATTCTACTCAACGCGGCTTTCATATTTCCTAGGAAACTTTAAAAAATTTTTAGGCTCTGATACCACGTTTTGTCACGACCCGAGGCTACCCCCTAGTCGCGACAATGGTGTTCACGGTCACAAGTAACCATAAGCTAACCCATAAGCCGGTGCCTATTGTGAAAACTGAACAAATGATACTGAAATAACATGTGTGGAAGATAAAAAGATAAAATACTGAAAATTGAATATTGAATATATGTAAGCAACAAGTATGAAATGTTTGTAACAGCTGGTAATACTGAAAAACTGAACAACTATTTACTGACTGACTGTTTGAAAGCCTCTAAACATCATGATGAGTTGATGGGACAAACCCCCAACTAACTCTGACTGATTGAACATATAAAAATACTAAAATAACTAAAAAAACATATCATGTTATCGATGGATGAAGACTCATCACTACTGTTGCTATGTAACACTGAGCTATCTAAGAATAGCCGAGAAATTGATCGTCTGAACCTATGTTATAAGATAATATAACGCAAAGAAAAGTATGCGGTCAGTACTTTGAATGTACTAGTATATGAGATAAGGACTGGCTAAAATGCATGAGATAACTGAGTATGAATGCATAAATATTTAATAGTTGAGAATGCAAGACCAAGCATAAGTATGATACTAAAATATTCTAAAATCTGAAAGGCTGAAATTTGTGTAACTGAATAACTGATAAATCTGTACACCTTGTCAAGCTAACCTGAGCTGAGATACACTGACATACTGACTGAAATTATGGGAGGAATCATATAACTGACATGCCCCAATTTGAGCTAGTTGGGGTCCAACCTGTAACCCCAGTTGGAAGGGTGTCAGTACCGTGCCAGGGGTACTAACACCGATTGTTTGGATCCACTAATCTGATGTCCCAAAGGACTAGGGAGTTAGTCCTAAACTGGCAGGTTACATCTTATAATCCTACGCTAGCTACGTAGTTCTAGAACTTAGGGGTTGCTACTAAGGACCTAATCCTAGATGGCGGGGTGAGCCTCCATCCTTAGGTTCTCTCGATGCTAAATCCTACTCCCAACTAAACTAACACTGGTACTGAACTGAACTAAGTTTAACTGAACATTACTTCTGATGGTGCTCATCATGATTATATCAACTGAATAAAATATTAATAATATCTATGGTTTAACTGAGTCATTACTTGAAAGTCTGAAATCATGTAAAACACATAGGTATCGGATGTTCATAATCTTCCAACATTGGATGATAAAAAATACGATACCAAGGCTTAAAATTGGAGTACGAAATCATGGTTCAAGGACCCAAAACATGAACATTCCATCAAAATATGTGAGAATAATGAACTTGAACGTTGGAATGTGTTAAGTATGAGGAAAACAACATGATTACATGACTAAATTTACCAACTGGGGATTTAACATGAAATGCACTTGAATATGACATGGGAAATTGAAGTGTAAAGCATGAAGCAACCTCACTTTTCATGGGATCATACATAACATGAATTGAGTTCAAATTACTAGGGAACACGTGAATTTAACCCATCTTGAACATATGAAATTCCATAGTAAAGAAAAACTTCATAATTTAGTTAAAAAGAAGATTTTTGGGCTCCATGGGTGAAAGTGACCCATGGATGAATATCCACTTACCTTAATAACTGAATTCTTGAAGATTTATTGAATTGGAAGTTTAAAATCTTGATTTCTTGGGGGGAAAATCTTGAGTTTGTTCTTGGGGAAAGAGGAGGGTTTCTTGAGAGCAATTTGGAGTGAAAGGGGCAAATAATGCCCTTTTGGAAGTCCCAACCCATGTTAAGGATGAATTAGGCTGAGGGAAATGACTCAAATGCCCTTTGGGAACTTGAATCAAAAATTTAGGCGGGATACCCTTGGCGCGCCACGACCTCTACTTGAGTCAAGTGGTCATCGTGCCACAACCCTTGCTCGGGTCAATCCACTATCGCGCTGCAACCCCCTCACTTGCGGAGCCACCCTCACACCGTGGGGCTATCATGAGGCTTTACTATTTCAGCCATCCAAACATGTCTCAAACCTCTTTTGAAAGTGCTAAAACTCTCTCGAGACATAGTTTTAACCCCCCTAAACATGAACTAACTCAAAAACCAACATTTCGGGGTTGGGAAGGCCAAAATAAAAATTTGTAAAGTTTAGGGGTCTTGAAAATAACTAAGTCCTAATACTTAGTGAAATTTTCAAGCCTTGAAACCCTTAAGCATGCAGCTAAGGGCTGAATCGATCTTGGAATATTATAGGGTATTAAAACGATGAATTACATAAAATTCAAACTAGCCTCACAATAGTTTAGTATAAATACATTAGGGCCACAAGACTTCAAGAACATGATAAGTATGAAGATGTGGTATGACTACTGGGTAAGTTTACTTTTTGAACCTGCTATCTATTTTATTTCTTACATTCTAAGTCATCTATTAAATAGATTATCCATCTGTTGCATAAGTTGTACTAGATTGGGTAATTTGTTAACACAGGTTCAGAGAGCTATAAAATAGATGACTTATCTGTTGTAACGGATGGTCCATCTGTTTCAATAAATTTCCCATCTATTGCATAAGTTGCAGTAGATGGGTAATCTATTAATAAGTTTTGAGAACATATGCAATAGATGGACCATCTGCTGTATCTTTCTAATTTTCTTATAAGTTACGAACTTATTTAAAAGTTATCTTCTTATATCACAGTATGTTAAAGAAATTCTTTGCCCTATGAGGCAAGACACCTCAAATGCATAGAGTATTATGATCTTGGAGATATGATCATGGACCTCAACTTTTACAATAACTTCTTAGGTAGGTACAATAAATAAAGAAGCGACAAATCTCGGTGCTAAAAAATTGAGGAGTTAGTTTTTGAGTTTAAATGGGATGAAGATATGATTGACTATTATAGAGGGAAGAGGCCATTCCATATGCCATGTATTGGATCAGGGCAAAGAGAATTTTTGCAGTCTTGAACTTAAAGAATAAACATTTTGTGGCTCTTGAGATCCTTCTTAATGAGGGAGTAATGAATTTTTACGACTACAACTTACCAGTCTTCGAGGTGTGGGAATTTGTTCTTTGCATGAAACCACTATTAGTGTTGTTCCCAAAATTATTGAAGAAAAGTGGCATAGTGAACCACTTGCTAGAGAAGTTGCTCAAAAATAGATGGTCTTTTGAAGGTCGAAAATAGGGCATTCTAAAAAATAAGACCAGTGCCGCGTGCGACTCATATGCGCTTACATCTATTGAATGTTTGCTAACCGACATAAAAAAGATGACTCCAAGGACCTTATGGAGTGATAACACAGTGGAAAGGATACATCTGGTCCGGGCTACTGGGGTACTTTTTAAAAGTTTGGAGCCTTGATTTGCCTTATAATTTATTTATCTTGACATGTATAGAATTTATTGATGATAATTTTTTATTTCTAGCATTTTAGTTAATTGTATTGTTTAACCTAAATTTCATTTATTTTGTAATGAATTATATTTTATCCTTAAATTGAAAACTCATGAATTATTACATAAAATAATTACTAAGTTCAAAAAATGCAACGAGTGCATTATAGATATAGACATCTGCATAATGCAACATATGAGTAACCTGTTGCAAGTGGTCTCTCATATATTAAAAATTATTAAACACATATTTTTATGTTGCAACAAATGCATTATTTATGCAATAGATGAGTCATCTGTTGAAAATATCAAATAAATATACACATCTATTGTAACAGATAAAACATCTGTTGAAAATTATTAAATAGATAGGCACATCTATTGCAACAGATAAGTCATCTGTTGGAAATAATCGAACAGATAAAGACATCTGTTGCAACAGATGACCAACCTATTACAAAAGATGTCTCATCTGTTGGGAATTATCAAACAAATATAGACATCTGTTGCAACAGGTTAAATCTGTTGCAATAGGTTTTACACTTAGATGATCATGCAATTACAATGTAATCCATTGAAGTTGCAACTGAACTCATTAATTGAGAGCTAATTTTAGTTAAATCAATTAAGTTATTACTAATAATGATTTAATATAAATTATTTCACATCAAATTAGTCAATTGACAACTCTATTCAGGACAAATACACTTAGTTAATCATTTAATTGCTATGAAACTTATGTAATTGTAATTGAACTTGTTAATTCATATTTAATTTTAGTTAAATCAATTTATTTGTTACTAATAATGGTTTGATATGAGTCATTTCACATCGGATTACTCAATTAACAACTCTATTCAAGACTAATACACTTAGGTTCTTATTTAATTGCTATGAGATTAATGAAATTGTAATTGAGCTTGTTAAATCAACTTTAATTCTAGTTAAATCAATTTCTTTATTACTAATAATGACTTTATATAAATTATTTCACATCAAATTAGTCAATTGACAACTCTATTCAGGACGAATACACTTAGTTGATCATGTAATTACTATCAAATTAATGAAATTGTAATTGAACTTATTAATTCATCTTTATTTTAGTCAAATCAATTTATTTATTACTAATAATGATTTAATTTGAATCATTTCACATCGGATTAGTCAATTGTTCACTCTATTAAGGACGAATACACTCAGTTGATCATGCAATTATTATCTAATTCGTTGAAGTTGCAATTGAGCTTATTAATTGAGAGCTAATTTTAGTTAAATAAATTTATTTATTACTAATAATGGTTTAATTTGAATCATTTTACATCAAATTATTCAATTGATCACTCTATTGAGGATGAATACACTCAGTTGATAATGTAATTACAATCTAATTCATTGAAGTTGCAATTGAACTCATTAATTATGAGCTAATTTTACTTAAATCAATCATTTCACATCAAATTAGTCAAATAGATATAGATATATGTTGCAACAGATGGCTAACCTGTTATAACAGATGACCAACCTGTTGCAACAGATGGCACATCTGTTAAAAATTATCAAATAGATATAGACATCTATTGTAATAGATAACCAACCTGTAGCAACAAATGACTCATCTGTTGGAAATTATAAAATAGATAAAGACATCTGTTGCGATAGATGACTAATCTGCTGGAACAAGTCTTGCTAGTTGTTTGATTTCTTCCAACAAATAGGTCATTTGTTGCAATAGATTACCCATTTATTAGAAGAAATCAAAATAGATCTTCAAGAGGTTTGATTTCTTCCAACAGATGACTAACCTGTTGCAACAAATGGGTCATCTGCCGGAAGATCTTTTTATTTTTTAAAAGCAATTTTCACATAAAAAAGATAAAATCCTAGGGAACTTAAACATCGGAGGGGAACTTAAACGTTTGTCCCCTAGTCTTGTCTTTGTCTTTTCTTGACTCTTTTTTCTTCTCAAAGTTCACCACCACCACCAATATCTAAAAACAACTTGTTTGCTCATTTTCCTTCATTTGTTGGAAGATCTTTCATTCAATTTTCTCTTTTTTTTTCTCTCTCTTTCCATAAATTTTTGCCTAAGCTTGAGTTGAGACAACATGTTCCGACTGTGGCTGAGCCTTGAGACTATCTGATAGCTCCTATGGTTCATCTTACTATAATCTTTACTCAAGGGACTCTACCCTTCTTTTTTGGTAGCTTGACCACATAGGCCTAACTTTTATTCGCACAGATGTAATGGCTCTGTGCCTTATTTTTATTTTTATGTATTTGAATGAATTATGAATGAATGAATGACTGCTTATTTTTGTTATTTACATCTTCTTCCAACAATGAGTTATACAATAATCAAGTTCATAGCTAAACCAATAAAAAAACTATTTATTAATAATGGTTTAAAATGAGCCATTTCACATCAAATTAGTAAAAAAATATAGACATTTGTTGTAATAGATGACTAACTTGTTGCAATAGATGACTAATCTATTGGAAATTATCAAACAGATATAGACATCCGTTGTACCAGATGACTAATCTGTTGGAAGAATTAAAATAATTCTTGCTACTAGATTGAGTTTATCTAATAGATAGGTCATCTGTTGTAATAGATGGGTCATCTATTGGAATAAATTACCCGTTTGTTGCAACAAAAATTATCCATTCGTTGGAAGAAACAAAATAGAACATCGAGAGCTTAGAGTTTAGATCACTCATAATAGATGACCCCATCTATTGCAACAGATGGTCTATCTGTTAGAAGGACACAATCCAGCGCAAGGACTGCTTTGAGTTCTTCTAATAAATAACCCATTTTTTGCAATAGATGGGTCATCTCTTGGGAGAACACAATCTAGTAACAAGAACTGGATTGAGTTTTTTCAACAGATGACCCATATATTGCAACAAATAGGTCATCTACGGAAAGAACTCAATCAAAAATTCTTTTGATTTCTACTAATAGATGGTTCATCTATTGCAATAGATGGGCCATCACAGATGGGCCATCTGTTAGGAGAACACAAGCTAATAGCAAGACCTGGATTGAGTTCTTCCAAAAGATGAGCCATTTGTTGCAACAGATGGGCCATCTATTGGAAGAACTCAATCAAGAATTATTTTAATTTCTTCCAATAGATGGCCTATCTGTTGCAATAAATGGGCTATCTGTTGGAAAAACTCAATCCAGTTTAAAAAATATTTTGAGTTCTTCCAACATATGACCTATCTGTTGTAATAAATAGGCCATCTGTTAAAAAAATTCAATCCAGTATGAAGGACTATTTTGATTTTTTCCAATAGATAGGCCATCTATTGGGAGAACATAATCCAGTAGCAAGAATTGGATTGAATTATTTCAATAAATGACCCATCAGTTAGAATAGATAGGCCATCTATTGGAAGAACTCAATCCAGTGCAAGAACTATGTTGAGTTCTTCTAATAGATGACCTATCTGTTGCAATAGATGGGTCATCTGTTGGAAGAACTCAATCCAGTAACAAGAACTGTTTTAATCGCTTTCAACAGATGGACCATCTGTTGTAACAAATTACTGTTACGATCTATTTTCAAAATTAGTCGAAAAAGTTTCATAACTTTGTGGCGAAGAAGAAGAAAAGGCTAATTGATTTTATTTGAAAAATAACTTAGATTTGCCACTTAATTTTTAGAAAATTAAGAAATACATTTAACAAAGGTATATCTTTAAAGAAAACCTTTAATAAAAATAACCAGACTCTAGCTAAGGGTTCAAGTAAATTTGAAAGAAGTGTTACACACTTTTGAAAATCCACAAAGTGTGGCACCCGATAGTTTTGACTTGTTTGGTTAATTTTTAATATTTCTAAAGTTACTTGAAAAAATCTTGCATTTATTCGAAAGTCTCATTTTAAAATGAGTAAAATTTATTACAACTTGTCCATTCATTTTATTCCAAAGTAATGAAATAAACTAAATGTCGAAGTTTCAATATTATTCTAACTTTAATACTTTTATCCGTATTAAGACTTTGAGCTAAATGATTAACCCAACTTCTTAAATGTGGATTTATACTATCAATAACTATATGAAATTTCAGGTTATCTTAAAAAAATTAAATTTGCCTAAGTAGAGGAATTAAAAATAACCACCACCACTACCACCACCAACAAACCCAGTGTATTCCCACATAGTGAGGTCTGGGGAGGGTAAGATGTATGCAGTCCATACCTCTACCTCTAAAGAAGTAGAAAGGCTATTTCCGATAGACCCCCGGCTCGAGACATAGAATACTAAATAAATTCATAGTAAAGCATGGAACAAGATGGCATAACATAAATACGACACCCACAAGTAATAGTAAACAGATTCGTAATAAAGCATAAAACAAGGTATCATAACAAGAATAATACCCCCACCAAGTAATTCCCTACACTAGCGACCCAAACTGATCCTAGCCTTCTGCCCTAATTCGTGTCTTCCAGATCTTCCTATCTAGGGTCATGTCCTCAGTGAGCTGTAATTGCTCCATGTCCCGCCTAATCACCTCTCCCTAGTACTTCTTCGGCCTACCACTACCCCTCCTAAAACCATCCAAAGCTAGACTTTCACACCTACGAACCGGGGCATCCATGCCCCTCCTCATCACGTGTCCGAACTATCTCAATCGGACTTCCCACATCTTATTCTCCACTGGAGTCACACCAACCTTCTTCCTGATAATCTTATTCTGAACTCTATCCCCCCTAGTCAGCCCACATATCCAACGCAACATCCGCATTTCCGCCACCTTCATTTTTTGAATGTGGGAGTTCTTAACTAGCCAACACTCCGCTCCATACAACATGGACGGACGGACTGCCACCCTGTAGGATTTGCCTTTAAGCTTGGGCGACACCTTCTTATCACACAACACCCCCAAAACGAGCTTCTACTTCATCCATCCTGCCCCAATACGGTGCGAGACATCCTCGTCAATCTCACCGTTACCCTGAATCACGGACCCCAGATACTTGAAACTATCCCTCTTACATACCACCTGTGATTCCAACTTCACTACCACCTCATTCTCCAGCCTCACGTCATTAAACTTGCATTCCAAATAATCTGTCTTGCTTCTACTCAACCTGAACCCTTTAGTCTCAAGAGTTTGTCTCCACACCTCTAATTTATCATTCATACCCCCCCCCCCCCCCCCCCCCCCCCCCCCCCCCCCCCCCCCCCCCGCATCTCATCAATCAAAACCACATCATCTGCAAAAAGCATACACCAAGGTACCTCTCCTTGAATACGCCACGTCAACACATCCATCACCAAAGTAAACAAAAAGGGACTAAGAGTAGATCCCTGATGCAATCCTGTCAAGACAGTGAAATGCTCTGAGTCTCCTCCCGTCTTCCTCACCTGAGTTTCAGCTCCATCATACATGTCCTTAATTGCTCTGATATATGCCATTGGGACTCCACTCACCTCCAAGCATCTCCAAAGCACCTCCCTGGGGACTTTGTCGTATGCCTTTACCAAGTCGATAAACACCATGTGCAGGTCCTTCTTCCTTTCCCTATACTGTTCCACCAGCCTCCGTACTAGGTGAATTGCCTTCGTTGTCGAGAGGCCAGGCATAAATCCAAACTGGTTCTCCAAAATAGACACTATCCGTCTCAGCCTTACCTCGACTACTCTCTCCCAAATCTTCATAGAGTGACTCAATAACTTAATACCCCTATAGTTATTGCAACTCTGAATGTCACCTTTGTTCTTATAAAAAGGGATCATAGTGCTCTACCTCCAAGCCTCGGGCATTTTTGACGTCTTGAAAATTCTGTTAAACAATCCAGTCAACCACCTTAAACCAGCCTCGCAAGGAAACTTCCAAAAATCCACAGGTATCTCATCAGGCCCCGTCGCCCTACCCTTTCGCATTCTACGAACAGCCTCTCTAACCCCCTCTACCTTAAAATGTCTATAATAACTAAAATCCCGACACTCCTCTGAGTGCTCCATCTCCCCTAACCCAATAGCTCTATCCTCTTCGTCATTCAAGAGCCTATGAAAATATGACTGCTATTTATTCTTAATGTGGTCGTCCTTCACCAACACTGTACCGTCCTTCCCCTTAATGCACTTCACTTGATCGAGGTCACGACCCTTCCTCTCCCTAGCCTTAGCTAGTCTAAACATTTATACTTTAACCAAATAAAGTAAATAATTTCAACATAAACTTTAAATAATTTCACCTTGGACTTGCTCCCCGAGGATTCATGTAGATTAATTTAAATTAAATTACATACAAATAAATAAATCAATTACAATAAAATAAAGGAAGAAAAGTTGAGATTTGGTCCCCTTTTTAGCCCATTTTTAAATCTGGCCAGCTTTGGTTTTGGGTCTATTTAAATAGACCTTTTCAACCCTCTTTCAGCTGTGTATACAACTGTATATCGCTCATTTTCTTCACGTTTTTCCATATATTCACTATATATCAGCATGTAAATGGCTGTGTATTTGTTTTCCGCTTTTGTATGCATCATATGTTGGCGTATACCAGCCACCTTCCACCTGGAAAATTTGCATATCTACTGTATATAATATATACTTGATGTATATCTTTGTATACAACCTTGTTTCTTCATGTTCTTAATTCATTTCGGACTTATAGGATGCTTGGACTCAATAGTGCCTGAATGCAAAGGTAATGGGAGTCCAAGTGGACTCATTCAAGAGGAGTTGATGCAAAAGAAAGTAAAGATAAGGAGTAACAAGTGTCTACTAATAATAAAACGAGCATAATAATATACCAAATGTGAACTTAACTATGATAATCACACACTTAAGGTATATATCATACGTTAAAAAAGAAAATTCAAAATGGCACAAAACAACCCAACATGAAGAAAGGACTAAGCATTCTTATCCACACTCGACTACCAAATACTTCATCACTTGGCCAATTTTAACAAGATAGGAGCCTTAATATTGATATGGCAAGTTACATTCCTTTTTAGTATATAATATGAACATTATCCAATATAATTAAACATCAAGAAGATAACAAAGGATGAATTATGAAATAACATTCAAACAAGGACCAAGGTGTAAGATGAAATTATGAAAATGAGGTAAGAGCAAAATAACAATTATATCAAGACAAACCTAATGTAATGAGGGAATAATTAGTCTTTTGATAAATATTAAACTCAAGCTACGATGAATTACATAACATCTATGCCACCGAGCAAGTTTTTTAACAACAAAGTCGTAATCTAAAATTGTAAAGGCTCTAATTTTATCACCTTACATAATTTCTCAAATCGAGGAACATACCACAACAAAAATAACTATAAAGGTACTTTTATTCTTATAAATTTCCAGTGATTAAAGAAAAGGGGCAGGGGAGTTTACACACGTAAAGGGTAGCAATAGTAAAATGGAGAGACAGTCATTCAACAATAAACAACTTAATTGGCAAAGTAAACCAATTGATCAATATAGTCATTAGTAAAAAATCCTTTACAGGAGATGCGACCATATAGTTCTACTCTAAAAGGAATTGAACTAATATTCGGGCAAAACACGTAATCTTAACATAAACCATTAGACGATATTAAAGGAGAAGAAATTTGCATATCATTCAAAAAAATTTCAAGTCGGATAGCATTAAAGGCAAAATAAACTAAACCAACTTTCCAAGGCACTGAGGTATGAATTTCACAATCAAACACAACGAGATGATCAGCTAAAAAAAACCTAAGCCTCTCAAAAAGCTTTTTACAACAAATAATCCCTATGGAATTCGAAGCCTCTATAACAAATAGTCCCACCATTAACACGATTACGAGTAATACAAAGAAGAAAAGATGATGAAGAAGGGGCAACAAATAAAAAAGAAGTGTGTTTATCTTTTTCCGAGAAACGAACCGAAACAACGAGTCTACGATGACTTCACCTCTTTACTTGACTTGAGAACAACAAGGAAAAAAATACGAAACTTGAACCAAAATTCTCACGACTCCAGGTTGGGCACCGAAGTCCAAATCTTAACTGAGTAGAGAATTTTTAGTCCTCTTTTTGGTTCCCAAAAAACCTCTCTTCAACAATGAGAGGGAGGGGTTTATATAGAACCGTAAAATCTCAATTCTTGACTGATTTGGCGATGTGGGATAGAGGAATTTGGGGGCAATTTGGAAATTCTAAATTGAGGATAAGTTTTGTTAATGAGCTAGATTCGTACTATTGTGTACAAAATTGAAATTTCGAATTTTAAAATTCAAATTTTGAGGGGGGGGGGGGGAATTGAGTTTGGGGCTATCGGGTTTGCGATATTATTGTTTGTTATTTGCTGAAACTGTTATTGATAGTTGTTGTTGTAGTCGTTGAAGTTGTTGAAATTGTTGGCCATTGTACACTATTTGCTGGAGTGTTGAAACTATTAACGTTGATGTTGTTTTGCTGTTGATGTAGTTTGTCTGGTTTAAGGGAAAGGGAAAAGTGATTGGGCCAGTGGGTCAGGGATATTGGGCTGGTAAAGTTGGGCCGGCTGGGGCAGAAGATGGCTGGTGGGTATGAGGCTTGGGTCAGGTTGCTTGTTGGGCTGATATTGAAACTAAAGAGGGGTTTAAGATAAGGTTATTTAATAAACAACATTAAATTATAATTTCAGTCAATTTTATTTAAATTTAAATCATATTGAAAATCAATTGGCCAATTACATCGTAATTGTGGCTAAATTGATTTTAATTATGATCAAATCCAATAAATTGGCTAAAATTAAAATAAAATTCAATACAAATTATCAACCGATTTAATCCGACGTTTCTCGATCTAACAAAATTAAAAAAATATTTTTTGAAAAAAATTATTTTTGAAAATAAATTACATTTAGATCAATATTTTATCCATTTAAATTAATTTTAGAGATAACCCTTGATTAAAATTAAATTTTCAATAAAACTATTATTTAAGTAACAAAATTATGCGATCTCGTATATACAAGTACGAGAACGTATAATCGCTACTTAAAATGATAAAATTACCTAAAAAGTATTTTTAAAAAGTTTCTATTTGAATAGAATAAATGTTGTAATTTTATTTAAAATCAAAGAAACTACAAAATAAAGTTTAGTCGCGGAGGGCAAAAATTAGGTATCAATAATTACTCATTTGTTGTAACAGATAGGTAATCTGTTGTATTTATTAAATTTCCTGTTACCTTTTTTTTATAGTGATGCACAAATTAATTGTTGGACCATAAATAAAAATATATTTTATATAATTAATAACATATATTACGAACAATGAGTTAAAATTATTAAGTTCTTAACTAAAACAACAACAAGACAAGACTATTTACGATACAACAACTAAACTATTTACCATTACAACAATCATGGTGCATTTAGATCCGAACATATAGTTCTTTTGTGGATAACGTTCTTACATATGGAGTACTTTTTTTTTCTTGGTGGAAATAATTCTCCAATTCCACGCCTGCTCTTATATCACCTTCTTCCCGATTTGCTTGGGTCAACATGTGGAGGAGGTATTTCTCTCTCTAAAATCTCTGCAGGAACAACCCAAGAATCTCCAGGAGGCACCAATTTAATATTCTCACAATATGCAATTATGTATCTTTCCACCAAATAATATGGAGATGAGTACTCATAAATTTGATTTCCAAATTATGCACCATATTGGGCTCGAAGCACTACCATAGCATGTGAACAAGGTAATTTGTCCAAGTCAAAAACTCTACATTTACAAGTTCTTCTTTGAAGATCGGCAGTGACAACATCACCATGGCCGTTGATACTGAACTTGTAATTGATTTTTTGATGGGCCAATAAATTATTCTCCAAATTGATGTACTTTGATATTTATTTTTTCATTGAAGGAACAAGTCTGTTTCGTGAGTTCACCAACTCCATATGCCTCTCGTGAAATAATTTTGTAAACCTTATGTTTATTTCATCAAATATTGCCACAATGGAAAATTTTCTTTCAACGTCAAATATTACATTCATTGATTCAACTATGTTTAACGTCATAATATTATACCTATACAAAAAATCACTTAGTATGACATAGTATTACAATAAACTCAAACAAGATATTAAATTTATAATAATATACCTATTTCTCAGACAAAATGGCTGGCTCCATCTCTCGAAACTGACACGTTCAAGATGTTGTGCTGCCTTGGGTACCATATCCCTTATTTTATTAAAATGGTCAAAAAACGTAGCTCTATCATACGCTTTAGCTGCTTCATAAAAATGAAACACGACATTTGAGTAGTAATAGTTGTTTTGAATATTTTCTCCAAGGTGCCTCGTGCAACAACCAAAATGAGTTGAAGGGTAGAAAATTGAACCCATCTTTTGGAACTTGGATGCCTATCTAAAATTATATTTAATTCATCGATATCATCTACACAGATTTGTATTTGTTAAAAAATATATTGATACAAGGCATCACATTTTTTGTCAACTACACAAAGAGCCACCAGAAAGATGTGATCTTCTGCATTCTATGCCACCGCTGCTAATAAAACTCCTTCATACTTGCTCCTCAAGAATGTCCCATCGACAGCTATGACTTTTTTCAATTATTGAAAACCAAATATCCAAGCACTATAGGCTAAAAAATGTACTTGAACCTTTCATTTTTATCAACCTGCATTGCCGTCTTCCTTCAGGGATTTGTGGACTCAAGCATGTAATGGTAGGTATCAAGAACTGCATACCCGTGCTCATGTGTTCCTTTAACCAAAGACTTTACAATCCCCATGCCCTTATAAATCTTCCAATAACTCACCTTACAACCCAATTATGCACGAAACATATCTCTTGTAGAAGGGCCTTTGCCATTAGGGAATCTAAGTATTTACCGATGACCTTTGCCATGACTTGTGGATTATGACTCGTTATATGCTCCGAACCACATACGTGATACTTTTCATAAGTTCTAATTATGAATTTATCAGAACTTATGAATTTCACAATCCTCAACCACCACTGCACTCCGGATGAGCACATTTAAAACAATATATATTTCGTAAATTAATCACTTTTTTAGTCTAAAATCTTTTTTCGATCAATCAATATTTAATGAAGTGACTAGTTCTTCCTTATTCTTGGATGTCATTCCCTTGTAAAAACTAGTCTCATCATCTTGAAGATTGCTCAACTATGTTGATTGAGAACTGCCCCCACTGTATTACTCACAACAATGGGCGTAGGTGTTTGATCCTCCTTCACCTTCACTTTATCTTTACTAACACCATTATCTAAAATATTTATGTCCGAGTTATCCAATTTGTCATCAAACATATCTTGTTGTTCTTGTTTTATATTTTAATTCTGATGTGCTATAGAAATATAGCACTTTCGTCGCTTAAAATGAGGAAAAGATGTAAGTTTCTGAGGCTTTTATGTTAGATATGATATGTTTTGGGTAAGTCATGCTGGAAATCATGTTTTAGATGCTAAGTTCATGAAAAAGGTATTTTGGCTACTTTTTGGAGTATTATAGATGATTGAGATGTTTCTGGCTTGATCGTGATCAAAGCATATTCAAAAATTGAAGAAGAGCTGAAAAATTGACTCCCGACATTAATTAATTTAACCCATGGATCGCAGGTAGGACCTACGCACCGCAGATAGATAAAGTAGGTGCTAGAAGTCCAAAATCCCTAAAGCTGACTTGCAGGATTTTTACCATATGGTACCTATGGTCCGTACCTGCGCTCGGAGCCAGACTGCAGGTATAACCTGCGCCCGTGACCAAATCGCAGATATAGACCACATGTGGCTGCTGACACTATTTTTTTCTAGTTCGTTCGGGCTTTATTTTTATGGTTTTCTCATGTACTATAAATACCTCTTATGTACTTTTTAGTGGGAGTTACACACTTTTGATACTTAGAAACATATTTTGATTCCAAGATCCATCTTTGATCTTGGGATTGCCTTGTATTAGCTGCAATTGATTAATTAAGTTATAATTTTGGATTTTTATTCATCTTATCATTCTGATTTCATCTAAGCTTTCAATTGTGAGTATCGTTGTTTTCTTTATAAGCATGAACGGATAAAACCCATAACTACGGTTGTGTAAACCCTGGCTGATTGATGAAGTAGACGAAGTGTGATTGTTGAATGGAACCAATACCCATGGTATGCATTGTATTATCTTTAGTATAATAGTTGTCTAAGCGGTTGCAAACATTAGGATCCCGCTTAGATATTGCTACTTACTCTAAAAGAGGAGTAGTGACTAGGAAAATATAATGATAACAGTAATTTTAGGTTAACTGTCGATCCACACTACTAGGTAATAACTAAGTAAAATAGTTAGATTTCATCTAATAACTAAAGACTCAAAAGGTAATAGTTAATTGGAATCAAGATAAGGGTTAGTAATGCGACATCCTGAGACTCAAAAGATAAAGAGTAAAATCTTTTTACTCGTCCAAAAGACTGTAGAAGGTACATAAATTATCAATTCTGCATTCAAGGTATTGGGATGGTTCAGCATAGCATGATAAACCTACGGAGTTGAGAAGCCAGAGGGAACACAATCCTAATGTTCACCTACAACTGATTACAACCAAAGTTAATATTATTACTTGCTCGAGATTACTACAAACAAAACCCCCCATTTACTTTCCAGTACTGCCCGTAGAGTACAATTGCTGATAACTGCAATTCCATGTATTTTCTTGAGATTCGACCTCAATCTTAGTTGGGTTACTATATCTTGACAGTGGCCATATCATCATCTAAAAGAAGGTGTTGCTTGGACGTCAACAAATTCTCATTCTCTATTGTTTTTTCAACAACGTACACCCTTAAAACTAGCCTAGTTGCATCACATAGATAAGCACGCAAATGAACTTGATTGTTTATCTTAAAAGGTTGGACCCTTTGATTTTCAAAAGAGCAGTGCATATAACTGATGACAAGATCTTTTGATTGACAATTTAGTCTACAATAGCGGATGATTAAGTTCACAAAATCATCATACAAAACATCTCTTTGGACTGTCATCGCTATCGTCTATAACATTTCACCATCCTTCCAACACCAAATATACTGATTGTTCTGCTCGATCCATTCACCATGACAATACACTCTATTGTTATTGATCCCTCCATCAATGGTACCTAAAGACATTGTTTAAAAAGTTAATAATGATATTATAGTAAAATTAATAATGATAGTATAATATATACAACAACAAAAATAAATGCACTACACTATCATTATTAATGTTGCAACAGATGAGACATGTTAGATTAAGCATCAGGTTTTGTCCTAGTACAATAATGAATCCCAAAGATGAGTCATCTATTGCAACATGTGAGTTATTTTTTGCAACAAATGAGTCATCTATTGCAACAAATTATCTATCCATTGGCATTTATGTTACAGTACTATAGAACCTGAAGCTGATTCTGACATATGAGTAATCTGTTGTAATAGATGACTCACCTGTTGGGATTTATGTTACAGTAATATAGAACCTAAAATTGATTCTAATAGACGAGTCATCTGTTGCAACAAGTGAGTTATCTATTGCAATAAATTATCCATCTGTTGCAACAGATGACTCATTTGTTGGATTCAACTTTAAGTTATATAGTTGTAACATGAGTCCAATAAATGAGTCATCTGTTGCAACAGATGGGTCATCTGTTGGATTCAACTTTAGGTTCTATAGTGTTGTAACATGAATCCCAATAGGTGAGTCATCTATTACAAAAGATGAATAATCTATCGCTATGGACGACTCACCTGTTGCAATAGATGACTTATCTGTTAGAACCAACTTCAGGTTCTATTGCAACAGGTGAGTCATCTGTTGCAATAGATGCCTCATCTGTTGTAACAGATGACTCATATATTGGATTCATGTTGCAACACTATAGAACCTGTAACATAAATCCAATAGATGAGTCATCGATTGCAATAGGTGACTCATCTGTTACAATAGATGACTCACCTGTTGTAACAAATGACTCATTTATTGAATTCATGTTGAGGTTCTATCTATTGTTTAAAAAACAACAGTAGTAGATATACTCAAATGATAAAATTCAACTAAAAATCATAATTTTACTTACCAAAATCACATATGAAGTAATGATAGTGATATATGAATAAAATTTGATCCAGTAGCAGCAGTAGCGATAACAACAAAAATGGTTAGAAGAGATGATAATGAAGATGATGATGATGTGATAACGCTCAATCTACAGCTCTCGTGGGAGTGTAAAGCGGTCGTTAGCAAATATAGAACCCAACCTGGGTTGGGTATCGATCCCACAGGGAATAGCTTGGTCAACAAGTACGCAAAGTTAATAGACTGTTGGTGCAAGTCTCGTAAGAAGGGGGGATTGTAATACGTAACCAAAGTAATGAAATAAAAGCTGAAAATAATAAAGTAAAAAGAGAGTATTTCGTAGGTTGTGAAACAATGAGAATTGAGGCGTTGGGATTATGTCCACCTTCAGAGGTATACGTCTCTATTGGCTATGAGTGTGTAGAGTCTTGACATGCAATTGCTTATAGAGAATTGTAGTCGATGGTAAATCCAAGCGTCTCTCGACCTAAACAAGGACTATTTCACTTTAACTCTCTCGAGCTTAAAGTGTGTCTAGCGGTACAAATTCTCCAAGAGGTTAGTCCAGTTACGGCACTAGCTTTTTAATAGGAAAGGGTGTCCTACTACCTTGACATTATCTCTTTTCCAGACAAATAACCTTTCTCTCGAACAAGTTAAATGTTAGACTGGCGTTGGTCTATGCGTCTTCTTTTCTAGACAAATAACCTTTCTCTCGAACAGGTTAGATGTTAGAATGGCGTGTTCTTGTGTTTGAACCGCAAAGGATGTAGATTTAAGATGAAGAGAATAATGATATAAGCAATATACGTGTCTTGAACTCACAAGCTCATAGCAATAGATAGTAACTCATTCGGCTTCCATAACCCCAACTAAGAGGTTTAGTTACCCATGAATGCGAAGGATATCACGTTTTGCATGGTGGATGGCGTGAATAGTAGGTGTTTGGCGTGTGGTTTTGGTGATTCCGTAGCAAGTAACGATTCTCTTGTTGTGGAATTTAAGAATAGAAGAATAGATTAGAAGTGTTTGTAGTGGAAGATGAGAGGGATGAAAGAAAATTGATTAAATTGTAAGGAGATGTCTTAAGTGAAGAGTTTTTTTATAAAAATCTCTAACATGATAGGGTATTTATAATACTCCTATCCTATTCCTACTAAGCTAATGAAATAAATAACCAAATCCTAATATACTAATAAAATCCTTGACCCAAATGTACTAGGGTAAGGTTACAAAATTATAATCCAAATAGAATAATGAAACACATAACCTAATTGCACTAGGTTAATGTATTATGGCAAAAGTCCAGCTTTGTGTCTGTAAGTCCCCAAAGTCTTCAGAATTGCTGTTTTAGCCCGGGACAGATTTTCCATGCAGCAGATTTAGTCCTTTAGGCGTCCAGCTCCTTTCCACTTCGTTCGTGAGCTTTCTTTTGCGTCAAGTAAGCCATAAATTGCTGTATTTTGCATCATTTATACCTGAAACTTTCCTAATCACATTTGTTAGCTCATTTACAGGAAAAAGGACTAAAAGTGTATGAAATAGATAATTAGTTCTCAAAACTAGGCTAAAATATGGGCAAAATATATTGATATAGGCGCGTAAATTCGCCTATCATCAACACCCCACACTTAGAGCTTTGTTCGTCCTCGAACAACATATCATGTCCTTCTAAGCATCGACTTAAGGTTTTTACAGAAACAACACAAAACATTCTTCAAGACAAGCACAACAATTATCAACGAGGAGTAGCTTTCCGATTATAAGTAGAAACAATTTAACCTCAAGCATAGACTCGTGATGGTGATCAACTCGCATGCAAACGTTAAGGTGCATAGAATCATATACAACTATCCAAGACTCATCAACCATGTGTGTCTCACAATATAGTACCCATAATCACTCACAAGTATAGCATATTTTCAAACATGGGTATCAAAATATCCTTGCACTCACTCTCACAAAGAATTCATATGTAGCAACTAGTGACCATAAGCTTGCCTTTAATGTAGTACTCTACTAAATGTCGGAATGTTAAGATTAGGATCAAATAGGTCTTTAGATGGTTGTAATGTAGGCTAAGGGACGGGTAGGACTATTTTGGCCAAGAATAGTGACTAGGTTCCTAAGCACTTTAATACATCACTTTGTATCTATGACACTTTTTTCTTTCAACCTTTCTTTATTTTATTCTTCCACCCTTGTTCTCATCTTTTGTTTTTCAATTTTAAGCACAACTCACTTTTCAGCTTTCTTTTCCTTTTTCTTTTCACAACGTACCTCCTATGATAGCATTTTTTTCTTTTTCATAACACATTCAAGAACCTTTACAATTTAAAGCATCATACTCACCCAATTTCCTCTTATGTTGTCACATGACTTATTCACTTTAAAGCACTTAGGAATTTGGATCAAATTACGGTCTTGAAAAAAAATAGATTAGGCTTACATACAAGGTTGTCAAAGAAATAGGCTAAAGGCTCAAAAGGGTTTAACTAGGATGATTTACATGGGTAGGAAAAACTGAAGGTAAACATGTATAGGTTGCCAAAGAAATGCCTAAATCATATCCTAAACTTACATTCCTTATTTTCGCTTTGCATACATACGAGGCAAGTTCTAGTATCAGCCACACACATAGAATATACTATTATCTCACACACACAAGGCACATGGTCGACTTGATTGGTAGTAATATAGACTCTCGACCCAACAAGTGAAGGAATTGAATCACACACTATCACATAATGAGTCACAACTAGAGCCTAAACGTCTCAATAGTCACAATTGTAGCACATACTCTTGTTCTAATCTCATGCTGCCTATCCAAATAATTTCATGCGTAGCTAGAAAAATTTTACTCCTAAAAAATAAAAAAAAACGTCACACGAAAAAAATCACAAAAAAAATTTGGACTCAAAACAAAATAAACAAGCAAACATACAAACATAGCATGCAGATTCTGCCACCCCACACTTAGACTAGACACTGCCCTCAGTGGAAAATAAAGTCGAAGAACCTGATTAGTCGGACTCTTCCTCAATGTCGGGGGTCATACCCCCTTCGTCCGAATCATCGTAAGAGTCATCGTCAGAGTTCTCCTCAGCATCAGAATCAGGCAAGCGTCTATCATCATCAAGAGGTTCCTCGAAATATACTCCCACTCCACACATCTCCCGGGCATGTCTGTTCATTGGGTAGTCGTGGTCCAGCTGTTGGAGCTCTTCAGCAGTTGGAATACGTCCACCACTCATCATAGTGAATCGTGTCATGCCATAGAGATGACGGAAGAAACTCTCGTCACGAGCGTGTCTCTCCGCAGTGGTAAGGTTGACTCCATGTGTTGTTTCAGCATTTTTGACCTTGGTGAGGTCAACCTTCTTTGGGGTATGTGGGAGTTTGTGGTCAGCTGGTTCCTCTTCTATATCCTCCTTCCGCAACATTGCTGTCAACAAATTGCCGAATGTGAAATGGGACCTGCTGTGGAGTCTGGCTTTTCTCATGGTAGATCGAATGATTGCCCCAAAGTTGATAGGGACATTCGTCATCAACGCATAAACCAAACACACTCTATCTCTCGATATCTTTGTGTATTGCGTCCCAGGAATAAGGCATGAGTTGACAATGCGCATCCAGATTCTTGCTTCCCTATTTAGTGGAGCATAGGGGAATGTGTTGTGACGGCCTGTTTCCTTATGTCTGCCCCATCTTGCCATTGATCTGCTTCCACAAAGCGTGTGTCTTATTGCTCTGTAAGGAGGCCTGCTGTACAGCTCTTTGTATGGTGCAGTGTCGACCGAAGGTAGGCCTAGAAATGAGTTGATCCAATCCGCTGTAAGCTGTAACACTTGGCCCCGAATTTTGACTTCGTTGCCTGTTGTGTTTGGCGACCAGTTGGCATAAAACTCTCTTGTCAAGTCAAGATTGCACTCTCCCATGTCACGGAAGATGAAATCCAGCTTCAGAGCCATTATCTTAGCCAACATTTGCGGCTCCTTCTTTGCTAAGGTCTCCTTGTTGATTAAGTCAACGTGCACATATTTCTTTTCTTTGTTGCTGCTGTACCATGCCTTGGCGTCTTCCTCAAGAACCCATTTGATTCCGAACATTCTGCGTGGTAGGTGTGCTGAAGATGATTCTCCTTGGTCTTTTCAGCTTCTCTTTTTATCCTTTCGGGTTGTGGTAGCCTTCTCCTTGCCTTGCCTTGCTTTCGGTGCCATTTTACCTGAGACTAAAAATAATGTTAGTTGCAGCACAATCGCACTTTATACAATCTACATGCAAGCACTAGGGGTACCACCCCACACTTAATCTTGTTAGCACAAATCAGTGAAGTGAAAGTGGTCGAGTACTCAGACTTCGTCGACATATGTTTTAGGATTGTATTCCGACAAGAAAATCAGCATTACATCACTTATGAGCAGCCACTTGGACGTCTTTCATGGTGCATATAGCGACACTACAACATAGGAGTTACCGCATGGAATTGCTATTCGTACAACAAACACTACCTCCTACGTCGATAGTCACTATAACCTTATCCCGATGGCCGGGATGGTTAATCATGCAAGCATCCAAACAACACTCTCAAGCAATATTCATAGCCACATATGTTCAGCAAGTATCATAACAATGCCATTGAAACAAAATTCAAGTCGGAAACAAGTCAAGAATTCCATACGTATATATTCAATCACACGATTTTGCAACAAATATCCACACACATGAACATCACCACCAATTTCTTATGATTTTATAATAAGCATAGCAACGTAGTACTTACGATAAATAGATGAAGAATAAGAGAGCACTTACTTGCTTGAAGAGTGTGGAGAAGTTTGTTGTGGATTGGAAGAACAAAGGAAGAAAAATTTGAGAGGATTTGGGATGATATGCGGCGCCTTTAGGGTTGATTCTAATGTGTTTGTGATAAAAAAACAAGTCCCCTTTATATAGGAGGAGTATGGGTCGGGTTATGACCCATTTACAATCGGATTTGGGGACAAAATCACAGCATATGCGGCGCATATCCCTCGGCATATCATTTACATATGCGGCGCATTGTCCATGGCATAATGGGACATATGCGCCGCATATCCTATGGCATATCTAGACATATGCGGCGCATATCCTATGGCATTTGGTCTCAGTATCTCAAATGCCATAGCATAGGCGGCGCATAGTCAAAAGCACACCTAGGAATAGGCGGCGCATAGTGTATTGCACACTAGATTCCGAGTCCTTAGGCTATAGAATAGGTTGTGCATCGTTCGTGGCCTATTTATACCAAGGCCTAGCCTTCCTCGAAGCCTATTATGACGTGAGAAAGGCTCAATTCATAGCCTTATGCATCACCATTCCTAACTTACCGACTTTACCATACAATGCGACCAAATCGTCAAGTGAAATCAATCTCCTCGTTGCATACTTCTTGCACCTATATTTGCTCAAAACACAATAAAAACGATTAGTACGATGGGTTGCCTCCCACCAAGCGCCTTATTTTTGGTCGTGGCACGACTCTTATTTTTGGATTTTCATTTATCAAAAAGAAAAAAATTAAAACGACGAAACGATAAAACGATAAAACGATAAAACGATGGGTTGCCTCCCATCTAGCGCCTTATTTATTGTCGTGGCTCGACGTAGTAGTCTCGAGTACTTAGACTTCGTCGAGTTAAGTGATGGATCATTTTCTGAAAGGATTTAGGCGACAATGAGGCTTACCTGTGGGCATGCGATCTTCTTCAAGATGGCTCCTACGTTTCTCCGGAGAGTCACCAATTATATCATCAATAGTCCAACCCATAGCTCTCTTGTATCTCTTCAGAGCAGAGATGAGAGCCTCTACGTGTTGTTCACTTAAATCATCTGCTCTCTCCGGAAGTATATTTCTACTTTCCAAGAACACATACCTTAGATAATCGGGGAACTCTTGCGTTTCTAGCATTGGTGGATCGAGAATGGGAGTCTTCGCTGTTGGTTGATTCTTGAGATCACAATCCAGTTTCTTAGGAGTATAGGACTCTATTTCTGTTAGATCACCCATAAGTTCTTCATAATCTTCATTATCCTCATGCTCAACATTCAGTGGCACAGCAGACAATGGCTTAACAGTAGATTGTTTCTCTATAGATAATGCTTTAGTATCCTCATAATGAACATCAACTACAGATGACTCATTCATATCGCTGGGCTGCTTCATTGTTTTGCATATATCAAACCGTACCACTTCGTCATTAATTCGAAACAACAACTCATTATCTTTCATGTCAATAAGCACACTTCCAGTTGCAAGGAAGGGACGTCCCAAGATGATGGGAACTTCAGAATCCTCCTTACAATCCAGAATAACGAAGTCGGCAGGAAATATGAATGAAGAAACCTTCACCAACACATCATTCAAGATACCCACAGGTCGTTTTACCGACCTATCAGCCATCACGAGCCTCATATTGGTTGGTGTAGGGTCTCCCAACCCCAACTTTCTGTAGATAGATAGTGGCATCAAATTGATGCTAGCCCCTAAGTCACACAATGCTTTAGCAAAGTCCAAAGATCCGACGGTGCAAGGAATAGTGAAAGCTCCGGGGTCGGCCTTCTTCTGAACTATGGATCGGGTAGCGATTGCACTACAATGATGCACATCATCTTTCAGCTCATAGCTTGCTGCCCTCTTCTTAGTCAAAAGATCTTTCATAAACTTCGCATACCCAGGCATTTGTTCAAGTGCCTCTACCAATGGGACATTAATAGTCAGCTGCTTCAACATGGTCATAAATTTGCTGAACTTAGTGTCATCGGCCACCTTCTTCAATCTTTGTGGAAAAGGTGGTGGTGGGTATGGAAGTGTTCTCTCCATGTCTTTCTTCTCCTCTTGCTTCCGTTTATTATTTTTTTCAGGCTGCACGTCACTAGGCAACACGTCCTTGACGTTGGAAGTGGATATTGCGGCGTCTTCTCTAGTGGCGTCACTAGGTGTGGCGTCCATGTCTGCTGTTCCGTCAACTACTTGCTTGTCTGTTGCTGAAGTTTCCAGCACCTTACCACTCCTCGTAGTGATGGCCATGCATGACCCATCATTCCTTGGGTTTTGGACTGTATCGCTCGGTAAGGTGCCACCCTTTCTTTGATTGAATGCTGCTGAAAGTTGGCTTAATTGCTGCTCTATTTGCTTGATAGAAGTGGAATGAGAATCAACTAATTGCTTCATGGAGGACAAATCATCAATCACCTCCTTAACTCCCGCGCTCGTTGCTTCCACTCCTTTCAATAACTTAGCCATCATGTCTTCCATAGAATTAGATTTGGTGGTATCACGTTTACCAGGGGGAACGTACAAACCACTATTTTCATTATTTTTCTTCCAACTACCTTGGTCTTTACCTCCAGATTTGTCATAATAGTTCCGACCTTGGTTTCCTTGGGCATTCCCACGGAAACCCCCCTGATTGTTCAAGTAGTTGGCCTCCTCTTCCGAATCAGATTAGTCTCTTCCTTTTGACGCAATAGCTTTCACTTTTTCAGTCTTCCCTAATAGATGCTTTGTAAGAAGATCCATTTGGGTTTTCATGTGCGCCATATCTTGATCATGTTCTTCTTCTCTTCTTCTTTGGTCTGTAGACATGCCAATAGATAAAGTGGGGCTTGCTACCTCAGAATCCCTGGTATGCCAAGCTCTACTTTGTTTCGTTATACGATCTAGCATGTTGCTTGCTTGACCAAAGGTGAGGTCCATAAAAGAACCTCCAGCTGCGTTGTCCACCACTGGTTTAGTTACTGAATTCAAGGCTCTATATAAGATCTCCATCAAGTGGACATTGGTCATGTGATGGTTTGGGCATCTCGCTAGCTTTGTCTTGAACCTCTCCCATGTTTCGTGAAGAGCTTCAGATGGAAGCTGACGAAAGTTGCTGATTTTATCTCTCAATTGAGCCCTCTTGGATGGCGGAAAGAATCTTTCTAGGAAAGCGTCTCTCAATTGCCTCCAATTTGTAATAGAATCAGGAGTCAGCCCATTCAACCATAATGTTGCCTCCCCAGACAGAGACAATGGAAATAGACGTAATCGAATAGCATTCTGACCAACACCAGGATTGTCAAAAGACTTGCATGTAGAAATAAAGTTGATGAGATGCATATTCGGATCATCGCCTGCTAGTCCACCAAATAATCCCTTGAGTTGCAATAACTGAATCATGGTGCTTGTGATGTTGAACTTGGCTCCGGGCGCTAATGGTGGTGGAATTATAGCTCCAGTGGCTTCGGCACCATCAAGATCATCATCTTCATCGTCGAAAGCTGGTTGCAAAGGTTGGCGATCATATCTGTACCGAGCTTGTCGACCTCTTCTGTTGGCAGGTGTTATAATTTCAGCATCACGCCTAGGGTTCAGTAACTCGTCATCACCTAAATCTTCATCGTCAGGATTTGTTGCTCGTCCAGGATTATCAATGTTTTGTTGTTGGACTTGAGCAGCGGCAAGAGCAGCTAATCTTGCTTGCTCGTGTTGAGCAGCCATCCTGTCGATTTCAGCTTGTGCTTCCATTCTTCTAATTCGTTGCGGTTCCAGATTGATTGGTAATAACGGTTGACCAGAACTTCTAGTATGGGGCATGCACTAAAAGAAAAACCTGCAATAAACAAAAACAAAAACTAAACGTAAAAGTACGAGAATCTTTGACCAAAGGGTCTAGTAATTGTCACGAACTTGATTGACACTCGTAATCCCCGGCAACGGCGCCAATTTTTGATAACGCTCAATCTACAGCTCTCGTGGGAGTGTAAAGCGGTCGTTAGCAAATATAGAACCCAACCTGGGTTGGGTATCGATCCCACAGGGAATAGCTTGGTCAACAAGTACGCAAAGTTAATAGACTGTTGGTGCAAGTCTCGTAAGAAGGGGGGATTGTAATAAGTAACCAAAGTAATGAAATAAAAGCTGAAAATAATAAAGTAAAAAGAGAGTATTTCGTAGGTTGTGAAACAATGAGAATTGAGGCGTTGGGATTATGTCCACCTTCAGAGGTATACGTCTCTATTGGCTATGAGTGTGTAGAGTCTTGACATGCAATTGCTTATAGAGAATTGTAGTCGATGGTAAATCCAAGCGTCTCTCGACCTAAACAAGGACTATTTCACTTTAACTCTCTCGAGCTTAAAGTGTGTCTAGCGGTACAAATTCTCCAAGAGGTTAGTCCAGTTACGGCACTAGCTTTTTAATAGGAAAGGGTGTCCTACTACCTTGACATTATCTCTTTTCCAGACAAATAACCTTTCTCTCGAACAAGTTAAATGTTAGACTGGCGTTGGTCTATGCGTCTTCTTTTCTAGACAAATAACCTTTCTCTCGAACAGGTTAGATGTTAGAATGGCGTGTTCTTGTGTTTGAACCGCAAAGGATGTAGATTTAAGATGAAGAGAATAATGATATAAGCAATATACGTGTCTTGAACTCACAAGCTCATAGCAATAGATAGTAACTCATTCGGCTTCCATAACCCCAACTAAGAGGTTTAGTTACCCATGAATGCGAAGGATATCACGTTTTGCATGGTGGATGGCGTGAATAGTAGGTGTTTGGCGTGTGGTTTTGGTGTTTCCGTAGCAAGTAACGATTCTCTTGTTGTGGAATTTAAGAATAGAAGAATAGATTAGAAGTGTTTGTAGTGGAAGATGAGAGGGATGAAAGAAAATTGATTAAATTGTAAGGAGATGTCTTAAGTGAAGAGTTTTTTTATAAAAATCTCTAACATGATAGGGTATTTATAATACTCCTATCCTACTCCTACTAAGCTAATGAAATAAATAACCAAATCCTAATATACTAATGAAATCCTTGACCCAAATGTACTAGGGTAAGGTTACAAAATTATAATCCAAATAGAATAATGAAACACATAACCTAATTGCACTAGGTTAATGTATTATGGCAAAAGTCCAACTTTGTGTCTGTAAGTCCCCAAAGTCTTCAGAATTGCTGTTTTAGCCCGGGACAGATTTTCCATGCAGCAGATTTAGTCCTTTAGGCGTCCAGCTCCTTTCCACTTCGTTCGTGAGCTTTCTTTTGCGTCAAGTAAGCCATAAATTGCTGTATTTTGCATCATTTATACCTGAAACTTTCCTAATCACATTTGTTAGCTCATTTACAGGAAAAAGGACTAAAAGTGTATGAAATAGATAATTAGTTCTCAAAACTAGGCTAAAATATGGGCAAAATATATTGATATAGGCGCGTAAATTCGCCTATCATCATGATGATAATGAAGAAGAAGATGATGAAAAAAGCACCAACAACAATGAAAGCGAAGAGAGAGAAAACAACAATACAAGCGAAGAGAGGGAAACACGCGTTCCTCCCCCCTCCATTTTTAGTTATATTAGGGTTTATATTGGGTCAAAATGTAAAATAAAAAATTTGTGTGCAAATCTCAAACTTTCTTAACCCATTATTAAATAATTATCACCTAAACTCAATTCTTAACACTTGAGTCACCTACCCTTCATTTTAAAAGTTTTTTGTCACCTATAATTCAAAATCCCTGATCTCTTCATTCTTTTCTGCTAGGAGCAAGGTTCAATTTTGCGCCAATACTACTCAAAATTATTTCATTTTTGTTCTATTCGTACTCGTAATTATGTACAATTTTGCCCGTATACTATCCAAAATTATTTAATTTTACTTTTCACTAGATTTTTCCAATATCGGAGCCCCATATTTTCCTTGGTTAGGTTCTATTTGAGGGTAGTGCTCCCTACCATTAGATTTTTGGTCTATTCATACTTGCAATTATGTATTTTATTCCACGTTAGCTTTCACTATTGATGAAGCTCCAATATATGATTAAGATACTTTCTATTCTGATTTATATGACATTTACTTTTTCAGATTCATTCTAAAAAATGTTATTTTTCTATCATTAAAAATAATTTAATTTTAAAACTCTCTTTTTACCTTAATGAAATAATTTATAGACATATAAATGGTCAATGAGGGTTTCAAACCATAAAGTTCAAAAATCTTCATTTTTTTCTTAAATTTTATGTCAAGTCAAATGGTGGACATAAATTAAGATGAATGCAGTATAATATCATCCAATTAGAAGTTAATGAAGAACAAAAACGGGGAGGAGAAGAGGACGTAAATGGAGAGATATGAAACTGTGAAAAAGGGATAGTGATCACGTGACCAACAACAATATTAGAACGCTTGTATGAGAAACTAAAAGACAACGCAGAGAAAATAAGTTAAATAGGCTCAACAAGGAAAGAGAAGTGCTCGCGACCTAAACCAAGGTAAATTAAAAATAAGACTAATAAAATATTGATGGAGAAAGCTAGCACACAAAAAACGAAAATGACAAACTTGCTTCAATAAACTCTTAATTGAAGGGGGGACATGAATGTTGTGTTGGGCGACGTCGACCCATGATGTAGGGCCCCCAGCCTCATAGCTACACGGCCAGGAACATTGCGGTGGCTAGTCAAAATAAGTCCAAGATGCAATCCTTCTCAAAAAATTGGGAATTCAGTTCATTAGTTTAATAGTCCCAAACATAACTAACCCAAAACATAAATATGGATTGAAATAACAGTGTGAACTGTGAATCGTGCAATACTTAGGTAGGTCTAATTCGTAAAAATATCTCTTCCCTTTCATTTGTACACATCTAATTTTGATCATTATTTTAGTTTTACTTTCTAAACATTGTAATTCAAACTCTTGGTGACTCACAAAGCTCTTAGTTTTTCTGGTGGTGTGGATACAAGACAACATTGAAGACAAACTAATAAGATTTATTTCATTATTTGTAGCTTTTACTATTTGATGCTTAAATTATATAATCTAGCAATTTAATGTGAAGGACCTTATCATCTAATCATCTTAATTGTCCTAAACCATTTACATAAATTTAGTTATTAAGTTAAATCCATAATATAATAAAAATCTAAAAAGTAAAACAATTGAGGTTGAAAGATACATCTAATAATAAAAAGTTACGATTTAAGCATAACGTTTCAAACCAATAGTCCAAAGTAGCAAGCACATGAATGAATTGAACTGCTAAAATGTATCCTTTCAATAGCCATAATTCCATTCCAGCATATTCCTCAAATAAAATAATTAATTAGGAATAAAATGGGTGAAACCTGCAAAACAACACAAGCATTTTCAGTAAATGTTTACAAATAAGTATACTTTGCGTAGAATTTGGTGTACCATTTTAGGAAGAGACCAAATTAAAGTTCATAAAAAATTTCCCTAAACATATATTATGACATAACAATAATTTCACCACTACAAAAAAAGAAAGATAATTTCACTTCTCTTCTACTAGAATTTAGGAATTACCAATTCTTATCCTAGAATTTACGAACCATATGGTTCAAATTCCACCTTTGATCACACTCCCACGCCGATAACCACCACATATATCATTTTCATAGAATTCACGTAGATTATAATCTAATTAAGTAAGAAAACTACTTATATAGTAAGATGAATGCATTACCTAGGATGCGAAGAAACATGACCGTAGCAGTGAGGTTGCTCCATCATCAAGGGTCTTCTCGTTGAATAATTGGATGAACTCATTGGCATTGTTTGGCCGTAGCCATGGCCATAACCATAACCGTAGCCGTGGCCATAGCAGTATCCATGGCCAGGACCGTGGCCGTGGCCGTGGCCATAGCCGTAGCCATTATAAGGAAGATAATGTGATGTGGGAGTAGTAAGAGAAGGATGCTTGAGCTGCACATGCACTATTTCTCCATGTTTTCCTGTTTCCTTTAGAGCCTTCACTAGTAGGTTTGGATTCACTTCCCCACATACATTTACTTCTCCCTTTTCTGCATTAATTGTCAATGCATACACTCCTACACACCAAGAAAATAAATTCATTCAATAGTAAGAAAATGAAATTCATCAACCCTATCCTAAATGCTAAGGACAATAAGTTAAATTTTAATTTCTTTTACAGATAAAAAGACACTATTACTCTTTAAATTATAACTAAAATTGATATGATAAATCTAAACTTCACGAGTGTCCTATTACTCCTAAACTATTTTAAAATGTAGTAATAAATATGTCCTTCGGTGATAACCTGACACCCAACCCAATTCAATTAGTTGTGGTGCTATACACGCGCTGCCATGTGTATAAATATATTTTTAAAGTTTTTTTTTTAGTAATTTATTCTTATTTTCTTTATCTTGTATTAAAATAAGTCAATACACGTATTTTTTTTTTTCCTTATCTTGTATTTAAAATTTTCTCAAATACATATAATTTTTTGTTTCTCCTTGTCTTTTATTTAATATTTTCATGAATACACGTAATTTTTTTATTTTTTCGTGTTATCTTATTTTTTTCTTGTATTAATATTCTCAAATACACACATTTTTGTTTGTTTTGTATTTAATTTTTTTTAAAATGGACATTTTTTTTATTTTTTTAACTTCTTATTATTTTTATTACTTATATTTTTTTATTTTCTTTACCTTCTTTGAATTTGATTTCAAATTTAATGCAGATACCAAAAGAAAGTGAAGCAAATCAAAAAATGTTAAAACAAAGGAAACTTTTTCTTATTTTCTTTTTTTCCTTTAAAAACCTAATTTTTCAGATTAGTTAAAATTGAGAAGATAAAAAATTAATAAAATAGATATAGAAAAAAATAAAGTTAAAAAATGAGGAGAGAAATAATTTCCAACAATAAAGAAAGGAAAACAATTATATATATTTTAATCTTTATAATAATGTGTACTAATTAATTATAAAATTGTCAATTACAAAGGAATATATGTCCATTATTGATCAAATGTTTGTCTTATTTTTCGTCCCTCGTTTGTTTTCAAGAGAGTGAACACACTCTCTGGGCCACATCAATACTAAAGGATGTATTTGTTACATTTTAAAATAGTTTAGAGGGTAATATAATCCTCGTAAAATTTAAATATATCGTAACAACTTTGACTATACTTGAAGGTAACAATTTCTTATCTCTTTCTTTTATACTTGTGGTGTTCAGACAGATTTAAATATATTTTAACGAATTCTCTCAAATAAAGTTTCATTTTCTCAAAACTAAGGACTAATAACTTCAGCCATAAAAATATAGCACGCCCAATCGCAATGTAGCTTGTTTGATTAAATTTCTAAAATATGATAGATTTTGAAAAGTATCTTTTGTGAAAAGTAAGTACTTTTGAGAGAGCAGCAATCATGTTTAACTAATCGATTTGATATTGTACTTTGTCAAGGTCCTAAAAGTACTTTGTGAATTTTTTTTTTAAAAGTTTCTGACAATTAATACTATTCAAAAATACTTGTTCTTTTTCCCCAAAAGCTTGGTGAAAACCTCAATTTTTTTTGAAAAATCACTTTTTGAAAAACCATACACTTTTTGACCTTTCAAAAGTTTAGCCAAACCATCTACAAGTCTGAGCAAGACAGAGTGGATATATATTTCTGATGGTAAGTTGAGCATAACCCAAGCAACTTTAAATGTTTTGAGCCAATTTAGGCTGCATATATATTCGATTGAATTAGAAATTAAACAAATTATACAAGACCAACAAGCAAATGAAAAATGACTTACTACTTTCTACCTTTTTAGCCTAAATTGATTGAAAATAAGCGTGGGGTAAGCAATAATTTATCTCATTTGTTGATTCAAACTTATAACGTTTCTTTTTCTCCTTTTCCATTAATCTACCATGCCTTTTATTAGTTCTTTTTAATTTTATGTGTAGGATTATTAGTGATGCAATAAGCATATGTTACCGCATACGGAGCTTAGCACATCCACCATCTTCATCTTGCATGCATCGCAATGAATATCCACTTTCAATATGCAATTCTACAAAAATAAAGTAAAAATTACACTAGATATTTAATTTTACAAAACCAATCCTAGCTAGGGTTAATGCAAATACAAAAAATCTACAAAATAAGAAAACAAAAGTTGTGACGGAGTGGAGTGGTAAGTAGTACTTCTTCATTCTTAATCGCAAAACGAGGCTTTCTGACGCCAATACTAATTATTCAGGGCCCAAAGCAGATACATGAGAAACCACAAAAAAGGAGCAACTGCTCAATAAATAAAAGTCAAAAAGAACAACGGATTTTCATCGCTTACCACTTCTGCAAAGGGCTCCATGAAAATCACTAGAAGGTCTAAACAACTGAAAATGGAAAAGAAGATCAAACAATTAAGACCAAAGTTATATCCAAATGTACCAAATTCTTGTAACAAACCAAAAAGAGAAAATTTTTATTGGGTACTAATTAATTATTCTCGTCCACAAATAAATTAAAATTATTTCTGTTTTATTTTCTGTAAACTAAATACCCATTGATCATGATTAATTACACAACATAGATGTATGATACATTACAATGATGGAGACCAAACTAGTGAAGAAAATTAGAGAAACTAACCTTGCTATTAACAGATTCAATTATGAGGAAAGTAATTAGATAATTTGGTGAAGATGGGTGCTAATTAAGGTTTTAATTCCGAAATAATGCAAGGCATGTGTAGGAGTAATTTTCTAAGATTTCCATATTTTATCCATTTATTTAAAGCAAGCAAAGATTTAGTAATTTATATATGGAAATACATGATATGTAGATCCTATTTCTAAATAGCTAATAAGTAAATAAGTATTATTTGCATTTTCTTTAGGAGAAAAGAGATTTTTGAATTTCTTACCAACGATATCATAAAATAGAGAGCATTAACTTGTATGTGATAAAAGATCTTGCAATATCCTTGCCAAAATTAAGAGTCCGTTGCATTTTTCACTTTGTGATTTCTTTTCTAACTTGCACCTATTTTTTTTTTTTATTTCCTTACAAAACAATAAAATCATCCTTTTATAATTCTTTCATGATGATAAAATAGGAATAATAATAATATATTTTTATGTTTTCTAAAATTTACAAGAAGATTTGTTTAATTTTTATAGCTACTTTTTTTTTGAGATCTTTCCCTAACATTTTCATCTCATTACGATAAGAATGGACTAAGGCTGTCTAACGGGCCGGGCCGGGTCAACCCGGAACCGGCCCCCTCTCTCTTACCGGGTTCCGGGCCGGTTACGGGCCGGTTTTGGCCTTAACCGGGCCGGGCCGGGCCGGGCCGCACAGTAAAAAAAATAAAACCCACCCGGAACCGGCCCACTTAACCCAATCCGGGCAAACCCGCTAAAATCCGGTCAAACCCGGTCAAAACCGGTCAAAACCGGATAAAAACCGGTCAAATATACACTATATATACGCTATATACACAATCTATACATTAAATATACACTTCTATAGAAGATATATACAATGTATACATTAAATATACACTTCTATAGAAGATATATACACGTGTATACGCACCATTCAATGTATATATACTACTACCTATAAAATATACTACATTATATATACATTACAATATGTATAGATCTACTTATATACTAATTTATAAAACATATACACATGTATACGTTAAATATATACTTCTATAGAAGATATATACACGTGTATACACACTATTCAATGTATATATACTACTACTTATAAAATATACTACATTATATATACATTACAATATGTATAGATCTACTTATATACTAATTTATAAAACATATACACATGTATAGGTTAAATATACACTTCTATAGAAGATATATACACATGTATACGCACCATTCAATGTATATATACTACTACTTATAAAATATACTACATTATATATACATTACAATATGTATAGATCTACTTATATACTAATTTATAAAACATATACACATGTATACGTTAAATATATACTTCTATAGAAGATATATACACGTGTATACACACTATTCAATGTATATATACTACTACTTATAAAATATACTACATTATATATACATTACAATATGTATAGATCTACTTATATACTAATTTATAAAACATATACACATGTATAGGTTAAATATACACTTCTATAGAAGATATATACACATGTATACGCACCATTCAATGTATATATACTACTACTTATAAAATATACTACATTATATATACATTACAATATGTATAGATCTACTTATATACTAATTTATAAAACATATACACATGTATACGTTAAATATATACTTCTATAGAAGATATATACACGTGTATACGCACCATTCAATGTATATATACTACTACTTATAAAATATACTACATTATATATACATTACAATATTTATAGATATACTTATATACTAATTTATAAAACATATACACATGTATACATTAAATATACACTTCTGTAGAAGATATATACACGTGTATACATTAAATATACACTTCTGTAGAAGATATATACAAATGTATACATTAAGTATACACTTCTATAGAAGATATATATAATGTATACATTAAATATACACTTCTATAGAAGATATATACACGTGTATACATTAAATATACACTTCTATAAAAGATATATACACATGTATACATTAAATATACACTTCTATAGAAGATATATATAATGTATACATTAAATATACACTTCTATAGAAGATATTAAAACTTTAAATTGATAAATAAAAAAAAATAAAAAACAACAACTAAGGAGTGAATGAATTTGTGGAATTTTATTGATTGCAAAATGATCCAAAATTTATAATTTACATGAATGAAAAATCTATAAATTATGCATCGTTTTTTCCAACTCATGCATGTTAATATTAATTGGAATTTGCATAGGATAGTCGAAGTCAACGGGGGCAAACCCATGCATTGGACTTGATTCTGTTGAGTTCTCCCGTGAAGTCATTATTTCTTCAAGTTTGAGGTCGTCGCTTGGCTCTGGTTCCATTCCTTGGTTTCTTCTTTCTGCTCTAATCCAGTCTCTAAGGCAAACTAAAACATTCATTGCGTTGCTTCCCAATGAGTGTCGGTTGTCTCCAAGCTGCTGTCGTCCCTGACTGAAGGCGCTCTCTGATGCAACGGTTGACATTGGTACATTCAAGATATCTCTGGCTAATCTTGAAAGTACAGGATATTGTGATTCATTATTTCTCCACCAATCCAGCGAGTTGATCCGTCGTCTGCGATCCTCTGGTGGCGTCCGCAGATAATATTTCAGCTCCTCCCGATAAGTTGATGTGTAAGCTCTGTCATCCACACTGTTCCAACAAGATAAATCATAAAACGAATCAGGAAAACCACTATGTGCTGACCTTTTAGAAGATGATGGCTCCTCGGGAGGATGAGGAGCGACAGTTGGACTGATATTTGTAGGTACGGCTGAATCAAATAAATCAGCATAGTGATTATATAATTTGTCTATATAATCTTTTGCATCAGCCGTAGCCGTCCACAAATCAGGCTGCTCTTGTTCAGACTCACGGTTAATATTTATTTCTAAGTTAGTATAAATAAGCGTACTAAAGTGACACATATGATTAAATTTCATGCAAGGATTTAAAATAGCACCAACCATGTAAATAGGGGGAATCGGGAAGAAATATTTTTTAAATTTCGTAAACATAGCGCCAACAGCTTCTTTATAACCTTCTTTATTTTTATATTGTTGGAGCAAACCAGAAATATCGGCTATATATGCCAAAATATTACAAACAGTAGGATAGTATGCACCGGAAAATTCAACCGTAGCTACATAAAATTTTTCTAAAAATTTGATAAGATCATTAATTATAACCCAATCAGAATTATGTAACATGCAATCAGCAGAATCAGCAAAAGAACCACAGTGTTGGTTAAAAGTGAGTGTAATAGGAATTCTATATTTATAACAAGTTTTTAAAAATTCATACGTAGAATTCCATCTAATATCAATTTCCTCAGGCATTAAAATCGGTGTAAGTCCATTTTCTTGACATTTAACTTTAAATTCTTTAATTCTCGCTCTACGATTATTTCCTTGAATGAAACCTACGGCAAGACGAATTTTTTCAATATAAACCTCAAAAAAGTCAAGACCATCTTTTACAATTAAATTATAGATATGACATGCACACTTAATATGGAAAATTTCAGGAAAGGGTGGAGATAACGTAGATTTTATTTTTGTTATAGCATTCTTGTTGTTAGAAGCATTATCAAAAGCAATACATAAAATTTTATTTTCTATACCATAATATCCGGCAATTTTAATAATAGAATCAAAAATAAATTGTCCAGTATGCTTGCGATCTTCATCATATAAAAAAGCAAGAATACGTTTTTGCATTATGAAATTACTATCCATCCAATGACAAGTAACAGTTAAATAATCATTTTTATTAACAGCACGACCAAGATCAGAAGTTAGGGCCAATCTACATTGAATATTTTTTAAGAATGTTGATAAATAAAAACAATATTGTGAATGGAGTTTAAAAATATCAGACCGACAAGTAGTTCTAGGAATACCATTAAACATAGGATTATAAATTGCTTGTATATAACGGATAAAAGCATCAGAAGAAGGAAAAGTAAAAGGCAAACAACCCACAGCTACCATTTTAGCTATTTCTTCCCGGTCCCTCAATTTATTATACTTTTTCGCTACTTGACCGGTTGTTGGGTCCATTCTAGTTTGCGTTGACCCACCAACATCCCCACCACCTTTTGCAATATTTAACTCTCTTTTGTGATCTTCAGCTATATGTCTCATTAATGTACCCGTACCCCCTTGCTTACCGCCACTTCTATGCTTATATATTTGTTGACAAATATTGCACTGCACCTCACTATCTGATATACGTTCAAAAAATTGCCATGCAATACTAGTTCTTTTACGGGGTTTTGGGGAACTGGGAGGACGGGAAGGGAGATTAACTGATTCAGATCTAACGTTAGCATGTCCTACTGCGGGTGTTTCAGCAATATTTTCATCATCTTCGTCTACATTAACTGCATCTACTTCATTTTCTTCTTCTATACCGTAATTTTCTTGAAATTCTACATAATCCATATCGTGAGCACCTACACCTATTTCTTCCTCAAAAGGTGTACCAAGCGGTACCGGAGGCGAAGGCACACGGGTATATCTATTACTTGAACTACCTCTACCGCTAATAATTCGCTTTTTACTACCACTACCGCTTCCGGGACAAAAATTTTTAACACCTTTAGCAGCGAGGTTTTTTAATTTATCCATAATATAAATTAAATTAAACTAAAAACATTCAAAATACACAAATATAACAAAATTAAATATTAAACAATTAATACAATAAATAAAAATTAAACGTAAGAGATGGAACGACAATACCAAATTTGGGAAGTATCCGAAGATTGCGACTTTAGAAACTTCCGCTCTTACTTTGTAAACGAAAAAATAAAAAATTAAAGTGAACACTTTAAGAAATTAAATATATTGAATATTTGAGAATTGAGAATTGAGATTTGAGAGAGAATGAGATTTGAGAGATTGGAAAATTGTGTGAGAAATGATTTGAAGTTGTAGGGTATTTATAGATTTATTTTGAGGATTAAAAAATATTTTATATTTTTTTTTTTTTTTTTTTTAATGAAATGGGCCCAAACTAGCCGTTTGGACCCAAAAACGGTAATATTACCGTTGGGCCAACGGCTAGTTTGGCCCAACAGATTTTTTTTTTTTTTTTTTTTTTTTTTTTTTTTTTCGGTTACCGGGCCGGGCCGGGCCGGTTAACCGGCGGGCCTGGACCGGGTTGGTCCGGGCCGGGTTAACCGGGCCCAATTTTTTTAAAAAACCGGACCGGGACCCGGTACCCTAAAGCCCTAGGGCTTTCCGGGCCGGGTCAAACCGGTCCGGTTTGACGTCACGGGCCGGGTCGGGCCGGGCCGGGCCGGGTCAGCCCGGCCCGTTTGACACCCTTAGAATGGACCTTGATGACACAATTGAGCTTTGGTTTTGTTAGACCCCAAAACTTTAATGATTTTGTTTTGATAGCTCCGTCATATTTTAGTGCAACTTTTGAGTTGAATAATGATAAGAAATGTTAACAGGACTATTAGAAAGTATTTCGGTATTTTGGAAACGTGTTTCGGGGTATTTATGAACCCCAAAACAACAAGGGTCCGTGATTAGGGTGTTCAATTGAGGCGTAACACACCCTGACGCAAAAATCAGTGGCTTGGCGTGGTAAGGGCGCACCACGCCGACTGGTTGTTGCGTTAAGGGTGTGCCATATCCTTGGTGTAGCGCAATAAGGGCGTGCCACGCCCAAGGTCGCAGTGACACATATTTTCAATTTTCTCTTCAGCTTTTTAAGGGCTTTTTGATTTTTTACCTCCAAATTAATCCCACAACAATACTAAACATGATTCCCACCCATATTAGTCAGAATACACGACTCATCTCCTCCCATATTCTCAAGAACACCAAATAAGAGTTTTTCTCCAAAATTCAAGCTCTTAAGGCTCAAATTCAAGCTTTTTAAAAATAAATTTCATCAAGTGCAGATATGTGGAGTTTAAACAAGGATAACCTTTCATCTTTGTGCCTAAAAACTTTAATTTTCACAATTTAATTAATGAAGTTTCAATTAGGGTTCATACCAACTTTATATGATTTTGAAGTTATGATGTTCCTTTGACAATTAAAGTACATTTAGCATGAAAATTTATGGGTTGCTCATGTTTTTACACACATAATAGTTTTCATGAAGTGAATTATAGTGTTCATGATCAAAGTACTATAATTTTGGTAAAAGTATGTGCTTTTTAGCTTGATTTACTTAGTTTTCAAGAAATTCAGACTTACTATTTCAGATTACAAGCTATTACAATATGATTTTGATTTCAGTTTGATCCCGTGATCTCCGACAAGATATGAAATTCACATAAATAATTAAGACAATGAGACAAAAATAAAAGCATATTGTGTTTTCAGACTTATCAACTCATATACTTATTTTTAAGGTGAATTTCATATATATTATGAGCAATGATATGATTTGGGAGTAGTACATAGCACCTAGGAATGAAGGTTTAGCATACCATAGTTTCATAAAATACATGCCACCGTAGGTTATTATTCAACTTGTCCAAACAGACATGTAGCTTGTCCAAATGGACATGTACAAACATTATTCAACTTGTTCAAATGAACATGTATAAGTGATCACCCTAGTTAGTCTTTATATCTTGAAAAGGTATATCAGATCCTTTCGATGGCGGCTGTTACATCATAATCCATGTTGTTCACATGGATTATATCATTTAAGAGAATCTCCTACAAAAAAGGATAATTTTAGAAACTAAGTATAATGGATTACTAACTTTATCAGATGTTGATTTATGATTTATGCTTTATGAAATTTCAACTTTTAGCTTATTTATAATCAGGATGAGTTTATTACACTTAGCATGCATGCTTTATGATTATCATTAGATTCAATTTTACACATTGTATTCACCCCATATACTCAGTATATTCTAGAAGTATTGGCCACATATATGTCTATGTGGCTGCATTATTTCATAATGTAGGTTTTGGTGTTCGTCCTCAGTAGTATGATTAGCCACGATTACTATCTCCTATATCCAGCCAGTTGGTGAGTCCTCATAGTTCGAGGAACAAGTTTATATTTGTTTTCAGATGCTTATCATTATTAGAACAGACGTTTTAATGTTGGATGGGGTCAGCTGAGGCTTGTCCTGGTGACTCTTCAGTTTTAGTGAGAGGTTGCTCAAGACTAGTCAGATGATTTATTTTTCTCAGATTCTCATTAGTTTCAAATGATGTTAGGCTACAGAATTTTAGTGTGATTGTTCATCCATTTGAACCCAGTTTATAATCTTCTTCAGTTTTTGCTCATGTTTTATATTTACTTTATTATAGTTCAGTATTAAGTAGATATCATGGGTTAGCTTTGGGGATACTTGTAGTCTTAAGAATAGTATGACATCCAGGAGGTATCCTTGGGGCATCACAAACTTGATATCAGAGCCTAAGATTTTAAAGATCCTAGGGACTCTTACAAACCACGTTACATAGAGTCTTGATCATAGGTGTGAAGCAAGACACATTTATGATCAAAAGGCTACATGATGTATTAGGAACTATCCCTTCTTTCATGATCTCTATCGTTCTCTGAAATTACCTCTGTCTACTCTAACTCGTGCTTTTATGTGACAAAAAATGCCTCATCACAAGGCTTATGCCCAAATAAATGGGGACCAACCAACCCCATCACCACCTACAGATCCTTTGAATGAGAATATTTCTCATGCTGAGTTTTGAGATGCTTTTTAGGTGTTGGATCTGGCTGTGAATACTACTGCTCAGGGTAATCAATCAACAATAGTCCCAAATAGTAAAATGGTAACTTAGTTGCAACTAAAGTTTGAGATTTTATCAGAATGAATGCACCTAAGTTTGTTGGGTTAAAGGTGAATGAGGATCCTTAATTCTTCACTAATGAGATGACAAAAATTACCCAGATTATATATGTTACAGAAGAGGAAAGTGTGGAATTGGCTTCTTACCAATTGAAAGATATTGCTTATGACTGTGTTAATATATGGAAGAAAAGTAGGGGTGAGAATGCAGCTCCTATGAATTGGGATACGTTTTAGACTGCTTTTCTTGATAGGTTCTTTTCTTGTGAGATGGTGGAGGCCACGGTGGAGAAGTTTATGAACCTTAGGCATGAATCTATGTCTGCGAAAAAATATTGCCTCAAGTTTACTCAACTTTCTAAGTACGCACTAGAGTTGCTATCGTATTTTAGAGCTCAAATAAGTAAATTTGTCTCTAGGGTATCTGACTTGGTGGTCAAGGAGTGTAGGACTGCCATGTTGATTGGAAATGTGGATATTATTGATTGGTTATGTGGATATTGCTCGATTAATGAATCATGCGCAACAGATTGAGGTTGATAAACTGAAGGAAAGAGAAAGGGAGACAAAGTGTTCTAGAATCGGACAATTTGATTATAGTTAGCACAAGTCAGGAGGGGGAAACCATTCTCAGTTTCAGAGTCGTTCGTCAGCACTTACATATGTTTATACAGTGCCCCCACACCCAGGACTAAGCATTATGAATAGTGGTGTAATGCACCAACTTCTAGATCTCAGGGTAGTTTCTGGGAGATCCAATTATCCAGCCTGCAGGAGATGTGGTAGAAATTATTGGGGCGAGTGTTTAGCCGACAGGACATGGTATTTTGGATGTGTGAAAATAAACCATAGGTTGAGGGGTTTCCCCTCTATAAAAGAGGGGAACACGGATGCTCACCCTTAGGCTCAAACCACTACGTCAGCAGTTTAATCAGTCCACCCAGTTAAATAATCGGGTGCATCTTTTAGCACCATTAATGGTCAGTATCAGAATTAATTTTATGCTTTATCAACTCGCTAATAGTAGGAAAGCTTCCCAGATGTAGTCACTAGTATGCGTTGTGTCTTTTACCATGATGCTTATTTGTTGGTAGAACTGGGTCAACCCTATCTTTTATAACCCTATTAATTGTGGTGAACTTTGGTATAATTTTTGAGAATATTCCTAAACCTTTTTCAGTTTCTACTTTCGTTGGTGAATCAGTTGTTTCTAGACGAGCATATAGAAAGTGACCTATTAATGTCCTTCATAAGGCTACTTTAGCATATTTAATAAAGTTAGAGATGATAGTTTTTGATGTCATTCTTGGTTTTTATTAGCTCCATCCATGTGATACTTCAGTTGATTGTCGCCTTCGAGTGGTGAAGTTTCAATTTCCTAATGAGCCAATCCTCGAGTGGGAGGGTAGTTCAGTAACTTCTAATGGTCATTTCATCTCCTATCTAAAAACTAGAAAATTAATCTCAAAACGTGTATCTATCACTTAGTTTGGGTTAAAGATACTAAGACCGAAACCCAACCATTCAATCAGTTCATATAGTAAATGAATTTTATGAAGTCTTTCCAGATGATTTGTTCGGGGTGCCTCCCAATAGAGAAATCAAATTTTGAATTAATTTCCTTCTAAACACTCAACCCATCTCCATTTCTCCCTACCGGATGGGTCCAATAAAACTTAAGGAGTTGAAGGAGCAACTTAAGGACCTTTTAGATAAGGGGATCATCAAACTAAGTATTTCTCCATATTAGTCCCATTCCTATGAAAAAAATGGTACTCTCAGAATTGATGAATTATTTGAACAGATTTAAGGTGCCCGTTGATTTTTAAAGATTGATCTCAGATTGGGATATCATCAATTAAAGGCCAGCGAATATGACACTTCAAAAACTGCTTTCAAAAATCGATATGGTCATTTTAAGTTTGTGGTTATGTCTTTTGACTAACAAATACTCCTGCAACCTTTATGAATTTAATAAATAGGATCTTCAAGTAGTATTTAGACATGTTTTTCATAGTCTTCATAGATGATATACTTGTATATTATAGGAGTGATGAGGAGCATGAAAGCCATTTGAGAATAGTATCATAAACCCACAAAAATCGCTAGTTTTATGTATAGTTTAGTAAGTGTGAATTTTTATTGGAGTCATTTACCTTTTTAGGCATGTGATTTCGGGTGCAGATGTCATGACCCCCCCCCCCCCCCCCCCCCAAAATAAGGGTCATGATGGCATGTTTTGCGGTAAGCCTTGGCAAGTAAGCCTATCACCCCAACTGATATAGAATGAGAAATCAATACCAAAACCTAAGGCAAGACCCCTAGAATGGGGTTGAACCACACATATATATAGTAAAAATGGAAACATAATCAAGATACCAAACTAAATCCCAAAACCTGGTGTCACAGTGTAAGAACTACTAAATACATCTCGAAATGTCAAAAGATACAATAATAGTCCAAAAAGGATCCAAATCTACCTTTGAATACTAAATAAGACATAAAATAGATAGGATGAGGTACTGGGGAGCTCCTGAAGCATACGACATCCGCTACCTCAAATACTCCAAATACTGCCTGAGTCAATTATTCGCGCGACGTACTCGTACCTAGATCTACACCGAAAAGGCGTAGTAAGGATGATTACGGTCCACTTATACTCAGTAGGTATCATTGTCCGATTGAGAAAAGTAGAAAATAAAGCATATAACCACCAATTATGGGCACATCACCTGCAATAAAAAAACATCCTAGATAGTAGCATACACAGTCTCTACTAATAGTTCTATTATAACACATATAACAAATACAGGTAGGGGAAAGAATAACAAATATACATATACACCAAGTACAAGTATAAGAAGACAAAAGAATAGGTATATATTGAGTCAATAAAGGATATCAAATCACAGAATAATCCCAATATATGAAATGCAATAAGGATAATGATGATGAAGAAGAAGAAAATGATGATGATACACGAGGTTATCACACAACCTCCGTATACACCTACTGAGCTATGCTCCCGAGGTAGGACCCATGGAGGGGGGGGGGGGTGTCAACCCATATACATCCAATATCCAATACCAATATCCATATCTCCTTTTTGACACATACATCGATAGAGAGTTTTTTTATAAATATCGCATTTTTTGTCAGAAAAGCTAGTATTTCTAGTATTTCCATGGTGGTATCAATATTTCATGAATGAATATGATATGAGGATATAATGATCACAACAAAACAAGATAAAAGTATCTAATATCCAACCAATATATCAACCATGTGAGCCAAAATCAACTCAAATCAACGAATGATCCATGACCCAGTATAATCTGAAAAACCATCAAGTTAAACATGCAAGAAAAGTTATTGATACCACACAAATCCCAAAATCTAGGCTTTTTCCACCAAAAAAGTGAAACTAAACATAGATATGTCAAATATAAGGCTACAACATCATATAAGACCCCATACGGTCACTCAAAACCATCAAATATTATTCACATAGGCCCCCATACGGGAATATAAATGACATGACCTGAACTAGGGCTAAGTCATGTCGGGTTCCTCAAGTCCAACTGGGATCGGAGACCACCCCTAATACCCAACCATAACTACCCAACACCCTATGTCGGATGAATTCTGAACATATAATAAGATAAAATAATAAATAATCAAAGACAATAATAAAATCCATAATCATAACCATCCAACCAGTGTCAGACCCAATACCACTACCAGTGCTAAGGCTGATACCAATACCG
The DNA here is from genome assembly GCA_030864225.1 of Capsicum baccatum var. pendulum. NCBI lineage: Eukaryota > Viridiplantae > Streptophyta > Magnoliopsida > Solanales > Solanaceae > Capsicum > Capsicum baccatum. The sequence goes on along the minus strand of CM061558.1, from coordinate 26,766,806 downwards.
ACACCGTCCATGCCTATAGTAGTCACATAAAGCCTCTAACCTAAAATAAAGAACATTCGGTTAGGACATGCCCTCGACCATAGCCACAACCAAAGTCCAAGAATTAAACAAAAATATGAAATGATATCCATAACATAAAATAGAGTCTTTCGGAGTATGGAAGCTCACCACTTTAGTTTGACACAAATGCTATCATCGAATCCCAGCCATTGAGCAAGAGTAGTAGTATGGCCAGTTCATTCATTGCGTGGGGATACAACGCCCGAAGACAAGTTAGCGAGTGAAGGCTAGCATGTACTCAAGAATAAGTATAAAGTAATGCCATTATTTAAAATCAAAGTAAATATCCAAATGCAAACACATTCATACATACATATATATATTATGCCGAGAAAGGGAACCGGGTTTAGCATATATTTAATACTTTAACCTTCCTAAAACCATCCACGGGATATATGGGTCCATTGTTACCCCTTGAACGGGCCCCAGTGTGTGTAGCTGCACGAACCGAAGATATCATAGAGGACGGAGATTCTCATGTACCCTTCACCTTCCATGATATATATATACAAGTGTAAACTTAGGGGATTTCCATGTTCCCCACAAATATATGGTCACCATGAACAACCCCATGTCGACAAACATGAGTTTCCAGTGTCTGTCCATTGGACTTACACCTTCACGGTTAGCTATCACAACCCGCCATTATTGCCCAATTAAAACCTTTAGCACATAACCAAACCACTAATTCAAGAAGTTAACTACCAAGGCATTATGAAGTGGTATCATCATACCAAAAATATCTTGTAAGGAATGTCATTAGCCAATACTTAAGGGATTCCCATGTACCCCACAGGTATTCTAATTAAACCAAGCCATGGTCACCAAGGCCTTTCCAATTCTTTTTTGATTTAATTTGGGATTTTATTAATAAAATCAGCCTAATACATGAATGTGAAATTTATATTACAATACCAATACAAAACTGAACCAAATATAAAATGACCCAACTAAAAAACCAAATGGATCGGCCCAACTACTTGACTCGGTCTGGCCTACTCATATAAAATGAGTAGGGTTTCCAAATTTAGCAGTAGAGATGAGCTTCACTTTTCTCCATCTCCTTTATCATGTTCAGCTTCACTAATCTCCAATTCATTCTTTTTTAGTTGTAGGTGGTAAATACCTTGCCATTATTGCTCCAAGTTGATGATTCCAGCTTGCATGAGTGAGTTTTCTTCTTTCTTACTTTGTGTGGTGTTTAACAACTGATTGAGACCCTGCTTTGAATCCATATTTATTTCTATTTTAGGTGAAATCTTCAGTATATTGCCATTGCTTTTTGGTGCTAAAACTTTGGGTATCGTCTTCTGAACCTTGACTCCTTCTAATAGTAAGTCATCTGCATTTAGAAGCTTGCACCTTGACCTGTATGTCAAACTTGATCTCCTTCTTCTTCTCCATATGCAGCTACTACTGGGATGGAGATACTGGGATGCTCGGACCCATTGATAGTTGAAGAGGAACAAATATCTCAATTGCTTAAATTTGATCTAACTTAGTGACCCCCAATCTACTGAGATTCCTTTTTGTTGGCTAGCGTAGATAGGCAAACTAGCATTGTCACTTTTTTGTTTAGATTTCCTGTTTGTATGTGTTGTATGTGAAAGAACTTGCTGTAGCCTTTCCAGTCCTTTTAACCTTTTGGTACTCTTATCCTCAGATATGGACAATTTTGCTTGTCACTACTTAGTATTTTTCTACCTGAACTTGGTAGCTGGTTGAATGCTGTAAACATGAACTTTTTCTGCTCAAATACTAAATTAGCTAAGTAATCTACAAGTTGGTTGCCTTCACTGAATGTGTGACTAAATTGTACTTGCTTTTGTTGTAACAACATCTTTATCCTGTTTACTGTATCTGCAATATTCTATGGTATTTCCCATTCTCGGTTTAAGAACTTCTGCATTGCTAATGAGTCAGTCTGTATGATAATCTTATCTTGTCGTAACTGACTACAATGATATGATGCTTACATAATGGCTTCAGCTTCTGCTACCGTGTTATATATGTCTTCCATAGTTGCTCCTTCTGCATGAATTAGATCTCTCTTTACACCCCTTAAGCAAAAAACCTATGAACTGCTACCTGGATTCCCTTTTGATGGCCCATCTGTGTTATATTTACACCAACCATGTTCTAGGAATTCCTATAGTACAACCTTAGCCGTGACTCTAGGTTTTAGCTGACTTAGTTGATGCAATATAGTTGGCCTTTTCAATTCATTTAAAACTATTTAAACTAATTTAGGTTCCATTACCATCTCATGCAATGTAAAGTTTTCAATAAAAGTCAACCTATGTGACAAAAACATTCTCATTGGAATTTTAACAAACATGTTGAGGGAGTATAGTTTCCAAAACCAAAACCAAGAACCAATTAACCATTTCCATGAAACCACATGTTCAAACCAATATTATAACATAAAAAACCATATATAGAACACGGGAAAACATCATCCAACCATTAGTAACCAAAACCCCCAACATATATTTCAAAACCAATACAAACCCACAATAATGCCATGAAAACCATAAAGTAAAAAATGCTTTTAGTTTAAACTAAAAATGAGTGAGGAGTAACATACCTTTGATAACAAGGAAGATGGAGAGAAACCACCCTTGAGAGCCTTAATTGGTCACCTTGAAGAAACCCTAGCCTTTTATTGACCCAAGAGCTTGAGAGAGATATGAGAGCGTTTGATTGTGAATAATAGGTTAAGGAAGCCTCCAAAGGTGTTTTATGTCATGGGGTCAAAATGAGTTATAAGAGGGAAATGTCCAGAATACCCCCAACTTAAACTATAAAAAATTTCACAGGTGGGTATGGTTTGGACCCCTCACTCGTACCCACTTTATACGAGTCATATTTCACTTATACCTTGATTAGAAAGTTGGACATCACATTCTGTCCAACATACGACTCCTTATCCTAACTCATACCTAACCATACAACTAGTACCCTTCAAGTCGTACCCCAAGAAAATACATTTAGGCTAGACACTAGATAACATACGGTTGTACCCTACCCCTTGTATCATGTAAATATGACTCATATAGAGTCTTTTCACACCAAGAACAGAACATGACTGGCATCACACTGACTAACATATGACTAGGGTTCCTAGACCCGTACCCACACCATACTACTAGTATGGTGAGTCGTATGATCAGCAGAAGGCTCAAACTCATGAAATTTTGCATTCTATCCCTAATCCTAATTCCATTATCAGTTTCACAATAGTCTGACACATACAAATCTCACGCAATTAACAAAAATTTAGGAGGGGTCTCAAATTTTCAACACCAATCATTTCAAATCCATAATTTATGTTTCCAGAATCACAAAACACTTTTAAAACAGTAATTCATTAACATTCAGAGTTAAAAATCCTTCAAAATTAATACAAAATCAAAAAAAATTATTAGTCTTCTGCCATAGGTGCCAATTTTCTCCCTATTTCAGCACCTTGCCAGCACCAAACCTACAAGTCATAATTGACTTTTAGCTACTTATACTTTTTAGCTATTTTCAGATATTCGGAATCATATATACCCCCTCCCTAACTAAAAATCTTGCACTGTAACCCATGATTAAAAAATAATGTAGTAGAAGGATGAAAGGTTATACCTGGATGCTCAAGGCACCGACTCAACAACATCAGCACGTGTGCCATCAAACTGGGTCCCACTCTCTTTAAAAATCATCCCATCAACTTGGAATGTATCAACAATTGTAGTCGAGGACACAAAAGCGTCCCCCTTAACATCACTAACTGGTGGTATCAAATCGCCATCTCTAGCAGCCATCTCATAGACCCGTGTCTATCAGTCCAGCTTATCCTATATATTGTCTGCCTTGGCTTTCTTCTCAGCTTTTTTCTCTTCATGCCTTCTCTTTTTTTTCTCTCTTTTCTTCTGAGATCTCTACAGATGGTACCTCCCCAGGTCCAAAATATCCAAACATTAGGAACATGAATTATGGGCACCACAATCCTAATCATAGGCTCCGGAATTACCAGTCTATCATACAGTTCTGATACCATCTTCTTGATTTCAGCAACTTCAAACTTGATCTTTGTAATGTCGGAGGTTTGGCCTCTATCTAAATATTGAGTAATCCTCGACTTAAGATCATTAAGCTGCCCTTGGATATATCTGTCCTGGTTCTTAAACTGAGCAATAAGCTAGGGTTTCACGACCCCTTCTATGTTCTAAAATTAGGCCTCTAATATGGCCAGTCTTGTCATAACCTCAGTCCATATGAACTGTGAAATCATACTAAAACCTAGAGATATGCTTCTTAATTTAGGTGGTATAAACTACACCGGAGTTGGGGCACTAGAGGTACCCACTGTATCTGTTTATGTAGTCTACATCTGTACACCAGTCTAAGCAGGCTAAGCCTAACTACTCTACTGTAATATAGCAGATAGCATATCTGCCACTCTCCTAGCCTGTCTGGCCATCGGGTTTGCTATTTATTAGATCATCACAAGGTCATTAGTATTGGTAGCCTCGAGCATCTCATCAAGACCTGGGGTCTCCTGTACACGGGAAGCTAAACAAATCTACGTAATCATGTAGGGGTAGGCTAACAATAAATTTTTACCCCTATAGCCTAATATCTCATCTCTCATGATAGGAAATCCCCAATATCAAACTCGTATCCGGCTATGAGTCCTTCTATCATAGCAGCCCAAACTGGGCTTAACACATTATCTTCTATGGTGAGATAAATCTTGTGTTGGGCCAATGTCCACCATGCCTTTTATTTGAATGTTAGTGTATTCTTTTTGATCTTCTAGGAGACCACCTCGAGGCCTATGGCAACCCATACGACATTCTCTCTGTTCAATGCTATTATTTTCGCAATCCACAAAAAGAATCCCATCTTCTCCTCTAAACCTATTTATTTTTGAGTCACTTTTCTCATCTTCTCCAGCCGATAGTCCATCTCCCTATGTTTTTTAGATGTTGATAATCTAGTTCGTATAAGAATCAGCCAATAGTGCATCGGGAAATGTCTACCTTCACTCCCCGAATAGTCAACTACGGAATAGGATCACCATCTTTCCACAACGGACCCTGTGGATTCTGTCTCTTAATATCACCCTTATACACCGCATAGAACTCACGTACAAGCACCTCACTATACTTTTTGAGCGCTCTCATCATCCACTAAAATTCATACTACCTGAAGTGCTCCTCTAACCTAGGTAACTCCATCATCATAGTCGTTGTTAACCTTCGCTATAGATACAATACCCATTTGATCTTTCTAGTCAGGAGTCTTTGTAGTGCATCACTAAATATCTCCTATATTTTGGGGTACCCCCATCATTCAATGATGGGCACCAGAATAGTGGTAAGTACAAGTGGAGGGTCCTGTCTATCTATTGGTGTTGTATCAACCTCTTCTTTACCCTGAGCATTCTCAAAACTTGCTTATTTAGAACTAGACTCTACATTATCTAATGGTGGATGTGTATGGAAAGGTGAAATAATTGGGTTCTTTCTCCTTGAACCCTGTGGAGATGTGTCCTCTAAAGATTCTATGTCCTCTAAAGATTCTATCTTCTTTCCCTTGTCACCTTTTTGTGCCTTTGTATAATACACCACTATGGTGAAATATTTAGTGGCCTCAGAACTAGATGATTGTGCTTTCATGTTTCTTTTTTAGGCACTTATTTAGAAGAGAAAACATTTTTAGGAGGCATTGGACCTGCAATTACACCTTCATTAGTAAGTAAATGAAGAAAATAAAGCAAAAGGAAAAAATAAAAGTTCAGTGTGCATATACTATTTTGGGTACGAGTAGAGGATACCAGTCGTATGGAGTGGTATGACTTGTATGATCGAGTCGTATGGTACTCAGTGCATACAAGGGTGTTCACTGGCTTGGTTACGAGTCCTCCTAATGAGTTGTAAGTTAAGGTACAACTCGTTACCAACACACATAAGCAAGTTAGCAACAAAAGTCTAAACTATGGCATTTACCCAGGTCAGTATGACTTAAGTGTATAAGTCGTATGGTTCAGGTATGACTTGTTTAGGCTAGTCGTACCTTTGCTAGAACCCAAACTTAGTTAAAATTTTATGTTGTCAATGGGTATGAGTCATGTTATGACTCGTTACTTGTGGGTACGAGTCATAAGATATTTCATATCCACTGCAACATAATGGTCCAACCTTAGAGTTGACTCCAAATCAAATTTCCCAAACTACCCATCTACTTTATTCAACAATATTATCCAAATTTAATCAAAGAAACAACCAATTTAAACACCCAACATAAATGTAACCCCTAATTTCCATTTTCAACTAAAATCTAAGAACTAGGGTACCTAAAACGCAACAAATACGTAAATTTAACTTAAACTAAATTCAAGATATATCACATTGATAATTCCAACTTGAAATATAATGGGATTGAGTTTGAAAACTCACTTGAATGAGTGCAAGTGTAGGTTTCCTGATTTCAATCCTTTTTCCACCAAATTTATGTTTAGATCGATGCGAGTCAAGAATTAAAGTAAGTTGGTAAGTGATTTGAGTTGTTTTAAATTGAATTTGTGCATTGGCAGCCTAAAAATTAGGTAACAATGGTGGTGGGTGCATTTTGGATCTCGAGTACTCGAAGGGTACCCTATTCTTTTAACTTAAATGCTAGGGCGGAAGTACCCGCGACCCTGACCTAGTAAACTTAGGTATGAGTTGTGTGTATGACTCGTACCCAGGCTTATGGTTTATTTCTTTGACTCATATAGGCCTCGAACTTTACCTGGGTTCTGGAGTGGATACAACTCAATGTTACGAGTCGTACCTTAAGGGTATAACTCATTCTGAAAATGATATCTATTCCAGAAACTTATTCCTGATTCTGATTTTTCTTCCAGGTCCATACGACTCCTACTCACGAGTCGTCCCATATAGGTACAACTCGTAAAGAGTCCGTATGACCAAACCTCTCAAAATGTTTTGGATATTTTCTGCAATCTTTAGTCCTGAACACTGAACAAACATATTACCCTATAAATAAATAAGTACACAAACTTGGGTTTTCTCCCACGCAGCGCTTGATTTAATATCGCGGCACGATATGGCTATGTTGGGTACTCAGATTTCACCAACTAGCCCATGGGTTGCGTCCCATGTAGCGCTTGATTTAACATCATGGCACGACGTAATGACCTTGGTTACTCAGACTTCACCAAGGTCCATTTCAAAGATCATCTTCATTTCCTTAGTGTTACCCATATAATGCTTCACTCTTTGACCATTTACCTTATACGAGGCTTTACCATCCTACTTCCAAAGCACCATATGGAAACACTCTTAGCACAGTAAATGGATCATACCATCTAGACTTCAACTTACCTGGAAACAAGCAAAGCCTTAAGTTGTAGAGCAATACTTGGTCACTTTTTTTAAAGATTCTTTTCTCAAATTTTCAATGATGATGCAACTTCATTTTCTCCTTGAAAAGTGTAGAACTTTTATATGCTCGGAGTTAGAATTCATATAACTCATTCATACTGTTCATTCTTGACTTGGCTGCATATTGCCACTTAAAATTCTACTTCTTTAAAGCCCACAGTGGTTTTATGTTCAAACTCAATAGGCAAGTGACAAGACTTCCCATACACTAGCTGATAAGGTGAAACACCAATTGGGGTCTTGAATTCTATTCGGTAAGCCCAAAATGCATTATCTAATTTTTGTGACCAATCAGTCCTATTGGCATTTACTGTTTTTGCTAAGATTGAGTTAATTTCTCTGTTGAACACCTCAACTTGTCCACTAGTCTATGGATGATAAGGTGTCCCAACCTTGTGTTTCACTCTATACTCTCAAGCAGACTTTTGAATAGACGATTACAAAAATGTGACCCACCGTCACTAATGATAGCACGTGGCATGCCACATTGAGAAAAGATGTGTTTTTTCAAGAATGCAATGACACTACATGCTTCATTATTAGGAAGCGCAATTGCTCCCACCAATTTTGAAACATAATCCACAACCACAAGTATATACTTCATTCCAAACAAACTCACCAAAGGACCCATGAAGTTTATAACCCATACATCAGACAATTCTAATTCTAAGATAGAAGTCATAGGAAGTTCATCGTGTTTAGTGATGTTTCCTTGTCGTTGACATTGATCTCAAGCAGAAGCAAAATCATATTCTTCTTTATAAATTGTTGGCCAATAATACTCACATTGCAAAATTTTATGGGCAGTGCGGGTTCCTCCATGATGACTCCCACTGGCGAAGAATGACAAGCCTCAAGTATACTCATCATCTCCACCTCAGGTATGCATCTACGAATAATCCCATCCGCATAAATTCTGAATAAATAAGGCTTATCCTAGTAAAATTTCCTTACCTCATGCATAAACTTCTTTCTTTGTCGGAAGAAAAAATCTTCTGGGACTGGTTCACTTGCTAGATAATTTACATAGTTTGCAAACCATGGAATTAGATCTTGGGAAGCTGCTAAAATTTGCTTATCTGGGAAGCTGTCATCAATTGCAAGTCCATTTTAAACATTCTACATAGACTCCTCCTCAAGCCTAGACAAAAGATCTATGACTTGATTCTCAGTGCTTTTTTTGTCCTTGACCTTGAAATCGAATCCTTGGAACAATAAAACCCACCTAATCAGTCTAGGTTTTGCATCCCTTTTTTCCATTAAGTACCGCAATACTGCATGATCAGTGTGTATAATCACCTTTGTACCAATCAAATAAGACCTAAACTTCTCAAAGGAAAAAATGTAACGACCCAACATCGCCTCTCGGGACGTCACACGGTGCTTGAGGATACAAGTATCCCCAAGCTAACCCTTTGAGCCTGTTTCTACTAATAACACTCATTTCAAGATGAAATAATTCAAACACTAGCATAGTCATATCATATGAAAGGAAATACGGAGAAAATGCTCGGTCCAAATGACCAAGCAATATCAGAAACCTCAACACAACCATAATTTGATAACTAGTCTAACAAAGCCTCTACTAATCCATGAACTAGAGAGCCATTGGGACAGCTCACCAACTGATTCGAAATGAAATGAAAGTAAAAACACAGTCTCTTAAACGCAGAAATGTATGAACATAGGTCCTCTAACCATGAGGACTCACCACTGTATAAATGTAGACAGAGGTACTCAAAAGTCACTGACGAGGTTGGGACTGAGAACCTGAACCTACATTATAAGATAATGTAGCACATAGACGTATATGTGGATCAACACTTGGGAATGTACTAAGTATATGGGGTTGCATGTATTTATATAAAACAACATCAATACTCTTTAATCAAATCATGCATGCAATAAGTAATGTCTCACATGGCTTGAATAAGTATAAAATGTATAGCTCATGAATCATGTAGAATGGAGCATGTTACACAAATCTCGTGAGTCATCATAGTTTAACTTTGAAATCGGTAATCTTCTCTTTTTCTCATTACCCATAGGCTAAAGGAGACTTTAAACAATACTTTCAACTCATTCATATATCTCCTGGAGAGTAAAACTTCTTTAATACTCAAGGACTCATAACTCTTTTGAACTCAAATACTTAGAATTTGAAGTCATATAACTTTGGAACATACTTGGAGGCATTTCATTCACGTTAGGAAAATATCTCATTTCAAGCTTTAGGGAAAAATACTCATATCAAGGGAAAGTATTTTAGTTTTAAAGAAAAATATCTTATCTCAATGGAAAAATACTTTAGTTTAGGGAGGTAACTGATCTCAAAGTTTAAATGTCAAGGGAGGTTCTCTTAACCGACATAAACCATGCAAGCTACATGGAGTCCAACGTTTTGTCCTCCTAAGAAAGAGACCTCACATTGGGGAGAGGCGTCATACTCTTGCCAGGGAGTATAACCTAGGTCCAGTGATCACTAAACAAACTCGGCCTCGGGCCCAATATCAACTCAGACATAGGCCCAATAATAATCATAAACTCGGCCTCAGGCCCAACCTAATGTGGCACGTAGTTTTAGGGTAAGAAACCATAGTAACTTACCCACTCGGTGCTAAATACTACTCCTTTTAGATTATCTGCACTCATCTCGTAAAAAATCCACTTTTAGAAATAATCTCATGGTTCACCACGAACCCAATAATCAAATCTGTAATCTCATGTAGTAGATTGGATTTCAAAACTCAATGACCATTAGGTCAAAACATTTCTCAATAATCTCAGAATACTCAAATCATAGGTGCTTATAGCACAGTAGTTCATAAAATCTCAAGTCTCAAGTAGGGTTTAATAACCCATAGTTCAATCTCAAGTTAAAACTCATCAAAAGCATAATAGATAGCATATAGATTCATAACTCACATAGAAATCTGAAAATTTCAGTAATTTATCTCAAAATCTCAACATACTCATATACTTCAATGTTTTGAATATTTCAACTATTAACTTCTCAAGGATTAAAATCATGGGGTATTGACCAAGCTGTAATTTCTCAAGAAAACATGTAAAAATCATGCCATTAGACTCTCAATTCAAGGAAAACATCAAAAGCTTGCAACCAATAACAATGGGTGAAAACCCCCAATTCAATTTCATGTAAAATCTTATAAATTGTAGAGAATTATAGTTTAAATAAGCCTTTGGGCACAAGGGTGAAAGGATTACCTTTGTTCGAAACCCCACATACGTAGAATTAGAATCTATAGATGAACTCTTACTTTTAGGACTCTTTTCGTACTCTTGAATGAGGGTTCTTGAAGCCTTTGACTTGGGAACCTTGAATCTTGACTCAATTTAGAGAATCTATGGTGGATTCTTGAGATTCTTAGAAGAGGTTTTGGATACTTAGGGTTTTTGTTGAGAGAAAACTTGAGAGAGATTCCATAGAATGCTTGTAAATGACCTTGATTTGGTGTTTTCACAGTTTAAGAGGCTTGGAAAAAGTCCAAAATGCCGTTTTAAAACTTCTGTAGGAAGCTGAAAAAAATTGAACTGGGAACCCGATTTCATGGGCCACCGCGATGCACCACTATCGTGGTGGCTCACTGAAAATTGACAAATGTAGTCACCGCAACATGGAGCCATATGTTGTCCCACTAGTTATGACCTGGAACTTCAGCGCGACACGTCACAATTACGCTAGGCCACTGGAAATTGATTATTGGGAAATTGGGGTCCTCCGCGATGCGCCACCATCGTGGAGTTACACTGGAAATTGACAATTGTCAAATAGACCCTCTTAACAATGTGCCAAGCACCAAAATGATGCTGTTTTACGACTAGGAATTAAATTAGCCATAACTTCCTTCCCGGGTATCGAATTTGGGTGAATCTTATATCGACGGAAAGCTTAAAAACTTTCCCATGTGATAAAAAGTAGAAATTAGGGAAATTCTATATGGTTAACATGATAATCACTTAGGAAGTCACTTCTTAATCTTTTTGGTTTGGAATCATGCCTCACTTGACACGCCCTAAGTTTCATTCTATGAGAGAATTTCGCGGGGTCTTACAAAAACCACTGCCAACAACTCTTATTCCATTACAGTGTAGTTCTTTTGAGCAGGATTTAGTGACTTTCTAGCATAGTAAATAGGATGAAGGATCTTCTCTTTTTGTTAACTTAGTACAACCCCTAAGGTCAAACCACTCTCATCACACATAATCTCAAAAGGCAAGGACCAATCTGGAGATACAATAATATGAGCAGTCATCAACTTCTCTTTTAGACATTTAAAAGCCTTCAAGCATGCTTCAGTAAACTCAAATTTCACCTCTTTCTCAAGAAGACTACAAAAAGGGTTCATAATATTGGAGAAATCCTTGATGAATCGCCTATAAAACCCGGCATGTCCCAAAAAGCTAAAACACCTTTCACTGAAATTGGTGGAGGTAATTTATCAATCACTTCAACCTTTGCTCTATCTAACTGAATACCCCTTTTTGAAATTTTACACCCATATATTATATACCTTCTTTGACCATAAAATGACACTTTTTCCTTATTAAGCACCAAGTTGGATTCTTCATACCTTTGTAAAACATTGGCCAAGTGAAGCAGACAGTCATCAAAAGAATCGCCAACAACTGAAAAATCATTGATAGATACTTCTATAGTATCTTCTACCATATCAGATAAAATTGATATCACGGAAAAAAATCCATAACGTAGAAGTAATGGAATCAGGTGATGCCTCATATTCCTGCTGGGACACAAAAGTATACAACTTGTTCTGACCTACACTAGAACCAGGAGCAGTAACAGAAGCAGATGCCATCCCACCAGGTGTAGGAGCATAAGATGAATCCATAAGAATCTTATTCGCCCCTGTAGCGACTTTACTAATCGGACAATCCTTGAGCCGATGGCCTACCTGACCGTACTTAAAGCACTTATCCCTTCCTTCCTTATAATAACCCCAATGAGGATGATCGAAGAACTAACAAACAGGACACAAAAAAACTAAATAACCTCCGCTTGCCTGTGATTGGGCAACGTATGCTCGAGAATTATCACCACTTTGGTAACGCCTATCTCCAGAATATTGTAGGTAAGGAGCATTGGTAGTAGAGAAAGAACTAGAACCCCCCTCCCCCCCACTTTTTTTCTACCACTTGCCACCATGCCCACTTCCTTGAGACCGCGCACCTCCCTAGTCTGAAAACCTACTCTACTTTCTCTACCTATCCCCAAACTCTATTTGTTTTCTATTCTCATCCTTGACCTATTGCATATGAATAACAACCTCAAGATATCCATATATTTAATTAACAAGGAAGTCTTGCTCTCTAGAATCAAATCTATATTTAGCCCGAACCATAAACCTAAGGCTCTGATACCAACTTGTCACAACCCGAACGAAGGACTAATGAGAATCAAAAATCAAACTAGGATTGGGGACCTCCTCCTTTACCCAACCCAACCACCTTATGCAACCTTAGATAAGCTAAATTTTGAGCATATAAAAAGATTGTGCAAATTCTCTCTTAAAGACTATGGGATAAGGTCACGACCGTGTTCGACCCAATCGAGTCCACCCATACCAAACCAAAATTCCTACCTTCTAACCATACCGAACCAATATGCTAATTAATCCCAAAATGTAACGCGATGAAATAGTGAGAAATTATGTTCGATGACTCCAGCTTCCCATATTATTCCAATGCCAAGGATGACACCAATATCGATCCCACCCATACCAACCCCCATAAATACCACAAGCCTCTAACCTAAAGAGTAAAAATATTTGGTTGGGACATGCCCCCAACCATGACCAAAACCAATATCCAGAATAGTATCAAAACGTAACAATATCCATAACATAAAATAATACCTTCTAAAAGGATAAAAGCTTACCACTTCAGTCCAAATGCTGTCCCCGAGTCAATCACTGTGTAGAGGAGTCAAACGGCCGATTACTGCATAACGTGCGTATATAACCACCAGTAAAAAGGTTAGCGAATGACCACTAGCATGAAACTCAAGGTAAGGATAAAATAATGCCAGTTATAAACCCAAGTAAAACCATTCATAATACATGCAACCATACATATATATAAGTGTCAGGAAAGAGAACCAAGTTTAACATTCCCTTAAAACCTTTACCTGGGCTATGTATCTTAGCCATCCTAACTACTCATGGGTGATACGGGTTCAACTCCCCCTACTGAAAGGGCCCTAGTGCATATAGCGCACGACCAAGGAATATCCCATGGGATGACTAGGATATACCCCAATATAAAATGTGACATATACACATGGTCATCAAGACCCCACATATCGATAAATATGAGTTTTAAGTTCTTAGGCCCCCCGGGACCGCCACCTTCCATGGCCTTTCTACACACCCCATCATTAATACTTAATTAAAACCATTTCTTAGTAATTAAACCAATCTATTTACCATTTTATTAATCAAGGTTAATATTAGTGGCATCATCATACCACTCCATTACTTACAAGCAATATATATTGCCAAACCATTTAGGTTAAGGGGATTTTAGGTGTCCTTTCAAGAGACTTCCATGTTCTCCACAAGCAAAACCATTTAGCCTTTAGCATTTTTAAAATCATTTAAATAATTTAAATCTTTATTATATAAGCTGAAAACAAGAAATAGTTCCATTAAAAGAAGTCAATGCAATGAACATATCTTGATAAGCATTTTATCAAACACCTTAGGGGCATAATATAACCAAAACCAATTCCAAAGACCATTAAACCATTACCATGCAATCCAATTGTCCAAAACCACCATTAATGCATATAAAAGCATAACTAAAAGCATAGAAAACCATAACCAAGAATTCAATATCAAAACCCCCAATAATAGTTGAAAAACCAAAAGCATGAAATAGTAAAACCATGAAATCAATCATAAAAACCATGACTTTAGTTGAAAATACAATGAAGGAAGAGAATCATGCCTTATACCGAAGGAAAATGACAGAAGAAAATCACCAATGCAATTTCCAAAGCAACCCCTTAGTCGAAAGCCTAACTTCCTTGCCCCAAAAGCTATTGAGAGAATTATTGGATGTTTTAGAGTAGTTTATAAGTGTTAATGAATAGAACAATAGGGTAAATAACCTCCTAAGTATATTAGAAGTCGTGGCTCCTAATTAGGATAAGTAGGAAAATGTCTATATTACCCCCACTTAAGTTGCACAAAATTCCATCCCAGGGATACGACTGACCCTTATGAGTCGTAACCTTCTATATGATTAGTTTCCACCACTCGTATCTAATTCTCAACACTTAGATCAAACACTCTCCAATATACGACTCATCCAACAAAGTCATAACCATAGCCTACGATCTGTACCCATTACTTATATCCCTGGTAGAAGGAAATACTAGGAGTATCAAACATTGTCCACCATACGAGTCCTTGACATGACTCATACTAATCCCTACAACTCGTATCCCTTAGTCATAACTATTTCAGTGACTAAAACCCCAAAACCATCCCACTAACTAACACTAGTCAGCATAGAATAGGACTATTCCACTCGTTCCCCAGCATACTGCTCGTACCCTTGAGTCATATTAGGTTCGGAGGATGGGAATTCCAGGAAATTTTCTAAGGCCAAAACCTAGGATATAATAATCGGGTGTTTTGATTCAGAGATTGACCATTCTCGAGTGGAAATAAGGGTGGATTACCATGGACTTTATTAGTAGGCTGCCTTGTTCTTACCATGGTTTTGATGGTATTTGGGTCCTTGTGGATCAATTAACCCAGTCGGTATATTTCAGTTTTATTCAGATGTCTTCCAGTGCTGAGAAGTTTGCTCATATCTATGTTAGTGAGATAGTTCTTTTGTATGGTATGCCTATATCTATCATTCAAACCAAAGTTCAGTGTTCACTTCTAGATTTTGCAGAGTATTTTCAGAAGAGTTGGGTATTTAGGTAGATCATAGTACCGCCGTCTATCCTCAGATTATTAGGATCTTAGAGCATACCATTCAAGTTCTCGAGGATATGGTCCACACCTGTGTTATGGATTTTAAAGGTCAGTAAGAGCAACACTTAGACTTGGAAGAGTTTCCCTGATTGGATGGTTTGAGACCTTTGAGATTATACCCTATGGTATAGACTTGATTTAGGATTTGTTGGATAAATTCAGGGTTATTGATATGCTATGGTTTCATAATACTTTTGAGGCTTAAAATGATAAAATATGTTTTGCGTTGTGATTTGTAGGAAATCAAGTTTTGGAGTTGAAAAGGAGAAAAGATATGAAGATTAAAGTTTTTGGGACACTTACGTGGGTACCTACGCCCCATAGGTACTACCTACGCGGAGTAGGTGACAAATATGTGACAAAAAATTAAAGTTCAAAGATTCAAAAGTTGAAGAAATTTGGCTGTCACCTATGCCAGACTACATATGGGCCATAGATAGTACCTACGCCCTAAGAGTGTCAGAACACATAAATTTTAGAGGGTTCTAATAAGTTGTAAGTTTTGGTCACCTACGATGGGATCATCTATGCCCCATAGGTGACACCTACGCCCTGTAGGTGGCCTTGTAATTGGTCAACGACTTTGATTCTCCCTTTTTGTTTAGGATTGGTTTCCTAGGGTTCCTTGTACTCTATAAATACCCTTCTGATGTTTTTAGTTAGTTTACTGACCCTTAATACTTACAATCATATATTTGATTTTGAGATTCAATTTTGATCTTGGAATTGCTTTGTTCTTTTTATTGGTTAAATTATTAATTTGAGACTTTGGGTTTTTGTCATAAATTATTATGAGATTGATTTAACGCTTCAAATTATGAATTCCATTGATTTTTTCACAGCGATGAGCGGCTAAATCCCTTAGATAGGTTTGTGGGAACCCTGGTGGATTAACAAAGTAGAAAAAGTACAACATTGTCTCAAACTAATATTCTTGCATATATTGTGATCATCTTCAGTTGAACAGACATCATAGCGGTTGCAAATATTAGGATCCCACCTATATTTACTACTTTATTCATAAGAGAGGTAGAGAGTAGGAACAGAAGATCACAACAGTAATAGGGAGTTAATTGTCAACATAAACTAATGATTTTCATCTACTTAAGATAATTATATTCATCTAATTAACTAAAGACTCAAAAGGTAATAGTTAATAAAGGATCTATGATAAGGATTAGTATAGCGACACTCTAAGACTTAAGAGGTAAAGAAAGAAATTCATCAGTTAGTCCATGAGACAATTAGTGATACATAACTTATCTAATTCTGCATGCAAGATATTGGGTTGGTTCAATAGTGCACAATAAACCTACGAAGTTAGAAGCTAAGAGGAACACTTTCCCAGTGTATGTTTTAGATTGATTATAACTAAAGCCTTCTATATTCTGTTACTTTTCACAGTTTACAACTTTAATCCCTCCATTTAAGTTTCTATACTGCCTGTTGATTTTAGCAAGTTTAAGAGAAAGTTCATATATTCCCAGTGAATTTGACCCCAACCTTAATTGGGTTACTATTTTTTGCACCGGCCACTTTATCTTAAATTTAAGGTGTAGATTTAGGAGATATGAGTGATTCAGGATAGGTTAAGGGTAGATTAGAGTGGGCAGAAGGCCTATGCAGATCATAGACTTCATGCCCTAAGATTTGTAGTGGGTGATCGGGTATTTCTATGTGGATATCCCATGAAAGTTGTAATGAGGTTCGGGAGGAAAGACAAGCTCAACCATATATATATATTAGATACTTTGAGATTCTTTACATAATTGGCGAGTGATGTTGCCCAAACTAACCTCCAAAGAAGTATGTTGTGGTCAATGCCAAATATAGTAACCCAACTAGGCTGAGGTCAAATCCATAAGAAAGATTTTGAACAGTTTCTTGGTTTGATGTAATTCAAAAGGAGTGCAGAAAAGTAAAAGGGGGGATTTTAAAAGTAACCAGTAAGTAGTAACCGATCTTGAATGCTTTGAGTTGTAAATAATAGAAGATGAACACTAAGACTGTGCCCCCCCTGGCTTCTTAACTTTGTAAGTTTCTCGTGTTCAACCTACATATTCTGAAGATCTACATGTCAAGTTGATAAGATTCGTATTATAAAAAGTCTTGTGAACGTGTTGATAAATTTCACTCTTTACCTTGTGAATCTCAGGGTGTCACCTTATTGCTCCTTGTCTATGACTTCAGATCAACCCTCATCTTTTGAGTCTCGGGTTGATTAATGTGATGGTGGAATAATAATAATGGAAGTGAATCTCAAATTACTGTATTGATCTTTATTTCCCAAACACAAACTCCTTTTTAAGGATGTTTGCAAATACAGGCTATCCCTAATCTTCTACAGTAGCTTCGAGGTCAATTTATGCAAAGAAGATGAGATACATGCAGTTTACTTTAGAATAAATGAATCTTCCACTTCCCTTATGTAGTTAATCCACCAGGGTTCCCACAAGCCTAGTCAGGGAAGTTAGTCGCTCTTGCTCATGTAATAATTCATGATAATCAATGAAGAAAGAATGTAATCAATTGTACAATAATGAGATAAATAAAATCCTGAGTCTTCAGTTGAATAAAAACCTAAAATCTCAAAAATAAAGAATCAATATTGTAAAAGTATGTAAAGGTGGGTAAAAGAATATCAAAAGTGTGTAACCAAATATAGGATAAACCCTAGGGTATTTATAGAATCTAAAAAGTTCTAAGAAATCCTAATTAAAATAAAAAAGAAAAAGTTATGTCGGTGCATGGTACGACTCGTCCATCCACTTATATGCTCATCATACAAGTCATACCATGCCCTCTCGTATCCATTCCAGTGACTGGTCTCCCAAGGCTTCAACTTTTTGAAATTCATATGATTTCTTCTTAGGATTCGTATCTTGATCATATGACTCGTGTTCTTCTCTTGTATCCACCTGGAACTTTCTTCTTTCTAAGCGTGGACACTGGTCTTCTTATGATTTGAACATACAGTCATACTCAGACTTTCGACTCATATACTTCTGAGACTTAAACTTTGGATTATAGCTTTAGACACTATTATGCTTACGACTCCCAGTAATGGCCTATACCTTCTACTTACAACTCATATAACTGAGTCTTATCTTTATTTTACTTAGTATTTTGTTTGGATATTTGGTTCTATTGTTCTTACGAGTCATACTATGAGTCATATGATGTGCTGACAACTCGTGCTATGACTCGTATCTTAATCAGACTTGGTCTTTTCTTCTATTTTTATTCCAACACTATTGTAGACCTGGTTTACCTGCAACAAACACAAAAGTGAATCATATCAACTAAAATAACCTAATTACATGCATAAATTCATGGTTTTAAGCATCAAAAGTGTCGTGTATCCATGATACATCAATGAGGTGGCATATGAGTTAGTTTTAACCCCAAATTTTGTTGTTTTTCGACAAATGTTCCATGTTTCTATGTTTTAGCACTAAATTCATGATACATATCAATTTCTTAGATAGGACTCAGTGCAGTTGGATAAGTGGTTAACCTTCATGGAGGAACCTATGATTATTTTGGCTAGTGATGTTAAGTGGTTGTGCACTAGAGAGATTCCAGTAGTTAAGGTTTAGTGGAGGCACTACGTATTAAAGGTGGCTACATGGGAGATCTAGAGAAAGATTCAAACCTAGTATCCTCACCTATTCGAGGCTTTAGGTACATCCTAATCGTTTACTTTTATTGATGAAAGTTTTTTTTTTGTAATGGATAGTGTCATTACCCTCCAGGTCATTTTCTATATTCATGCTCATCTTTGTCATTTAGAGCTTTCCAATAGCTTCCCCAAGTTATTTATGACTTGCTGGAATTGATAGTTCAATTATCAAGAAGTTCATTTTGTTTTTAGAGACAATTCTTTATTTTGAAGCCACTACTAGTTCAAATTGGCCATCGAGCAAAAACTTTAGTTAAACGACCTTATATTCCAATTCTGAGAGTTTCGTCAGCGCTGACACATTGACTTTAGGTTAGGTGGTGTTGAAACCCTGGGGGTTGCACCACACTATAAGGGACCATGTCCCTCAAAATTAGTCAAAAACAATAAAACCGTAATTTAACTAGGAACATAACACAATGCAGGAAACTTAAAGAACACAAGATTTAACATGTAAACCCCTTTGCTCAAGGAAGGAAAAGCCACGGCTTGCCCTTACAACCACGCAAAAATTCACTATAATCAACTTATTGATTGCGGACTCGAACTTAAGCCTAACTCTAGGCTCTTCCTGGTTGTAGTAACTCTACTACAACTTCACCTTGACAACTTTGCCAAGACTCCTCAACACTGGTTAACTCTAACCCATTTCAAACTTAGGCAACTCTACCTGAGTACTCTCAAAGTAAAAATAAATGAGCATTACTTTTATAACTTGAGCAGTTCTGTTACAATTTAAGACTCACTTAAGAACACTCACTCTTTTTATGTATACAAGAAATAATAATTTGAGCTATACTTAAGCAATGAAGAACACTGAGTTTTTGCATTTTTCTCACTCTTCAATTTTTGAATTTGCAAAAACCACTTGATAAATAAACATCCTTGCCATTTTATAATAGAGTGATGATTAAGGTTGAAATATAATTTGACCAGGTGTCCTAAGTAGTACAAGTAACACCCACACAGTTTGTTACACAAGAGGACAAAACTATGCAACCTGTGCCAGCTGTACTGTACCTTTGAACATCTAGGGACCTGGTCCCTTGAAGTCAGATTCTGATCATCAAAACAAGATACAACAATTTTCTCCCATTTTGTTGATAACAAACCATCCATAACATTTTGAACATCATTACACATTCACCATATTTAATCAGTGTGATTACTATTACTAAAGATGAATGTTCCCCCTATCATGAAACACCATCCATGCTTTCATTATCAAGCAACTCAGGGACCTGGTCCATTGTTGTCATTTGTAGCAATAACTCAACTCTCTTTCTTCCCTCTATTATAATGCATTTGCTTTCCCCTATCATAATGTCTTATCATACTTCCCCTTATCAATATGCACCATTATTTTTCCCCACACCTGGTCTTTACATATGTGGTCTTTACACATGAAGTCAGTTTTCCCCCTTTTTTCATCTTTGAAGAGGAATAATAGTGAACCAATAGCAAAGATAAGTACAGGTTAGTTAACTCATAGACACTGGGCAATACTTACATGAAGAATAACTATAAAATAAAGGAGACAAATGAGGTACACAAGCAAAATTCATCCATTTTTAAAATAGAAGTCAGTACCAGTACGATCATACCAAAATAACACATAAATAAACTGTCTTTAGGAGCCAACATAATAACCAAAATATGATATTAACACATGATTATTGAGAGAACGGGAATAACAGGGTTTAGGTAGAGGGTGATTTTAAGCAGTATCTCCATTCTTGCACTTTCAACACTGTGGGCATCCAATAATTATTTGGTGAGGGCCTTCACTTCTGTATTCAATCCTTGAACTTCACTAGTTAGTTCTACCACTTTTTCCTAGAGTTTTGCATTTTTAACAGCAAGTTCATCTGTAGCACTTGGTCCCTCAGAAGATAACTACTGATTTTACAACTTCAGTGCACTATCTCAGCATCTTGGGCAGCCAACTCGGTCCTTAAATCCTCTATTTCCTTCCATAACTTTTCTTAAGCAGCTAGCAACTTAGATAGTTGAGATATTGATCTATCTTTTCCCTCTATACATTCATTCTCCTCAAGAGTTGTCAAATTGAACATTTTCTTGGCTGTTCCTGGTGT
Source organism: Capsicum baccatum var. pendulum (assembly GCA_030864225.1). Taxonomy (NCBI): domain Eukaryota; kingdom Viridiplantae; phylum Streptophyta; class Magnoliopsida; order Solanales; family Solanaceae; genus Capsicum; species Capsicum baccatum. Next base: position 26,745,496 of record CM061558.1, on the reverse strand, counting down.
TCCTTTAGTTCCATCCATACTATAATGTTCAAACACTGTGTTCAAGAGATATCCATATGGCATATTTGCCTTTTTTTTCATGACGCACTTTATGCATAAGCTCTATCATTAGAGCAGGAAGACTTACCAATTCAAACTTGCTCAAGCATTCAATCAAAAAATAGTTCAACCAGTGGTGGTTGTTCTTCTTTTAGATCTTAGCAACAGGACTTTGTTAATGAATTTAAATACCACTTAATACTCACTTATCAGTATTTTTTTTCACTGTAGTTATGGAAGTCCCTCCTACCTTTGATGCACTGATCATGAACTCAGTTGAGGGTTGCAGCTTTACAACTGTCCTCATACCTATTATAGGTATATCCAGGATCTTTCCTAATGATTCTTCATCCAGATTGATAAGATTTCCTTGTACCTAGGAATTCAAACTTAGCCCATCTTCTGAGAATTGTATGGTGTAATAAAATTACGTTAGCTCATTTTTAAAGACCATCGGTGTTGTTTACTCAAATAGATGTAGCCATCCTTGGTGCCTAACATATTCTACCAACTCTACCATCCCAGGCATCTCATAAATTTTAGGACCAAAAACTCTTCCTGACAAAACCTTTTGTGTTTTCAGATTAACGATCCTTCTTTCTCTAGATGTGTCTTTCTTTTCTTCCTCCCTTTTTATTCCTTAGGGCTCACTCTTTGGCTCTTATTTTTTAATTTTTTTCTCTTTCTTGAAGTAGGTTAAAGTCTTTTCTTTTCTTGACAACTATATGTTTTTGGCTCACTCCATCAGAGCTACCAAAGCTTGACTTGGAGGACCTAATCCTCTCAGCAACAAGAATATTCTTTCTTATTTCTTTGGTAGCAACACCATATCCTAAATTCAAGTTCTTACCTCTTTTAACCTCCACAACTTCAATATATTCATTTTCCTCTACTGTAATAATTTTCTAGAGTCTTCTTCTTTTCATGGTTTGAAGTTTTGTTAGTTTTCATGAAATCTTCCAACATTTTTCTTTTAGTTCCTCTTGCAAAATAGTATCTAGTTACTTTCACCTCAGAGTTCATAACTTTATCCTTTCCTCTACTTCCCCTCAGTTTCTTTATAGAATTATCTTAGAGGCACTTCATCCTCGTCCTTCTAATTGTCCTTACTTAGAGGTAACAATATATCTTATCCCTTATTCACTTTATCATTATCACCAACTTCCTATTCCACTCCACCAACTAAGATTTTTTTGGTGTCATATGTAAGTAGGAGTAAATTCTCAGCTACCTAGTTCTCATTGCAGGAAAGATCAATCCTTTTTACCGGAATTTCTTCAAAAAATATCTAAGAAAAAATAATGTTTGAATTTAAGGGTGTAAGAGAATCAGGTGCTTGTTGTGTTTCAGAGGATTCAACTTCTTCAAACTTTTCAGATATCCTAGGAAATTAGAAGTTTTTGAGTAGTTTTGACTTTCATGTAGAAAAGAAAGTTTGAAGTTGAGAAATTTCTTGTTCTATTAGTGACCCAAACCTTTGGTTTATATTATCTATCATGATTGGTTGAGCATAAATTTCCAAGGTTAAGGAGGGTTAAATGGAGACTGACTAGACTGTGGGTTCTGGACTTTCTAAGGATGATTCGGTTAGACAAATTGACTCAGGTTATTGTAGGAGACTTGAGGTGAAATTTTCCATGGTTTTGATTTTTGAAGAATCAAAGTGTTTAATTTTGATATGTTCATTTTGATTTTCTGAAATTTAATCTGCTTTAGGGTTTTTAGCTGGGTTTGAGGAAGTAGTAATATCATCCATTTGATTTTGAGAAATAGAGATGAACCATTTTGGTTTAGAAACAATTATTGATTTAGAAAGATAATATAGTTCAAAAATAATGACAAAAAGGTCTGATTTAGTAATTTTAAGATGTGACCAATGTCATTAAGAGATGTTTGTTTTGAACTGACATGTCTGAACCTAATAAGTAGGACTCTTTATTTTACAAAGGAACTGACTATTTTTTATAGAAAAAGAATACGCATGGCCCTTTTCAAGTAGCATTTTATGATTATTAGAGCATCATGTATAGGTACTGACATAAGATGAGACCAGATCCCTCACTTTTGAGTGAATTTTCAAATTTCTGCTTGCCATATTTTTTCACTTCCTAAGATGTTTCCATGGGTGTATACCCGAAAAGGTATGGTACTGAGTTACACTAATATGCCCCCATTTTATCAAGGATACCTACCTCCTTATCATAACCGATTTTGCGAGAAATCATAGATTCACATGTTAGGTCAGGTCAATTTGATCAGTTTCATCTTCAACTTAAGCTGGGATCAGTGAATGGTAATCTATGTCTTCACCATTATCATATGCTTTTTTATCTTTTTTCTTATCATCTTTATCACCACCAACCCTAATCCTTCAACCCATAGAGATTTCCCCACCCCTTTTTTGAACTTTCAGCTATAATTTGCCAGGGACCAGGTCCTTTGTATTCAACTATGTCAAAATAAGACACCTCCACCTTGAAGTGTCTTAAGAGAGATAGCACAGTGAGACCTCTCATAATTAAGCTTTGAACACAATCAATCAATGAACTATTTCTGACCGCAATCCCCTTTCTCACACTTAGTACCATGATCACTTAGTGGATTTTAGAACCCATTTCAGCTTAAGTTCCTAGTAGGAGGACAATGGTGTGATCAGAACCTTCTTGGCCCATCTAGGTAGAGAGTTCCTTTTCACCCTTTTTAGAGACTTGCATCCTTTTGGATGTTCATTCTTCTGCTGAATATATTTATTACTTCTCATTTTAGCCTTAATCCAATGTTGACACCTTTCCTTCACATGTCCATCTCTTCCACAGTGAATGCACAGGAGTTTGTACCCTTGTCTTATAACATCATGAGCAACCATTACCTTTGATCCATTAGTTTGGAATTCTCTTTGATAGCCTAGGACTCTACAAATATTAACATATTGATTAGACAAATTAGAAAGGATCTGTGAAGAAGCATTTTATTTAAGAGACTTGTTGAGCTCTTCTCTCAAATAGACCAGGTCCTTTTCTAAATCTTCATACTTGTGCAGTTCATACTTAAGGTGTTTTTAAGAATCCCTCAGTTTTTCTTCAATATCAATCTAAAGACTTGAAGTTTCCTTCTTCTCTTTACCATCTACATCATTTCCTTTCTTTAGTTGGCTCATACGACTCAGCTTTTCATATTTCAATTTAGTGACCATTTCTTTAGTTTAAGATATTCGAGGAGTTAAGGCAATCAACTCAAGATCTTATTTCTCTACTTTATCCTATAAATCATTCTTCTCAGTAGTTAGTTCACATACAGAGTCTATTAATACACTTGCAAGACTTTTTATCTTTCTAGCTGTGTAGTTATTTAGGTTTTCCTTAATATTAGAGAGAGTTACCTCTTTTTCTTCTTCATTGTTTGTGTTTGCCATGGAAGAAAATAAGGAATCATAGATAACTGGATGATATTTTACATTTAACATAGACACACCTCCAGGCTACTCATCTTTATCAAATTCACTGGAAGAATCTCCCCATGCTTCTAGAGCTTACTTTACTACATACTCAACTATAGTTTTACTTCTTGATTTTTCAGGGATCTAGTACCTGTTCTTTTCTTTATCACCTTCAGTCTTGAGATACTCCTGATATTACAATTTGTGTATTGGAAAATCCTTAATGAAATGCTTAGGACTTCCATATTAGTGACAGACCTCAATATTTCTTCCTCTTCTGCTGCTGTTTTCTCTTTTTTGGAATTGACAACTTTTCCTCATTGTTTTGACAATACTTTTTGCCAAATAGACAACATATATGTCCTCTTATACTAAATCAGGTTTTGGGGCCTTTAATGCCAAAGATTTTTCCCTTGTTACCTCATTCTTCTCCAACCCTTGCTGCTTCTTGAGCTCATGAGTCTATAATTTTCCAATTAATTCATCCATAGTGAGCATCTTTTGGTTTCTTATCTTAGTTATAGCATCCACTTTGGTTTGCCAGGACTTATTAAGAACACAAAGAATCTTTCTCACTTTCTTATATAATGGAATCACTTCTCCCAACTAGTGAAACTCATTTGTGATAGAAGTGAATCTTGTATGCATTTCTTGGATTGTTTCTCCTTCTTTCATGGTGAAGGTTTTATACTGAGTAGTAAACACGTCTACTTTTGAATCCTTCACATCAGTGTTAACTTCATGAGTAGTCCTCAAGAACCCCCAGATCACCTTAGCATTTTCACAGGCTGAGATTCTGTTATATTCATCAGGTCCAATGCCATAAACTCACAGTTTTTTGTCCTTGTATTTTTTTTAATTTTCTTTCTATCTTCATCATCATATTCTATCCTGTTTTTTACTTCCATTCTTGTTATTTCTCCTTCTTTGACTTATTTAACTAAAACATGAGGACCATATAGAATTATGGCCATAAGTTCACTATCCTCATCCATAATAAAGTCAAATATCCTGGTTTACCGCTACCTATAATGCTGTCCATGAAATCTAGGTGGTCTAGTGGTAGATTAGCCTTTTTCTAGGTTTGGTGGAGCTGCCATGCTAACCAAATCACTCTAAGTGTGAACCTTTGGAGTGTTCTAGATCTAATACCAATTTTTAAAACCCTAAGGGTTGCACCACACTTAAGGGACCAGGTCCCTCAAAATCTGTCACTGCAATAAAATAGTAATTTAACCAGGAACAGAACACAATGCAATAAACTTAAAGAACACAAGATTTAACATGGAAATCCTCTTGCTCAAGGGAGGAAAAACCATGGCTTTCCCTCAAAAGAACCCAAAAGTTCACTATAATCAACATCTTGATTACAGAATCAAGCTTAAGCCTAACTCTAGGCTCCTCCTACTTGTAGTAACTCTACTACAACTTTACCTTGGCAACTCTTCCAAAACTCCTCAACATTGGTTAACTCTAGTTAGTTTCAAACCTAGGCAACTCTACCTAAACACTCTCAAAGTAAAAGTAAAAGAGCATTACTCTTATAACTTGAGTAATTCTCTTACAATTTAAGACTCACTTAATAACACTCACTCTTTTTATGTATACAAGAGAGAAAAGCTTAAGCTATACTTGAGCAACGAAGAACACTTAGTTTTTGCCTTTTTCTCACTCTTGGTGATTTAATTTATCTCATTTATAGACCAAAATCCACCCATGTTTAAGGATAAATTTTCCTTGAGCATAGCGGGACGTTGTGTTGGTTTTGAATGTACAATTCTGTAAACGGTCCCCACATGATATTTTTTGCATAATTTTGGACCTAAAGCACAATATTGCAATATGGGTCTCATTATTCTCATTTTTTCAAGTAGATTGTGATTTTGATAGTGTGGCACCTTATGGAAGCTTCTCGAAAAGGGAAATCAGTGATTTAGGAAATTCTTCAGGATCTTCTTGGTATCCAGATAGGCTAGGTTTACCTTCTACATATATTAAGCTATCTCATAGTATTATTATGATATTATGCTAGATATGTGATAGGATTTAGTTGTTAGAAGTATGAATGAGAATATTTGGTTTAGTTGGACCATTTAGGCCCGTGAAACCATAACTCAGAGTAATTATCTTAGTTATTCATGTTTTAGGTGAATTGGGCTTCATGGTCCATGTTTAGAATAGAAATGCCTTAATTACTCAGGCTAGGTGAAATTGCCTTAGTCATTCATGTTTAGGGTGGAATTGTCCTTGCTTAAGTTAGGGAAATTGACTTAGTTGATATTTTTTAGGTAGGATTGCCTTAGTTGTTCATGTTTTGGAAGGTTACTATCACAACCCGAACCAGGGCCTAGTCTTGTGAGGCATCGCACGTCCAACCAGGATTGGAGCCCACCCCTAATAGCCATATGTAACCTCTTTGTACCCACGTCAGATAAATTTCGAACATATAACAAGATAAATTATTAGTAATTGAAAGACCTTTAATAAATTCCATAACCATACCCAACCAAATACCTGACTAAATGTCCAACCGGTGTTAGCCCTTTAGCCAACACTAATATGAAGGCTGACACCAATACCGACACCACCCATGCCTATAGTTGTCTGACAAAAACTCTACCTAGAATCCATAATATCTGCTCGACATAAGCCCCCGACCATAGCCAAAACCAAACCATGGAAATAAGAAATTAAAAGAAGACCATAGCATGGAATGGAGCCTTCAAAAGTATGGAGGAATCTAAGTCTGACTTAAAGTTGTCCCCGAATCTAAGTCACTAAGAAGGAGGAATGGTAGTATAGTCGGTTCCCGCATTACATAGGTATACAACGCCCTAAGATAGTTAACAGGGTGGACGTTTGCATGTACTCAGGAATAAGATAAAATAATGCCAGTCATTCAAAACCAAGGTAAATTACCATATGCAATCACATATATACACATATATAAATAACTATATGCAATCACATATATGCAATGTTTTAAGGATGAATTTAAACATTTACCTGGGCTATGTAGCTTTGTCTTCATAATCCACCCACGAGCTATATGGGTCCAGTGTTACCAGCTGAATAAGCCCCATGCGTGTAGCCGAACGAACCATAGATATTATAAGGGCCGAGGATTCCCATGTACCCTTTACCCCCTATGATACATATATCCAAGAATAAATTTAGGGGATTTCCATGTACCCCACAAGAATATGGTCACCAAGAACAACTCTCATGTCTGCAAACATGAGTTTCCAGTGTCCGTCCATCAAACTCATGCCTTCACGATTAGCTAGAACAACCCACCATTATTGCCCAAATTAAAACATTTAGCACATTACTAAACCACCAATTCAAGGAGTCCATTATCAAGGCATTATAAAGTGGTATCATCATATCGACCATGGCTTCCAAGCAATGTCATTATCCAACACTTAAGGGATTCCTATGTACCCCACAAGATTTCAAATTAAACCAAAAGCATGACCATTAAGGCCTTTCCAAGCCATTTAAAATTAATCATATCAATTTAGGTTCCATTAACATTTATGCAATGCAAAGGTGTCCAGATTAGTCAAACTATGTGCCAAAATTATCTCATTGGTATTATAACAAACATGTTGAGGGCATATAGTTTCCAAAAGAAAAAAAAGTATCAATTGACCATTCCCATGAATCCACATGTTCAAATCAGAATTATAACATGAAAAACCATAATTAAAGTATGGGAAAACATTGTCCAACCATAAACAACCAAAACCCCCAACATCTATTTCAAAACCAAAACAAATCCATATTAATACCATGAAAACCATATATTAAAACATGCTTTTAGTTAAACTAACAACGAGGGAGGATTAACATGCCATAGACACCAAGGAAGACAAAGAGATTCACTCTTGAAATCCCCTAATTGATTGCCTTGTATAAACCCTATACTTTTCTTGAAGTAAGAGCTTAAGAGAGATTTTAAGAGATTTTAGGAGTGTTCGAATGAGAATAATAGGTTAATGTAGCCCATAATGATGTTTTATGTCATGGGGTCAAAAGGAGTTAAGAGGGGGAATGTCCAAAATACCCCCTACTTAAAACTGTACAAAACATGTAAATGGGTATGAGTGGACCCTCCAACTTGTCACCACAACATATGAGTGGTACCCTCAAGTCGTCACGAGGTCAGAAAGTTGGACACCATATTCTGTCTAACATATGACTCCCTTGACCAACCGGTCACCATACCATATGACTAGTACCATCTAGTCATACACTAAGCAGAACATCAAGGGATAGACATTGGACAACGTACGATTAAACCCAAAACCTTTCGTCATAAATCCATATGACTCATATAGAGTCTACCGTACCAAGGACAGAACTTGGTCAGTAGTACACTGACCAATATACGACTAAGGACCCTGACCCTTATCCATACCATACAACTCATATGGATAGTTGCTACAAGGATAGTTTAAAACTCGGGAGGGTGTTTCAATTCTCCCCCGCTTGGATCATTCATCCTCGAATTATGGGACAAGGTAGTGACTAGCACGATTAAACCCCCAGTCGTCTCTACCCTTATCCTTAAGAAAGAAAACAAAGATACCAAAGAAATCAATATTTTCTTTAACAAAGTCAGAAAATAAAGATGTTAAGAGCGACACATACCTTATGCATGAATTTCCAAAGCAGGAAACAGGAATGGATACTTGGACTTCATGTCCTCTTCTGCTTCCCAAGTAGCCTCTTTCACCTTGTGGTTCCTCCATAGAACCTTTACTGAAGCTATGTCCTTGGTCGAAAACCAGTGAACCTACCAAACTAAGATCTAAATAGGGACCTCCTCATAAGACAGAGAATCCAAAATACCTATATCCTTAATAGGCATAATTTACGATGAATCACCCACACACTTTCTCAACATAGAAACGCAGAACACCAGGTGAATGGAGCTCAAACTATTAAGAAACCCTAACTCATATGCAATATTATTAACCCTCCTCAAAATCAAATATGGACCCACATATCGGGGACTAAGCTTCCGCTTCTTCCTAAATCGCATCACTCCCTTCATGGGAGATACCTTCAAGAACACCCTATCCCTAAGATCAAACTCTAACTTCCTATGCCTCATATCCGCATAGGACTTTTGGCGACTTTGGGTGGATTTAAGCCTATCTCGAATCACCTTCACCTTCTTCATCGCTTGGTGAACCAACTCTGAGCCAAACATCTCTACCTCACCAATCTCAAACCACCCAATAGGAGAGCTAAACCTCCTACCATACAAGGCCTAAAATGGAGCCATCCCAATTCTAGAGTGGTAGATATTATTGTATGCAAACTCTATAAGAGGAAAATGCTCAACCCAAATGCTACCATAGTCAATCACACAAGCTTTAAGCATATTTTCCAATATGTTAGTAGTCCTTTCTGCTAACCCATCTGACATCACCCAAGTACATACGCAAGTGCATGTAGTCTATCAAGAAGTATAGTGGCCTTTAAGAAAGTTAAATATCAAACCCATATGGACTTGTTTCAACGACTATTCAATTATATTTCACAATTTAGATTAATTGATGCAAGCATAACCAAAAGAGGGTTTTTTAATATTTGTAAACTAAATTTAAGTAAACAATGTGTAAAATAAAGGTGTTGAAATAATCAATAGAGTAAATCCCAAGGTTAAAGCCCTTCGAACAATCATATTATGATATTGAACTTCATTCGTTACTTGCTTATATTGGTTGTTGATTCATAGGGTTAATTGCATGATCATGGTCTCCCGACCTCTAATTGTTTACCTAACTTGGACATTACAACTACATCGTTGAACGGGGATGTAAAATCCAATTAAGTAGTTAAAGCTATCATCCTACGTGTGAATCAAGTAAGGTTTCTAGGTACATCCCTATCCTAGACGCTAATTCAAATTCCTTATTTTATAAAACAATAAGAACCCTAATTTGTTCATCCCCATGTTCTATCTTTCTATTCCCTCTCTTGAGATCACAAGTTTGACAATATAAGTATTAAGGGTGAACAATCCTTAAAATAATTAAAAAAAAAAGAACAAACAAGCAACCAAATATGATAAGAAAATGAAATGAAATCAATTCAAAATGATAATAGTCATGTTCTTGGCTTTAACCCCAGAAAGGGGACGTTTAGCCACTAATATTCATAATCACCATCCAAATAATTGTACGATTGATCAAAACCATGAAATAGATAAATTATAAATTAAAGAATTAAAACCTAAGAATAAAGTTACATCAGCCTCCTCAGTTTTCCAATACATAAAAAAAACTAATTACAACAAGTGCAAAATGTCCCATTTATAATGGGTTAAGCTCTGCCGTGTTTAAAATAGGGTTGCCCCGCGATGGTTGCTTGACTTGACTAAGGGCTGCAGCGAAATAGGTACTGGACTTGACTGGAGGTTTCTACACAATGTATTCTCAAGTCAAATAGGGGTCGCGATGCACCCCTATTGTGATGCCTTACTAAAAATTGCATTTTGGCTTTTAAACTTTCCCTTTTTCCTTTGCCTTTCATCCCAGCTTTTGTGGTGTGTTTCCAATGGATTTCCAGCCTTTATATCATCAATATATCACCATAATTAGCTCATAATAGATCCTACATTAGTTTATACCATGATTTACCCATCAAAACAATCACAATATCATGAACAATGACCTTAAAACCCGAGCTAAGACTATGCTTGCTCATGTTAAACTTTAACTTATTGTTTTGATTCTTGGTTAGATTAAATTTACCATTGAACATTGTAAACAAATTTTACACATATAAATACACTATTAAGCCATTTGGAACTCATTTAACACACTATAATCCATCACGATGGACTAGACCAACACCTAGCTCAAGCTAGTAACACTAGTGTCCTTGATTGAACTCTAAGTAACCCCTTTAAGTACACACTTGTTTGAAATACACTTTGAACATTGTAATCACACACTTGACCACTTAGATGATTATTTCTGTCATAATTAACACACTAAGCACACAATTTATCCTCAAAACAAGGCAAACTAAGCTAGAAAAATAACACCAAAGTGTATAAATCTACCTCAGATCATTACCTCACACTTAAACCCTTGTTCGTCCTCAAATAACTCTTTACTCTAAGCATAATAAGGTGAGGTGACTCTACACTTCTACTACTACAAATACACTCAAGCTAGTACTACAATGACCACACAGAATGCAAGTTTCTACACTAAGTATGTTATACATAATTGAAAGCTTATGAACACTACTCCAAAACATCCTAGCCTGAGGAATTGACTCACCATGTTTGCAAATTTATGCTAATTTCTCAATAAAAGAAATCATACAAATCACCCAAACTATTATCAAACATGTTCCCTCATAATAAGAGAGTTACCCATACTCACTTATATAAATGAAATTTATAAAACAATGGGTATACAAATCGAATTTTGCTCACTCTCACAAAAGAATTCATAAATTACAAATGATGAACCATATGCTTGCCCTTAGTGTCATACACCACTAATACCAGAATGTTAAGCTTAGGATCAAATAGGTCTTTTATGGTTATAATACAGGCTAAGGGATGGGCAGGAACTATTTTGGAATAGTGACTATCTTCCCTAAGTGGTTAAACACACTAAATTATGCAATTAAAACCACTCCCCAATTACCAAATTACACCACTTTTGTCTGCCCCATTCTTTTGTTTTCACCCCATCTTATTAAGTTCATTTACATACACTAAGGTGGAGGATTCTATGCACAACTCATTCTATTTGAACAAATTTTTATTATTTTCATTACTCAAATCCCCACTACAACACATATCATTTTTTTGAACCCCAATATCTATTACTTAGGGCCTTTAATTTTACCTTTTTATCCTCTTCACTTTCACACTCCTTTACTTACTAATTTTACATTAAAGCATTTAGGAGCTTTGTATCAAATTAAGGTTTATCAAAAAGGGTATTAAGCTACACATGAGGCTGCCAAATAATAAGCTAAAGGCTCAACAAGGCTTACTAGGACTACACTCAAGGGTAGGTCAAAAAAGAAGGTATAAAATAAGGCTATCAAAGAAATACCTATACTATTTTGTAAACCCACACTCTTTATTTTGCTTTGCAAAAATACCAAGCAAGTTCTAGATATCACATGCAACAAGGAATATAAACACCTCACACACACATGGAACATGCTCAACTCACGTAGGATCATCATATACTCCCAACCAAATAATAAAATGAATTTAGAATTAAGCCAACAAGTACAAGAGTCATAATCATGATCCTAGGAATCTCAAAAGTAGCAATTCACACAATCAACATACATTTACAAACAAAACACTTGCATCATGCAATCACATATAGCACCAATAAGAACATCTTATTTATTTCTAATAATTTTTTTTAAATTTACCTTAAAAATGGGAATTTCCCCACCCACACTTAAAAATCTACTTTGTCCCTAAAGTATACTATAAAAGTATAGATAGAAATACTCCCTAAGGCCTCTAGGCTTCAAGTCTAAAGTTGATAAAATCAAGAAAATGATATCGTAACGGTAAGATAGACTTGTGATTATGGAGACCGTGATTGAGACCATGGCACCCACAATTTATGTTCCTAATATTTAGGATATTCTAAAACTAGTGGCGGTACCGGTTGCGAAGACCCTAGAAAAAAAAAGAGAGAAACAAAATACCTGAAGAGAAAGTGGTTGAGAAGAAAGCAAAGGCAAAAACATATAGGATGAGCTAAACTGGTAGACATGGGTTCATGAGATTGCCGCTGGAGCCAGTTGTTTGAGACCACCAGTTAGTGATATTGAGAGAGATGGTATTGTGACCCCGACTACTATCACTGATACATTCCAAGTTGATGGGGCGATTGCTGAGGAGAACCAGTTTAAGGTCTCATACTTATGTTGTTGAGCTAACACCTTGAGCGCCCAGGTATGACCTTTCTTCTTTCTACTATATTATTTTTTTAGCACTAGGGACAGTGCAAAAGTTTTCTATTAAGGGTGGAGGTATAAGTGATTTTGAATATCTGGAAATAGCTAAAAAGTATAAGTAGCTAAAAGTCTGTTATGACTTACAGGTTCGGTGCTGACAAGGTGCTGAAATAAGAAAAAAATTGGCACCTATGGCAGGAGACTATGTTTTTTGATATTGTATTAATTTAAAGGATTTTTAACTTTGAATGTTAATGAATTGTGTTTTTGAAAGTTATTTATGATTCTGGAAACATAAATTGTGCATTTGAAAAGATTGGTGTTGAAAATTTGAGACCCCTCCTAAATTTTTGTTAACTGTGTGAGATGTATATGTGTAATACTATTGTGAATTTGATAATGGAATTAGGATTAGGGATAACATAATTAGGGTAAACTATTGCATAACTGGCTAAGTAGTACTTAGCAATGCAACCCTGTGCAAGTGTGTGTAAGGTATTACTGAGTTCCCAGTGTGTTGGAATTTAGAACTTGCCCGATTGCTTTTACCTAGGTCTAGGTGAGTAAAGTAGGAAATGATCATCAGAAATTTTTGTTCTAAGTTCACTCGAGCCTAAATGCCCAACCAAAATAAGTTGTGAATCCCTTTGATCCAAATATTTGAGCCTGCATTGACCAATTTTTTTGTTTAAAACACTGACTTCACCTTCTTGTTTCTATAGTGAACCTATTCTATCCATGGTCCTCCTTAGAAACTATGCACCTCAACTCAGGAAAATTACCTAAAGTTGAGGGTGGATATTATAGGGGTGTGTAGGAAGAATCAGAGTGAAAAAAGAAGTGTAGAGAGAAAACTAAAAGAGGACATGTGCGGTAAGAACATAAGTAGGAAAAAAAAGAAAAAGAGAAGCAACTTGAAACAAAAGAGAAAGAAAAGAAAAATAAAGTTAGAAAACCGTACCTTGCCTAAGTCAGAATGTGCTTTAAAAGTGAAAGGGAGACATAAGGGCAGAAATAAAGTAAAAGAGAAGGTGAAAATAAGTGAACCCCAAATAAAGCATAGTGTCAAGGAGGCATAGTCACTAAATAAATCCTTAAAGGATACCATACTAGCCCCTAACGTATGTTACAAGCTGAATAAAGTCCTTTAGTGATCCTACTTTAACTATCCAAAAACTTAGGAAGAGAGCATATGGGCAAGCCTATGGTGTTCTGTATACACCGGTGATACTTTTTTTATGAGTGAGAGCATTGTTTGTTATGTCCCAGAGTTAATTGATTAATATTAGCTGAGTGAATAGGATTTAAATGATTCTGAGCACACGGGGGTTGTGCTGTTAGGTTGCTAATCTGTTTGGTTAATGTGGCATGTGTTGATGCCCAATTATCTGTAACTAATGTACTGTCATCATTGGATTCCCTTGTGTTTCTTCGTAAGCTAAATTGTTATACATAGTTTGATTTTTTGAAAAGTTAGACTAGGAGAGGGAAACAATGTATGAGAAAATTGAATTCAAAATCACTGCCATGGGAAGCTTATGATCCTCTTGCTTAAGCATCGTGTTGAGTTATAGAGCTTAATTTTTGTTGCTTGAGGACACGTAAATGGAAACACGACACTTTCAAATTTTAAAACCATTAATTTATATATGTACTTAGGTTGTTTAAGTGGATATGATGAACTTTTGTGTTTGTTGTAGGTAAACCAGGTGTACAATAGTGTTGGAATAAAAATAAAAGAAAAAAAACCTTAAAAAGACCAAGTTTGATTAAGATACAAGTCACATAACAAGTCATCAACACATCATACGACTCCTAGGATGACTCGTAAGCACAATAGAACTAAAGACCCAAATAAAATACTAAGTGAAGAAAAGATATGACTCGGTCATACAAGTTGTAAGAAATAGGTATGGGTCATGACTGGGAGTCATAGGCATAACAATGTCTAAAGCTACAATCCAAAGTTTAAGTCTTACAAGTATATGAGTCAGAAGTATGAGTATGACTCGTATGTTCAAACTGTAAGCAGGACAGTGTCCAAACATGGAAAGAAGAAAGTCCTAGGTGGATAAAAGAGAAGGAAATGAGTTGTATGATCAAGATATGACTCATAAGCAAAATTCGTATAAAGATCAAAAAGTTGAAGCCTTGGGAGACCAGTAATTGGAATGGATTCGAGAGGGCATGGTACGACTCGTATGATAAACATATAAGTGGATGGATGAGTTGTACTATGCGTCGACTTACCTTTTCATTTTTTAGTTTCATTATGATTTCTTAGTATTTTTGAGATACTATAAATACCCTAGGGTTTCTCCTTATTTGGTTACATACATTTGATATTCTTTTACGCACTTTTGCACACTTTTACATTATTGATTCTTTGTTCTTGAGATTTTGGGTTTTTATTCAATTGAAGACTTTGGATTTTATTCATCTCATTATTGTGCAATTGATTACATGCTTTCTTTATTGATTATCATGAATTATTGCATGAGCATGAGCGACTAACTTCCCTGACTGGGATTGTGGGAACCCTGAAGTGGAAATTCATTTACTCTAAAGTAAATTGCATGTATCTTATCTTCTTCGCATAAATTGACCTTGAAGCTACTATAGAAGCTTGGGGATATCCTATATTCATAAACATCCTCACAAGGGAGTTTGTGATTGGGAAAAGAAGATTAAGACAGTAATTTGAGATTCACTTCCATCATTATTGTTCTGCCATCTCATCTGATCAACCCGAGACTCAAAAGGTGAGGGTTGATCTGAAGTTATAGACAAGGAGAAATAAAGTGACACCCTGAGACTCACAAGGTAAAGTATGAGATTTATCAACACATTAATAAGACTTTTAAAAATACAAAACTTGCCAACTTTTCATGCAGAGCATTAAAATATATGGGTTGGACACGAGAAATTTACAGAGTTAAGAAGCCAGGGGGAATACAGTCCTAGTGTTCATCTTCTATTATTTACAAATCAAAGCATTCAAGATCGATTACTACTCACTACTCACTTGAAAAATCCCCGCTTTTACTTTTCTGCACTACTTATGAATTACATCAAACCAAGTAACTGTTCAGCATCTTTCTTGTGGGTTTGAGCATAGCCTAGTTGGGTTACTATATTTGACATTGACCATAACATACTTCTTTGGAGGTTAGTTTTGGGTGACATCACTTACCAATTATGTGAAGAATCTCAAAGGATCCAATATATCTATGGATGAGCTTGCCTTTCCCCCCGTACATCATTACAAATTTAATGGGAGATACTCAGAGAAACACCCGATCACCTACTCCAAATCTTAAGGCAGAAAGTATACGATCTCCATAGGCCTTCTTCCTACACTGAGCTACCCTTAACCTATCCTGAATCACTGATATCGACTAATGCTACACCTCAAATAGAAGATAAAGCGGTCAATACAAAAAATAGTAACTCGACTAGGGATAGGGTCGAACCCACAGGGAATATGTGAACTATCTCTTAAACTTGCTAAAATCAACGGGGAGTACAGAGAAGTAAATAGAGGGATTGAAGTTGTAAAATATGAAAAGTAACAAGATGTAAAAGGCTTTAGTTGTAATCAATCTGAAACATACAATGGGAATGTGTTCCCCCTGGCTTCTCAACTCTGTAGGTTTATTGTGCACTGTTGAACCAATCCAATACCTTACATCCAAAATCAGATAAATTATGTATCACCAATTGTCTAATGGACTAACTGATAAATTTCTTTCTTTACATATTAAGTCTTAGAGTGTCTCTTTACTAATCCTTATCCTAGATCCCATATTAACTATTACCTTTTGAGTCTCTAGTTAATTAGATGAAGATAATTATCTTAAGTAGATGGAAATGATTAGCTTATGTTAACAATTAACTCCAAATTACTATTGTGATTTTCTTTTACTACTCTCTACCTCTCTTATGAAGAAAGAAGTAAATAAAGGTGGGATCCTAGCATTTGCAACCGCTAAGATATCTATTAAACTGAAGATGATCACAATATATGCAAGAATATTGGTTTGAGACAATATTGCACTCCTACTACTTTGTTAATCAACCAGGGTTCCCATAACCTTGGCTAAGGGATTTATCCACTCATTTTTGTGAAACAATCAATAGAGTTCATAATTTAAAGCATTAAATCAATCTCATAAAAATTTATGATGAAAACCCAAAGTCTCAGATTAATAATTCAACCAAAAATAAGAATAAAGTAATCCCAAGATCAAAATTGAGTCTCAAAATCAAATATATGTTTGTAAGTATTAAGAGTGCAAACTAACTAAAAAACATCAGAAGGGTATTTATAGAGTATAAGGAAACCTTGGGAAACCACCCTGGGAAACCAATCCTATGAAAAAGAGGAAAATCAAAGTCATTGACCACCTATAGGGTCACCTACGGGGCGTAGGTGTCACCTATGGGGAATAGGTGGTCCCACCGTAGGTTACCAAAACCCAAAACTTCTTAGAAACCTCTAAAATTTATGTGTGATAACATTCTCGGGGATTAGGTACTACCTGTGACCCATAAGTAGTCTGGCATAGGTGATAGTCAAATTTCTTCAGCTTCTGAATCTTTGAACTTCAATTTTTTGTTACATATTTTGACACCTACTCCACGTAGGTAGTACCTAGGGGGCGTAGGTACCCATGTAAGTGTCCCAAAATCTTCAATTTTCATATATTTTCCCCTTTCAGCTCCAAAACCCAATTTTCTTCAAATCACAACATAAAACACATCATATCTAAAAAAGACCTAAGTAACTTGCATATTTTCATTCTTTTAAGCATCAAAAGTATTATAAAACCATAGCACATCAATAACCCTAAATCTATCCAATAAATCCTATATCAAGTCTGTACCATGGGGTATATCTCAAAGGTCTCAAACCATTCAATAAGGGAATGACATCATCTACCATATAAAGATTTTAAATGTGTAATCTCAATACCCAAATGGTACCTTTTATTATATGAAAACTTTGCCAAGTCTAATTTCTGATCCTACTAACCTCTAATAATACATAACACAGGCGTGGAGCATATCCTTGAGAACATGAATAGAATGCTTTGAGTAACTAATAATCTGAGGATGGAAAGCGATACTATGATCTACCTGAGTACCCAACTCTACCAAAAATACTCTTCAAAAGCTAGAAGTGAACAATGAACCTTAGTTTGAATGATAGATATCAGCACACCATAACTATGTCACTAACATAGATATGAGCGAACCTCTCAGCATTGATAGACATCTGAATAGGACTGAAATATTTTGACTTGGTTAATTAATCCATAATGATCCAAATACCATTGAAACCATGAGAAGTACAAGACAACCCACTAATAAAGTCCATGGTAACCCACTCTTATTTATACTCAAGAATGGGCAATCTCTAAACCAAACCACCATGTTGTTACATCCTGGGTTTTGGCCTTAGAAAATTTCTTGGAATTCTCGTTCTCCAAACCTAATATGACTCAAAGGTATGAGCTGTATACTGGGATACACATGGTATGGTCTTCTTGTATACTGACTAGTGTTAGTTGGTGGGATAGTTTTGGTCATTGGAATGGTTACGACTTAGGGATACAAGTCGTAGGGCTTAATACAAGTTGTATCAAGGACTCATATGGTGGACAGTATTTGATCCTCCTGGTATTTCATTCTGCCAGGGATATGGGTAATGGGTACAAATCATAGGCTATCATTACGACTTGGTTGGATGAGTCATATACAGGATAATGTTTGATCAAAGTGTTGAGGCTTAGATACGAGTGATGGAAACTAACTGTATGGAAGGATATGATTTGTAAGGTTCAGTCATATCCCTGGGATAGGATTTTGTGCAGCTTAAGTCAGGGTAATCTGGACATTTCCCTACTTACCCTAATTAGGATCCACGATTTCTAATACACTTAGGAAGTTATTTAACCTATTATTCTATTCATTAATACTTTGAAACTATTCCAAAACATTCAATAATTCTCCCAATTGATTTTGGCGCAATGAAGCTAGAATTTCAACTAAGGGGTTGCTTTGTGGATTGCTTTAGTGATTTTCTTCCATCATCTTTCTTCAGTATAAGGCATGATTCTCTGATCTTATTGTAATTTCAACTAAATGCATGGTTTATATTATTGATTTCATGTTTTTACTATTTCATGATTATTGTTTTTCAGCTATTATTGGTGTTTTTCGTATTGAGTTCTTGGTTATGATTTCCTTTAGTTTTAATTATGCTTTTATATGCATTAATGATGGTTTTGAACAATTGGATTACATAGTAATGGTTTAATGGTCTTTGGAATTGGCTTTGGTTATATTATGCCCCCAAGTGTTTGATCAAATGCTTATAAAGATATGTTCACTGCATTGACTTCTTTTAATAAAACTATTGCTTATTTTCAGCTTATATTATAAAGATTTAAATGGTTTTTAAAAGGCTAAAGGCTAAATGATTATGCTTATGGAGAACATAGAAGTCTCCTAAGTGGATTTCATATGGTAATTAGAAGGGCACCTAAGATCCCCTTAACCTAAATGGTTGGCTATGGATGTTGCTTGCAAGTTATGGGATGGTATGACGATTCCATAGATATTAGAATTGATTAATAAAATTTTAAATGGATTGGTTTGATTACTTAGAAATGGTTTTAATTGGGCATTAATAACGGGGTGTGTAGCAAGGCCATGGAAGGTGGTGGTCCCGGGGGGACCATAAACTTACAACTCATATTTATTGATATGTGGGGTCTTGATTACCATGTGAGTGTGTCATATTTTATATTGGGGGATGTACTAGTCATTCCATGGGATATTTCATGGTCATGCAGCTATACGTACTGGGCCCTTTCAGCAGGGGAAGCTGAACCCATATCACCCGTGGGTGGTTAGGACGACCAAGCTATACAGTCTAGGTAAAGGTTTTAAGTGCGTGCTAAACCTATTTTTCTTTCCCAACATTTATATATATGTATGGTTGTATGTATTATGGATGGTTTTACTAGGTTTTATAACTGGCATTATTTTAGCCTTACCTTGAGTTTAATGCTAGTAGCCATTCATTAATCAGTCTACTGGTGGCTTTATACCTATGCTATATAGGAACCAGCCATTCGAATCTTCCTATATAGTGATTGACTTGGGGATAACATTTGGACTAAAGTAGTGAGCTTTTATCCTTTTGGAAGGCATCATTTTATGTTATAGATATCGGTAGATGTTTTAATTTTATTCTGGATATTGGTTTTGTCCATGGTTGGAGGCATGTCCCAACCAGATATTTTTACTCTTTTAGTTAGAGGCTTTATGGTATTTTTGGGGGTTGGTATGGGTGGGATTGGTATTAGTATCAGCCTTAGCATTGGAATACGCTCGGAGGCTGGCATCATCAGACGTAATTTCTTACTGTTCCATCATATTATATTTTGGAATTGATTAGGATATTATATTTTGTTATCCTCTTTGGTTTGGTATAGTTGGATGGTAGGAAGGTTGGTTGGTACGGATGGACTCAGTTGGGTTGGTTACGGTCGTGACCCTACCTTATAGTTTTCATGACTGCATTTGCATAATCTTGTTATATGCTTAAAATTCAGCTCATTAAGGCTACATAAGGTGGTTGGGGGTGGTCCCCGGTCCTGGTTTGACTTTGGATGCTCATTAGGCTTGGTTTGGGTTGTGACAAGTTGGACCAAAGCTTTAGGTTCATGGTCAACTGGGAGTCCACAAAGCCGTGTTGGGTAGAGTCTCTTTCAGGGGCGTGCCACACTCATAAGAGAGAGGCTACAAGAGATTTAGGAATGTTTCACTTTGTCGATATTTTATCTTCAAGCTTGAGTTCTTAGTCCTGGAATCTTCTCTAATCTTTTTTTGTTCATCTTTCAGATCATGCCTCCTAGATCTGAAACACAAAGAGATTCTTCTATCCCATCTAGGGATAATGCTAAAAGGGTATGTCCTACGTTTTGATTACATCTTTGATCTCAAGGTCCTATTCCTGATTGTGTTGGAGTTCCTCCTATCCCTCCTACTTCTCCTCGGGTCCCTCAAGGCAATGTGACAAATATGAAGTTTCATTAGTCTATTCATATTATTTCCTAGATGGTCGGCGCTTATGCTGAGCAGGGTGCAACAAGTGCTTCATCTACTAAGGCCACAAGGGTTGGTCAATTTATAAAGATGGTTCCTCTTACATTTTTGTGAGTGAAGGTGGAGAATGACTCACAGGTATTCTTGGATGAAATAGAGTAGATATTTTTTGGTGATGCATACTACTGATGTGGAAGGAGTTATTTTTGTAGCTTATCAACTCAAGGATCTCGCTTATCAGTGGTATGAGGAGTGGAATAGAGATAAGGGTGAGATGGAAGAGGAAGGATTACGAGAGGCTTTTTCTAATGCCTTCATGGATCATTTCTTTCCTCAAGAGTTGAGGGAAACAAAGATGGAAGAGTTTATGAACCTTAGGTAAGGGAGGATGTCTGTAAGGGAATATGTCTTGAATTTCCAGCAGTTGTTGAGGTATGCTCCTGATTTGGTGGCAGATATGAGGTCGAGAATGAGGAAGTTTTCTTTTGAGATGAATATAGATTTTATTTTGGAGAGCAAGATTGCCTTGCTGATTAAAGATATGGACATCTTAAGTTTGATTTTTCATATGTAGCACGTAGAGGATTAGAAGAGAAAACAGATAGAGTTGTAGGATAAGAAGTAGAAGTGGAGTAGGTTTTTTGACCAGGGAGGGGTGTAGTCTCAGGAAGGTAGGGATGGTGGAAAGTGGTAGAAAAATAAGTGGGGGAGTTTTGGTTCTTTCTCTACTGCTAGTGCTCCTTACCCACAACAGTCCGGAGATAGGCGTCATAAAAGTAGTGATAATTCTCAAGCATAGGTTGCCTAATCTCAGGTGAGCAGAGGCCTGTTAGTTTCTTCATGTCCTCCTAATCTATTTTGCATCATCCTCATTAGGGTTATTATGAGGAAAGAAGGGATAAGTATTTTAAGTGCGATCAGGTAGGCCATTGGCTTAGGGATTGTCTAGTTAGTAAAGTTGCTACAGGGGCAAATAAGATTCTTGTGTCTTCATCTTCTGCTCTTATACCTGGTGGTGTGGAATCTACTTCTCTTATTACTCCTGGTTTTAGTGTTGGTCAAAATATGTTGTATGCTTTTGTGTATTGGCAGGAATCTGAGGCATTACCTGATGCCGTTACTGGTACGTTACATATTTTCTTCTGTGACATATATTATTTTCTTGATCCAGGGTCCACTCTATCTTACATGACTCCTTTTATAGTAGTGTTTTTTGGTTTTGATCCAAAAATTATGTCAGGTCCATTTTCTATTTCTACCCCAATAGAAGACTCGGTCATTTCCAAGGGGTCTATAGGAGGTGTATGGTATCTGTGGGTGACAAGCAGACCTTGGTAGATCTATTTAAGTTGGGAATAGTGGATTTTGATGTAATTTTTGGTATGGACTGGTTGAATTCTTATAATTCATCTCTAGGCTGTCGGACTCGTAAAGTTATTTTTAGGTTCCTTGATGAGCCAAAAATAGAAAGGGAGGGTTGTTCTTTAGCTCCTAGAGAAAGGTTTATTTATTATCTTAGAACTGAAAGGTTAATATCCAAAGGGTATCTTTATCACTTGGTCTGGGTTAAAGATTCTAACTTGAAAGGTCCTGCTTTACAGTCGGTTCTTGTGGTTAATGAGTTTCCAGAGGTCTTGCCGGATGATCTTCTTGGCGTTCCTCCTGATAGAGGAAATAGAGTTTGGTATTGATTTTCTTTCAAACAATCGTCCAATATCTATTCCACTATATAGGATGGCTCTGGCTGAGTTGAGGGAACTTAAAAAACAACTTAAGAATCTTCTGGACAAGGGTTTATTCATTCTAATATTTCTCTGTGGGGTGCACCAATGTTGCTTGTGCACAAAAAGGATGGTTCCCTTTGGATGTGCACTGACTACAGGTAGTTGAACAAGGTAATGGTCAAGAATAAGTATCGTCTTCCAAGGATAGATGATCTGTTTGATTAGTTACAGGGTGCCAAACTCTTTTCTAAGATAGACTTTCGGTCTGGGTACCATTATCTTAATATTAGGGAGGTGGATATCCCTAAGATGGCTTTTCATACTCGATATGGACATTTTGAGTTCTTAGTGATGTCATTTGGATTGACCAATGCTCCAACAACATTTATGGATTTGATGAATAGGGTGTTCAGGCAATATTTAGATCTCTTTGTAATTGCGTTGATTGGTGACATTTTGGTTTATTCAATAAATGAGGTGGATAGTGCTAATCACCTCTGTGTGGTGTTACAGACCCTAAAGGAACAAATATTTTTTGCTAGATTCTTTAAGTGTGAGTTTTGGTTGAACGTGATGACTTTCTTGGATCATATAATTTCTAATGAAGGGATCATGGTGGATCCACAGAAGGTTGTTGTGGTTAAAAGGTGGCCTAGGCCCACGACTCCATCCATTATTCGGAGCTTCTTGGTTTTGGCTGGGTATTATAAGCAGTTTATAGAAAGATTTTCTTTGATAGCTGCTTCTCTGACTAGGTTGACTCAGAAGAAGTCTAAGTTTTCTTGGTCGGATGCTTGTGAAGGGAGTTTTGAGAAGTTAAAGGATAAGTTGACTTTGGACCTAATCCTAACTTTACCGGAGGGCAATAATGGGTTCGTGGTTTATTGCGATGCATCTCGAGTGGGTCTTGGTTGTGTGTTGATGCACCATAAGAAGGTGCATGGGAGGAATTATCCTACTTATGATTTAGAATTATTGGAGATTGTGTTTGCTTTGAAAATATGGCAGAATTATTTGTATGGTGTTCCCGTGGTTCTGATCACAAGAGTCTTTAGTACGTGTTCACTCAGAAAGAGCTTAATCTCACGTAGAGAAGATGGATTGAGCTTCTCAAGGATTATGATATGAGTCTTCACTACCACCGAGGTAAGGCTAATATAGTTGTTGATGCTCTTTACAGGTTATCCATGGAGAGTTTGGCTCATGTAGAGGAGGAAAACTGAGAACTGGTAAAGGATATTCACCGCTTATCCATTCTTGGAGTTTATTTTTTGGACTCTAAGGATGGTGGTATGATGGTTCAAGAAGTTGTTTGATCGTCTCTTAGTGCGGAGATTAAGGAGAAACAAGTGCTAGGTCCTGTCTTGATAAAAATCATCAGTGACATTGGGGGGAAAGGTTTTGGTGTTTAAGATTAGTAGTGATGGTGTTTTACTTTACCAAGGGAGGTTGTGTATTCCTGATATTGATGGGTTGCGACAAAGGATTTTGGCTGAGGTACATGAGTCATGCTATGTTGTTTATCCTGGCTTGACAAAGATGTATCATTATCTCAAGAAGATCTATTGATGGAATGACATGAACAGAGATATGGTAGATTTCATAGCCAAGTGCATGGTGTGCCAACAGGTTAAGGTTGAGAACATGAGGCCTAGTGGATAACATTAAGAAATTCAGTTGCCCAAATAGAAGTAGAAAGTAATTAATATGGATTTTGTTATTGGTCTTCCTTTGTATCGAAACCAATTTGGTTTGATTTAGGTCATTGTGGATAGGATGATAAAGTCTGCTCACTTTTTGCAAGTAAGGGCTACTTTTTTGGCAAAGGATTATGCAAAGCTGTAACTTCAGAAGATCATGAAGCTGCATGGGGTACCTGTCTTAATTATTTTTAATTGTGGAATGCAGTTTACATCTCAATTCTGGCGGTCTTTCCAGAAAGGGTTAGGACTAAGGTTAGTTTGAGTACTGCTTTTCACCCAAAGATGGATGGGCAAGCGAAGAGAACTATTCAGACATTGGAAGATATGCTTCGGGTATGTGTGATTGACTATGGTGGTAATTGGGTTAAGCATCTACCTTAAGTAGAGTTTGCATACAACAATAGCTATTATTTCAGTAACAGTATGGCTCCTTTTGAGGCGTTGTATGTTAGTAGGTGTCGATCTCCTATTGGGTGGTTTGATCTTGATGAGGCGTACATGATTGGTACGGATTTGGTCTATCAATCTATAAAGACGGTGAAGGTGATTTGGGATAGGCTTAAAGCTTCCCAGAGTCTCTAAAAGTCTTTTGCGGATGTTAGGCATAGAAACTTGGAGTTTGAGGTCGGGGATAGGGTGTTACTAAAGGTGTCTCCAATGAAGGGAGTGGTGCAATTTTGCAAGAAAGGGAAGCCCAGTCCTCGGTTTATTAGTCCTTATGTGATTCTGCGGAGAGTTGGCAATATTGCTTATGAGTTGGAGTTGCCATCTAGCTTAAGTTTAGTTTATCCTATCTTTCATGTTTCCATGTTGAGGAAGTGCATTGGTGATCCTTCTTTGATTAATTCTTTGGAAAGGTTGGATATCTAGGATTCTCTGATTATGAAGAACTCTCGTTTGAGATATTGGATAGGCAAGTTCATCGGTTGCGGACCAAGGATGTGGATTAGGTTGAAGTTCTATGGCAGAACCATAAAGTGGAAAAAGCTACTTGGGAAGCAGAAGAGGACATAAAGTCCAAGTATCAACATCGACTTTCTTCTTCTGGGATTCATGCGGAAGGTATGTGCTCTTGAACACATCTTTATTTTCTGAGTTTGTTAAAGGAAAGATTTACATCTTTGCCTCTTTATTTTTAAACTTTATTAAAGGGATGTTTGATAATGCAAATGACTATGTGTATGGTTATTCCTACTTTGTCCGCCATTTGGGGATGAATCTTCCTAGTTGGGAGAATGTTACATCCTGGGTTTTGGCCTTAGAAAATTTCCTGGAATTCTAGTACTCTGGACCCAATATGACTCAAGGGTACGAGCCGTATGCCGGGGTACAAGTGGTATGGTTTTATCGTATGTTGACCAATATTAGTTGGTAGGATAGTTTTGGTCACTGGAATGGTTACGACTTAGGGCTACGAGTCATAGGGCTTGGTATGAGTTGTATCAGGGACTTGTATGGTGGACAGTCTTTGATCCTCCTGGTATTTCATTCTGCCAGGGATACGGGTAATGGGTACGGATCATAGGATATAGTTACTACTTGGTTGGATGAGTCTTATACTGGACAGTGTTTGATCCAAGGGTTGAGGCTTGAATACGAGTGGTGGAAACCAGTCATATGGAAGGATACGACTAGTAAGGGTTAGTCATATCCCTGGGATGAGATTTTATGCAACTTAAGTGTGGGTATTCTGGATATTTCCCTACTTACCCTAAGTAGCATCCATGACTCCTAATACACTTAGGAGGTTATTTACCCTATTATTCTATTCATTAATACTTAGAGACTACTCCAAAACATCCAATAAGTCTCTCAAGAGATTTTGGGGCAAGGAAGCTAGGGTTTCAACTAAGGGATTGGTTTGGTAATTTTCTTCCGTCATCTTTCTTCAGTGTAAGGCATGATTCTCTTCTATTATTTTAATTTCAAGTAAAGGCATGGTTTATATTATTGATTTCATGGTTTTACTGTTTCATGATTATGGTTTTCAACTATTATTAGGGGTTTTGATATTAAATGCTTAGTTATGGTTTTCTATGGTTTTAGTTATGCTTTTATATGCATTAATGGTCTATTTGGACAATTGGATTGCATGGTAATGGTTTAATGGTCTTTGGAATTTGCTTTGGTTATATTATGCCCCCAAGGTGTTTGATAAAATGCTTATAAAGATATGTTCATTGTATTGACTTCTTTTAATGGACTATTGCTTGTTTTCAACTTATTTAATAAAGCTTTAAATGATTTAAGCGGTTTAAAGAGGCTAAAGGTTAAATAGTTATGCTTGTGGAGAACATGGAAGTCTACCAAGTGGATTTCATATGGTAATTGGAAGGGCACCTATGGTCCCCTTAACCTAAATAGTTTGGCTATGGATATTGCTTACAAGTACTGGGGTGGTATGGCGATACCACTGATATTAGCCTTGATTAATAAAATGGTAAATGGATTGGTTTATTACTTGGAAACAGTTTTAATTGGGCATTAATGGTGAGGTGTGTAGCAAGA
This sequence comes from Capsicum baccatum var. pendulum, assembly GCA_030864225.1. Classification (NCBI taxonomy): domain Eukaryota; kingdom Viridiplantae; phylum Streptophyta; class Magnoliopsida; order Solanales; family Solanaceae; genus Capsicum; species Capsicum baccatum. The sequence continues at coordinate 26,718,998 of CM061558.1, read as the reverse complement.
CGATGGAAGATGGCGGTCATGAGGGGACCAAAAACTTAAAACTCATATTTGTCGATATGAGGGGTTTTGATGACCATGTGCCTGTGTCACATTTTATATTGGGGAATGCACTAGTCATCCCATTGGATATTCCCTGGTCTGCGACTACACGCACTGGGTCCCTTTCAGCCGGGGGAGCTGAACCCATATCGCCCTGGGTGGTTAGGAAGGCCAAGATACACAACCCAGATAAGGGTTTTAAAGGCATGCTAAACCTGGTTTCCTTTCCCGACACTAATATATATGTATGGTTGTATGCATTATGGATGGTTTTACTTGGTTTTATAACTGGCATTATTTTATCCTTACTCTGAGTTTCATGCTAGCGGTTATTCGCTAACCCGTCTACTGGCGGCTGTATACCCACACTATGCAGGAACCATCCGTTCAACTCCTCCTACATAGTGTTGACTCGCAGTCAACATTTGGACTGAAGTGGTGAGCTTCCATCTTTTGGAAGGCATCATTTTATGTTATGGATATTGTTAGACGTTTTGAATTTATTCTAGATATTGGTTTTGGCTATAGTTGGGGGCATGTCCCAACCGAATATTTTTACTCTTTTGGTTAGAGTCTTTATGGTACTTCTGGGGGTTGGTATGGGTGGGATCAGTATCAGTGTCGGCTTTGGCATTGGAATAAGCTGGGAGGCTGGCATCATTGGACATAATTTCTCACTGTTCCATCACATTACATTTTGGGATTGATTAGTATACTATGTTTTGTTATCCTTTTTGGTTTGGTATGGTTGGATGGTTTGAAGGTTGGTTTGGTGCAAGTGGACTCGGTTGGGTCTGTCACGGTCGTGACCCTATCCCATAGTTTTCATGAGAGAATTTGCACAATCTTGTTATATATCTGAAATTCAGCTCATCTAAGGCTGCATAAAGTGGTCGGGTTTGGTAAAGGAGGAGGTCCCCGATCGTGGTTGGTCTTGGGATGACCATTACATCTACGCCCTGGTTCGGGTTGTTTCATAGGTCACTAACGCTCAGCCTTTACCTGCTAACTACATAGGTAATGAGCTGCAAAGTTTGCCACATCTCACTTCATGCCACTCCACCAATAACGCTGTCTCAAATCTCGTTACATCTTAGTTGTACATAGGTGAATAGAACATTTGGAGCTTTGAGCCTTATGCAAAATTGACTGAATCAAGTCATCAACCCTCGAATCACAAATGCGAATATCAAATCTCAAGTCACCCTCATAATCTAGGGTATCTCTCTTGGACTCATCACTTAACTCTTGATCACGAATAATGCAAAGTCTCCTTCCTTAAACTGGCAATCTTGTATCTTCTCAAATAGGGAGGAACTATCCTCAAAACTAGCAAGAATCCTCTTAGGGTTTGAAATATCAAGTCGTTCTATTAAGTTGGCTAAGGACTAAATGTCCTGTGACAAAGGCCTTTGATAAACTAAAGTACAATCCAAGCTACCCATACTCACTACCTTTCGGCTCAAGGCATCCGCAATCACATTTAACTTGGCCGGATGATACAAGATAGAGATATCATAATCCTTAAGCAAACCCATCCACCTATGCTTCCTAGCATTAAGCTCTCTCCAGGTATTAAGATGTTGAAGACTACAATGATCCGTGAAGACCTCATAATGCACACCATAAAGATAATGCCTCCAAATATTACTTACAAAAACTACCACCTCCAACTTCTAATTATGAATGGGGTAGTTGCACTCGTGCACCTTTAGCTGCCTAGATGCATAAAAGATAATACGACCTTGCTGCATCAATACATACCCCAAACCAACACCAAAAGCATCACAATAAATGGTGATCGCTCATCCTTAATAGGAAGAGCTAAAATAAGAGCTGAAGTGAGAAATCTCTTGAGCTTCCCAAAGCTCGATTCACACTTCTTAGACCATCGAAAAGGAATCCTTTTCTAAGTCAATCTAGTCATCGGTGCTACAATAACAACAAATCTCTCAATGAACTGTCTATAAAAATCGACCAAAGAAATAAAGCTACGAACCACATTCTGAGATGTAGGTCTGGCCCTCGTTCTTTTGTGGGTCTACCATAATCCTATATTTAGACACCACATGCCCAAGGAATGTTACTAACTTAAGCCAAAAACATACTTAGATAACTTGGCATAAAGTATTTGATCTCTTAAAGTCTGAACACAGTCCTGAAATGTTGCATATGCTCTTCCCTACTCTTCGAATGCACAAGGATGTCATCGATGAACAAAATCACAAAAGGAATCTAAGTATGGACAGAACCCACAGTTCATCAAATCCATACACACGACTAGGGAATTAGCAACCCAAAATACATCACTAGGAACTCATAATGACTGTAACGGGTCCTAAAGGCTATGTTTAGGATATCCTTGGCCCAAATCCTCAATTTTTGGTTATCGGACCTCAAGTCAATCTTAGAGAACATTGCTGCTCCCTGAAGCTGGTCAAGTAAATCATCAATGCAAGTTATAGGATAATGGTTCTTAACCATTACCTTATTAAGATATGTATAATCAATACACATATGCATAGAGCTATCTTTCTTCTTCACAAACAACACAAGATGTCCCTAAGGAGACATACTCAATTTAATAAAACCCTTAGCAAAAAGGTCCTAAAACTAAGAATTTAGCTCCTTAAGCTCAGCCGGAGCCATATGGTAAGGTGCTATAAAAATAGGTTGGCTGGCCGACTCAAGATCAATAACAAAATTAATACAACGCTTGAGAGAAAGGCTAAGTAGATCGGTAGGGATAATATGAGGAACTCATGAACTACAAAAACAGAGTCAAGTGGCAGAATATCCGTACTAACATCATAAATATAAGTGAGATAAGGCTTTTAACACCTCAAAAAAAGTCTTCAAGCACACATATAGGAATGATGCCCTGTCGACTCGCGGCCCAAAAATTCCTACCACACGATTGAGGTATGTTAGCAATGGCTAAGGTAACGGTCTAGGAAAAATAATCCAAGACTGCATGATAAGAGGATAACCGGTCCATGCCCAGAATTACATCAAAATCCACCATATCTAACACAATAAGATCAACCGAAGTATCAAACTCTCAAATAGTCATAACACATGATCTAAAAAACATATCCACTACTAAAAATTACCCACAGGAGTAGATATACATATGCCATGTATAATGAATCCCAAGATAACTCTAACCATGGATCATAATAAGAAGTCACATAAGAATAAGTGGATACATGATTAAACAAAGAAAAAGCTGACTGACGACATACCAAAATTGTACCTATAGTAATAACATCCAAAGACTTAGCCTCAGGTTTAGCAGGTACTACACATAACTAGCACGCCTGCCACCTGACTGGGTTTCTGGTCGATCTCCTGTACTACATACGTGATAACTTCTACAAGCATCCTGGGGAACACTCCTAAAACCATGCATACCATCTTTAGTTGGAGTATGAACTGCCCTAATAGGCGGAACACTCTGAGTTGAAGGAACAATCGCTCCATGATTGGTCCATTCCATGAAGAAATAACCAAAAGCTCTACAACCATAACATACCAGTTGTTGGACTAAAACTAAAACATCCGAATAACCACTACAACTAGACTAGACAAAAGACGAATCCCTTAAATACTAACCACAACCATTTTGAAAATGATCACAAGAGCTAGATTAGATTCCATCGGTAATCAAAAGTGCGACTTGAATGAGTTTACTAGACTGACTCTAATGCTGCTATGGCTGACTTGGAGGGAACCTACCTAGAGAACCACTTCCTCTGAATCATGAGCTACTACGACTTTAATTCAACCTACCCTAATATTATAGCCTTTTATCACTGCCCTCATGGTTCTCGTGGTGTATCTCCTCCATAAGCTGAGCATGATCAAAAACCTCAATAGAAGATTTACCCGTAACAACTAAACTCTATGTAGACATGCAAAGACTAAGTCTCAATCCTCAGACAAAGCAATGAATCCTCTCATATTCAACAGTTAAAATAGAAGTAGCATGTCTAGATAACTCATGAAATTGAGCCTCATACTCCATAACAATCATGGAAGCCTTCTCCCACCTTAATAAATGGTCTCTCAAGTGATCCCTAAAACTACAAGGCATTTACTTCTCCAAGAAGATCTTAGAGAACTAGGTGCATGTCAAAGGAGAAGATCCAACTGGCCCTAGAATCAAGATGACATCTCCAGCAATATTGAGCTTCTAAGTCCAACAGAAAAGTAATGTAATCCACACCACGAGTCTCAATTAGGCCTAAATTATGGAGCCTATTCTCATAAGCAATCAAGAACTAATATGAATCCTTGTCGGGTGCGCAAAAAAACCTAGGCAGAGCCAATATAAAGAAACCCCCCAACATATTTTTCTCCTCAACATACATAGCAGGCTGAGTGATTATCGGAGGATTAACTACCAGCATAGAAGGGACCTCAACTCTAAGAGCCGCAACTATAGGTTGTGCCCCTGCCTTAGTACTACTCTAATCTCTTACATGTGCACCATCAACCAATTCCAAAAGGTAAACCAAAGCATCCATGAGCACAGAATAAGAAATAAATCTTGATGGAGCTTGGGCTGGTCCCTATCTCACTACTAGCTTTGGCGAAAAAATCTTTGGCTTGAGAGTGAGAATAGGGTCTGGTGAGGGCCCTCTATTTTGGATCCTATATGGGGACTTATCCTATAGTTGTCCACAACCTCTAAGTCATCAAAGAATAGTGATAAGATCCCTAGGCTTGGTCTCGCCATCTGTAAAAGTGTGAAACCAAAGGAATGCTTTGCAAAACAACTAAGACTCTTAGCACAAAATGAGTGAAAGAAATAATGAACACTTAAGAATGTCTTATATACTCCCGAAGATAAGAAATGAATGTCATCATTTTGATCTACGAGACTCTACTAGGAACTTGCTCTTGTAACTATAATAACAATGAAATCTAAGCTCTGATACCAATTTACTACAACCTAATTTACATGTCAAGACGACATCTACTCTATCCCACTAGTATGTAAGCCTAACCATAACTCAAAGATAGATGTAATAGGCTAACTTGGTGAAAAATTGCCTAAAATTTGGAAATTAGCAATTAAAAACTTAATTAGTAATAACATAGTAATAAAGTTCTAATGTATAGATAGGAAATAAATAACCATTCTAAGACTCAATAATGTCAGTGTAAGAGCTGCTATAAATAAATTATGAGTACTGAATAGTCAAATTCAATTCTTATCAAATATTAAAGACTAGACATAGATAAGGAAAATGGGTAACTTCAACTCCAAGAGCTAACCCAATCTCCAAAATCAGCCCTGCATGAATGTTGAATTAATATCGATAATTAGTACCTAGATCTACACCAAAAGATACAAAAGTGTAGCATGAGTACCAAAACTATGGGTACTCAGTAGACATCATTGACCGACTAAGATAAATCATGATATAAATACAATAAGATACAAGATAGAAAAAACTAAGTTAAGAAAAAAAGGGCGAACTTGGAAATAAGCTCTGACACCGTTGCACATAAATAAATGTATAAAAATAAGATAATAACATAAAGTTCATACCATTATAACTATAAGATTAGACCCCAAAAGGCAATAAATGCGAAAGTAGATAACCCAACGTAGGCCTTATAATCTTGGAGGGTACAATCAAGGAAGCTATGCAACTGAATAGACATAAATTACCAAATCACCATGCCATAACTAAGGATCTGTCCAAACTGTATCATCTCATACAAATTTCCAAAGTGGACTTGAATTGGAACTCAATAGTATCATCATCATTGTTATTCTTGCCGGACTTGAATCGAAACTCATATTATCAAGATCATTATAAACTGTCAAACTCAAATTGGAACTCCTAATGTACTCATCATAATGAAACCCATATTACACTATTGTGATTTAGGTGTAAAATTATGCAAAAATCTTACGTGGTGCCCATTTATAAAATTGCAGATTCAAAACTAAAACAATGTCCCTCTATGTTTAATGAACATTTACCCTAAAAAAGGTAGATTTTAAGAAATAATGGTGATAAAATTAAGTCACCAAGATTTTAGGTATGTTAGATAACAATAGAGAATTTAAGCATAAAATTAATGAAAACTTACCCCAAATTTGATGAAGAATGGTGTGAATAAATTTTCCTAAGCTCCAAGATCACCCATAAATGTTTCTCCCAAGTTTCCACACTATTTAGGTGTTTTGTCTTTTGAGAATGGGAGAAAAATGGTGAAATCGAGCTAAGTGAGGTATTTATACCCTTCTCAGGCATACGGGTGCTGCTAAAACAGACACAGGTCCACTTTAGTCATCATCGATAAAGAGTCTGTGTGATGCTAAAGTAGTACCCGTTCCCACAAGCCAGCCCACTAAAGCAGACCACGGGCTGCTTTAGCGCTAGCCTCTTTAGCTCTGTACCCATACACTACCTTCTGCTGAATCGACTAAGCGAATACCTAGTCGAGCAAGCTGATGAACTTCCTGAGATTACTTCTTCCTACCATCATCCACGTGAGCAATGCTACCTATATACATCCTACTAAGAGCATCAACCACTAAATTGGCTTTGACCGAATGATACAAAACACTTATGTCATAGTCCTTCAATAACTCAAACCACCTTGTCTGATGGAGGTTTAGGTATTTCTGAGAGAACACATATTGTAGGCTCTTATGGTCAGTGAACACATCAACGTGCACTTCATACAAATAGTGCCTCTAAATCTTTAAGTCAAATACTACTGCTGCTAACTCAAAATCATGAGTTGGATAGTTCTTTTCATAGGGTTTGAGCTGTCTACAGGCATAGACTATGACCTCACCTATCTATATCAAAACATACCCCAAACCAATACTGGAAGCATCATAATACACAACAAAGCCGTCTAAACCATCTTCTAGAGTCAAAACTGGGTCTGTAGTAAGTCGAGTCTTCAACTTCTAAAAACTCTTCTCACATGAATCTGACCATTGAAATTTGACCTTCTTCTTAGTTAATATAGACATAGGGGATGCAATAGATGAAAATCCCTAAACAAACCATCAGTAATAGCCAGCCAAGCCCAAGAAACTCCTGATATCTAATAGAGAGATGAGTTTGGGCCAGTTTCTTATTACTTTGGTCTTGAACAAACCATAAGTGTGGCAATAGATAAAAAATCCCTCAACAAACCATCGCTAATAGCCTCCTATCCATAAGTGTGGTACGCTACACACCCATGGACAAGACTCTACTAGACATGATTTTCAGACTTTTTAGGACACTGTTGAACCTTAGGCTCTGATACCAAGTTTGTAATGCCCTGATTCTGTACCCCAGATGCTACACGGTGTTCATAATCCCAATGGACCACAAGCTAACCCATGACTGGTACCTACTGCAATAACTAAATAATAATATTGTATTATTCAAAAATTAGGCATAAACTTTCCATAAGGTTTAAAACTGTAAATAAATACTGAGTACTAAAAATTGAATACTAATACATCTGTCTAAAACACTCTAGTCTAATAAGCCTCTACTATCTGAATAAGGGATTGATGGGACAAACCCTCAACTAACCCTGACTATTGGAAACTAATAAACTAAGATACTGAAGTAATAATTATGTCCTTGAACTATGAGGACTCACCACTAGTCTACTGCTGATGGATCGGGCTGCTAAGTATGATCGAGATCCTATGCATCTGAACCTATTCTATAAGACATTGTAGCACTAAAGAAAGGAATATATTAGTACTTTGAATGTACTGGTATGCTAAGTGAGGTAGGCTAAGATACATAGGTTCATATGCATGAACAATACTGACTGAATCACATGAGTATAACTGAATAAAAGTACATACATGAATACGTAAACTGTAACTGAGGTCATGATAACACTGGATACTGAGTTTTGAATTACAGATTTATTAATATCTAAGTTTACTTTTACTGTATTACTGTTAACTGGGTGACTGTATCTGACAGTCCTAATTTCGTGGACCTATTTTGAGTTTCGTACTGAACTGAATGACTGCGTTTGACAGTCCTAATTTCTGTAGAATTGAACTGAGTTCTATTCTGAAGACTAAAATTGTAACTGTGGGAGGAATCATATAACCTACATGACCCTTTATGATTAGATTGGGGTCCAACCTGTAACCCTAGTTAGAATGGTATCAGTACCGTGCCATGGGTAAAGACAATTGTGAGTTAACCCTATTTGACAGAAAGCTATTTTGTCATCCCTCGCTGGCAGGATAACTCGTTTGAGATGTATCAACCCTATTCTATAAGGAAGATATCTCAAACTATGCTGGCTACGTAGTTCTATAGCACAGGGAAGTCTACTAAGGGTCAAACCCTCTACTGGCAGAAATGCCCCATCTCTGGGTTCGCTCGGTGCTGAATCCTACTCCCAACTGAATAGACACTGAAATAATTTCTAGTTCATACTAGGCTTGACTAAACTTTTAATAATTATACTATCTAACTAAACTGAACTGAGTTCACTGAGTTCCGTTGACTGACGAAATACTACTAAATTCTGTTAACTATTTGAATTTACTGAGGTCTAAACTAGATATTGAACTGGACTGGACTGATACTGAGATTTCCTGAGTTCTATAACTGACTAAGAGTACTACTGATCATGACATGACTGAGATTATTCTACAACTGACATTGGCTCTAGGTAAACAACTAAATTGTCGGGTATTAAATACCCCCAAGACTCGATAGCATAAAAAGTAAATCACTGCATGACTTTAGTAGCATAATGGTACTAGCTTGCTAATAATACATTCACTTAGACATTTTTGGTCAAACATTTGTTATACATGAGCTTGCGCATGATTGAAATCACACAATAATATGTTATGCTTGGACTAGTCTAATCACATAAGCATTTTGATAAACAATCGGGGGAGCATGGGTATTTCACATATCAATAAACATGCAGTAAGATCTTGGATTCTACATTAAACTTCCAATTCAAGAGTTTGACATGTAGTTCACAAAATTCAATTCATAATTAAACTAGTTTGCATGAAACTTGGGACAAATCATGGAATTAGATCACTATTAACATCATAATCATTAATACATTCAAGATCCAACATAAAATTCATGAAATCAATTAATTTGTATTTAGAAAGAGTTTCTTGAACTCCAAGGGTGGAAGGAAACCCCAGGATGAACACTTCACATACCTTGGTATTCCAATTTGTGAAGAATGATGGAGTGTTATTGAAGGCTGAATCTTGAATTAGAGATCCTAGGGTTTGCTTCTTGAGAATTTTTGAGAAAGATGAATGGATTTTGCCTTTAAAGGGGCTTAATTTCTTGTTTTGGGGTTGACATAAGGTGAAAAAAATACCCAATTACCCCTGAGGACGTGGCTTTTTAATGATTGAAAACTAACTTAGCAATGCACAGACCGACGTGCCACGTCATTGGCATCGATGCGAGCTGGGGAAAAATACTCATCGATGCGATGGACGACGCGGTGCGTCAAGATTACGTCGATCCACTTGTTTGAGCTTTCAAATGTGTTTCAAACGAGGTTCGAAAAATCTAAAACTTATCCGAGAACACCTACTGACATTCCTGATCATGAATTAACTTAAAAATCAATATTTAAAGGTCATAAGGGTCATAAAAAAGGATCGCCAACTTACGAAGGTTAAAATAACTCTAAGTATGAACACTTAGATGAATTGTTTTTGAAGTCTGGGACCGCTTACTAGATTTTATAGGACTGAATTAAGCTTACGATTTTGCGGGGTCTTACAATTATGAGGCAATGCAATGTTATACGATTATTGTTTCCAAAAATTGTGTGTATTACTCCATCCATTTCCTTTTAAGTACTCTTTTTAGATTGGGTACACCCATTAATAAATTCTTTACTACCATAAAATCTAAAGTGTTTTTACTAATATACCCTAAATTGAGGTTGGTTACACCCCTAATCCCTTCTCAATTAGTGGTCTTGGCAATTTGAACAGTAGGAAGATTATAATCAAATTATTCTTGAAAAGTTAAAAGAAAACTTAAAAAGGAATGGGGACTATACTCTCAAATATACCTAAACTTTAACCAAATTTGCTATAACACGCCAGAACTTTGTGGGGGTCTTATGACCCCCTAGAACTTTGCAGGAATCCTATCACCTCCCTAGACTATTTATTAGTGTGTTTTACTGACATTTATTTGCACAAAATTCTTTTTTTTTTAATTTCTTAGCATTTTTTATTTTTTTATTAACTTATAAATGTCACTCGATACACTAATAAATAAATCAGGGGGTCATACGACCCTCACAAAGTTCAGGTGTGTTACAAAAAATTTCACCTAAGTTTGGGTGTATATTGAGAAATTTTTCCAATGGAATACAAACACAACCTAACTAGAGAACTTAAAAAGGAATCGGGGGAGTCCTTCAACAAGGAAACTAGATTTCAAATTAGTCTTTGTACAAAGCACAATGCGCAGTTACTAATACTAGTATATATAATAAAGGAGAATATTCTAACCTATAATTATGTCAAATGACATCATGAGAAATAGCTACTTGACATTTGACAACAAAAATCAATTTTGTAGAATATTAATTATTTCATATTTATTTCATAGCATATATATAATAAAGGAGAATAGTATAGCTTATAATTTTGCTAAATGTCATCTTGAGAACTAGCTACATGACATTTGACAACAAAAAATAATTTTATAGATTATCAATTATTTCATATTTATTCTATATTTATTTTATATCTATATATCTCTATATATAATAAAGAAGAATAGTCTAGCCTATAATTATGCAAAGTGCCATCTAGAGAATTAGCTGCTTGACTTTTGACAAAAAAAATTAATTTTTTATATTATTAATTATTTCATATTTATTCTATATTTATTTCAAATCTATATACATAATAAAGGAGAATAGTCTAGACTATAATTATGCCAAGTGACATCTTGGGAACTAGTTACTTGACATTTGACAACAGAAATTAATTTTTTAGATTATTAATTATTTCATAGTTATTTCATATTTATTTCACATATTATATATGCAAAGTGGAATAGTCTAGCTTATAGTTATTCCAAGTGACATCATGAGAACTAGCCACTTGACATTTGATAACAAAATTCAATTTTGTAGATTACTGATTATTTTATATTTATTTCATATCCATATATATCAGAAAGAAGAACAGTCCAATCTATAAATTATGCCAAGCGACATCTTGAGAACCAGCTACTTGACATTTGACAATAGAAATCAATTTTGTAGATTATTAATTATTATTCCATATTTATTTCATATCTGTATATATAATAAAGAAAAATAATCTACCCTATAATTTTGCCATGTGATCTTGAGAACTAGTTACTTGACATTTGACAACGAAAAATAATTTTAAAAATTATTAATTATTTTATATTTATTTTATATTTTTTTCATATCTTATTTATAATAGAGGAGAATAGTCTAGCCTATAATTATGCCAAGTGGCATAATGAGAACTATATACCTGAAATTTTACAACAAAAATCAATTTTATAGATTATTAATTATTTTTATATTTATTTCATATCTATTTATATAATAGACAAGTATAGTGTAGCCTATAACTTGAGAACTAGCTACTTGACATTTGAAAATAAAAATTAATTTTATAGATTATTAATTCTCATATTTATTTTCTATATGTCTGTCTGTCTATCTATTTATCTATTTGGCTATGTGTCTATGTGTTAATCTATCTATCTATCTATCTATTTGTCTGTCTGTCTATCCATCTGTCTGTCTGTCTATCTGTTTGTTTGTTTGTCTGTCTATCTATGTATCTATATATATGTCTATCTGTCTATTTGTCTAGATACTTGAGATCTAGCTACTTGATACTTGACCACAAAAAATAATTTTATAGATTATTCATTATTTTTTATTTATTCCATTTATCTCATATCTTCTAGATATATAATAAAGAAGAATAGTCTAGCCTATAATAATGGAAAGTGACATTTTGAGAACTAGCTACATGACATTTGAAAATAAAAGTTAATTATGTAGATTACTTATTCTTGATAAATATATAGATAGATACTTGAGATCTAAATACTTGATACTTGACCACAATTTTTTTTTTGTAGATTATTCCTTATTTCTTATTTATTCCATTTATCTCATATCTTTTAGATATATAATAAAGAAGAATAGTCTAGACTATAAGAATGGCAAGTGATATTTTGAGAACTAGCTATATGGCATTTGACAACAAAAGTTAATTTTGAAGATTACTTATTATTTTATATTTATTTCATATTTATTTTATATCTATATATAATAAAGGAGAATAGTCTAGCCTATGATTATGCCAAGTGACATCTTGAGAACTAGTTAGTTGACATTTGACCACAAAATTTATTTTTGTAAATAATTAACTTGTATACATACATACATACATACATACGTACATATATATATATATATATATATATATATATAAAGAAAAATAGTCTAGCCTAAAATGTAATACCCCATAAACTTCTGGCTAAGCTTCTAACCATTTGTCATATGATTTTAGGCCCAAATATTATTATTTATATTCATAGATAAGGGTCATGATCATTTTCCTAGTGTGCAAAGTGCTTTTGATGTGAATCATGGTCATAGAAAATACTTAGAGCAAAGTTGAGTTGAGAGCATTTGTTATTGGTTGAGTTTTAATATTGATCCTACAAGGGTCAATTTTAAACAAGTATAACTTCTAGAATATATAGAGTTTTGGATATCAAGACCCATAAAATTAAAGGTATTTGAGTCCTCTTTTCAACGCATCCATTTTTGTCTTAGTCTGATATCAAAATGAACCGTTATGAACATTTATATGAGTGAACTAGTAAGGGTCAATGATGGGAGTGAGACATAGTGGTTATGCTCTATTTTAAGAGCGTGGAATGGTAGCTATTGTAATGATACTCTAGGTCATTTCCTTAATTTATGCATATTTTAGTGGTTCAAGCATTCCCATATCGGCTACAGGTCATTTATGACTTGCAGGAACTGTTGATTTAGTTATCAAATTATTTGTTTGGGGTTTAGGCTCATTTTACTATTGTGGATGTGTCATTGTTAAAAAATTAGTTTCGAATCAAAACTCCTAGTAGAAGATCTTGGATGTGAATTTTGACAGTTCCATCACCTCTAGATCATTGATTTTAAGCTAAGGATACCATTGGTTCAAGTCCCGAGGTATCTAGACCGATCTTGGGCTATTGAGTGGATTTTATGAAAAATGTAACATTAGGTGTGGGCCTCACATATATTTAAAATGATCTCGGATGAAAGTTTTAGAGGTTTTATTGAGTTTAAAATTTCAAATTTGGGGTGGTAGCATAGTTTGTTTGTGCGCATGAGGTTTCGAGAAAATCCTGAACACCTTATCAAAGTCCATTTTGGACTTAGAATATCTGATGCATCCAGTTTCTAGTGGCCATTTGAATGCTTAAGCAGTCATCTTTATAGAAACATTGGGTCACTTAAGCGGCCTTGTCTATTTGGCCAAGGGCTGCTTAAGAGTACAATGTCCACTTTAGTGACCTAGACGTCGCTCTAGCGGTACTCGCACCTTGTGCCAGACGACTTTAGTGGTCGAGGATCCATTTAAGCGGCTGTCACTTAAGCAACTGGGTGACCGCTTAAGCGGCACCTGGGGATTTTAAATCCTCTTCTTCACTCGAAACTCCATTATTTTCTTCTCTATTTCCTCACTATTTTTAGATCTTGAAGAGATGAAAAAGTAATTAATCATTAATTGAAGCTAAGGTAAGCTAGCCTAATGCTCGTTGGTCATTTTTCATTAATTTTCCCATTAATATCCATCTTCTTTCATGGTAAATTCTTAGAAATTAGGTCTTTAAACCCTTAGACCTTAGGAGTTGATTTGGGCACCAATTTATGCACCATTTGTGCTCAATTTTTTAGCATGTATTCCTTGTCCTTTAAGGGACCACGTGACAGATTTAATTTTGAATTTTTTTGTGGGGGCCCGCGGGCTCATTCTTGATCCAAATTTTGAATCGACCCTTATATATCAATATGGCTTGTATTTTACTCCTAATAACATGTACATTACTATTTGATAGGATGGTGGCATTTCAGGATCGTGGAGCAAATACAAACAATATTTGGATAATTCAAGGACTTGCAATTCAGCATCAAAGTATGCTTTTGTCTACCCTTCTTTATGAGATAGTGTATTATACTTATTACATATTAGGTAAGCATGTAAGGATGCGATTATATATAGAAAGCCATGACTTATCCTACTTTAGAAATTTCTTAAGATGAATTACCTATTATGTTATAGGATCCTATTACCCTAGGTTACTAGAATGTTAAACATAGTTGAGGATAAGGACCTTTAGTATAAGGTTTACTACTTGGCTAAGTGGATTATCATGGTTTACAAAATTATGGTATTGTGGTTATAATAGTTATGGATTATTGAGGCCAAGGTCATGATGATGATATTAGTTGGAATCTGGTTGAGTGATTTATCCTTGTAAAGGCTGTAGTCATAGTCTATGGATATATAGATGCTTATAATAGTATTATTTTGATATTGGTGATAGCATGCATAGATTCGTTACATTCATACTCACTTAATGGTACAATTCCAACTAAAACATGGTTTAACTAATGTTTTTCTAAAAAGGGATTTATTCCCACTATTTACTTTTAAAATGAATTCTTTCATTACAGAAACTGTACCTCCTCAATGGGTGATTTATGAGCTTTTAGAATTAAAAATTATTTCTTAGAAATCTATCCGTGATAGATTTCAATCCATGATCTTACCACTGACATGTGTTTATTATCTTCAGAAAAGCATCGGACTAGGGAGTCAAATGTTAACATCAAAGATCTTTAGTGTCAGCCAGAAGATTTAGGGCCAACCCAGGATCCAATAGAGTTTATGATTGCTTTAACCTTTTAAGATTTAGTATTGGGAGTTTTGAATTTTTTATGGAGACCTCGCAACCAATGATAAGGATTAGCTCTTTGAGTAGTTCTCAGGACAGAGTTGGGTTTATTGGTGTTCAGTAGGGTTTCTTGTCAGTTTTGGAGTATAAGATTGGATTTCTTGAGTGGGATAGACATATTCCTATGCTATATTCTTTAGAGCATGAGATAGTTTATAGATTTATTGGAGGGTTATATTTGCTACTCCATCTAGTATTAGAGCATTTGATAGAGACCACATCTTTTTTCTCTCATGTTGTTTATCACTGAAGGCCACAGAGAGAGCATGTATTGAGACTTATGGAGGTGGCGGTAAGAGTCAGTGTCATCAATACAATGCTATTGGTATTCCATCTGAGAGTGAAGATCCTTTCAACAGAGATTAATTTTGCTTGCAGCCGATTATTTCTATGTAGGCAGCATCTCATACTATAGGTGGCTCTTAGATTAGTAGTGGTAATCACATTGGGCAAAGTTCTTATCAAACCTTGTAGGGTATTCAACATAAATATTTAGGTCATGGTGTCCATTTTGGATTGGTGGGGGCAGTACCTCAGAGTGTTTTGATAGCTTGTTTTGGTTATAATGAGATGGAAAATTAGTCTAGAGAGTGTCGTAAATGTGAATCAGTTGTTTAGATAGAGTTGACATATGTTCCTCATGAGCCTAGCGTTTCTAAGCTATGCTATGATTGTGGGAAGGATGATCAATTTAGCAGGGAGGGTCCCCAACATTAGTTAGTCATCCAGTTAAGGTCAACTCATATTTCTCACCAAGTCGTGGCTTTAAGTATTTTATATGATTGCAGAGAGATTGTTCACTAGTTTAGAGAGTGTCCCTTGAGTGGAATTATTAGTCATTCAACTGATTTAGATCAATCTCATAGAGATGTGATGCCTTCAGTTAGTGGTAGTGTACTTAGTTCCACAATTGATGATTCAGATATTCAGTTTGAGTTTGGACCTACTCAGATTCTTACTTTCTTTACATCGTCAGGAATGTGAATTTAGATTCCACTATGATAGGTACACCTTTTATTTCTTACCTTTACCATTTTATGTTATTGTATTGGGGCTTTTGCACCCATTGATAATTATGTGCCTTGGTAGGTTTATATTGGTTACTATGCACTTTGGTGTAAAGTTCATAATTATGTGACTACCCTTGTAGGTAATTTCTTTTAGTAGTGTATGGAGAGGGCCAATATTGATATTTCCCCAGGTATGTAACATTTGGGTTTGAGTCCCATTTACCTTTGAATATTGGCCTTCCTATGGCCCTAAAGTGATACTTTTTATTGATTTCACTTTTGATTGCCGACTCTTTATACTGGTATTTCTATTTCTATTGTAATTATTATGATTGTTTAAAGTTGATTGATCCTTGATTGATAGATTAATAGACTGGCATTATCTAGTTAGAATTTCCTTCTTAACGATTCTTATTCGTCGGCCTAGGCGGCTAGCTTGGTTGGATGGTTTCTCTCTTTTAGTGAGGTGCCATTGGTTGTTTTTCTCTTCTATTAGGCGACTAGATCAATTGTTGAGTGAGTTATGGCAGTAATGGTAAGTTGTCCTTCTATGGTTCTGTTGTGGTTCTTGAGTTGGCAATTTAGTTACATTACCTATTTTTAAGTTTGAGATTCTAGGACTTGCCTTCTAGCTTGTTGTGACTTAAGCATTGGCTATCCTTCTTTATAGCCTATTTTTGAGTTTACCAGTTTGTGATCCATTTTCCTAATTTGGCTAGTTAATTGCCCGGTAGTGGTGTTGGTATTAATGTCAAGAGGTATTGGACTTATCTCTCAGGTCAATTGGGTTCGTCTTTTAGTAATCGCTTTGATCTAGGTATTTCTATAGAATTGAATACTTTGTTCTTATGGTGATGTAGTTCTTGTTCTAGTGGAGTTAAGGTAGATAGAGTTATGTGATCTTTTCCTATTATCGCTTTTTGATTTGGCCAATTGGGACTTTGTTAGCTTAATTTGCTTGGTTTTGTTTTTGACTAAGTTTGCGCCTTTTTGAGTTGCTAGATTTATGGTTGTTACTAGTACTCTTTACAGCCTTGGTGAGTTCTTAGGTATGCTATAATGATTTGTGCCGTCCAATAAATATGGAGTCGGTAGCTTGCACTTTTAGCCGATAGTTTATCCTCTGTTGTGATATTAGGTCTCAACTATATTTGATTTCGGTTCTGGTAGGATGTAGTAGGGATATTCCTGATCTTGGATAGTAAGGATGAGTTGAGCAATTTCCTTTAGTTTAAAATTGTCGGCTTTAGTTGGGATTTGACGCCTTAGAATAGTAGCTTTAAGCTTATGATAGATTTATACTATGGGTTCTTACCCATCTACAATATTTAGTTTGGATAGTTGAGATCGATCGGTTTAACCTTGGTGTTAAGATTTTAGCTATGAGTATAGATCTTGGGTGCAACCTTTATTTCCAAATTTTTGTCAGTTGGGCATTTAAAATTGGCTAACTAAGCCTACACTTGTCTACCTTCTTCTTGGTTTGGAGTAGATAGCAGGGTTAGAAGGCAAAAAAGTGTATATTTGGATGTTAGAGTTGGTTGCATGATTCATACTTTGGTTTTCCGTTGGCTTGGATGGGTTCACGCTTGCTTGTGCTAGTATCAATGTGCTATCAGTGTATTATGGTTTGGATTTATATGCATCAACCCTCTTTAGCTCAATTGGAGGCCAGTTGGTTGTAGAGGTTGAGTTTAGGTTGTTTGTGGAATGAAGAAAGGAAGTTGGTTGAAAAAGAGATACCTATAGCTAAATCCCTTAAAAAGGTTATTTCTTCTTAAAAGTCATATAAGGAGCCTTTATCGGAGCATGCGGGTCCATACCTTGTCCCTTTGATCTTTCATGCTCTTTCTATCCATTGAATTTTGCGGGCAAAAATCCTTTTAATAGTGGATATTGTAATGATCCTCTGAGTTATTTTCTCTATTTACATGCATTTTGGATATTTTGACCCTTTTTACAGTGGCTACCTGTGATTTTTATCTAGCTAGAACTATTATTTTGGTTATTGGACAATTCATTTTGATTTTAGGCTCATTTATCTATTTTAGCGTATTCGCTATTAAAGAAATAGTCCGAGACCAAAGATCCTAGTGGACGACCTTGGACGAGAATTTCGATAGAACCTCATCTTTGAAACATTGATTTTAGGCAATATTGACCCATGTTTCAGGTTTCAAGGCATCCAGACTCGTTTTGGGCTATTGGGTTGATTTTATGAAAAATGAAACTTCAGTTATGTTCCCCACTTTTTTGTCAAAATAATCTTGGATGAATGTTTTGTTGGTCCCATTTAGTCCTAAATACTAAATTTTATATAGTAGTGTAGCTCGTTTGTGCACATGGGGTTTCAAATGAATTTTGAACATCCAATTGAAGTCCATTTTGGACTTAGAAAATCTGATGCATCAGGTTTTTGAGGAAACTACTTAAGTGACCATTTGACAGCATAATCTGTCGTCGTTTTAGTAATATTGGGTTTCTTTAGCCTCTTTGGAAATTTGTCCATGGGCTTCTTAAGCAAACAATGTTCGCTTTAGTGACCTAGACATCACTTTGGCAGTACCCGCTCTTTGTGCAAGGTTGCTTTAGTAGTTGAGGAACTTCTTAAGCGGCTATCGCTTAAGCGACTTAGTAACCGCATAAGTGGCACCAACACAATTTTAAATCCCCTTCTTCACCCAAAATTCCCATCATTTTTTCCTCTAGTTCTATACCATTTTTTAGAGGTTGAAGAGAGGAAAAAATGGGGAATCATCTACTGAAGATAAGCTAAGCTATCCTAACATTCCTTGGTCATTTTCCATTAAGTTTCCTATCAACTTCAATCCTATTTCATGGGAAATTCTTAGAAATTAGGTCTTAAAACCTTTAGACCTTAAGGGTTGTTTTGGCACCGACTTATGCACCATTTGTACTCAACTTCTGAGCACACATTCCTTGTCCTTCGAGGACCTCATGATGAATTTAATTTTGGATTTTGTTTGTAGCCTTGACCAATCTGACCTGACCCTTATATAGCAATATAGAGCAAAGGCAGATGATTTATGGACGATTTAAGGACTTGCAATTTGGCATCGACGTAGGATTCTATCTACTCTTCTTCATGATATAGTATATTATGCATATTGCATGTTAGGTAAGGTTGTTAGGATGTTATTATGGGTAGAATACCATGACTTAGCTAAATTTAGAAATTTGGGAATAGAAGGGTGAATTAACCCTTAAGGTAAAATACCTATTGTTCTTATAGGATCCTATTACCCTAGGTTACTAGCATGTTAGACATAGTTGAGGCTAAGGACTCTTTAGTATAAGGTTTAATACTTGAATTAGTGGATTATCATGGTTTCTAGATTATGGTATTGTGGTTATGCCGGTTATATGTTATTGGGACCAATGTCGTGATGGCGATATTTGTTGGACTTTGGGTGAGTGATTTATCCTAGAAAAGGACGTAGTCTTTAGTCTATCAACGTTTAAATTTTTATAATTGTGTTGTTTGGATAATGGTGATGTCATGCATAGATTCGACACATTCTTACTTACTTAATGATACGGTTCCAACTAAAAACATGGTTTTACTACTATTTTTCTATAAAGGAATTATTTCCACTTTTCTATTTTAAAATGGATTCTTTCATAACGGAAATCGTTCCACCATAATGGATGATTTATGAGCTTTTGGATCTAAAAATAATGTTTTAGAAATCTTATCGAGATAGATTCTGGTTATTGGTTTTACCACTATTGTTTTCTATGATTGAGAGAGATTACGACCCTTTCTATACTTTTATGATGATTTGTCCCAGAATTTACCCTGTATGATAGATTTACAGACTTACTCTCTTTTAGTCATGATTCAAGCCCATGCATTTATTATATATACATTTCTCCGATACTGGATGGAGTAGATTGGTGATGATAATGATTGGAAATCATAGATCGAAACTAGATCGGTATATGTTGATACTACCGAATACCCTAGGTGCCTCTTTCTTTGTGAACCATCATTTCGAAGAAGAGAGATCACTGTAAGTCCTTTCTTTGAGAGCCTTGGAGCTGGAGGAGGTGTATACACTGGGTTACGTTATGTCACTTTGACCGGTTATTGTATTATGGATTTACTTTGCATTCATTCTTGCATGCATATTGACTATCACCAGTATGTTATTTGGTCCCTATATCTATCATCCTAATTGGGCCTTATTAGGGGGGTTGTATAGGTATAGGTTATAAGTGTTATTTGTTGTGTGTTGAACAGACTTTTCGAGTTATAGAACCCAATTATGGTATTATTTGTCCAGACTAGCAAGTTACTTTATTATTATTATTATTATGGTAGTTTATGGCAGATTGATTAGGGGATGATACCGAGGTTAGAGGTGTGATTCTGATTCCTTACTCTTATAGTTATTATATTATAGATAATTATATCATGTTTAGACATTTGAATTAGGATCCTAATGATACCAACACTAGTTCCTGCTATGGTTAGGAGGCCTTACAATGTTAGTGAAACACCTCAGATGTATGCCCTTGAAAATTTCCTGAGCTTTGAGCTTACTTCTCTGGTTACGACTGGACCCCATGAGTCATAGGGTGTCTTGACGAGTTATTAGAATGAGTCATAATAAACCAATAAGTTTGTGTCTTGATTTTTCTCTGAGTGCAAATGGCTCACTAAGAGCCATAATGAGATATTACGAGTCGTTAAGTGTAATCTTAGCGCATCCAGTATAAGTCCCAAATTTCATTCTGTGTTGAGTATGACTAGACCCTACGGGTCATTGGGTCCCTTTACTAGTAGTTCCATTGAGTCGTAAGGATAACAGTATAGGTTGCCATGAAGGTACTGCCTTGGTTACTACTCATGGTGATGAGTCTTAAGAAGTGGTTACGAGTCAAAGGGTTGACTCATAGTCAAAGGTGACACTCTTTAACTTTTAAGTCCTGGGTATTCTAGACATTACCCTTTTAACCAAATAGAAACCCATGACTTATAGCCTCTTTTAGGGTATCATTATCTCTCAGAAACACCTAAGTAACTCCTTAAATAGTCCGAAATCCTCAAGGTCAAGAACAGTTAGGGTTTTTAAAAGGTTGATCAATTAAGGCTCTCAAGGGTGATTTCTCTCTATAAATCTTACTATTACAGGAATGCTACTCTCCCCTCATTGTTAATTTCATAAAAGCATATGATTTAAAGTATTTTACATAAGATTATTATGATGGTTTTGAAATAGGGCGTGGGGTTTTTAAATGTTTATGAATTGAACAATGTTTCTCATGATTTATTTGTGATTTCCATGCTGTAAATATGGTTTTGAACTTGTGGGTTATGGGTATGGTGAATGAAATAGGGAATTGTGATTTTCCCAAACTTTTAGCTTTTGAGGTGGTTATGTCCCCAATCCCATAATGTGAAATTGGTTTTAGTTGTGTGAACTGTGGGAATTTGTAAATTTGAACTAGTATTTAATTGTTGCATGATATAAAAAGGTATTATAAATACAATGGTATGATTTAATGAACAAAAGGGATCCATGATTCCCAATGTATATTAATGAACAAAGGGAGTTGTTCTCCCCAAGTTAATGGAAATTGTTTTGGCATGATGTGTTACCTTGCAAGTGTAGTTGGTATGACAATACTAACAGTGTGTGCCTTAATGTGGAATGTTTTTAAATGAATGCGCGATACTCATTTTAATTGGGCTCTAATGAGGGTTGTGTAGCTGAGTCATAAAAATGGAGGCCCAACTGACCGATACCCAAAATTGCATTTGTCAACATGGGGGTTAAAGTGACCAGGGAGGTTCAAGTCCCTGTTAATATTATTTCATGATTAGGGAGGTCCGTGTCCTCCATAAATCATCATATGATCGGGTGCTTAAGTCACCTTGGTATATGTTAGAGGGTTCGAGTCCCCCATACATATATATATGAGATTATTCTCTAATTTATCTGGATACAAGCACTGGGGCCCGATCAAGGGGTAAGAGATAAGGCACATATAGCCCGTGGATACAATTATATGACGGTTGAGCTACACAATCCAGGCTAAGGTCTTGAGAAGCATGTTAAGCTTTGTTCCCTATACCTCTATGTGATATATATATATATGTTTATGCATTTGATTATGTGCTTGGTTTTGAATGATTTTAAAACCATCTTCGAATATTATATCCCCACGTGATATAAAAACTAGTCTTACTTCCACTCCTCCTGCACAGTGACTTGGATTCAAGATCTGCTAGTGGGTTAGATTGAAATGGTGAGCTTCCTTGCTTCAGAAGACCCCATTTCATGATTATGGTTTTCTTTACATTTTGACTATTCCTTTGGATTTTTGTTTTTGGCTATTATTGGGGGCATGTCCCAACACTTTCTTAATATTCAATGTTGGATCATAGTTTAGAAGGCTTTGTTTGGATTACTATAGCTATTTGCCGATATTGATCGGATGATTGTCCCATAATTGGTGGTTGGTTATGGACATGTATTTAAAATTTCTTTGACTATTATATGCTATCTTGTTATATTCTCTAAATTTAGCCGACCTTGGGGTTTAGTTATTTAGTTTGGTTAGGTATAGAGGGCGATCTCTGATCCATGGAGGACTTGAGATACCGTCACGACCAGGCCTAGTTTGGGTCGTGACAAAGGTGGTATCAGAGCGTGTCTAATAAAGATGTATTGAGTAGAGTTTCTTTTATGGATATGTAGCACGCCACACTTATAAGGAATAATCTACAAGGCATTTAAGAGTGTTCCCTTTCTTGTTGTTTTGTTTTAAGATATAGAGTCTAAGGTCTTGAGTCTATCTAATTTCCATTTGTTCGCTTTTCATACCATTCTTCCCAGATGATCTAAAGCTCATGGAAACTCCACTGTCCCACTTGAGAACAATGCTTATGGGAAACACCCTACTTATGAGGTGTAGACTTGGTCTAGGGGTCCTGTTCTTGATTGCCCTTTTGGAGTTCCACTGGCCCCTCTAGTCTTCCTCGAGTTCCTTAGGCTGATGTGTTGAATGCAGAATTCTGTCAGTCTATTCATATATTGGCTCAGTTGGTAGCTTCTCAATCTGAGCGTGTAGCTTTTGTTACTCCATCTTCTGAGGCTACAGGGTTTGGATAGTTTCTGAGGATGAGTCATTCTGTGTTCACCGGTGTTGAGTTTATAAAGCATCCTCATGGTTTTTATTGATGAGATGGAAAAGATCTTCTTTGTGATGCTTGCTACTAATGTGGAAGGTGCAAAATTTGCATTCTACCAGTTAAAGGATGTAGCATACCAATGGTAAGAGGAATGGGAATAGTGTAGGGGAGATAATGTCGAATCCGCACTGTGGGATGATTCTCTAGTGCTTTTCTGCACTTCTTCTTTCCTTGGGAGATATGGAGAAGAAATCTAAAGAGTTTGTTAATCTGAAGGAAGGCAGGATAACAGTTAAGAAGTACGCCTTGAAATTTCATCATTTGTCCTGATACGCTCCTGAGTTAGTGTCTAGCATTAGGGCATAAATAAGGAAATTTACTTTTGGGTTGTTCCATGATTTTATTCTTGAGAGTAAAGCTACCTTGTTGAACAAAGATATAAATATATCCTGATTAGTTGTGTATATACAATAGGTTAAGAAATAGAAAAGGAAGAAAACAGAGATAAAGGAAACATAGAATAAGTAGTTTTGATTTTTTAATCAGGGTAAAGGTCAACAAAGAGTGAAAGAGATGGTGAAAAGTGGTCTAAAAAAAGTGAGAAAGTTCTGGCTCCTACTTTACGGCTAGTGATT
The DNA here is from genome assembly GCA_030864225.1 of Capsicum baccatum var. pendulum. Classification (NCBI taxonomy): domain Eukaryota; kingdom Viridiplantae; phylum Streptophyta; class Magnoliopsida; order Solanales; family Solanaceae; genus Capsicum; species Capsicum baccatum. The sequence goes on along the minus strand of CM061558.1, from coordinate 26,695,108 downwards.
CTTATTCGAAGCCGTCGGGTAATCGTCGTTCCTAATATAATAGTGAGTTTAGGGTACAAGGTTCCCAATCTCTGGATAGTAGGGCTTAGTCTTCTCCATCATATGATTCTTGTAGATTTTACAAGCAGGTACACTATGGGTTTTATGAAGAAGAGAGGAATGAGTATTTTAAATATGGTCAGATTGGTTACTGCCAGAGGGATTGCCCTTCTAAGGTTTATTCAGGGGAAAAGAAGATTCCTGTTGCCACTTCATCAGCTCCTGCACCAAAGGGTGCCACTTGTGCTTCTAGTACCAGCACTGGCCGAAATTGCTTGTATGCCTTTGTTACCCACCAGAACTCAAAGGCATCCCTTAATATCGTCACTAATATGTTACAAATCTTTTTTCATGATATGTATTACTTACTTGATCCAGGGTTTACTCTTTCTTATGTGACCCCATTTATGGCTATGTATTTTGGTTTTGGTCCTGAGTATATCCCCGATACCTTTTCTATTTCAACCTTAATTGGTGACTCTGTGATTTCTAAAAGAGTGTATAGGGGTTGTGTGGTATCTTTTGGTGGTAGAAAAACCCTAGTAGATCGGATAGTATTAGATATGGTTGATTTTGATGTGATATTGGGGATAGGCTGGTTACATTCATGCTATGCCTCCTTAGATTGTCAAAATTGTAGGGTCATGTTTAAATTCCCTAATAAGCCTGTCATTGAGTGGGAAAGGGGTTCTTTGATGCCTAAGGGAAGATTCATATCATATCCTATAGCCCGAGAGTTGATTTCTAATAGGTGTCTTTATCATTTGATCTGAGTTAAGGATTTTAACTTAAAGGGTCCTTCATTGACATTCGTTCTGTGGTTAATTAATTCAATGAGGTTTTTCCTAATGATCTTCCTAGTGTTCCTTCCAATAGAGAGATTGATTTTGAGATTAACCTTGTTTCTTACGCTCGCCCTATCTCTTTCCCTCCCAATAGAATGGCTCTGGTTGAGTTGAAGAAGCTTAAGGAGTAGTTGAAAGACCTCCTTGACAAGGTTTTATAGGTCCTAGTGTGTCATCGTGGGGTGTTTGTATTTTGTCCATACGTATTGAGGATGGTTTCCTTCAAATGTGCATTGATTACTATAAGTTGAATAAGGTTACAGTGAAGAATAAGTATCCTCTTCCTTGGATTAATGATTTGTTTGACCAACTTTAGGATTCAAGATGTTTCGCTAAGATTGATCTCAGGTCAGGTTATCATCATCTAAAGATTAGGGAGGTGGATATCCCCAAGACTCCCTTCCGAACCTGGTATGGTCATTATGAATTCTTAGTTATATTTTTTTGTTTAACAATGCCCCAATGACATTCATGGAATTGATGAATAAGGTCTTCCACCAATTTCTAGATTTGTTTAGTATCGTGTTTATAGATGATATTTTGGAGTATTCCAAGGGTGAGGTGGATCATATTGATCACCTCGATATCGTGTTTTAACCTTTAAAGATAAACATTTGTATGCTAATTTTTTGAAGTGCAAATTCTGGTTGAATGATATTACTTTTCTAGGTGATGTTATTTCTTGTGAAGGGATCATGGTGGATCGCAGAAAGTTATAGTGGTTAAGAATTGGCCTAGGCCCATATCTCCAACCTATATCGAAGCTTCTTAGGGTTTTCCAAATACTATAGGAGATTTATGGAGAGCTTCTCAACTATAGCTGCCCCGTTAACTAAGTTATCCCAGAAAAAGGTACAATTTTTGTGGTCTAATACTTGTGAGGGTAGTTTTTAGAAGATGAAAGATAAATTGACTTCAGCTTCAATTATGACTCTACCCGAGGGTATTGATGATTTTTTTGTCTATTGTGATGCGTCCCGTTTGGTAATTAGTTGTGTGCTGATGATGCATGGTAGGGTGTTGGCCTATGCTTCTTGGCAGTTGAAAGTACATGAAAAGAATTATTTGACCTATGACCTTGAGTTGTGGCTGTGGTGTTCGCATTGAAGATTTGGGACTACTATCTATATAGATTCCATGTAGATATCTTTTCAGATCATATGAGTCTGCAATATGTGTTCACCCAGAAAGAGTTGAATCTCACGTAGAGGAGGTAGCTTGAGTTGCTAAAATACTACGACATGAGTCTCCACTATCACCAAGGTAAAGCTAATGTGGTTGTTGATGCTCTTAGTAGGTTATCCATGGGGATTCTAGCTCATATGGATAAGGATAAGTGGGAGTTGGTGAAAGATATTCATCGTTTGGCTAACCTTAGAGTTCATTTCTTAAACTCTGAGGATGGTGGTGTATTTGTGCAAGAGGTGTCCAAATCATCGCTTGTTGAAATAAAGAAGAAACAAGTACTGGATCCTATCTTAATAAAAAATAAAAGAGATGTGGGTCGGTAAAAGGTTGTAGCTTTTGAGATTGATGGTGATGGTATTTTGAGGTACCAAGGCAGATTATGTGTTCTTAATATAGATAGGTTGAGAGAGAGGATCTTGGCTAAAGCTCATGAGCTGCGTTATGCTTTTTATCATGGTTCGATGAAGATGTATCATGTTCTTAAGAAGATTTATTAGTGGAACAATATAAAGTAAAACATGGTCAATTTTATGGCTAATTGCATGGTGTGTTAACAAGTGAAAAGTTAAGCACTTGAGACCTTATGGGTTAACTCAAGAGATTAAACTGTCGGTGTGGAAATGGGAGATAATTAATATGGATTTCATATCGGTCTTCCTCGATCTCACATTTAATTTTATTCGATTTGGGTCATAGTTGATAGGATGACTAAGTTTGCTCACTTCCTGCCAGTGAGGACTAGTTATTCGGCAGAGGATTATGCAAAGTTTTTCCTCCAAGAGATTGTGAAGTTGCATGGGGAGTCGGTTTCTACCATGTCAAATCGCAGTAATCAGTTCTCATCGTACTTTTGGCATTGTTTCAGAGAGGTCTGGGAACTAAGGTGAGCCTTAATATTGGTTTCCACCCACAATTGAATAGGCATGTAGAAAGGACTATTCAAACATTGGAAAATATGCTTCGGGATTGCGTGATTGACTATGGTGGTAGTTGGATTAATCATTTGCCTCTCATAGAGTTTTTGTATAATAATATCTACCATTCTAGTATTGGGATGGCTCCATTTGAGGCAATGTATGGTAGGAGGTATAGGTCTCCTATTAGGTGGTTCGAGGTTGGTAAGGTGGAGATGTTTGGCCCGAATTTGATTTACCAAGTGATTAAGAAGATGAAGGTGATTTCAGATAGATTTATAGCTGCCCAAAGTCACCAAAAGTCCTATACGAATGTGAGGCATAGGGAGTTAGAGTTTGAGGTTGGCGATTGGGTGTTCTTGAATATATCTCCCATGAAGGGAGTAATGCAGTTTAATAAGAAGGGGAAGCTCAGTCCCCGATATGTCGATCCATACTTGTTCTTTAAGAGGATTGGTAATATTGCTATGAGTTGGAGTTTTCTCCTAATTTGAGCTCCATTCATCCAGTGTTTCATGTTTCGATGCTGAGAAAGTGTGTAGGTGATCCTTCGACAGCTATTACCTTAGAGGAGGTGGGTATTTCAGATTTCTTATCATATAAGGAAGTCCCAGCTAAAATTTTAGATCTGTAAGTTCGTCGGTTGTAGATGAAGGGCATAACTTTGGTAAAGGTTCTATACAGGAACCACAAAGTTGAAAAGGCTACTTAGGATGCCGAAGATATCATGAAGTCCAACTATTTATTTTGTTTTTTGCTTCGGATAATCATGCGTAAGGTATGTGTTATTATTAACATCTTTGGTTTCATACTTTATTAAAGGAAAGAGTGATTTCCTTGAAATCTTTATTTTTTGAGTTTGTTAAAGGTAAGAGTAGCGGAATATAGAGTCAAATCATGCTAGCAATTGCCTTGTCCAATTATTCGAGGATGAATGATCCAAGTGGGGGAGAATTGAAACACCCTAAATTTTGGTCCATGAAAATCGTTGGGATGAGTTGTAACCAACCAATAAGTTCATGGCTTGATTTTTCTTTGAGTACGAGTGGCTCACTAAGAGCCGTAGTGAGATGTTTTGAGTTGTTAGGTGTAATCGTAGGGTATCCAGTGTAGGTCATAAATTGGGTTTTGTGTTGACTATAACTGGACCCTACGAGTCGTCAGGTCCCTTTACAAGTGGTGACCTTGAGTCGCAAGGATAATAGTGTAGTGTGACATGGTGGTACTACCTTGGTTACGACTCGTGGTGATGAGTCATAATGAGTGGTCACGAGTCAAAGGGTTGACTCATAATCAAAGGCAGCACTTTTCATCTTTTAAGTTAAGGGTATTATAGACATTTTCCCTTCTAACCAAATAGAACCCCATGACTCATAACCTCTTTTAGGGTGTCATTATCTCTCAGAAACATTGATGTAACTCCTAAAATACTCCGAAATCATCAAGGTCAAGAACAATTAGGGTTTTCCAAAGGTTTATCAATTAGGGATCTCAAGGGCGATTTCTCTCAGTACATCTTACTATTACATGCATTTTACTCTTCCCTCATTGTTAATTTAGTAAAAGCATGTGATTTAAAGTATTGTTCATGAGATTATTGTGATGGTTTTGAAACAAGGGTTGGGTTTTTGAATATTTATGAATTGAACGATGTTTCTTATGCTTTATTTTTTATTTCCATGATTTAAATCTTATTTTGAACTTGCGGGTGCATGGGTATGGTTAATGAACTGGGGAATTATGATTTTCCCAAACTTGTAACTTTTGAGGTTGTTATGTCCACAACCCCACAATGTGAAATTGGTTTTAGACATGAGAACTGTAGGAATTTGCAAAATTGAACTAGTCTCTAACTATTGCATGATATAGAAAGGTATTTGAAATACAATGGCATAATTTAATAAACACTGGGAGTCAGTGCTCCCCAATGTGTATTAATGAACAAAGAGAGTTGTTCCCCCCAAGTTAATGAAAATTGCTTTGGCATGATGTGTTGCCTTACAAGTGTAGGTCGTATAACGAAACCAACAGTGTATGCCTTAACGAGGAATGTGTTTAAATGAATGAGGAATATGTGATACTTGTTTTAATTGATCTCTAATAAGGATTGTGTAGCTAAGTCGTGAACAAGGAGGTCCGAGTGAGTGATACTGGAAACCGTATTTGCTGACGCCCGGGTCAAAGTAACCAGGGAGGTTTGAGTCACCCATAATATTATTTCATTATTAAGGAGGTTTGAGTCCCCCATAAATTATTATTTGGTCGGGATCTTAAATCACCTTGGTATATGTTGGAGGGTTCAAGTCCCCCATGTGCATATATATGAGATTATTCTTCGATTCGTGCAGCTACACACACTTGGGCCCGACTAGGGGGTGAGAAATGGGGACCATATATCTCGTGGGTACTATTATATAATGGTTGAGCTACACAATAAAGGTTAAGGTTTTTAAAAGAATGTTAAGCTTTGTTCCCTATCCAAACATGTGATATGTATATATGTTATGCATTTGATTATGTGCTTTATTTTGAATGATTTTAAACTATTGATCAAATCATTATGTTATCCTTATCCCCGAGTTACATGTTAGCATTTACCCCGCTAATCGTCTTCGAACATTGTACCCCCACGCGATACGTGAACTATTCATGTTTCTACTCTTCCTACTCAGTGACTTGGATTTGGGATCAGCTGGCTAGTCAGATTGAAGTGGTGAGCTTCCATACTTTGGAAGACCCCATTTTATGATTATGGTTTTCTTTACATTTTGACTATTTCTTTCGATTTGGTTTTTGGGTATTGAGGGTGGCATGTTCCGACACTTTCTTGATATTCACTTTTGGATCATATTTTGGAAGGCTTTGTTTGGACCACTGTGGCTATTAAGTGGTATCGGTCGATCGATTTTCCGATCTTCGGAGGTTGGCTATGTATATGCAATTAAACTTTCTTTGACTATTGTATGCTATCTTATTATATGCTCGAAATTCATTGACCTTGGCATGTGGTTTATTTGGTTTGGTTAGGTATGGGGGTGATCTCCGATCTATGTGGGACTTGAGATACCCATCATGATCAGGCCCTGGTTCGGGTTGTGACAGTTAGTATAACTACCTTAGGTTGTACCTTCAAGTTAGTTTTATATATATATATATATATATAACTATGGTATTACCGTATATCCCTTTCTTTTTCTTTTTATTAATATTGTATATGCATTACTTTACCTTGTATGCTACTATATGTCCTTCTTCTACAATTTATATATTTATTGCCAGTGATATAAGGTATAGTGCTTTATTGCCTGAGGAAGGCTAGTATAGGATTGTTTATACTTTTTCCTTCTTTAGTTTTATTATGTTAGCTTTCTGCATATTTGGCTGTAGTTTAAATTCTTTGTTTCATGTTATCTATATTTTCACTATCTTTGGAGCTCAGTTGACAATTGTTTACTGAGTACCCGTGTTTGGTACTTATACTACACCTCTACAACCTGTAGATCATAGTATCGATTCTAGTGCTTGTTGTGTGCATCATATAGAGTAGCTATGGATAGGAGATTTGAGGTCATCTCCTGGCATTTGGAGTATTACTATTCTCCCTACTGTGGATCGTACTGATCTCTTTGTTATATTCAGAGATAGGTTACCTGTATATCAATTTAGTATTTCATTTTTGTATTCTTATTATCTTAGAAGCTATTGAACTAATTCCACCAGGTTTTCAGTCTATCTTATATGTATTAGTCCTTTATCATATGTATTTTACTATCCTTATTCATTTCTCTTGGTAGTTCATTACTAACAGCTTCGGATGACGGGTTGGCTTACCTACTGGTCGGTCATAGTAGGTGTCATCATGACCTGATAAATTAAGTCATGATAGTTGTGATCCACGATAAGACTGTACCACACTAGTGGTCATGACGACACTAATATGCAATTTTTTCTTCAGTTTTTTTAGGACATTTATGTCCAAAATGATCCTAAAAGCTGTACTAAATTGTTTTCCCTTATCGCATAACTCAAATCTATCATTCCTTCTTCCCCCAAACTCTTAAGAACATTAAAAGAAGGGATTCCTCTCCAAAAAAATTCATACTTTTAAAGCTCTAAGTCAATCTTTCCTTCAAGAAATCAACAAGGCCAGGTATGTAGGGATTGAACAAGAGTTTTCTTTCATCTTTGTGCCCAAAAGCTTTGTTTCCATATGAATTTACAAATTTGATGATTTGGGCTCATACCCACATTCTATGCTTCTGAAATTATGATGCTTCCTTATGGCTTAAACTTCATTTAGTAGGATAATTCATATTTACTCATGTTTTTACTCACATGAATCATATTATAAATTGAGTTTTACAATTTTGACATGAAATTCCATGAGTTAGAAAATGTATGAGATTTTAGGATGATTTATTCAGTTTACAAGTAGTCAGACTTACTATTTCACATTATAGTCTATCACGGCATGATTACGATCTCAGTTTTGTCTTATGATCTCAGACATGATATAAAATTCACATATTTACTTATGAACATTATATAAAAATAGAAGTATTATTGGTTTACATACTTATAAATCTATATTCTTACCTTATGGTGAATTTCACATATTATGAGCACTAGTATATTTTGGGAGTAGTATTTAGAACTGAGGGGATGTGGGTTTAACGCACCCAAATTCTCAGAAACAATATACCACTATAGGCTAAAGGGGTCTCCACCAGAGAGTGTCTCCCTTACCAAAATGGGCTCAGTTTAGTGATTACTGCAGTCAAGGTTCTATACCAATGGAAAGGTGTGGAGTAACCCTCTTTAACCTGGGTCAGACGTTGGACTCTATGTTACATGGTTTATGTCAGTTGTACAAATATCCCACAGAAAAGAGGATTTTAGAAATTAAGTGTAACGAATCGCATACTTTGCTAAATTATTCCTTACTACTTATACTTTATGATATTTTAGTTTTTAGTTTTATTCATGAATACGGCTAGTCTATCTGCATTTAACATAAATATTTTTAAGTTAATGATACATATCACTTTTTAATTAATGCATGTACCCAAAACTCAATATATTCCAGAAGTATACGTCACATATACATCTATGTGGCTACATTATTTCATAATGTAGGTATCAGTTGTAGCTCACAAAATCATGATCAGGCAATTCATAGCTTCCAGCCAGAAGGTGATGAGTTCTCTTTATTCTAGGACCCAAGTCAGTTTAAAGATTTTTTATTTGATTTTAATCTATTTATATTGATTGGGGATAGCTGATGGTCATGTACTAGCTACCTATAGTCAAGATTAGTTAAAGATTTCATAGATAGTCAGTAATAGTTGATGTTTTCAGTTTCATTTTTCGTTTGTATGACCAGTTTTATAAATATTTTAAATAGTATTTTATTGAAAAAGTTCAACTAATAACATTTCTTCCACTTAATATTTCTAGTTTTAGTGTTTTTTAATTTCTCACAAATTATGATAGTACCATGGGTTAGTTTGGGATCACTTATTTTTCTAAGCATCATGCAATGTCTAGAGAGTAGTCTCGAGGCATTATAAATTTGGTATTAGAGTCCTAGGGTGTCTGTGAAGCCATATCTAGTAGAGTCTTACAAAATGGTATGGAGACATTTGTACTTTTCTTTAAGAGGTTCCAGGGCATTTAGGAATTGTTTTCCTTCTTTCATACTCCAGGTCATGCAGTATAGTTATCCTCTTAGAAACATATGTCAATTCATGTTTTACTCCCAAATCCTCCAACTATGACTTATCTTTGAGTTAATGTAAGAAGTAAATTTCAAAAACTTTTAAAATTACTCAAAGGGATTTAGAGGAGCCCGTTAGTGTGTTTTAATTCCTTTAATTCAAAAGCTTATGCCCTCATCTATATGAGTTGTATGGTTAAGACATAATATGACATGTATTCAGATTTCTCTTTAACCCTTCATTACAGATAACACTTATAAGAGAATAAAGTATGTGCCTATATTATTGAATAGAGTTTTAATCGAGGGATAGTGTAACTTAAGGTGTTATGATCCATAAGTGGTAAAATGTCCTTAAAGTTTGGAATATGTATTTAGAAGATTAGTGACAAGAAAGGAAGGGATAGCAATTGGTTAAAATCATATAGATGTATCGATGTAAGTTATTAACTTAGGATTGAGGTGATATATCTTTGGGTGTTAACTAAAACGTAGTGACAATGGTGTAGATTTCATGGTGGAACGTAGAGAAGGAGTTATTAGTTAAGGTGACTTGGAGTATGTTTGAACTAAGAAAGGATTTCTTGATGGTGTTTTGTTGTGTTATAAAAGTATAGGCCACTAATGAAAGTATTAGGTTGTTAAGGATTGTTAATAAGGGCTTCCCTTGTGACCGTGAAAAGGAAATTGGTTGATGCTTATAGAGCCATGGATATAATTTAGACATATGGATGGATAAGTAGTAGCGATGTGTGAAAGGAGTATATGCTAATGGATTATAATAAGATAGACCATAAAATTATGATAAATTATTGTTATTATGAGGTTCTAGTATACTAGTGTTTCTTAATGTTTTTTTTATATAGTTGCCAAGCAAAAATAGTATGTGAAGCTGTGTTGTTAATCATGTCTAGTAAAAGACACTAGGTTTGAATAGTGGATGATCATCACAGTGGAAATGATGATTGCTAGGAATAGTAATGCTAGTTATATGAAAAGTGAGATAGTAGGCTTGAAATAATGTATGTAAGGATTTAAGTTCATCCATTCACAATAAAGTATGATGGTGTAAATATGATGTAGAGGTGTACTCAAGTTAATATGTGGCTTCATTATTTTCTAAGATTACTAAGCATTGTGTGTACTTAGGTAGTACCCTTCAGTTGCTAAGTGTGAAAGAGGCTAGTTATATAGTATATAATATTCTTAATATCTACGTTAGGAGTTATACGTTGATGATATTGGGTCTTTTTGTCTAATAATAATTCTCATGGTTTATGTAAAAATATAAATTTAGAGGTGTGATATTAGAAAACTATGAAGAAAATGGTAGATTGTGTATTTAAAGAGGTAGGTATGTTTTCCAAGAAGAGTGTAAGCATATGATCATGATTATTGAAGCTAGAGAAAGTTAAGGGTGGCATATGTGAAAGGACTTCACAAGAATGAAGTTAGTATTTTTCAAATATAGTTTATTCGGGTCAGTGGAGAATTCATGTGTAGACCATTAGAGTAAAGAAATTATGGCTCAGTCTTGAGGATATGGAATAGGCCCAGATGCTTAGAATGCCGGCTTTACTTTGAAGGGAAGATGATAGGCTGAATAACCAAATCAACTTTTTTGAATTAGATTGTGATATATGTAAACAAGAGTTATGATTAGATAGCCAATCATTATTACTCTAGCATATTACCTTGAATTTTATTCATTATGGCTTCCTATCCATGTATTATGTGATAGAGCTATGCCCGTGACTAATGCTTATACACTTCATATATATTCATGTTCATTCTTAGATCCTCGTAAATGAAGTAGATCTACACTCGATGATCCTAGTCACCCCCCATGAATCTATGAATTCTAGTTTTATGTGAAGTAACATATGATAAGTATGACCTATGTTTCATAGTATGCTTAGTTCCTTGAACTCATGGTACAACCTTAATGAATATTATCACATTATGTACTGTATGTCCTCAATTTAGATCTCTTTAATGAATCCATGCCTATGATACTCTGTTCTTTAGGGATCAATCAAGTGACAAAGTTATGTATAGTATTTGTTTTCATTCTTTATGTCCTCATGTTCTGTCACTTTAGTGGCCCTCCTTATGTTAAGATAGCGGTGATGAAAATGGATGAATAATGGGTTAGATGATCGAGAGTAGATGTTCCTTATTAGGAAAAATTATTGTATTCTTGCTTTATCTAAGGCTATAAGTGTGAAGAAAGATCAAGTCAAAGCTTTGGTATGTGTCATAGTTAGTTAAGAATTTTTGGTGTGTCTTTTTGGAGATAATTCATAAAATTATTACTGATAGAGGTATTAGAGAATATGGGAAAAATTCCTAGATGGTTTGGTTTTCTAGAAGTTCATATGTGGTTATAATGATAATATTGAATGCCATATTAGTATATAAGTGGAAGAATGCATTGTGCACTAGTGAATTACTAATTAGAGATCGGAGTTAGGTGTTAAAATGGTAAGGAGTATTATTCTTGACGTGAGAGCTCTGAAAAGACATAGGATATTGAATTCCATAGTTTTGACTAATATTATTGTGTTATATGTAGTATCTTGTGACTGCGAGTTAGGCTTGAACATGGTGAGAGTATGTAGTTCAACTCAAACATTGGTAGGAGTAGTCACCTATGCCCATGTGAAGATTATAAGTTGTGTCAAATGAAGTGTAGTATTTAAGAGGAATAGTATAGTTGAGAAGAGTGTTTGAGAAGTGTTGTTAAGATTGAAGGTTAACAGTTGCATTGCCTAAGGCATAGTAATCCTATTCTTGTTTTTGATCTATATGACTATATCCCAATTATATAGTATTAGCCATGTTGCAATTCCTTATTCGAATTCCATATTCAGATCATGCCCAAAATTCTTTCCCTTGATTGTTATTAGAAATTATGATTAAGAGAGTTCGAGGACACTCATATTTTCCTTCTTATTAACTCTTCAAAATTTTATTGTATTAGATATCACTTCGCAGTTCTATATGTATGATCGTGTCATGAATGTTTGAATGGAGTTCTATACTCTCAGTACAATCAACCCTTTATAGTCAATCAAATCAGCCCAAAAATTAGTTTCCTATTAGGGGTTTTATCTTTTTAGCTCAGCTATATTTATATCCTTCCTTAGCACACATAATGGTCGATTACCTTTATTTGTTCACTCCTAATAATGATTCAATAAGAGTAATAGATTTCCCTCCTAGCATTGCGCTCCTTTAATTTCTTGTCTATATTATTCCATATGTATCAACTGAGTAAGTACTCTGTCAAAAGTTGACTCCAGTTACAAAACATGTTCAATTTTATAAATTCAATTTCATGTTAGTTACTACATTCTTATATCCTAATATCAGTCTTCATTCGAGGACGAATGATCTTAAGGGGGAGAATTTTTCATATCCCACAAACTCGTAACTAAGATTTTAACCGTTTGTGATATGTTTATAACCACAAAAATGATTTTTATAATCATAGATAAGTGTCATGATCATTTACCTAGTGTTCAAAGTGATTTCAATGTGAATCTTGGTCATAAAAAATAATTAGGCAAAGTTAAGTTGAGAGCATTTGTTATCGGTTGAGTTTTAATATTTGATCATACAAAGGTCAACTTTAAACGAGTATAACATCTATAATATATAGATTTTTTTTTGGAGATCAAGACCTACCAAATTAAAGGTATTTTAGTCCTCTTTCCAACATCCAATTTTGCCTTAATCCAATATCGGAGTGAAAAGTTATGAGCATTTTTGTCAGTGATCCAGTAAGGGTACGCAGTAGGAGCGTGACACGGATGTTATTCTCCATTTTAAAAGCATGAAAAATAATGACCAAAAATGTATATTTTTACCTTACTTCACCACTCCACATTTAGATTTTTGCTCGTCCTCAGCAATCATTAAAGTTCAAAAATCTGCACTAGTGCAGATTTTCTGCTATTTATAGTAGGTTTTTACCCTTTTTTGGCCTATTTTGCTCATTTTTCATCTTTCCTCTTGAGAGTTAAACCCAAAAATAGTTTGAGAGCTTAAAAGTGAAGCATTTGGGAGCTTGGGAAGCGAAATTAACACCTATTTCTTGGTTTTATTACGGATTTAAGGTAAGAATTAATCCTTTTCTTAGTAATTTCTTAATTAATTTTTCAAAACCCCAAAAATCTTAGGGTTTGATTATAAACCCCATTTTCACACATTTTCACTTGAATAATATTTTTTATCTTATAATTATTAGTTTTTCATCAATTTAATCTTCAAAACAACTTTGATTCTCAATTTTAATCCGAATTTCAAAGATTTTACCCGGTAAAGCTCAAAAAAGTTTTTTCTTCGATTTAAATCTCATATTTTACTTGATTTAACTTGGGTTTTCAACTATGGATTTCAAAAAATATGGGGAACATGTTTTTGAAGTAAAGCTCCAATTTTGCCCTTCTTTTTCAAAAATCTATTTTGGGAGTCCGTTTTGACCCCGAATCCAAAAGTAGTCAATATGGGTGTCGCTGGTTTTGTTTTAATGTATAGATTTAATATTTGATATTTTTAGTGAAGTTTAGAATTGTTCATGAAAATCAAGGTCATAGGTTTAAGTGTAGTGGACCGGTTTTGGCTTTCGAGGTAGGTTATGGCTTAACTCTTTCAGACTGGGTTGGGTAATAAATGATGGTACAAAATGCATGTTAAGGGTGGGAACTAATCATAAAAAATGACTATCTATGTGTTGTACCTGTGTAGGGGCCTATATGTGATGTAATTGTCGAACTTGAGTCATTATGTGATATGTGTGATCATGTGGGGTCGTATATGATATTAATAGCGTTGAATACATGTGAATAATTGTATTGTGTTGTTAAGATGCTTAATATGGTACCATTGGTGTATTATGATTATATTCATACTTTATTTGGCAAATGAGACATGTGAAAATTCGTGAATGAAAATGAAATAATGAGTGGATATTGGCTCACATGGTTGTGGAAATATATCATTATGGTTGGTTGTGAAAATACTCATTGTGATTGGTTGTGAGAATTACATCCTCATATCATACTCATTCATGAAACATTGGTACCACCGTGGTAACATCTAAGAAACACTGGCAACAACTTTTTAAAACCCTCTCTGAGCGATGTGCCGGAGAGGAGATACTGTAACACCTTATAAAATCCTTTCCAAGGAATGTGCCAGAAAGGAGATATGAGATATGTGGATTGTATACGGGTTGACAAACCCCCCATGGGTCCTACGTCGGGAAGCTTTAGCTCAGTAGGTGTATACGGGGATTGTGCGATGATTTCGGAGGTTGTGCGACGACCTCGTGCATCATCATCATCATCATCATATACATTGCACTTACTTTATTGTGTTATGTTGTATATTGGCATATTGACTTGTCATCTATGTATTTATTATTTCTTCTTTTACTTGTATTTGATGATCTTGTATATGCATGTTCCCCCTTATTTTTCTTATATGTGATAAAATACATAATTCTGTTCTATCTTGGTCTGATGATACAATATATGTGAGATATATTAGAACTATTAGTCCAAGCGGTGTGGAATACCATTGTGGGATATTTTCTAATTACAGGTGACGTGCCCTTAGTGTATATTTTGTATGCTTTATTTACTACTTTTCTTGGTTGTCATATGATACCTACTGAGTATAAGTGAACCGTACTCATGCCTACTATGCTCTTTCGGTGTAAGTCCTAGCTCGAGTGCACCTCATTTTTCTTGACTCGAGCGATTGTTGGAGCTTTCAAGGTAGCGGTTGAACATTCATGCGTCCAAAGTTCACCTTTATCTTTCTATGTAGTTATGTATTTATTAGTATTCGGAGACAGATATTATTCTTTTATGGTTATTTTTCTGATGTATTTGACTATTGGATTGTATTAGTAGTTCTTATACTATTGACACCTAATTTTGAGCATATTTGGTATTTTGGATAAGTTCTTTTTATGTTGTTATGATTACTTATATGGTTCGGCTTAATTCTAGAAGCCTTACCTTGGAATATTTATGTTTTTTCCTATTTTTGCATCAGTTTGGGTGATAGGCTTACTTGTTAAGGTACGCCGCAAAAAGTGCCATCATGACCCTCATTTTAGGGTCGTGACAAAATGGTATCAGAGCAGCCAAGTTTCATTCATCTTAACGGTGTAAGAATGGGATGTCTAATATAGTCTCGCGGATTGACACGTAGACGTCCATGTCTATCTTCGAGAGGCTATAGGATGTCTTTAGAAAACATTCCTTATTTTTATTTCTTACCATGCGAAGTTCTTTCATATCTTGTATTCTGAGTTATGTTTCACTCTTTCTGTGCACATAGTGTTGACTAGGTCCCATGAGAGTAGTGATGTAGAGCCTTCACCTAGAGGGCAAGCCTTGAGTCATGGACAAACTCAAAGGAGGGGGTGGCCCCATGGTGCAACCCTATCTAAGAAGAGTGCTAGGTGACTCTCTTCTGAGCCTCGTGTTGAGCAGGTTGGAGGAGTAGGTCCTACTCCAATTCTTCAGAATTCATCTACCCCAGTGTTGGAGGGATTGTTGGTGCGTTTCCTAACCCATCTAGAGGGTTCTCCTTTGGTTATGCAGGGTGTTCCTCCAGTTTAGGGTATGGATCCTTCTGTTGTACCTGCTTTTGGTTTGGGTACTCCTCAGACCTTGAGTCTTATTCCACCTTCAGTGATGGCATGTGACTATAGGGTTCCGAGATCAGGAGCCCAGTCGTCATCCATGTTACCTCCCCAAATAGGATCACAGTCTACCCAATTTACTATACCTCCTCTCATGGCTAATGTAGTAATGTCTTCTAAGGATCAAAAGAGGTTCGAGAGGTTTAATCAATTGGTTTCTCCCGATTTGGTGGCGCAGTGGGTGAGGATGCCTATGAGTTTCTAATTGATTACCGAGAGAAGTTGCACAACTTGGGTTCAGTCGAGTCTCATGGAGTTATTTATACCTCTTATTAGTTGAGAGATGCAGCAAGGGATTGGTGGAGGTCGCTTGTCAGTTATATACCCCGGGATTCTCCCGAGATAACTTGGGATCAGTTCACTGAGGCTTTCCTAGAGAGATTTGTGCCTTTTAGTTTAAAAGACCATATATAGGATGGGTTTGATCATTTGGTGCAAGGCTCCATAACAGTTGCTGAGTATGAGGCATGCTTCCATGCCCTATCCAGATATTTCTATGATAGCATTTCAACCGAGTCTAAGAAGATTTAGAAGTTTATGAAGGGTTTGGATGTTGTGATGCCCCGAGTCTGTACCCCGGAATCTACAAGGTGCTCATAATCCCGAAGGACCACAAGCTAATCTATGACTGGCACCTTCTACAATAACTGAATAATAGTACTGTAATATGCAAAAATTAGGCGAAAAATATTCTATAAGATTAAATATTAGAACAATACCAAAACTGAAACATCTGTCTGAAAATACTCTAGTCTGAAAAACCTCTAAACTATCTACTATATGGAGTTGATGGGACAAGTCCCCAACTAACTCCGGATTACTAAAATAAGATGAACTACTGAAATAATCATCATGTCCTCGAACTAAAAGGACTCGCCACTAACTCTGTTAGCTGAATATCTGAACTGCTAAGTATGATCGAAACCTGCGCTTCTGAACCTATGATATAAAACACATAACACAAAAGAAAGGTATGTATCGGTACTTTGAATGTACTGATATGCGAAGTGAGGTAGGCTAAAATGCATGGGTTCAAGTGCATGAACAATACTGACTGAATAATATAAATATAACTGAATGGGAGTACATACATAATTATGTATACTGTAATCTAAGGTCGTGATAACAATGGATACTAAGTTCTGAATTATTGATTTACTGATATTTGAGTTTACTGATACTTTGCAGCTGATAACTGAGGGACTGTATCTGACAGTCTTGATCATGTTGAACTATACTGAGTTCCATACTGAATTGAGTGACTGTATCTGACAGTCCTGAATCTGTAGAACTGAACTGAGTTCTATTCTGAGACTGGAACTGAAACTAAGACTGTGGGGGGTAATTTTCTAACCAATATTCCCTTTTCTGAATAGATTGGGGTCCAGCCTGTAACCCTAGTTAGAAGGGTATTAGTACTGTGCCATGGGTAAACATAATTTTGAGTTAACCCTCTCTAACAGGAAGCTTTTTCATCAATCTTCCCTGGCAGGAAAACTCGTACAAGATGTATAAACCCTAGTCTAGCAGGAAGATATCTCAACCTATGCTGGCTACGTAGTTCTGTAACACAGGGATTGCTACTAAGGGTCAAACCCTCTACTGGTAGAAATACTCCCATCCCTGGGTTAACTCGGTAATGAATCCTACTCTCATCTGAATAGATAATGAACTTATTTCTAGTTCATACTAGGCTTGACTGAACTGTTACTGATTATACTATCTAACTTAACTGAACTGAGTTCACTAAGTTTTGTTGACTGACAGAATACTACTAAATTCTATTAACTGTTTAAATTTACAGAGGTTAGAATTGAATACTGAACTGAACTGGACTGATACTGAGTCTACTAAGTTTTTCCTGAGTTTTGTAACTAACTGAGAGTACTACCGATCATGACTGATACTATCCTGAGACTGACCATGGCTCTAGATAATCAGCTAAATTACTGGGTATTAAATACCCCTAGGACTCAATAGCATAAATTATAAGACATGGCACAATCTTGAAATATGATAAATAACCACTTGATCATCATTCATTTATTTGGACATTCTAGGAAGCATTTTCATAATGTGAACTTGAATACATGCTAACATGATATAATTTCATTATTTAATTCTCATAAACAACTCATAAAACACTTGGAAGGCATTGCATATGAACATAGTACTAATTAACACTTGAGCATCATAATATTAAGGCTTTAATATGAATTCACATGATACTACATACATAATAGTTGTTTTTACATAAATCTTGCACTTAATGATGGAATAAAAATCCAATCAATATTATAATCATGGATACACTTGAATTCAAATCATGAAAAGCATGAAATCAAGATACTTGAAGTTTAAAAGAGTTTCTTGGACTCCAAGGGTGGATGGAACCCTTGGATGAACACTTGACATACCTTGGTTGCTAAATTCCTGAAGAACAATGGTGGAAGTCTTGAGCCTTAAATTTAAAATTCAATCACCTAGGGTTTTTGTTCTTGAGTAATTTGTGAAATAATGAGTGTATGTTGCAAATAGAAAGCTAAATTTTGTGTTTTGGGGGGTTGAAGGACGTGGAAAAAGACCCAAATACCCCTAAGGATGTGGCTTTTTAATGACTAAAAAGTGAACTGTCGATGCGCAGATCGACGCGATGCGTCATGGGCATTGACGTGATGGCCAACGCACCACGTTGAGTCCACATCAGTTTACTGGAATTTGCCACTAGGAGCAAATAAAAATATTAATTGATGTGATGGATGATGCACCACATCGAGATCGCATTGATACACAATTTTGGGTTCCCAGACATATGTCATACAAGGTCCAAAAAATCTAAAACTCATCCGGGAACACCTACTGACATTCCTAATCATGAATCAATCTAAGATTGATACTTTAAGGCCATAAAAGTCGTGAAATAGAGTCTCCAACTTAGGAAGGCCAAAATAATACTAAGTCTGAATACTTAGCTAGAATTTTCCAAGTTTGAGACCCCTTAGCAAGCTTAAAAGACTAAGTTGAGCTTAGGATTTTGCGAGGTCTTACAGATGTCTCCCTTCAGTTATCTATGTCACATATGGTTGTGTTTGGGGCTTCTTTTCAGAGTATTGTGGAGCATGCTAAGATAAAAGAGAGTATTCTTAGTGCATCTTAGCGAAGCGCCAAGAAGGCGCAATGTTTTGGTGAGTTCGGGAGTAAGACCTCTCGAGAAAGATATTTTAGAGGTTCTCATAGATACCATGGTAGGCCAATGTAGGCGGCATTACAGAGTTCATGTGGTGGACCTTTTAGTCCAGCATTTCAAAGTGGTCGTTCAGGCCAAATTATACCTTCTCATATTAAGACTAGTCAAAGAAGTTGCTATATATGTGATGAGATTGGCCATGTGGCTAGGGATTGTCCCCACCGAGTGATTTAAGTTACTCTTATTTCATCAGCGATGGGTAGAAGTGCTACCATAGGTGCAAAGAGTAAAGGTAATAGAGCTTGTGGGGGTGGCCATGGGGCCACTCAGGTAGTTAGTAGTCATGGGGCTACCCAAGCAGCTGATGTCGTGATCAGTGTTACGCTATACCAGCTAGACCTGAGGCAGAGGCTTCTGATATTATAACTACAGGTTTTGTTCCCATTTGTTTTAGACCTGCATATGTATTATTTGATCTCAGATCGACTTTCTTCTATGTGTCTATATATTTTGCTTTGGGTTTTTATTCTGTTAGTGAGCCTCTTGCCATCCTATTCGTGCATCCACCCTAGTAAGTGATTCTTTAGTAGTGGATTAGGCCCACTGATCTTGTGTTATGGTTTTTGCTAGGTATGAGACTTTGGTAGATTAGCTTGTGTTAGATATGATCGATTTTGATGTTATTTTGGTATGGATTGGTTGTCTCCTTATCATGTTATCTTAGATTGTTTATCCAAGATCATGACTTTAGCTTTGTTGGGTATGCCAGGATAGCTTAAAAGGGTGCACTTCATTCGAATCCTAAGAGGATTATATCTTATGTTCAGGCTCATAAATTGGTTGAAAGGGGATGTTTATCTTACTTAGCCCATATTCGTGATACCAGTGTTCTTTCGCCTCCTTTCTTAGATTTTGTTTGTATTGTTCGTGAGTTTATCGACATGTTCTCTATGGACTTGCCTCGTATGCCTCCAGATTGGGAAATTGATTTCTCCATTGACGTTGAGCGAGAACCAAGACCATTTCTATTTCTCCTTATAGGATGGCCTCAGCAGAGTTAAAGGAACTGAAGGATCAGTTGCAGAAGTTATTAAATAAGGGATTTATCCGACCTAGTGTTTTACCTTGGGGTACGCCTGTCTTGTCTGTGAAGAAAGAGGATGAGTCATGCAGATGTGTATTAATTATCGATAGTTAAATAAGGTGACGGTTAAGAATAAGTATCTTCTTCCTTGTATTGATGATTTATTTGATCAACTTCAGGGTGTTATGGTGTTTTCAAAGATTGATTTGAGGTTTGGTTTTCACCAGTTGAGGATTAAAGCTTTGGATATTTCAAAAACTACTTTTCAGACTTGATCTGGTTATTATGAGTTCTTGGTCATGTCCTTCTGGTTGACCAATGCCCCTGCCACGTTCATAGAGTTGATTAACTATGTGTTTCGACTGTATCTTGACTCTTTTGTTATTGTATTTATAGATGATATCTTGGTTTATTCAAAGAGTAAGGTTGAGCATGAGGAGGATTTATGAATTGTGCTTCAGAGATTGAGGGATAAGACGTTGCATGATAAGTTCTCTAAGTGTGAGTTTTGGTTGGATTTTGTTTCTTTCTTTGGTCATGTGGTGACTAAGGAAGGTATTATGGTTGATCCAACTAAGGTTGCAGCAGTTCATGACTGGGCTAGACCTACTTTGCCCACTTAGATTCGGAGTTTTATTGTCTTGGTCGAGTATTATCGACGTTTTGTTAAGGTTTTTTCATCCATTGCAGCTCCATTTACCAAGTTGACCCAAAAGAAGATTTCTTTTCAATGGTCCGATGCTTATGAGACGAACTTCCTGAAACTCAAAGATTTGTTGACTTCAACTCCTATATTAGTTTTTCCTAAGAAGCGCGTAGGCTTTACTATCTTTTGTGATGCTTTAGGTGTTGGGTTAGGTGATGTGTTGATGCAGGAGGGCAAGGTAATTGTGTATGCATCTCGTCAATTAAATCCTCATGAGAGGAATTATCCTATCCATGATTTGGAGTTAGGCGTAGTCGTATTTTCCTTGAAGTTGTGGAGGCAGTACTTGTATGGAGTTCATTATGAGATATTCTCAGATCATCATAGACGTCAGTACTTATTTATCTAGCGAGATCTTAATATGAGGCAGTCATTGGCTTGAGTTTCTTAAGGATTATGACTTGACTATTCTCTACTATCCGGGCAAGGCTAATGTGGTTGTGGATGCCTTGAGATAAAAGTCGACTAGCATAGGTAGCTTGGCACATCTTTTGACCCAGGAGAGGCCTTTAGCCTTAGAGGTTCAGTATTTAGCTAACCATATGGTTAGACTTGATATTTTGACATCGGGGAGTGTTTTGGCATTTGTGGATGCTAGATCTTTTTTTATGAAGCAGATTCGAGCTCATCGGTTTGATGATGTTGGATTGAGGTCGATTCGAGGTAAGGTATTGAGTGGAGAGGCTAAGGAAGACTTACTTTATTCAGATAAAGTTTTGCAGATTAGAGGCCGAGTTTGTGTGCTGAAAGTGGGTGATTGGATTAGGTTGATCTTGGAGGAGGCCTATTGTTCCAGATATTCTATCCATCTAGGTATGACTAAGACGTATCGTGATTTGAGACAACACTACTAGTAGGGTGGTATGAGGCGAGATATAGCGGATTTTATGGTTAGTTGCCTATGTTGTCAGCAGGTGAAGGCCGAGTATATGAGACCTAGTGGTTTGCTTCAGAGATTACCCGTTCCTGAGTGGAAGTGGGAACACATCACCATGGACTTTGTGACTGGTTTGCCTCGTACATCTCATGATTCTGACAGTGTTAGGGTCATCATCGATCAATTGACGAAGTCATCTTATTTTATTTTGGTTCAGATCTCATTCAGTGCTGAAAGGTTGGCTTGTATCTACATTTGTGAGATTGTACGTTTGCATGGTGTGCCAGTGTCTATTATTTCAGATCGAGGTCCCGTGTTCACATCTCACTTTTGAAAGACTTTTCAGGATGAATTGGGTACTCGAGTAGATGGATCTTAGTATGGCGTTTTACCCCTATACTGATGGCCCATCAGAGTAGGTTATATAAGTTTTGGAGGATATGCTTCGTGCATGCATGATGGATTTTAGTGGCTAGTAGGAGCATCATTTAGCTTTAGCAAAGTTTCCATATAATAATAGCTATCATTCCAGTATTGATATGGCTCTTTTTGAGGTGTTGTATGGTAGGAGTTGTCGCTCCCCAATAGGTTGGTTCAATGTTTTAGAGGTAAGACCTCGAGGTACGGACTTGCTTCGTGAGTCTTTGGATAGGTCCGAGTCATTCAGGATAGACTTAGAGCGGCTCAGGGTGGGAAGAAGTGTTATGTTGATCGTAGACTTTGTGTCCTGAGATTTGTGTTGGTGATCGTGTTTTCCTTTGAGTTTCACCCATGAAGAGTGTGATAAGGTTTGGGAAGAGGGGCAAGTTTAGCCCCAGGTATATTGGTCTATTTGAGATTCTTCGAAATGTTGGTGATGTGGCTTATGCGTTGGCTTTGTCCTCTGATCTATCAGTTGTTCATCCAATTTTTCATGTTTCTTTGCTTCGTCGCTATATTCCTTATGAGTCTCATGTCATTCATTGGGGGGTCGGTTCAGTTAGATGAGAGGTTGTCCTTTGTTGAGGAACCGGTTTCCATTTTGGCTAGGGATGTTAGGCGGTTGCACTCTAGAGGAATCCCTGTGGTTAAGGTCCAGTGGCGACATCGACCTATAGATGAAGCTACTTAGGAGATCGAGTCTGATATGCATAGTTCTTATCCTCAGCTCTTCATTGATTCAGGTATTTCTTTGCCTTAGTTCAAGGACGAACTAGATTTTTAATGGTGGATGATGTAACGATCTAAAAATTTGATGAAATATGTGGAATTTATGATTTTATGTGCTTTGACTGTTTTAACCCTCTCCGTAGTTGCATTATGATATTTCTGGGGTGTGAGAGTGATTAGCAAAATTTTCGATGCATTTTGGCATCATTTATGTGATATTGTGCTTTTTATGGCTTCGAGAGCCTTATTTTGGACTTATGTGGATATCTTTTGATCCATACGATGGATGGCTGAACAAACTGTACCAGCAGCTCCAGAATATCGATTTTAGGCTAGGAAGACCTTTGGTTTGGGTCCGATGCAACCGAGCTCATTTCGACCTATTGATCGGAAAGTTGAAAAATTAAAAATTTGGGTGTGGGGCCTATATTTGGTCGAAATAACCTCGGATGGAAAATTTGACTTCTTTGGCAGATCCAGAATATCGAATTTAGGGTGTTATCGTATTTGGTATGATTTTATAGCTTTTAAATCTTATTTCGACCCCCGATTTGGAAAATTGTGATTTCAGATTTCGGGGGACAACTTATTGAAAATGACGTTTTCAAAAATTCGACACGCCAACGCATTTGAAACGTCGAATTTAGTATGATTGCATAGTTCGTTTGCATATATCGAACTCCGAATGAATTTCGGGCATCCCATCGAAATCCGTTTGGACTTTAAAAAAAACTGCACTGGTGCAGATTTTTCTGCTATTTATAGTAGTTTTTTACCCTTTTTTGGCCTATTTTGCTCATTTTTCATCTTGCTTTTTGAGAGCTTAAAAGTGAAGCATGTGGGAGCTTGGGAAGCGAGATTAACACCTATTTCTTGGTTTTATTATATATTTAAGGTAAGAATTCACCCTTTTCTTAGTAATTTCTTAATTAATTTCTCGACATTCCAAAAAACTTACGGTTTGATTTTAAATCTCATTTTCACTTGAATAATGTTTTTATCTTATAATTACTAGTTTTTCATCAATTTAAATTTCAAAACAACTTTGATTCTTGATTTTAACCCGAATTTGAAAGATTTTACCCGGTAAAGCTCAAAAATAATTTTTCTTCGATTTAAACCTCATTTTTTACTCGATTTAACTTGGGTTTTCAGCTGTAGGTTTCAAAAAATATGGGGAACATGTTTTTGAAGTAAAGTTCTGATTTTTTCCTTCTTTTTTGGAAACCCATTTTGGGGGTCCATTTGATCCCGAATCAAAAGTAGTCAATATGGGTGTTGTTGATTTTATTTTGATGCGTAGATTTCATATTTGATGTTTATAGTAAATTTCAGAATTGTTCATGAAAAATAAGTTCACGAGTTCAAGTGTAGCGGACTGGTTTCGACTTTCGAAGTAGGTTATGGCTTAAATCATTTAGACTGGGTTGGGTAGTAAATGATGGTCCAAAATGCATGTTAAGGGTGGTACTAATCATGAAAATGTTTATTTATGTGTTGTGCCCGTGTAGGGGCCTATATATGATGTAATTGTCGAAATTGAGTTATAATGTGATATGTGTGACCATGTGGGGTCCTATATGATATTTATAGCGTTGAATACCTGCGAATACTTGTATTGTGTTGTTAAGATGCTTAATATGGTACCATTGGTGTATTATGATCATATTTATACTTTATTTGGCATATGAGACATGTGGAAATTTGTTGATGAAAATGAAATAATGAGTGGATATTGGCTCACATGGTTGTGAAAATATGTCATTGTGGTTGGTTGTGAAGATACCCATTGTGATTGGTTGGGAGCATCACATCCTCATATCATACTCATTCATAAAATATTGGTACCATCATGGCAACATATGAGAAATACTGACAACACCTTTTTAAAGCCCTTTTCGAGGGATGTGTCGGGGAGGAGCTATTGTAACACCTTATAAAATCCTTTCCAAGGGATGTGACGGAAAGGAGATATGAGATATATGGATTTTATATGGGTTGACGAACCCCCCATGGGTCATACATTGGGAAGCTTTAGCTTCGTAGGTATATACGGGGATTGTGCGACAATCTCGAAGGTTGTGCGACATCTCGTGCATCGTCGTCATATACATTTGACTTACTTTAGTGTGTTATGTTGTATTGTATTGGCATATTTACTTAGCATCTATGTATTTATCGTATCTTATTTTACTTGTATTTGATGATCTTGTATATGCATGTTCCCTCTTGTTCTTCCTATATGTGATATAATACGTACTTTTGTTCTATCTTGGTGTGATGCTTGCAATATATGTGAGATATATTAGAACTTTTAGTGCAAGCGGTGTGGGCTACCATTGGGAGACATTTTCTGATTGCAGGTGACGTGCCCTTAGTGTATATTTTGTATGCTTTATTTACTACTTTGCTTGGTTGGCCTATGATACCTACTGAGTATAAGTGGACCGTACTCATGCCTACTGCACCCTTTCGATGCAAGTCTTAGATCGAGTGCGCCTCAGCTTGCTTGACTCGGGCGATTGTTGGAGCTTCCATGATAGCAGTTGGACATTCATACATCCGAAGTTCACCTCTATCTTTCTAAAGTAATAATGTCTTTATTAGTATTTGGAGATAGATATCATTTCTTTGTGGTTATTTTTTCGATGCATTTTGACTCTTGGATTGTATTAGAAGTTCTTACACTATTGACGCCTGACTTTGGGCATGTTTGGTATTTTGGATAAGTTATTTTTGTGTTGTTATGATTACTTATATGGTTCGACTTCTTTCTAAAAGCGTTACCTTGGGATATTTATGTCTTTTCTTATTTTTGTATCAGTTTGGGTGATAGGGTTACTTGTCAAGGTACGCCGCGACAAGTGTCATCATGACCCATGTTTTTGGGTCGTGAAAGTTACGGCTTAACTCTTTCAAATTGGATTAGGTAGTTAATTTATATACACAATGCATGTCAAGGGGATGGGAACTAATCATGAAATTGTCTATCTTAATGTTTGTGCCCGTGTGGAGGCCTTTATATGATATAATTATGGGTTTCTAGATATTATGTGATATGTGTGACTGTGTAGAGTCTTTTGTGATGTTGATAGTCTTGTACACATGTGAATGAATGTATCTTATTGATGAAAAAGTGTGTTATGGTACTATTTCTGTATTATGATGTATTCATACTTTATTAGCATATGAAATATGTGAAAATTCATGGATGATTGGAAATAATGAGTGAATATTGGCTCACATGGTTGTGAAAATATCTCATTGTGGTTGGTTGTGGAAATACATCATGTGGTTGATTGTGGAAATACATCGTGTGGTTGGTTGTGGAAATAATCATTGTGATTGGTTGTGAGCATTATATCCTCATTCATGAAACATTAGTACCACCGTGGCAACACCTGAGAAACACTGGCAACACCTTTTCAAAACTCTTCCCAAGAGATGTGCCGAGAAGAAGATATTGTGACATCTTATAAAACCCTCTTTGAGGGATGTGTCGGGGAGGATATATAGATATATGGATTGTATACAAATTGACCAAACCCCTATGGGTCCTATGTCAGAAAACTTTAGCTCCGTAGGTGTATATGGAGACTATGTGACAGTCTCGAAGGTTGTGCGACAACCTCAGGCATCATCATCTTTCTTATTGTGTTTACCTCATTATCTTATTATGTAGGGTTACTTCTTCTTTGACTTGTTACTTACCTAATTGTTCTATCTTCTTATACTTGTATTTGGTGATTTTGTATATATATTATTTTTCCTTGTCCTACTTATGTGTGGTACATTGTATACTTGTGATCTTTTCTGGTGCTTTTTGAAATATATGTGATATACTAGAACTGTTAGTGTAAGTGGTGTGGACTATCATTGTGGGACATTTTCTGATTGTAGGTGACGTGCCCTTAATGTGTATTTTATATGTATTATTTTCTACTTTGCTCGATCGGCCTATGATACCTATTGAGTACAAGTGAACCGTACTCACTCCTACTGTACCCTTCAAGTGCAGATTCAGGTTAGAGTGCACCCCACACTGCTTGATTCGAGCTATTGTTAGAGCTTTCAAGGTAGTGGATGATTTTCAGGCGTCTGGATGTCTTCTACTATCTTTCTTTATCATTAGACTATATCCTTACTAATTTTTAGAGACAAAATTTTATTTATTGAATTTATTATGTATTCTTTAAATTTGAATTGCACTACATACGTTCTTATACTACTGACATTAGGATTTGAGAGTTATGGTTGTATGATTGATTATATTCTTTCTGCATTTATTATACTTATATAGTTCGACTTCCTTCTAAAAGCCTTATCTTGGGTTATTATTGTCTTGTTCCCCTGTGTATCAGTTTAGGTGATAGGCTTACTTGTCAAGGTTTGCTGCGACAAGTGTCATCAAAACCCTTAGATTTTGGGTCGTGACATCATATTCAATCAAGAATAGCCAATACCAATATTCAAATTTGAATTCAAAGAGATACAACACATACAATAAAACTAATTCGGTCAATTTTTAATTAACAATCATAATGCATTTTTAAAGTAATTATTTAGTTATGTTAAAGAGTATCATCAATAATCACCTCAATGTCAGATAATTAATTATTCAATAAAATTCAATTGACGACTTCAATTTGTACGAAATTAATACCCAAACACAAATTGACTAGAGCAGCGGTGGCTGGTCGTATTTTAATTCGTAATAGAAATCAAATCCATAGAGTCATAGTTATCTTTTCCTTTTTTGGCGGAATTTGACTGGAGCAGCGGTGGCTGGTTCGCCAGCTAAAATTCTTATGGCATTAAGAGGCGTTGGTGGTGGTTGTTGGTGGTGTTATATTTTTCACAACATGATGGAGAGGAAGCGATTGTTGGCTGATGTCGCCAGTGATGGAGAAAGGGAGAAGAAGATAGAGAGAGGGAGAACGGCAGCAGCAGCAGTGAAGCAGTGGGTGGTTTTTGTGGTTCTATTGATGGTTGTTGTTGGTCTGTGGGCATCGGAGATGGCGTTATGGTATTCGTCGGTAAGGGTGGAGAAGGGATGTCGGCTGGTTGTTGGTAGGAACGGGGCAGCACCAGGAAATGACGGCTCCCGCCGGCTGGTTTTGTGGCGACGCATGGAGAGGAGAAAAGAAGAGAAAGGGTGGCGATGCAACTGAGGTGTGGGTATGGCTGGAGATGGTCCACCGGCAGTGGTTCCCCGATGGTGATGCAGCAGTTATCATGAGATTGGGAGAGAGAAAAGAAATGGGGGAGGCGACGGGTTTTTGTTCTAAGAGGGGAAAATGATTTAGGGTTTGTGGTTTGATTTTATTAAAAGAGGAAGAAATGGGAGATTTGATCTCATTCATTGATCATATGAGATCAATGGTTGTGATTAAAATGTGTCAGTGAAGTGGGTTTAAATTGTGATTGATTTAGATTAAATTGACATAATTGGGTATAAAAATGGCTAAAAATTAAATAAATTAGAAAATTGAATTAAATTAGGCTACTATTTAATAAATATAGTAATGACTCAATAATAATAACGAAAAAATACAATAAGATATTGCTATTAAAAATAGACAACACGTGTAAAATTAATGTTGCATAAAAATATTTTACAAAATTGCCGATAATAATTTTAAAATAAATTAGTTACAAAATTTAAGAAATAATAGTAGACATGTGTTTGATAATCACGAGTGTGCATATTTACGAAAATAATTTAATAAATATTAATAAAATTATATAAAATATGATATTTATAGTATATAAAAATATAAAATTATCTAATAAAAAAATTGCACACTTCAAAATAATGCATGCGACACGTCAGTATTTATTTGTTATCGAAATATTACGTAAAAAATAGTAATATTCGAAATTAATAATTTTTTTAAAACAGTAGCCTCGGATGAATATCGGGAGGTCAAAATTGAGTGTAATATATATATATATATATATATATATATATATATATCATCTACTAGTAGAGACGATATGGGCTACCGTTTAGGCCTTTTCTGCTTGCAGGTGACGTACTCATAGTCTTTCCTTACTTATGTTATTTTTTGCTTTGCTCATTTGGCCTATGATACCTACTAAATACAAGCGGATCGTATTCATCCCTAATGTGGCCTTTTAGTGCAGATTCCAATTCGAGCATCACGTGTGGTGGTTGATTTGTGTGGAGATTCAAATTTTAAGGTACTGATTCACTCCAGAGTTTGGGGATGATTCAGACCTCATCTATCCCTACTTGTCTTTATTTATGATTAAGATATAGATGTGTATTTTTAATTCTGGATATTGTATTAGATGTTCTTACACTATGACGCCATATTTTGGGGATTTATGGCATTTTCTTCAGATTTATGCTATTGTTGTTCTTGTATGGGTTCATATTCGTCGTAGAAGTCTCGCCTTGGATTATATTATTATTGACTTTGATTTTTTCCTTAATCAGTTTGGTGATTGAATTACTTATCAATGTTAGGCAGCGGTAAGTGTTATCATGACCCGTTATTGGGTCGTGACAGCCCCAGGGGCAAGAGTTGACATTACCACAGTGTGTTTTGATTTATGAGATATTTTATAACTCTTGATTTAGAGGTAAGACTTAGCCAAAGGACTTTCAAACAACAAGGTACGCCCATGGGCAAGAATTGGCACTACCACATTGTATTTTGATTTATAAGAAACTCTATAACTCTTGCCTTAGAGGCAAGACATATCCCAAGGACTTTCAAACAATAAGTTACTCCCCATGGACAAGAGTTGACACTACCACATTGTGTCTTGATTTATGAGATGATCTATAACTCTTGCCTCAGAGGCAAGGTAGCCTAAAGACTTTCAAACAACTAGTTACGCCTCATGGGAAAGACTTAATACTACCACATTGTGTCTTGACTAATGAGATGATCAATAACTCTTGCTTTGAGGCAAGACTTAGCCCAAAGACTTTCAAATAGAAAGTTATGCCCCTTGGGCAAGAGTTGATACTACCACATTTTGTCTTGATTCATGAGATATTCTATAACTCTTGCCTAAGAGGCGAGACTTAGCCCAAGAACTTTTAAACAAGTTACGCCCCATAAGCAAAAATTGATGCTACCACATTATGTCTTTATTTAGAGATGCTCTATCAGTCTTGCCTCTAAGGCAAGACTTAGCCAAAGAACATTCCAAAAAATTAAGTTACATCCCATGGACAAGAGTTAACACTACTTTATTATAATTTAATTTATGAGATACTCTATAACTCTTGTCTTAGAGGCAAGACTTCTCTCAAAGATTCTCAAACAACATGTTATGCCCATGAGCAAGACTTGACGCTATCATATTGTGTCTTGATTTTATGAAATGTTCTATAATTCTTGCCTTAGAGGAAATCTTATCCCAAAGGACTTTCAACAAAATAAGTCACGCCATTACATTTACTTTGATGTTAAAAAAAGATCTTCTTTGCGAATTATCTAATTTTCTGTTCATTATCAAAATATAATAGAAGTTGTAAAAAAAATAAAGATTGAGAAAAAAGGCTAAGAAAAAAGAGAAGAACAGAAAACAAAATAAAGATTGATAAAAACAAAAATGAGAAGAAAAAAGTAAAAATAAAGTTTGAGAAAAATGAACAATATGAGAAAAGATTTAAAAAAAATGAAAGAAAAATAAAGGTTGAGACTGTTGAATTAAAAAAAAAAGAAATGGAAAACAAATAATGTTTGAGAAAAAAAGAAAAGAAAAAGGGAATACAAAAAAAGAAAAATAAAGGTTGAGACAAAAGAATTAAAACGAGAAAAAAATAGAAAAGAGAAACAAAAATCAAGGGAAAAAATAAAATAGAAGATGAGAGACAAATGGGCATGGAAAGTGAAAAAATGTTTAAGGTGTAGAGGGACAGAAATATACTTGTTCTGTACATAAAAAGGAGAAAGACTAGTCTTTAAAGTCTTTTCTTGTGAGGGACAAAAAAGCACGCTCACCTATTATGGGGGTCATCCCATATAATTTCATGCACTGTACATTACATGACCCAAAATGGCCAAATCAATATACATATAAAGGAGGATTTTAGTCCATCCTATGTGGCACGTCTTAGAAGCCTCTATTATCATTTATCTTTTTTGTGATTTTTTTGATCATTTTTTTATTTTAAATATTAAAAATTCACCCTAACATTATACACAACATTAAAGAAGTCATATTAAATAACCTTCATCATCAATGCTGTTAAACTTTTCTTATTCATGTGTTATGTAAAATAAAAAATAAAAATCACTCCTTAAAACTCTCTTAATCATGTCAAATATGCAAATAAAAATAAAAATTATTTGTTAAAGCTCAAAAATCAATAATACCTACATGCATGCATGCATATATATATATATATATATATTTATATATATATATTGGTAAAACATAAATGTATCAAAAATTACTATTCATTTATTCATTGTACACATTAAAGTCTAAATATTTACTAATCCAAGTTTTCTTTTTTTCTATTTTTTGGGGGGCAATATTTTAATTCTTTTTATTAATCAATTTATTTATTAAATCAAAAAAATCAATCATATTTTACTATTCTAATTAAATCTAATGAGTTACAAAAAAACTTTTATTTATTTGTATTCTCTACTTAAATAATATGGCTCCCCAACTCCGTTCTACCTAATTCTTTTGGATTATCCAATCTATAAATAACAATCATTTATTGAGTTGTTGAATGCAAATTTCCATTGTCTCAATTTGTGTATGGTTATTTAGTTATTTTTCTCCTTTCTTGATTTTCTTCTTCATTTTTGTCATCAATCATGTGTTAATAATT
This sequence comes from Capsicum baccatum var. pendulum, assembly GCA_030864225.1. Classification (NCBI taxonomy): domain Eukaryota; kingdom Viridiplantae; phylum Streptophyta; class Magnoliopsida; order Solanales; family Solanaceae; genus Capsicum; species Capsicum baccatum. The sequence goes on along the minus strand of CM061558.1, from coordinate 26,663,849 downwards.
AAAAGAGATGATATTTTCAATATTCTTTAAAGGTTCATCAAAGAGATGTTCACATTAGTTTTGTACAAGTTCATCAAGATGAAGAAGGAAGTTCAATTGTCTTGGAAGATTTGTTAAGAAAATGATCATAGTAGTTTGGTGTGGCGTAGAAGTTTGAATGATTTATAAATATTTTGAAGATTTATTAGTGTATTATTTTGATTTCAATTAATATTATTTTCTTCTTCTTCTTTATTTTATTTCTTCATTTTGAACAAAGATGCTTGATCACATATATAATTCGCTTTTATTTAGCAAATATTAAATTATAAAACTCTCCTAACCAACATATTAGAAAGCTCAATTAGCATATTTTACTCAATTGACTTTGATCTTATTATTATTATTAGTGCATGTTTCCGTTTTAGTGTATATTTTTTTGTCAGTTTCTAATAAATTTAACTATGTTAATTAAATATATACTCTTTTATAATTATCTTAATGTTATAACACATGATTTTTTGCTAATAGTAATTTTTTAATGATTTATCACGGTTGAAAGATATATTACCAATGATATATTTCTCATAGTAATTGTCTATTAATGCCCCTAAAAATATATAACATTACTATATTAGAAATTATTCAAAGAATAAATGAACGAATCATATTTTTAGTCTTTTATAATTTTTGTGATACATTTTAATTGAGCATATCTCAAACCTCACTTTGTGAAAATACATCAAATATGTTGTATTTGTTATTTTAGTTAAGCACATAATATTGATATTTTTCAATGTGAATGAATAACATATGACAATGTGCAGTAGTAATGTAATCATATGAGAATATTTTTCATATGATTGATTGAAAAAATTATCGAGCATGTATAATCTATCAGTTATCTCCTTATAAATTTATTTTTACTCAGATAATTTATCTCCTTTGTTTTTCTTTATGGTTATTTAATTTTCAGAATGAAAAGGTGTTATAGACGATATATAACAAATCAATGAAAGAAAATTATATATATATATATATATATATATATATATACATACATAGAGAGAGAGAGAGGGGGGGGGGGGAGGGAGAGAGAGAAAAGACATGTTTTCCCCCGGAACTTATCTGCTCAATTTACTTTAGCACTTAAACTAACTTCTGTTTATTTACCCCCTTAATATCTTTAAAGTGTATTAATTTCGCCCTTAATGCTGACATGGCATTTTCAAGAAAAAAAGGACGCGTTTATTTGTATAAAAAAATAATTTCAGTAATATTATATTTAAAATATAATAGAAATTTAAAAAAAAAATGGACACCTTTTCTTGTTTCTTCTCCAAAACATAAAAAACAACACTCAAATTTCCTCATTAATAACCTCAGATACATTTTTCGCCAACACTCTCCTTTAATTTTTTTCATTTTTCTCCATTAACACCCCCAAAGAACAACCACGAAAATACTAAATTAAAATTTTTTCAACACCATCTCAACTCATTACAGAATCAAGAATTTGAAATTCACAAAATCTACAAACAAAAATAAATTTTAACAAATATCCATTAAAATTCAAAATAAATTCAATATTTTTATACCAAAAAAAGAAAATAGATCACCCTTCAACTGAAAGTTTTGAAAAAAAAATGAAGTTTTTTTTTGGGCTTTGCTTTTTACTGTTGTTTAACATTTTTAATAGAAAATTAGCTAGTTGCTTGCCATAGTGGGCTTCTTAATCTAAGTCTCAAAGTTTAAAGGGTCTGAAAATCCTGCAAATTATCTTTTGGAGTTTCACTAAGATATTGTACTTAAGTATTCGAATCTGGAAAATGAAAAACCTAAGATGTGATGTTATCATGTGTTTTTGTGTTTCAGATTATGTTTGATTGTCCCTTGCCTGTATCGGTGAAGGCTTATGGCTTCAATTTCTGAGATGATAAGAATAGATAAATTTAAGTTTCTTCACGATTACTTACCCTTCAGCTGAAAGCTTTGAAAATAAATAAATTTATTTTTTGCTTTGCTTTTTATTGATTTTGGAAAAAAGATTCAACTGAAAAATATAGCGGTGGGGTGGGGGGTGGCGCTAGAAGAGAAGGGGGAGGGGGGCTGCGTTTGCAGGGTGGGGGGTAGAGGTGAGGGCTGGAAGAGGAGAAAACATAGAGAGGGGTGGGGTGGGTGGGGGTGCGAAGAAGAAAGAAAATGGGGGTGGGGGTGCCTTTTTTATTTAATATATATATATATATATATAATATGTATTTAAAAATAAAGATATATATTTATATAAATAAAATACTACATATATATTTTTTATTTTTTTAAAAGAAAATATATAAAAGTAATGTGTGGGTATTAATTTTTTTTAGAAAAATAGTAATTTCTTACGTGGCAATGATATGGCTTCGATGTGGCATTGAAGTGGCATTGATGTGTGGGCGAGTGTAGCACACTCTCTGTTGTGAGAGTGGTATTATATATTAAGGGTTGAAATTAATACACTTTAAAGATGTTAAGGAGATAAATAAATGGAAGTTTAGTTTAAGTGGTAAAGTAAATTGAGCAGACAAGTTCAGGAGTAAAAACATGTCTTTTCTCACTCTCTCTCTCTCTATCTATCAATATATGTGTGTGTGTGTATGTATACAAAAAAAGGTATCACCTCTCTTTGTTTAAGAAAACACAATTATTCTTATCCTCTCTTTTTAAAAAAGAAAAAAATCATTTATGTGCCATGTTAGAAAAGTTCAAAATTCACTCTAACTCTGTTAATTGTATTAAATACATTATGTTAAAATTAAAAAAAAAAAAAAAACTATTTCTTTAACTTCTCTTAATTCTTATTGAAAATAAATAAATTTTCTCATTTAATTCTCTTAATAACATATCTATGTAGTCTGATCGAATATATAAACTATTTTTTTTGCTTGCATTGAAAATGAGATGTGATTAAGGATTAGAAAGAGGCTTGTTATAGTTCTACTATAATAAATCTGTATATGCGATAAATATGTATTTTACTTATGATTATTTAAAACAGGAAACATTTACTCTTAATTTTTCTATTAAAGGAGGAGTTATCTTTTGAAGAGTTATTCTTATATATTGTTTTTAGTAATGACTATAATAATAATAATTTGTAACAATAGTCGTATTAATATTTTTAAACTCTTACACTGCTCTATATCTGTTAGGGACAATTATTGATCCAATTCTTAGTACCATTTCTACAACTTGACCCTTTATGTACTCCTGAAAATTCAATATTTTATTTCTCTATAATAATCTCTATAGAATAGAGAAGATAAGTACTACATCATGACTTATTTTAAATATATACATTTCATTTTGCATTATAGATTTTAATTCTTTTGTAAAGTATAACTTCAAATATAATTTTTACTATCACAAATTATTTTCTTTTTTCTTGAGATGCTTTCTAAATAAATACCATATAAAAATGAAGTTGATTAAGATATAAGATCTCTAATATTAATGAACTGTATGCAATGCAAATACACATTAGATAAACATTAATATAAAAAATCAATACCAAAGAAAACCAAACAAAAGGAAGAAGATTTTTCCAACTTTTACATTGCATGCATAACTATGTTAGAAACATAATTCAAGTATTTTTCTTACTGCAATGTGTCCAAATATATTTTTATTTATTTATATTATGGATCGAGTCGTTTATACATTAAAAAAATCAAGTAATTTATAATCAATAAAACGTACAAAACCGTGACTTAATTTGTATTTTTTTTTTCTTTTTATACATTGCTTATTGAAATAATTGTCAACTAACGTAATTACTCAAAAATATAAAATTTCGCGTGAAGCGCGAGTAAGTACACTAGTTATATATACTCAAAATATTAATTATAATCTATAGTCCAATGCTCATTTAAGGCACAATTCATGAAATATTTCATATACTTTTGGATATTCATCCATTATTGAAGCTCCAAGTTACAAAATTTAAAAATTGAATTTTCGTAAATAAATTTTGCTTTGAGGGGGTATGATTGTAAAAGACAGGTTATGTATTGAGGAGCTCAAATCTAAAGTTTTGGATGATTTGATGTAGTTTTAAAGTGTTTTTGAATGAATTTGGTGCTTGAATTTGTGGGAGAAAACTAAGTTATTTTTTTGTATACACTTGTATACTTACTGTCTATTGTTGTATATACAATATAGTCTTTTTTTTTCGATTATTTTCTTGTTCGTCTTCATTTTGTATACACTAATACAATGTAAATACATTATTTAAATATTATAAATACATGTGTGTATATATACACACACATCAGTTATGCTTAGAATTGTACAATAGTTGGAGTGGACCATTTTAGTGTCCACGTAAGCACTCCATGAAGCTAGATATGCAATATCCACTCCACAGCCTTAGGAACCAAGTAGTGACGAAGACAAATTTTTTATTAAGGAAATTCTGAAGTAAACATACGAACTAGATGAAGAGATTTGAACACCTAGTGCATATATATAAAAAATAATTTAAATATGTATAAATGGTATAATTTGAACAGATTTTAACACCTAGTGCATATATATAAAAAATAATTTAAATATGTATAAATGGTATAATTTTCTGTTGAAGGAAATTCAAATGAACCCCCTTTCCCAAAGATGACTCCACCCTTGGAACCAAATATATGGAATTTGCAATTTGGTCCTTTGAACTAATATAATGGTGTCCTTTTGACGCATTTCATCAACCATCAATCTCTTAATCCAACTCCAAGAGCTCTGGTTTACTCTGTTTGAACAAAATCTTTTTTCCTTTTTCTTAACAAAAAATCTATAAATGAAAAATTTGTCGTGACCAAGTCAAACCAAAAACGGTGGCTTCCACCAAGAAGGGCGTAATAATATACATATGTATATATATTATCAAATTAATGTATTGTATAAGTGTGTATAAAATAGAGAGGAAGAAGAAACTCACTTAGATATAAAAAAAAAATTGTAACACAATAATATATAATACCGTATACAAATGTATACAAAAAATCAAACTTCATTTTCTTCCTCGAATTCAAGCATCAATTCATCCAAAAACACCATAAAACTAAATCAGATCATCCATAATTTTAGATTTGTGCTCCTTGATTAATAACTGATCTTTTATAACAGAACTTATTTATGAAAATTTCATTCTCTAATTTTGAAGCTTTGAGTATTAATAATGGTTAAACCAATTCTGTCTTATTTAATGTAATATGAAGTAATTAAAAAATTGATCAATTAAAATTTAATGACGAAGAAGAAAACTGAGCTAGATATTATGGATTCAATACTTACGATTTTCAATTGTCGCTAACAAAGAAAGTTCTGCTCATTTTCTTTTTTTTGGAAAAATGTCTATGAAGAAAAGGAGGAACTAGGAAGAAGAAGAAGAAAGAGGAATCACTAGAGAAGGATAGTTTTTACTTATAAGCCAAATCAGTTTTTGGCTATAAAATTGTAATGTAAATTTTTGGTTACTTTTTTGCAATGACAATTTGCTATGTGTACTTTTATATAATTATCCCAAAGAAATATATATTTTGTTTGTATTTTTTTTCATGATAAAGTTATTTACACAAAAGAATTTTAATTTTTGTCATTATTGTTATAAATGTACTATATATTGTGAATGTCTATTTTACCATATATAGTGAATACCTACTTTACTATATATTATGTATGTCTATTTATTGAAAAGTTACAAACCATAAGGTTAGTTTTTTCCTATAAATAAAGGGGTTTTCTTCATTGTAATTCATCCCTCGAAAGAAAAGTCTCCTCTCTTCTCTCTATTCTTCTTGTTCTTTGCTTTATATTCATAACACATTATTCGCACGAGACTATGACAAACAAGATGAGATTATAAATCTAAAGGTAATTTCAAGGTTAGTAATTCCTTTTGTTATCTATCTTTTGCTACTAATAATATAATTATTGTTGGATTTGAGAAAAAAATAATTAATTTGGAACAATATTATCAAAAGGGATGATAATATGTTGGGTTCAAGTCTCAACGATTTATGCCTAAGACGCCTTTATATGGAGAATACGTTGAGTTTGAATCGCAATGCATCATATTGATGATATTATGATGGCTAAGGCAAAATAATGGATGTTTAGTGACAAGTGATGAAACATGTCCCATTAAATATGCTTCATTCCTTGAATTGAATGTGGTAGCAATAAATTATATGTATGCCTTAATTTACTTTTGCAGTAGCTATCATAATTTGATACGCTTAAGGCATGATTATATTTCATTCTTCCTGGGAATGAGAATGCTTAAGGCATGATTATATTTCATTTCTGGGATTGAGAATTTCGATTATTATAAATTTAGATCTATACCCTAGGGTGAATATGACTGCATATATACTCGAACGTATTCTTCATTGTGAAGATATCACAATCCACATCAGGTAAATTTACCCAAGCATGATAAAATCACATGCCATAATAAACTAAGAGTTTATTGTTTATTGATACGAAATTCATGCAATAGTAAACCTGATGTTTACTAAAGAATTTTTGCACATGTTATGGTAACTTTGAGTTACAAATACAAATCATTTAATCTATTAACATAAATGATTTGCCATCATGAAGATGTTCATATTGAGTATTAGACATATGTTGAAGAAATAAAAGATTCTTCAAGAATTATTTATGTTGCTTGTTCTCGTGATAAGTTGGTTGGACCAACTAATGTTGGGATTTGATCCCTCAAAATCTAAAAAGTATAAAAGGTGAATATGTGCCCGTTCACCAGTCATGTGATCTATTTAGCATTGATATAAGATGATCACATGTACATTCATTGTCAACCTGCAGTTTGACATTCATATAGTTGCTTGCTCAATAAAATTGAGTTAAGAGCATAAATTTTAGATTGTGTAATCAAGACAATCTTGTTAATAATGGTTTGGCATTGAATGTCTTCGATAAATAGCTAAACGATTGCTAATGAGAACAAAGTTTCATGTGTTGGTCTGAAATATGATATGTTGCATACAATAACACTTGTATGCATTAGACCAATAAATTATGATTATTTCTTCCCTCTTAATTGGTTCAAGGTCAGGAACCAACTATTCCATCTAATAGTTTTGATGTGCTATATACAATTAATAATATACCATGATGCACAAAGATGAATTTCTCAATGAAGATGGAGGATAAATGTTAGTTTTTTCTAACATAAGGGGGATATTATAAGTAGCTATGAAATATGTTAGGAATTATCATCAGATCCTCATTCAAAAGATAATTCAAGTCAAATACCGAAAGCATCTGTTAACTCAAATTTAGTATCATATTTAAGCTACAAATGCTCCTATTTTGGATTCTTAAAGGACAAAGTCTACGCATGCATGAAGTGTGGTAGGCTAATCGATTCCCAATGAAATAATCCTTGAAAAGAATAAGGAGCAAATAATCATAATAAGAAGGCAATGTACTCTTGAAGAGCCTATGAAATAACACTTCATGAAACCTTATGAAAGGTTCAGGTACCTGAAAATAATGAAGTGATAGGATCTCAAAATGTTATGTCAATTGCGAACTGATACAAAATGAAAAATTGTCGACGATATCTTTAATACAATATTGACACAATATGAGAATCTAAATTCTACGTTTATTTAAGCATGCTCACATAGAAATATTTATCAAGTGACATAAAAAATATACATCTTGGTAAATGTAAAACTTATTTGATTTGCAGTCCAGACACTTGAAGATGTCACATATGAAATGTTGAATATTGTCACTTGACAAAATTTAAATGAAAACTTTCTAAGGATTCAAAATGTCTGAAGCATATAAAAGTTTATGGGAAACTTATTTAGAATCTTTATATCGTAAAAGCTTATAGCTTGAAAATTATTGAAACTCTTGGAGAGTTTTCAAAAGCAATAGAATATTTTCTTAAATGAGAAACATGCATAATTGAATAAAGATTCATTCCAACCTCAAGAAAAAAATGAGGAACTCCTTTGTTATGAAGTACCATATCTTAGTGCAATTGGAACACTAATGTATCTTGTAAATATTGCATGTCATGACATAGCCTTTTTCGATCAATTTATTAGCAAGGTGTAATTCTACTCCTACTAGGAGACATCGGAATGAGATCAAACATATGGGCTTATTTTACTCTAAAGATTGTAGTCCCAATCTTGTTGGTTATGCTGATGTTAGGTACTTATCTGACCCGTATAAAGCTCGATCTCAAATAAGCTATATGTTCACATGTGGGGATACTGATGTATCTTGGAGAGATGCAAAGCAGTCTATCTAGCCACTTCATTGAACCATGCTGAGATAATAGTTATTCATGAAGCAAGTCGAGAATGAGTATGGTTGAGATCCATGATACATCTCATTCGAGAAAAATGTGGTGTGAAATATGACAATGTACCCATAATTTTATACGGAGATAATGCAACATGCATGGTATAACTTAAGGAAGGATTCACACGAGGAGATAGAACGAAACATATTTTGCCAAAGTTGTTCTATACATATGGGCTCCAAAAGAATGGTGATATTAATGTGTAACAGATTCATTCAAGTGACAATCTAGCTGATCTATTCACCAAGTCTCTTCCAACTGCAACTTTAAAGAAGATAGTACACAAGATCGGAATGCAAAGGTTCAAGGATGTTCTCATTAGGGGAAGTTAATACGCGTTGTACTCTTTTTTCCTTATGAGGTTTTATCCCACTGGATTTTTATTGTAAGGGTTTTAATGAGGTGGCATATATCCGTATTATCTATCAATTAGATATTCAAGGGGGATTGTTATAAATGTACTATATATAGTGAATGTCTATTTTACCATATATAGTGAATACCTACTTTACCATATATTGTGTATGTCTATTTATGAAAAAGTTACAAAACTTAAGGTTAGTTTTCCCTGATAAATAAAGGAGTTTTCTTCATTATAATTCATCTCTCAAGAGAAATAAGAATTCCTTCTGGGAAAGAAAAAAGTCTCCTCTCTTCTCTCCATTCTTCTTGTTCTTTGCTTTATATTTCATAACAATTAAAAAAATTTTTACACAAATTTTTTTTAATAATGATTGATGTTTCAATCAGGACCGGACCTATATGTAAAAATTGAGTGCTCGAGCACTCATTGACCTTGTCTCGAAATAGATAATATTGTATTAAAAATTAAAGAAAGAGGATACAATAAATCAGAAAGCACCCTCAAATACTTAATTTGGTTGGGTGCTCTGATTTAAGAGTGGTGTTGGAAACTTTCAAGTGAGAGTGGGTGGGAGTTCAAACGCCATGTGGAGTCCTTTTTAGACATATTTTTAGTTCTTTTATTATCATGTTTGACTCAAATCCCAATGCTACTTTTATTTTAACTTCTCTTTTTTTCCCTTTTATACTAATACATAATTCACTATAGCATAGAAAGAAAGCAATTCGGCTTCATAAATAATGAATTAAAGATGCCAAAGTTTGACCCCTCAATATTTTTTATTTTATTCTATTTTTTTTACTCGTGAATATGAATTAACCAATAATTTTTTTTTCTTCGTCGGTTGCATTTTTCATCAAAGAATCACGATTTCGTAATACAATTATGAATAACTTTAATCAAATATTTTCATTGTCATCATCAAATAATTGTGCACTTAAATTATATAATTAATGATAATTAATCATTCAAAAAGGTTGAGAACTCACGAACCCATAGGTATGCCACTGATTGCAATATACATAAATTAATTCTTCTGTAGAAACGTTAAAGCTTCCAAAAATGAAGATAATATCCCTAAGTTCATCTTAACTTCAATATTAATCTTTCCTCTTTTTTCCTCTTCACATGATTTTGCTAGGAAAAGATTTATAAAATAAAAAATTAAGAAATCTTACATAAACATGAAAGTAATGTTATATATATATATATATATATATATATATAGATGTTGATGTGGCATGCCTCTAAAGACCGAATTCTGATTTAGCTTTTTTCTAATTTTTTGAGCTTTTTGCTCATTTTAATTTTCTCGTTCTTTTTCTCCTTAAAAAACTCATTGATTGCTTACTGTAACATAAATTCACTAATTGTGTTTTCTATTACCACGCACACAATACCATTTCAAAATAAACCCTCGGTCTTTCCCCATTTTCCCTCACCAACTACCATTAAACCCTCAATTATTTAATAGGGAAGAAGAATTCAAACCATTGAATGTGCAAACAACAACTTAATTTTTCAATGATAATGACAACCGAGACTAATAAAAAATCAGTGTATGAGAAGAAGTTTACTCTCTTTGAGAAGTATCAAAAGGTGTGAACCTTCTTTCTTTATTGGTGTATGCTTTCTATCTTTTGTTTATTTCTTCATTGCAACTAGTTTGATGTTCATTTGTTAGCAGTCCTCCTATTGTATTTTTGAAGAACATTGTTTTAGGGATATGATTCTCATCTTTCTGTTCGAATTTCCCAAGATAATTCTGGATCTATAATGTACACAAATAATATTCTTAATTGAACCAGCAATGCATGTTCTTTTTTATTTTTTGGCGTGAAATTCCAATTTGCCTCTGTGGACATTCTTTGAGAGGTCACAACTTTTGGAGAAATGACAAAAATTGCTCTTAGGGTATTGTTCACTCCAATACCACTGACTAAATTAACTGATAGGTATAATAATGAGTTCTTCAACCTTTGGCTCTAGCGTTTGTCGATTTCACAGATTCAATGATTGAATTAGAGATTCAGGATAATTGCCATTACTTAACTAGTTTGCGAACGAGTACAGAAAATTTGGTTGTAGTAAAACAAATAAAAAAAATCTCTTACTATCCATGGTCTGGATGGCATTGGATGGATTTTTCATTACCAACTTGATGTTAGGCTTTTGATGAACTTCCTGATGATGTTGAACTTTGCGAAGATTCTGAGCATCAATTAAGTAACTACAAAAATATCAAACGGAGCAGAAAGCATGCACAGATGAACGAATGCTCTTGCATTACTTGGCTACTAATTTGCTTAGTTAAAAGATATTTGAGACTCCTTAGGTGACACAACTCGAATCAGGGCCAGTCATGTCGGATTTTTCAAGACCAACCGAGACCGAAGCCAACCTCCAATACCCAATCATAACCTCCCTATACCCTATGTCGAATAAATTTCGAACATATAATAAGATAAAGTAATTATAATTGAAGAACATTAAACAAAGTTCATAACCATAACCAACCCAATATCCAACCAAACATCCAACTGGTGTTAGCCCAAAGACTAATACCAATGCCAAGGCTGATACCAATATTGACACCGCCCATGCCCATAGTAGTCACACAAAGCTTCTAACCAAAAACAAAGAACATACGATCGGGACATACCCCCGACCATAGCCAAAACCAAAGTCCAAGAAATAAACAAAGGTATGTAAATATATCCATAGAATAAAATGGAGTCTTACGGAGGATGGAAACCACTTCAGTCTGACACAAATGTTGTCCCCAAATCCAAACACTAAGCAGGAGAGTAGTATGGCCAGTTTTTGCATCGTGTGGGGATACAACGCCTGAAGACGGGTTAGAAGGTGAACTTTAGCATGTACTCAAGAATAAGAATAAAATAATGTCAACATTTAAAACCAAGCAAATAACCAAGTGCAATCACATTAACACACACACACACACACACACACACACACACATATATATATATATATATATATATATATATATATTTCATGTCGAGAAAGGGAATCGAGTTTAGCATGCATGTAAAAATCTTAACCTAGATTGTATAGCTTGACCATCCTAAAACCACCCACGGGCTATATGGCTCTAGTGTTACCCCCTAAATGGGTCCTAATATGTGTAGGCGCATGAACCGGAGATATCATAGGGGACGAGGATTTTTGTGTACCTTTTGCCCTCCATGATAAATATATACAAGTATAAACTTAGGAGATTCCCATGTACCACACAAGTATATGGTCACTATGACCAACTCTCATGTTAGTAAATATGAGTTTTTAGTATTTGTCCATTGGACTCAGACCTTCATGGTTATCTATCACAACCCGCCATTATTGCCCAATTAAAATCTTTAGCATATAACCAAACCACCAATTCCAGAATTTAATACCAAGGCATTATAAAGTGGTATCGCCATACCGACTATAACTTGCAAGCAATGTCATTAGCTAATATTTAGGGGATTCCCATATACCCCACATGATATCTAATTAAACCAAAGCCATGGCCACGAAGGCCCTTCCAATCCATTTAAAATCATTTAAACTGATTTGGGTTCCATCACCATATTATGCAATGCAAGGTTTACAATAAAAGTTAAACTATGTGACAACACCATAGGCATTTTAACAAAAATGTTGGGGGCATAGAGTTTTCAAAACCAAAACCAAGTACCAATTTACCATTCCCATGCAACCACATGTTCAAACCACAATTATAACTAGAAAACCATAAGAAAAACATGAGAAACATTATTCGACCAAGAACAACCAACAAAATCAAAACATTACCACAATAATACCATGAGAATCATCCATTAAAATATGCTTTTAGTTTGAACTAACAATGGAGGAAAAGTGACATGCCTTAGACAACAAGAAAGATGGAGAGAAACCACTCTTTAGAGCCTTAATTGACCACCTTGAGAAAACCCCAGCCTTTTCTTAAACCAAGAGCTTGAGAGAGATTTGAGAATGTTTTGAGAGTGTTTGATTGAGAAATAAAGGGTTAATGAAGTCCCAAGAGTGTTTTAAGTTGTGGGGTCAAAAGAATTTAAGAGGGAAAATATATAAAATACCCCCAACTTAAATTGTAAAAATCACCGCATGAGGATATGGTTTGGACCCCTCACTTATATCCATATCATACGAGTGGTATCCTTCACTCGTACCATGATTAAAATATTGGACACCATATAATATCCACCATACGACTCCCATTGCCCCACTCATACCCATAATATATGGCTAGTACCCATAAGTCATACCTTAGGTAGTACATGATCAAGAATGCATACTGTTTAACATACGGTGGCCCTACTCTCTTATACCATCTCTATACAACTCATATGGATTCTTATCGTACCTTAGACAGAAAATGACCTAGAATACACTGTTTATCATATGACTTAGAATCCTAAGTCATTAGCACAATATAAGACTAGTATGCTTAAGTCGTATGGTTCCTAGAGAGTTCAAAACTCAAAAAATTTCTAAGGATCAAAACCCAGGATGTTTCATTAGGTTAGTAAGGGAAGATGTCATTTTTTGTTCTTTAATGTGAAGCTTAACATTAGACATACACTTTTATGATCTTCTTTTATGTACAAAATATCTCTTGGTGATTAGAATTTTTTTTCCTTATCATCTTTAATATGTTTTTCCCTTTTATGTTTTACTAAATGGATGGCCTGCATAAGAAATAGAATTGCAATTAACTTCTTCGTATTTGTTTGAGCAATATAAATATTATTTTCATCTCACAAGTGCTGGTACAGGAAAGGAGTAGGGATCTGACACTGGTGTGTAAGGGTTTACACCTGATTCAGCCAATCATATGCTCGGTGACAAATTACGAAGAGCTCTTCAGGTCAATGAAAAGATACTGTTTTGCCTTAAATAGGAAATAATGAATATAAAGATAGCACTTGTAAATAGCTTCAGTGATACCATAATTTTATTTAACGTGTATACTTCCCAGAAGAACACATGAAAGTTTAATGTGCTCTATAATATTATTTTCGAAAACAATCATAATGTCATGTTATTTTCAAGATCCAGTTAGTTATCAAGAATATTGAACAACTTTTATGAATGATTTTTCCTCAATTCTTTCCTTTATGTAAGGGTGAGACAAACGACAACAGTTTCTTTCTCATGTACTGCATTCTACAATGATATGATAATGATTAGAGTCCATGGACAAATGAGTTGAATTATATACATAAAACATGTGCTACATTTTACCTTGAAACTTGTCTAATTCTAACCTAAGATCAGAAGACATATTATGTTGTGTAACATTGCATATAATAGTTCATTTCATATTTAAGAACTATCTATATAGAAAAGCTCACTTAAAAGCATTTGATGGGCTTTTTTCCATTATTACTAACATAGATGAACATATCATGTTATTTCCATTTACCTTATTCAATTGTGTCTATTTATGGAACGCCCCAAGAACCCATCTCGAGACGTCACACGGTGCTTAAGGTCACACGTGGCCTCAAGCTAACCCTCTAAACCCGTCATCACTTTCAGAACTCACTGTAACAAAAATTATGCTAAGATAAAGAGGGATAAGCATGTCATGACCATGCTTAGATACAAAATAATACTGTCCTGCACAACCAAAATACTGAGATCTTGTACATACTGACACATTAATCTGGGAAAGCCTCTACTACATAAGACTGAGGAGCCATTGGGACAGATCCCCAACTGGCTCGTACTGAACTGAAAGTAAACAACCATCTATTAACAAGACAAAATTGAAGACACAGGTCCTCGAGCCATGAGGACTCACCAACCGCAAAAATATAGATGAAGGTACTTAAAGATCACTGTCGCTGCTGAGATTGAGCACCTGAACCTATATCATGAGGAAATATAGAATACAAAAGAGTATGAGAGTCAGTACTTGGGAATATACTGAGTATGTGGGGGTGGATGCAACATTTTAAATAATATCATAAATGTATAAGAAAATCATGCATGCTGACAATAATAACTCTCTTCGTTTGAATTATCTAAAACATTATTTTCGTAAGTCATCAGTAATAACATATGCTTCATAAATCTCATAAATAATTTAACTCAACTCAAACTCTTTGAATCATGACTTAGAGTGACTCGGTATCTCATGGTACTTAGATCATTATGGACGTGGGAGTTTCTTATAACTGACATAACTTCTCCATGTGAGCCGCATAGATTCCAACATTTTTCCCTCCTAAGGAGAGAACCCCACATTGGCAGAGGTGTCATACTCTTGTCAGGGAGTACAACCTTAATCTCATTATCACAATCTCGTACTCGGCCTTTGGCCCATAATTATCAACATCAATCTTATAGTGGCACGTAGTTCTGGGGAAATACCAAATTTCCCGCTTGGTGATAAATACTCCTCCTAGACTCAGCTCAGAACGCGTTAGGAAATCCACCTCAATCAATATCAACTCATGGGTCTATTATGATGACCAAAACAACAGTATATCTCATCGGTAAATTATATACGACTGTGGATTCCTAACTCAACTCAAAATCAAAATAATCTTTCTCAACATCAAGTACCTTTGCTTATCAAATCATTTCAAATATCAAAAGCTTCAAGGAAACATCATAGGATTCATTCTCGACTTTCAATCTCAAATATCGATATACATTCAATAGTCAAATCTCTCATAGAAAAACACAAATCTTGACAGTTATCATAAATCACTTAGAAATCATCAATATATATAATGACAATATACAACTCATGGAGAAAATACTCAATTTAAGAAGCATGATGGTGAAATAATCATAAATATCAAACTTATTCAACTAAAATCTCATAAATCATTAATAGAGAAGTTTGGGTGTAAACCCACTTGCAATATCATGTAAATCAATAATAGAAAGTAAATCTTTAGGCACAAGAACGAAAGGAGTGTTCTTGTTGAAACCCCACATGCCTTAGATTTTAATTTTGAAGATATAGAAACTTGCTTGAAACTTCTTTCTCACACTTTTAGACCAAGACCTTGCTGCCTTTGACTTGAGGAGCTTAGTTCTTGAACAACTTGAAGAAATTTATGGGAGATTTCTTGAATTTCTTGTAGATGATTTGATTTTTGGGTTTGGAAGAAACCCTCGGTCTCTAGAGAATTCTTGAAAGAAATTTGGAGAGAAATGGAGAGAAATGGTCTTCTCTTCTCTCTCTCTCTCTCTCTCTCTCTTTCTCTCTCTCTCTCTCTTTCTATCTCTCTCTCTCTCTATATATATATATATATATAGGTCCATAAGGAGCAAAAATGGCCAAAATACCCTTTTGAAAAAGTTAAAAATTGCAGATCGGGGCCTGTGACAGTCGATCTGATGGTCTGTCAGATGAGCTGACGTCCACCAGGTCGTCCGTCACTCAATTGCCAAATCTAGAACGTTCTGCCTTGGAGTGATGGTCAGAGTGACGCTCCGTCAAAGGGTGTGACGATCCACCAAGTCGTTTATCACTCGAGGCCCAGGAATGGGACATTCTGTTTCGGCCTGACGGACCCATTTGACGGCCCGTCAACTTTGTAACGGTCCACTACTTTGACCGTCACACGACATACCAAAAGGGGAGCTACTACCTTGGCTTGACGAGACACTCGACGGTCCACCAAATACCTGACGGTCCACCAGGTCGACCGTCAAACCTGGGCTATCCGATAGCATTCAGTAAAACGGCCATAACTCACTCATCCGATGTCAGATTTCGATGAAATTGGTATCGATGGAAAGCTTCTTCAATGATCTACATGACAAAAAGTAGAAATTAGAGAACTACAACATGGTTTAAACATCAATCACTTTGGAAGTCATACATATCCATTCAAAAAGACAGATTTAGGCTTAAGGAATGATCGGGGTATTACAATTTATCAATTTTATTGGTGAGAAATATTCTTCGTCATTTTCAGCCGCTACGCTAATACATATTAAAGAAACTATGAACATGTGTGGCTGACCCAGGATGAAATAAAAATCATTTGTAGCTGCTTTTTTGTGTATGTACATCAGTATTCTTTACCAATTCTTCTATTACTTTATGTTTTTTTTCCATTTTCATGGTGCTTGATATTGCTGAAATGCTACTTAAATTGTTGATTTGCATACTTCATATTCGAATAGTGAAATATGACGGAATTAGAATTATAATTACGTGCTCTGAAAAAAATACATTTTGATCCATGGTTTGTTCTTGTGGCAAAATAATAAGAGTTCATATGTTTACGGTTAGAACTCTTCATGGTAAGAACATAAGTAAGATAATATGTTCAATATAAATAAGATGTATACATAAAAAAAAAAAAAAAGAACACCGCCAATATTCTTTATGATAAGGTTAAAGTCTTTTGTTTATCGAGCAGCCTTGATATCCTACGCGTTCTCTTATAACAGCCTGCATGTGATTCATACTTCTGTCTTGGACTGATTTTACTACTTCCTGTCATCTTTGAAAGCTTAAACAAACTGAGCTCTTTTTTTCATGACAAATGGTTGAAACTTATGTATATGTTTGATCTATAAATGTGATGGCATGGATTGTATCAAAGAATGCAATATCAACAAAGTGATTGGAAATTCATAGGCATGCCATCTATTATATTTTGTTGTTGTTTTCTCGTAAAGTTGTGTTCATAATGTCCTTGTGTTTGTGTGTATGTATGAAATCATTTTTCAATAAAAATGTGAAGCAATTTAATGTGACAAGAGTAGTTACAACTTTCATCCATGTATGCCATTTGAATTTTGCAGCCCAATACTAGTGTTACTTGAAGAAGACTCTTGAATATTGATATGTTTGCGAGAAGGGGTGGCTACAAAAGCTCAAAAAATGGTGCATTGATTATATATTTCTTTTTTATCTATTTTTGTTATTACGGTATTAATGAAGATGTATGTATCGTATCTTTTTTCTTTTCTATTTACTTTCTCATGATTCTCTCCATGAAACTTCTTTAGTTTGAGTTCTATGATTTTTTGATTGCCAGAAGTCTGTATTTTCATTTACACTCAAATTAATTATTTGTAATTTTAGCAAAAATTTGTTAACTACTACTTAAGGTTCAAAGTCTACTATAATGACTAAAAAGATATGTATATTAAATATTGAGACATGCCTTCTTAAGGTATTTCTTTGGGTAAGAAAAACCATTTACGTTTTCTTTAAAAAATTATTTATATATTCTACTTTTAAAATTAGCAAAATAATCCTATCATAGAAGATGAAGACGATGAAAGTTGTAGAGGTTTATTTGGATGATAACTTAACGTTCAAAGTTTACTTAAATGACTTAAAAGATATGTATATTAAATATTGAGATATGCCTTCGTAAGGTATTTCTTTGGGTAAGAAGAACCATTTACATTTTCTTTAAAAAATTGTTTATATATTCTTAAGGATGCCAGCTTTGATACTACTGTGGAATGGGATACCCTTCTCCCCTTTCTGCATTTGGACCATTTGGAAAAGTAGAAACAGTAACGTTTTCGATAACAAATCTACCCCTCCATCTTTCAAAGCGGCTTACTCTGAAGAGGTTGAATTCTTCCAACTGCAACCCCCTCGGGTTCACAAAATCAGTAGATCTCTTATGCTTTCTTTGTCCCACCTCCTTATAATTTTTTTAAACTTAATACGGATGGTTTCAGTCTGAACAATCCAGACAAAGGAGGCATTGGAGGGGTTATTCGAACCTCAAATGAAGATTGGGTGCTAGGTTTTTCGCAAAGTTTTCATCTAGCTTCAAATAACTTCATGGAGCTCATGGCTCTCACGCAAGGGCTGCAACTAGCAGTTGATCAGAATTTGTGACCCATTGTTATTAGCATAGACTCTGAGGTCATAATTAATATGCTTCAACATGGGAGTCTAATTTTTAACCCTATTATTCATCACTGCAAGTTGTTACTCAAAAGTCTACAAAGTCCCCTCATTCACCACAGCTACGGGAAGCAGAATAGGGTGGCTGATGCTCTCGCAAAGAAAGGAGCCAAGCAAGTTTTTTTGGGACATAGCAGAATTTTTGTATCCCCACACCTTTTAGAAACACTAATTTTTTTTTCCTCCTATTTTCAATTAGAATGGAAACACTAATTTTTTTTTCCTATTTTCAATTTCATCACTTTTTGTTTCTTTTTTCATTTACATGAATAGAAGAAAGATTCAACGAAAAAGAATTTTACCATTTAAGAAAGAAAGAAAAATCAATTCATTAAATAAATATATTTGAACTATATTAAATTTAAAAGTCATGTATTAACTTTATAGTTGATTTTTTGTTTCTTCTATCTCTCTTAAAATGTTTCTAAATTTATAGGGATAATATTCACAAAAATACCTGAACTTTGACCGAATTTTCAGTTGAACATACTGAACTTTGTGGGGGTCCTATTACCCTACACTTTTTAAAGTGGATTTAATTCCCTCGCCCCCTCCCCCTGAAGCTCTATACCCATTTTTGGCGCTGGCGCGTGTAATACACGTGGCAACCTCATTTTACATGTGTCCAAGTAAATAGATATATGTCATTAAAATACGAAAAAAAAATTTAAGGGGTACTAGGATCCCCGCAAAGTTTAGTATGCTCAGCTAAAAATTCGATCAAAATTTAGATATTTTTATAAATATTATCCCAAATTTATATAGATCAAGTCCGCTAGTAAAAGTATAAGAAAGTGATAGTTATCTCTCATAAAACTACAACTTAATAAAATATTCAAACAAATTGTATATTATCCTCATTAAATCCCATAATCATTGATAAATAATTACAGTTTTATTGACCATCGATATAGTAAAGTGGTTATAAAAAGTTTTTAAAATATGAAGAAATATGTATATTTTATTTTCTTCCCGATATAAATGTTTCACAATTATTTTTGTATATCTTTAGTTGCTCAAAATTATAGTTTGATGCCTCAATACATATATAAAACCAATAAGCTGCATAATAATTATAAGAACATATATTTACGAAAAGAAGAAAGAACTTAAAATCAATAGTAACAATGAGATGAATATAGAAAAAAATAATATTTAAGTAACAAAAGAGACCGATGTGATTATTATATTTCTATATAATAGCAGGAGTGGTTTCAACATATCACTGATTTGATATTAAATTAAAAAATAAAGGCATTAAGGTCTTTAAAGAAAATTGTAAGCTCTTATTGAAAAAATTTTGTACTTCTTTTTGTGGACCTTTCAAAATTTTAAAACAAAATCCCCTCTTTTCTCATTAATTACAAAAAATATCATTTAAAAAATTTACATAAATGTCATCACATGTGGCTTTTAGCCTTGCATTCATTTCCACAAGTGAATCCTCATCTATCATCTATTTTTCATAAAAATTGTATTTAGGATGAATGTGGGTACCTACATGCTACTTTTATTTAGGTTATATAATATAAAATTATTTCAAATATATTATGTTTAAATAAATTTATTAATAAGATAATAATTTATTATAATACTTAATATGATAAATATAATTAAATACATCTTATTCCTTATTTACATTTCATATCAAACATATAATTTGCTTTCCTCCTTATTTGTTACATGAAGTACAAGTTTGCCTAATTTAAATTTTTAATGTACAATTAATAAAGTTAATTTAATAAAATAAATTTTTAATAAATATTTTTTTTAGATTTATGACAAGTCAATATATACCAACAAAAAGAAATTAAAGAAAAATACCTAACAAGATTTTACTTATATAAGATTAAACATAATTTGTTACTAAATAATAATGATAATTAGTTATTTTTATATATGCAAATCATATTATCCGTATTGGATTAAGCATACTATTCCTACGAGTTAATGATTTTGTTTTAATTAAAACTTTGAACATTAATTACTTGTTGGATTGTAGTTATTTCAACCACCTCAAACTCAAACCAAAAGTTTTAATATTTTATTTTTAAGAAACTTAATATATAAAGTGTATTTTACTCAAATAACTTATTTGATTCATTTGATATTTTCTCGATTTATCTAAAACCTACCGAATTATGATTTTAACTAAATAAACCTAATAATTAGTGTTCCTTTGATTTATAAAATATCACCAACATTCCTATACCACCCTTGATTAATTATTATTATTATTATTTATTTATATATTTAAAAATTAATAATATTTAACTAAAAATAAAATGAACAGTTATGACATGTCTGCTTTAATCGTAATTTTACTATATAACCTCTAATTAATTATTATAAATCATTTATATATTGAACAGTTAATAAATCCAATTCGTAATTTTACTATACCACCTCCAATTAATTATTATAAGTTATTTATGTATTAAAAAATTAGTACACCCTCTGTTTAAAAAAGAATGACCTACTTTTCTTTTTTGTCTGTTTTAAAAAAATGACCCCCTTCTTTTTTTGACAATACTTTAATTTCAACTTTCCACATGACATGTTTAAAACTAAAATATTAAAGGACATTTTGGTACACCTTTGATTCAACTTTAATTTAAGGCCACATGATTCAAAAGTCTTCTTTATTTTCTTAAACTTTGTAAGGAGTAATATTTAATTAAAAATATAAAATAAACATCTATAACATATCTGTTTTTGCTGCTTCAATCGTGATTTTACTATATCATCCCTAAGTAATTATTACAAGTCATTTATGTATTAAAAAATTAATAATATTTAAGTAAAAAATTAAAATACACATTTATGACATGTCTGCTTCAGTTGCTTCCACCATAGTTTTACTAAATATCACCCCTAATTAATTATTATAAGTCATTTAAGTATTCATAAATTAATAATATTTAATAAAAAGGTAAAATAGATATAAAAATGACAAATTAACTCTTGATGTTTCAAATTAATTTGACATCTTATATGAGATCCACTTAAATTTTTTCATGGGCATTTTTATAGTAATTTTGCTATGTCATTTCTGATTAATCGTTGTAAGTCATTTGAGACATTTATGCGTCGTTGCTCAATCGTGATTTTATTATATCACCCCTGATATTATTATGGTCATATAAGCATTGTGTCACTTAAATTTAAATAAAAGAAATATTATAAAGCATCATAACTAAAAATTTAAATTATTAAAAAAATATAATTGACTATCAACTACACAAAACTCTGGACAAAGAGAGTAACATATATTATTCATAAAAAGTATTATAAATTACAATAGTTAACAACTTAAAATATCTAAAAATAATTTAATTTGTTATATATTTTTAAAAACTATGTAAAATACTATAAATCACAATAATCAACAACTTAAAAAATTTTAAAATATAAAATATTTGGTTGACTCTCAAAATTATATTAGTGTCACTTAATTGGAACAAAAGAAAAGTATTATAAATCACAATAATTAAAAAATTAAATTATTTTTAAAATATAATTGACTATCAATTTCACAAAAGTTTGGACAAGAAAAGTAATGTATATTATTTGGAAATTAAATAAAAAATATTATAAATTACAATAATTAACAACTCAAATTATCTAACTACATATTAAAAGTATGATTGATTATCTAAATTATATTTGTTTCACATAAATTGAGACAAATATAACATATATTGAACCCGTGCTAAATCTCGAATGAACCTTAGAATGTATATGCAATTCTTTTTTAAAAAAAAAAAAATCTTTATTTAAATATATCAAGATTGAAAAGACAAGTTCTAATACAACACATCAAATAGTGTATAAGAAATAATATTAGCATAAATACTACCAGCATTACTAATACAAGCATTATTAATGCTAACATTACGAATACATTCTATTCAAAATTATTTTTATACACTCTAACAATGACTCTTACGTTTCAATGAAAGGAACATATACAAAAGCAAAGTTCGATAAAACATTTATAGACGTATGTTTATCGTGTTCTCAAAGTAAAATAACTTAAATTAATACGACAAATTGTAACTTATAGTTTTTTTATAATTTTTAAAATATTTAAAATTTAAATTTAAAGTATTAATTTGATTTATAAAGAACAAGTTAACAAATAAAAGAAAAGGAAAAATAAAAGAAAATGATGTTTATCTCGGTTTAGTAGGAAATACATTGTAATTTTGGGCTATTAATTACAACCACATGTGATATAATATGCAATGACTAGATAATTTTTTATCATTTTCAACAATTATTCTCTATTTTATACAATAGATGTCAAGCCTTATGTATCAATTTTAATATCATATTTTATACTTAATGTATCAAATTTCAATTATATGATTAAAAATCTGAACTTCAAAATGCATTGAATTTTATTATTTATATGAGTAAGTCATACATAATTATCTTCTGAAATAATTTGGCTCCTTGAAAAATAACTATCAAGTAGTTAATATGTTTTGTGTATTCATGTTTTATAATTCATATTGACATCAATCTAACTTATCGTACATAATCAAAATATCTTAATGTTGGGCCGGTGCTGGCACTGACCATGCTATTCTAGTAGTAATACTAGATATAGAGGGGTCGGTGCTATTGAAGTAACAAAAGACATCAATGTGATTATCATAGTAATAATAGATATAGAGGGAGTCGTGCTAGCACCGGCCCAATATATAATTTTCTGTCTCAATTTATGTGTCACAGTAGAATTTAAATAATCAACCATATTATATATATATATATATATATATATATATATATATATATAGAGAGAGAGAGAGAGAGAGAGAGAGAGAGAGAGAGAGAGATTTTAAGTTAACTATTGTAATTTATAATACTTTTATGTAATTTTCAAATAATATATGCTGCTTTCCTTATCCAAACTTTTGTGACATTCATAGTCAATTATATTTTAAAAGTAATTTAAATTTTTTATTATTGCAATTTATAATATTTTTTCTTCTATTGGAATTTATGTATCACTAATATAATTTTGAAAGTCATCCAAATATTTTATATCCTTTAAATATTTTTTTCATTAATTATTGTGATTTATAGTATCTCTTACATATCTTTTTAAAATATATGATAGATTAAAAAAGTAAGACCATTTAATATAATTATTTTCCTGACTCAATTTATGTAACATAGATAAAATTTAGATAGGCAATTAAAAAAAATTATATAATTTTTAGATATTTTAAGTTGTTAATATTGTGTTTTGTAAACTTTTTATATCTTTTAAATATTTTGAATTGTCAATAATTGTGATGTATAGTCTTTTATACATAGTTTCTAAATATATATATATATATATATATACATACATAATTTTAAGAAACTTGAATATTTTGTGCCCAAAATTTACGGTAACAGATAAACTTATTTGAATCTTAACATTAAAAAAGTAACACATAAATTGAAATGGAGGGAGTATCTTTTATATTTTTTAATTAATTAAATAGTAATGAAAACTTAATATTTCCTTTCAATTTGTTTAGGGATCAATTTATCCAAAATAGGGCTTGAATTGGCCCAATTTAAAATCACCAACTAATCCAATTCAATAACCCACAACCTGGCCTAAATTTAATCTCAATCGTCCGAACCTTTGATCGAACGGTGTCTATCCATTCCTAGTACCTATTTTCTATTTAATTTACCCTATCCCCTGAATAAACTCCATTTCCTCCATCCCAGCTGCCACACTCTTTTGTCCCTCCTCCCATCGTTATCATCATCGTCGTCAACATCTCCTCTCTCTCTCTCTAAAACTAAATCTGTATTCTTGAAGTTTTATATTAAAACCCCTAACATTTAATGGTTTGTTTACTTTTTTGTGTGTTTAAATGAATAATTTTAATTAATGGGGTTTCATGGTTTGACCCCTTTTATTGGGTTTATTAGAAAGTTTTTATGACTTGGGTATTTATTTTATTTTAGAAAGATTAATTCTTTTTGTTTGATGGGTGTTTGAATTCGTCTAAATCTTGATTTTGATTTATGGGTTGTTGTCCATTCATTTGATTAATTATGTTGTTCTGGTAGACTATTGTTTTGCTTAGAGATATGCTGAAATTGGGTTACTTTTGATTTGATGATTTACTTGATGTATTTGGGGTTTTGTAGCTCATACATATTTTCAAGTTGAATAGTTGATGATTTAGTTTTTTTTTTTAAATCAAATATGGGCATCTGCCCATTTATTAATAAAAAAAATCCTAAGAAATTACAAAGAGAATAGACATTGGCCCAATGAAGATCAATAATTTTTGGAGGATCAAAATTGTTGCCAGAGAAGAAATCAGAGTCTCTCCAAGGAAAGCTACCCCCATGGTTATATCGAACATGACCTCCTTCCACATAAAGAATAATGGATTTTTTGTCCAATGTAGCAAGGAAATCCCTTGTCCAAACATTACTAACTGCTGGTTCATTCACAACCCCAGTATCAAGTGCTAAGAAGCTTGTTTGCACTGTGTTCTCCCATCCTTCTTGATTAGAAGATAAATCTAAGTCGTAACTCAAATGATGTAACCTTATAGCTCCATGAGTATCCGATGCAGTCATAGAAAGGTTCGAGATGCATCTACTGAAGTAACCAATAAAACCAAAACCAAAACATTTTGCAATAGAGCAATATATTGTAACATCCAAACCTACAAACAAATTGTTGAACACAATATGTGGAGGATCCTTTGATTTCTCTTGGAATACCAAGTCAGTACAGAGCCACATCTTTCTTGAATGATTTCCATTGTATTTCCTTTTGTGTAATCCACCTGTAACATCCCACATAGAATGATAATTGCAAGGAGGAGACAAGTTGAAAGCTTTTGAAAATACTAATAAACTGAAACAAAGAAAGAGCTCTCTCCACCCTGCCACCTCTGGTTCCCCTATTGTGAATAATAGTGTTTGGGAAGCATGTTCAAAATATGAACTCAGATGCAGTAACCCTACAAATATAACAATGAATACAATCACTTTATGGGGCATATCGGTTATCATTGTATCTTGAAGAATGGAAAAACAAACACGACTAACCAATGCATCCTGAGAACTTGGCTAAAGAAGTTCAAAGTCATCATCCAAAGGAAAAAATGTTTTAAGACAAGAAGATAACAAGTATTCCAATTGTAGAAGGTGAGGATTCCTTTCACATTGTCTTGAGCCCTTAGTTCCCTGCCCGGTGTCGAATGTCCCTAACTTAACTTTAGTTTTGGTTGACCAATTCACTAGTAATTCTCTTCGAGTAATCTGTAACCATGTAGCTTTTCTATCTTCAAGTCTACTCCAGAAGTTATGAGCACATGAGTACATTGCAACAAGAAGGATAAAATCGAATAACCAAGGATGACATAGTCTACAAATATGTGGTTTTTCGAAGGAACACTTTGCTCTAGAAGTAGACAAACTTCTAGCCATGACTGAAAATCCCTTATTTGAGAAGCTTTCCAGATTGTACACCCATCAACTAACCAATTATGTTCAAATAAATCAATTGTGGTTACCTTTTTAGAGTCATGAAGCAAGGTTAATTGCAAAATTAAGCCCTAAAGTAACATAATCTCCTTTCTAGTATTAGTTTCTAGGATATATATATACCTATAAGACTTATTTGGTTCACTACAGGATGAAGTATAAATACGTTTAGCTTAGTTCTCATATCCCCACTCAACGATGTGGTTATGGGGCTAAGTTAGATAGGTGATTAGAGGCTCGAGAGACCATGATCATAAAATCAATCCCGTGAATCAACAATCAAGATAAACAATCTAACCAATGAAGTTCAACAACTCAGTATGATTGTTCGCAGTGCTTTAACCCCATGTTTCTCTTTATTGATTGTCCAAGACTCTTACTTTCCACATTGTTTACTTTATTTTTAATTTGCAACTCAAACACCCTTCTGTCATATTTGCACCACTTTAATCTTAATCGTTAAACTTGAATTGGGTAGTTTCTTACTGTTAGTCCCTATGGGATCGATGCATGGCTTCTAAAGAGCCACTTTACTACTTGGTGAGACCATGTACACTTGTGTGTGCACTTGGACGCAATAAGTTTTTGGCGCCGTTGCTGGGGAATTGTAAATAGGCAATTATATTATTTTTCGTTTATCTATATAGAGTTGTACATAGTTTAGTATTTTTTTCTTTTATTTTCTCTTACGTTTTTATCACACTTCTTGATATGGCATCCTGGGATAGATGGTTTTTGAGTGATAAAATTCTTGTTATTTTTGTGAGGGACCCTATCGAGAGGTTTTTTGTCTAGATTTTGATGGAAGCGTGTGGATGGGACCTTCACAATATGAGGTGGATACTATTCTATCTGTGAAGCAGAGTACAAGTTGGTGTGAGGTTTGTGGAAATAGTAGTCATTCTACAGTTATGTGTGCTGCCAATCCTGAGTTAGTGATGTTTTTGGGCAATGCTCAAAGGTCATATTACGGGAATGCCTACAATCAAAAGTGGCAGACTCAACCACCAATTCAATCATGGAATAACCAGGAACAACAGCTTTAGCAGCAAGAACAAAACATACAGGCCAGTAAAATAGAAGAGATATTAAAGAAGTTCATGGCCACCCAAGAACAGTTGGTTGTTGAACTTAAAAATCGACACATAATTCTAAAGCGGTTGGAGAATCAGTTGGGGCAGATACAATAGGCACAGAATTCCAAGTCTCAAGGTGGTTTGCCAAGTGATACTGAACCTCTTAAACAAGTAATGACAATCACTTTGAGAAATGTTAAATATTCAAATAAATAACCACCAAAGACAACTAAAGAGGTAGATGCAGATTTGGCTTCCCAACCAGATGCAAATAAAGTTATTGATAATTCGAGAAAGTCTGAGTACTCAAAAACTAAAGTTGTTGAACAGGTTAAGAAGAGACCGCCACCATTATTTCCACAAAGGCAGAGAAAAACAAGGAGGATACTAGCTAATTTGTAGAGAAAACACCAGAATTTTATCCATTCTATTTTTATCTCTATCTTGATACTAAAATTGAGGTGGTGAATAAGAGTAAGTGTGTTATGAATGATGTAAATTTTGAAGTGGGATTGGCTAGGCCTCATTCGAAGCACTTTTCTACATTATGTAAAGATAATGACATGTCTGTAGAGTCATCTGTAATTGTGGAAAAGTGTAAAGATGAGGAACAAGAATTCTATATTCTTAATTTTACACCAGAAAAACAACATAAAAACATACCTCACATTAAGGCCGAGTGGTTTACCATGCACCATCCATTACTCGGTTCACTCATCTTTATACCACCCCCTATGACCAGATTAAAAAGATAGATGCGAGGTTGTGGGTGAAATTTATATCATCAAGGTTGAGAAAAAAGTTGATTGGGTCATGTCGCGACACTAAATCAGGATCTGGTTGGGAGGAAACCTAAGCTAAGGTATGTTTTATTTTTAGTATTTTAGTATTTAATTTTGTTGAGTCACAGGTTGATGGGAAGTCTGAGTACCGAGCTAAGGAGCAAGGCGAAGACTAAGTGTGGCGTCCCTGGACCCCTTTGATATATAAAGATGCTACTAGCTATGCCTATAGGCTTCAAGAAGTATTTCTATCTCTACTTTTAAGTACACTTTGGAGACAAAGTAGATTTTTAAGTGTGGGGTGGAAAAATTCCTATTTTTAGGAGTAATATTAATTTTTTGTGTTAGGAATAAGTGAGATGTTCTTATTGGTGCTATATTTGATTGCATGATGCAAGGTTTTTGGTTGTAAAAGTATATTAATTGTGTGAACTACTACTTTTGAGACTCCTAGGCTCATGATTATGACTCGTGTACATGTTGGATTAATGATTGAATTCATGTGATTGTTTAGTTGAGAGTCTATGAGGATCCTACTTGAGTTGAGCATGTGCTATGTGTGTATGAGGTTGATGTGTATTCCTTAGTGCGTGTGATATCTAGAAATTGCCTGATGTGTATGCAAAGCAAAATAAAAAGTGTGGGTTTAAAGGATGATAATAGGCATTTCTTTGATAGACATATTTATACCCTTTTTTTTGACCTACCATTGTGCATAATACTAGTTATCCCCATAGAGCCTTTAGCTTATTTTCTTTGGCAACCTCATATATCGCATGTATCTCCTTTTTTGATTGACCTTAATTTGATTCAAAGCTTCTAAGCGCTTTAGTTGAAATTTAATTGAGTTAAGGAGTTTGAAATTCAAGTAGGAGAAAGGTGAAAGTAAAACCCCAAAGTAATAGTTATTGGTGTGTACAATTGATGTGTTGTGGTTGGGAGTGAAAGAAATTTGTGCTAAAAATTAAATTATGAATTAATAGGCAATACTCCTTCCCATAATGTATGTGAATAAGATTAATGATATGGGAAAAAACAAAAGATAGGGGTAGACAAAAGTAGTGAAAATTGGTTTTAAAAGGTGAGTTGAATAAAAAGTGTGATATATTAAAGTTCTTAGGGAAGATAGTCACTATTTCTGATCAAAATAGTACCTACCCGTCCCTTAGCCTACATTACAATCCTTAAAGACCTATTTGATCCTAAGATTTATCATTCTGATATTAGTGGAGTACTATACTAAGAGAAAGCCTATGGTTCATCTTGTGTAACTTGTGTATTCTTGGTGAGAGTGAGCGTAATTTAATTCTTGTACCTATTTTATTATAAATTGTATCTATGTGAGTTATTATGGGTAACTCTCTTATTGTAAGGGCACATATTTGATGATAGTTGGGTGATTTGTATGATGTATTTAATTGAACAATATGGATGAGTTTGCCAACTATGTGAATCAGTTCTTGAGGATAGGATGTTTTGGAGTAGCATTCTGGAACTTTCAATTGTGTGTAACATGCATAGTGTAAGGACTTGCATTCTATGTAGTCATTATAGTATTAGATTTAGTGTCTTGATTGTAGTAGAAGCAGGGAATCACCTCATGATGCTTAGAGTAAAGTGTTATTTGGGGACTAACAAGGCTTTAAGTGTGGGGTGATGATCTGAGGTGGATATATGCTCCTTAGTATTGTTATCCGGGCATATTTAGCCTTGTTTTGAGAACTAATTGTGTGCTTAATGAGTGAATAATGATATAATTAAGAATCTAAGTGCTAAATTACTTGATCACAATGTTTAAGGTGTTTTTCAAACAAGTTTGGAATAAAATGGGTCCACTTAGAGTTCAAATGAAAAAACTAGAGTTACTAGGTGTTTGACTAGTTGATCAAGATGGATTCAAGCGAGTGTAATGATTTCCTAAAGATTGGAACAACTTGTTTATAAAGTTCAAGGTTCAATTGAATCAAGCCAAGAGTCAAACAACAAGTTAAAGATCAAAATAGGTAAAACTAGTTCTTAGCTTAAGTTTCTAGTTCATTGTCTTGAATGTTGTGTTGTTCTGAGCTCTAATCCATGGTGTTTAATGCTATAGGATACTTGGTGAGTTGATTATTATGATATATGGAGGATGGAAAATCTGGAAATCAAGTGAAAACAACACCACAAGGCTTGGAATGGAAGGATAAATGCACAAGACAAGTTTAGAAGTCAAGATGGCTTATAAAATGACTTTCCAGTGTGTCACCGCGATGGGGACGTATCGCATACCCCATTTCATGTGAATAACCAGATCATAACACACCCTATTTCATGGGAATAACCAGTGCATTACACACCCCATTCCCAGGGAATAAGAAGGGTGATGCGGACCCTAGTTCCAATACGGCCAAATTATCCTCCAATAAATGGGACACTTGAACTTGATGTTAGACACCTTGGACGACTTTGAAACTTGGAGAGGAGCTGAAAAATACTTCAATTAGGGTTTTTATCTCCTTACTTTATCTTTCTAATTGATTTTATCATGTATTCATTTATCTTGATTACGGTTATATCCATGAGTGGCTAAAAGCCCCCTTTCCGGGTTTAGGGCCAAGAACATGATTATTATTTCTTTGAATTGATTTAGTTTTGATTTCTTCTCATATTTTATTATTTATTTATCCTTGTTATAACTATTTTAAGGATTAGATACCCTTAAAATACATTCATTGTCGTCTTTGTGAGCTCGAGAGGGGGAATAAGAGGATAGAACATGGGGTAAATAGAGTAAGATTCTTATTCTTTTATAAAATAAGGGATTTGAATTAGCATCTAGGATAAAGATATACCTAGAAGCCTTATTTAATTCACTACGGGATAAAATATAAATGTGTTTAGCTTAGTTCACATATCCCTGCCCAACGATGTAGTTGTGGGGCTAAGTTCAGGTGATTAGAGGCTCGAGAGACCATAATCATAAAATCAACCCCGTGAATCAACAACCAAGATAAGAAATCTAACCAATGAAGTTCAAAAACTCAATATGATTGTTCGCAATGCTTTAACCCTGGATTTCTCTTTATTTATTATCCAAGACTCTTACTTTCCGCATTGTTTACTTTATTTTTAATTCACAACTCAAACACTCTTCTATCACGTTTGCACCACGTTAATCTCAATCGTTAAACTTGAATTGGGTAGTTGCTTAGCACTAGTCCCTATGGAATCAATACTTGGCTTTTAAAGGATCACTTTATTACTTGGTGAGACCACATACACTTGCGGGTATGCTTAGACGCAACACTGGTCTTATGTTCTAAAAAAGAGCTTTTGTTTCATTTTACAGTAGATTTAACCCCTCTCCTTACTAGAATCCTTGTTGGTTGGTTACTACTTTCTCCTTTATTTTTGCCTTTCTTTCCCTTTCTCACTGACTGGATGGATATCCACTTTTTTACAAATGTTGGACAAGTTTTTAGTGTTATCCCCTTCTTTCATATATTCCAAAGCTGGTTCTACCTTCTTTGGTACTACTTCATGCAGGATCTTCATTCGAGATGTACTCCTTTCAACAATAAAAGAAGATAACAAAAGCCTCCCATATCTACGTTCCTCTCCCTGCATATTTAATGGCTCTATATCATATGTGGCTAGATTTGACATCACTTTTCTTGAACCTGCAAACATCTGAAACTGGGGTTCTTCAACTACTTGCAAAGGTTCATGGTAAGCTGCTTCCTCTAGTTCCGGCAATAATCTACCTTCTTCCCCTAGTCCAGTAATAGCCAATATAACTGAGAAATCCTACTCATGACTCTTCTGTATATTATCTACTATTCCCTCTTTTCGATTATCATTTGACTGCAGATTCCCAGTCTAAATGCCATGAAATTGCTACTGAACTTCTATACCTTTTTGAGGCTGCATTATTCCCTTATTGTCAGTTGTTGTTTCCTGTATATTTTCATTTAAATTTGTCTGCATTATTTCTCTGCTCTGACTAGCCTTCTTCCCTTCAATGCTTTCCCCTTGACTTTTATTTACTATGCTAGCACTGTCCACTTGCTTACCTCTTTGTACAGGTATATCCTCTTGCCCAATTTGGACATCACCCTTTTCCTTTATGTGTCTATCTTCCCCACTATTAATATTGGGATCCTCTTGATCTATATCATTCAAAACATCACAAAAATTACCAGTCTCTACCTCATGTTTCTGCGACATATTCGTGGAAGTATTAACATCACTATTAATGGACTTTTTTGTGGGATCCCATGCAAACCACCCACCATTTCTTCCTCTGAAGGCATGTGGAGGGATATCTTTTCTCACCTGTTGCTTCTGCTCCTCTTCTAAAGTTTCGAATTGTCTTCTCAATTCAGGAGGAAGAGCTCTACATTCATCCTCAGCATGACCTTGCAGTTTGCAAGTCTTACAGTATTTGGGTAAATAATCATACTGAAACTTAATATGTTCAACTCTGGTAGTTTCATTATTGTCATTGACCACTTCAGTTTCCACCATTTCAGGCAATTTGGCAAGCAAATCAACCAGCACCTTCACCTTCGCACAGCTTGGCCTAGTCTTATTAATGATGGCCATATCCAACTGCAATGGTTTTTCCACCGCTGCTGCCAATGAAAATAATGATTCATTTACAAAGAATGTTGGTAACAGGTCTGGAACCGAAACCCAAGCTAACGTTTGAGTGAGTTCCCTCTGTAGGCTTGAAACTTGCATAATAGATGAGTGGACTCATTTGATAGGTGTATCCCTCCTTGTCCAATATATAATACACCATTTTAGACATGATGTTAACAAAATCATCCATATGACTCAATCTAATCAACACATGCCTGTTGTGTAGCAATTCAATTTTACATTCACCCTTAATGTTATATTGTTTGGGAATTTGTCTCTAATAAAGTTCATCCATATGAGAATTTTCCAATAAAAGCGTATTGAAGATTCTCTATAATATTCATTTTATTTACTTCCTCTTCCATCCATGTGATTCTAGGAACCCCTTCTACCTATTTGAGTTGTTTCATTGTAATAGCTACTCTTTTATATGCACTCTGAGATGAATTTTCCTTCATAAGATCTGCATATTTCATCTTTCCAATGTTATCTGCGGCTACTTCTAAAATAACATTATTAATCTTCAATTCCACAGAAGACACTGATGTTTTGATAGGCAAACTAGGCATTTGAGTTAATGGGTTATATAAACTAGGAAAACAAGCTTCTGACGTAATAGAAAAAATCTGGTCAACCTTAGAAGAAGGATGACTAGTGGCTATGTTGTTCATGCACAAAGATAAATTAATCTAGTATTTAGGGAGATGTGTTCATGTGAGAGAGAAATAAATCACCTCCTTAGGGTTTTTCTATAAGATGATTTAAGGAACATGTAGATATGTATTTGAATATTCAAGATTATTTTATCTCCTTTCTTCAGTTTCTGATTTACTTAGTTGATGTACTTTCTCTCTATATATCTATACATATACATAAAAAAAAAACATATAATATATAGTTGCTTACACCGATTCGTTTGATATAAATTCCCTTTTATCAATCTCTAAATCTGAATCTTTTTGCTTTGAAATCTTTGAATTTTTGAAATTGGGGACCAAAACCCTAGCTTTCGCTTTCACTTTGAATTTTTTATTTTTATTTTTATTTTATTTTTGAGAATCAGAATTAATTGGCTACGGAAGATTTCATCGTTTATGGTGTTTGTGCTGTTTCTTGATTTTAATTATGTGATTTATATTGTTTAATTATATGTGGAACTTGAATAAAGACGACATATGGTATGGAATAATCTTCAAGAAAAGAACTTGGGTTTGATATTTTTATTTAACGGAGGAGAAAAGACAAAGATAATATTCTGAAAGAGAAAAAAAGACACTTGAAGAAGAAATCGATACAAAAGGAAGAGAGATAGAGATATACATGACCACATGTTTGTCGTTATCAGCTTGGTAGATTGAAGTGTCTAAGATGTCCTTAGCGAAAAAAATTGACATGAAGCACACATGTCGGAATCAATGGTTCTATAAAATACAAAAATATAATTTGCTACCGATGTTAGTTAAAGACAAACTAACAAGTATTAAAGACTTTAATGTGCCAACTATTATCTTTATCTAATGATTTCAGGAGCTATTTTTAAGTTAGTAAAGTCTATTTCTTTTCTCTAAATTAATATGAGTGCATTTGAATTAATCACAAATATTATATATTCGTATTTTGCCCATAAAAATCATAATCAACGAATATAATGAGATGATTCTTATGTTTAATTAAAAGTTATAAATTTGAACCTTAGAAATTAATGAACAAATCTCTAGAGAAAGGTCATATCAAATAATTTTCAGTAATATCATGAGTTAATATCCGTTAACAACCACAATTCTCTACTACGTACAAAAAATTACTTATGATGAAACTGTTAATAAAAAAGAATTCTGACATGTTCAACAATTAAAAATTGCTCAAAAAAATATGTGAACGAAGATAAAACATAGGAAATATTATACTACCCTATCATTAAAAATAAAAATAATTATAATTAGAATAAATATATAATTCAAACAAATAAAATTCAAAAATAAATATTACAAGATTATCAACATAACTACACTATTAAATAGAAGGGGTTAACGGATACAACAGACTTTTGAACTTTTAAAATTAAAAATATATACAAACCATTAACAGAATCTGATTAAAAATTGACTTTAAGGTTTTTTAATATATTATATAACTATATAAGCAGAAAAAAATGAGAGAAAAATAAATATATTAATCCACAATCAAAGAAAGACGTGTCACTTTTCTTTTACCTTCATCGTGATAAACTTATACCAAACTAATATAATCATCTCTTTGGGATGAATCCTCTACACCGCCATCAAACTTATTTAACTTTTCATCTTAATGAACTTGTGATTGGTTATTAAGATACAAAATGAAATTCTAAAGAATATATTTGAACTTCATCAAAGCGATGGTCACATTGTCATATCACCTTTTATGGTCATCTATTTTAGTTATGAAACACACGATTGATTTTTTTTAAAAAAGGAAAGAATCAAAAAGAAAAAAATAAAAAAATATATATATATATATATATATATATATATATATATATATAAAATCTATATTATATAATTTATATCTATATAGATATTTATATCTATAATATATTAAATGTGTGAAGGATCTTAGAAATGTTGTTTGAACTTTTTGCCCTTCATTAAAAGACTACAATAAACAAAATCATCTTTTTTTCGGTTTCTTAAATAATTGTCATTTAATTATTATCCTGGTATGTAAGAATTTGAAATTAATTAAAGTCCTTATTTGATGTAGGTAAGAAATCATAGAACACTTCTAAATCAATTAGAATTTTGCCATATATATATATATATATATATATAGTCAAAGGAATTCTACAGTTCTATTCTACTTCTACATACAAGCATATATGGCTTCTTCGTATTTCTCAAGCATGTTGCAACCACCGGTGTTTTAGCCAAAGTCCAAAGGGTTGTTTGTATGATTTCCACCTCCACAAGTGTTGTTGAGGTGTTCTCAAGAATTGACCGCATATAAGTTTGATTTGATGTACGCAAAGAGGACTTTCGTGCATTGGTATGTTGGTGAAAGTATGGAGGAAGGAGAATTCTCTGAGGCTAGGAAAGATTTGGCTACTCTTGATGTCACGATTCAAATTACAAGACATAATGACACCTACTTTATCCCACCATTAGGTAAGCGAACTGTAGCCCAGAGCTATGCACAATGGGCTAATTTAGCGAAAAATGGCTTAAATATCAAAATATGCAAGAAAAGCTTACAAGCAATAAAACATGAAATAGTAATAATAATAATACGGAAGATAATTAAGAGAAATAGCAATATTCCACGACCTAGTAGTGTTGGTACAAGAGTCACTAACAAAAAGAATATGAGTACTGTAATAGTCAAACGCACATTAGTCTCAAAATGGAAAGACAAAGTAATAAAAATAGAAGAAAGAGAAAAGGTCAATTTTGGCTCCAAAATCTCACCCTATCTCCGAACTCTAGTTAGCACGATTACAGAGTCAACGGCGGAAACTAGTATTCGGATCTTCACTAAAAAGGTATAGAAGTGTAGTATGAGTACCAGTACAACGGATAATCAGTATGCATCATCGACCGACTAAGCAAAATCATAATATAAATATAATAACAATGTGATATAAATAAGCTAAGTCAATGTAAGAGGGGCAAATCTGGAGAATGCTCCAAATACTGTAAATAAGTGAATAATCCAAAATAATAACATAAAATAACACATAACTATCACTGCAAAACTTGTTCCTATAAGCCAGTAAGTGCGAAAAAGTAAGTAACCCAACATGGGCCCCCATAAGCCTTGAGGGTGCAATCAAAGAGAAGAAGTGGCCGGAATTATACTAATTAATTGTGTATAGAAGCTATAACCATAAATCCTTTCATACCATAAACACCGAACTCGAACCGATTCTATAACCATTATAAATAATCGCCCATTGCTTGACTTGAACCAAAACTCATATAATCATTTGTAGAACTTGATCCGAAACTAATATCATGAGAAATATTGGAATCGAATTGGTTTTAAGATTATAAATCGTCGGACTTGAACCAGAACTAGTATCAACTTCCAAGTACCAATCTAGCATAAGCATCATGTATCTAGCCTCTTCAACTCAAAAAGATACACTTAAAAGATAAAACATGCCTATAGTCTACAGGGAGCTAATGATAGTCTTGTCTTAAGGTGGGCCAAATGGGCCCACGCCTAATTTCCAAAAATTTACTCTAAGGCAAATTCTACTCGGACTAGGCTGAGGTATCTAATTTCATTACTAGATATTAAATAAGTTACATTTATTTCTAAGGTGACAATTCTACCCTAAGCATGAGTAATTAAGTCAATTATGTCAAATTTTGCTAAATAATCCAATTATACTAATTATGTCTCCAAGACCTAATTTTCAACTCATATCTAGAACATTATCATAAATATACTACAATTAAGTCAAATCCAAAAGAAAGGAAAACCTAGCCTAACTGGACGTGAAGAAAGTCCGGTGAAATCTGCTAAATTGGTGATTTTTATTTCGAGAACCTTCCGCATGATGACATGCTATCAAAATGATAATCTACGCATAAATACAAGAACAATGGTACCTATATTGCATTTTTGTGCTTCGGATCCAAATTATGTAAAAATTCCATGTGAGACCTGCTTACAAAATTGCACTTTTGAAATCGTCAATGCGTCTCTCTATGCTCAAGGAACATTTACCCTCAAGAATTGGTAAATTTCCAAGTTCAAATGGTGCTAAGAATAGCTCAATCATAATCTAGGGATTTTAAAAAATAATAGAGAATTCAGCCTTGAATTTTATGGAATCTAACCAAGAATTCGAAGAAGAAACGAGTAATCCAAGCTCACAAACACCCCAATTTCACTTATTAATGTTTTCACATTTTCTAGGATTTTTCATTCTTGAACTTGTGCAAAAATGGGAGAAAAATTGGGCAAAGGGGGAATTTAATGCCACCCAAGTATCGCTTAATGAACACTGGACCACTTAAGCGGTCACCACATAAGCGTCCAAGTATTGCTTAAGAGGTAGCCACCCATGCCTGCACATATCGCTTAAGCGGTACTCGCTTAAGTAGAGGGGGCTTCGCTTACGCGACCAGCTGGCCGCTTAAGTGGATGCACCAGTGGTGCACCAACTGGGACTTGGAAAATTTCAAGTCTCCATTGATCCCTCAGAATTTATCTAAATTCCCTGAACGCAAATGGACTATACTACCTCAGTAAATTCAACGTTCCAAACTCAATTGCGCAATTGAAATTTCCATCCGAGGTCATTTCAACCAAAAGTGGGTCTCACACCTAGGTACCACTTTTATCAATTTTTGATCAATAGTCCGAAAGCCTAGGGACCCAAACCAAATATCCCCTTTCCAAAAATTGACGTTCCAGAGCTAATAGAACTATCAAAATTTGTATATGAGGTCGTTTGGCTAAAGTTTTTGCCCGGTAGCAAATTCTTACCAGCAAAAACTTCAAAATAAAGAATTGACTCTAAAAAACAAATGAACTGTCTAATACTGAACTGTCATCTCCAGAAGTCATAAAAGACTTAGGGCAACTATAGGAAAGCTCTCAATAGCAAAAAGACATGGAAACACAGAAAATGACCTGGAGGGTCATTACAATATCCACTTCTAAAAGAACTTTCACCCGCAAAAGTAAAGTGTTAGGATATACCTGAAGGATCAAACAGGTAAGGATACCAGGATTATATCTCGCTCTCAATCTCCAAAGTAGCCTTATCTCCATTAAATCTTAACCACTAGATTCTCTCTAAAGCGCATTCATCTGACATCTCTGGCTAATATAAACACTGACTCCTCTACGAATGTCAACCTCTCATCCAACTAAATGAAATACCACTAAATCACATGAGACTCATCGGGAATGTACCATTTCTACATAGAAAAAAGAAACATGTAAAACGAAAGAACAATAACAAAATCTGAGGATACAGATAACTCATATGCCATCTCTCTAATAGTGTGAAGAATCTCAAAAGGTCTAATATATTTAGGGCTAAGCTTGCCTTTCCTCCCGACCTTATCACATCCTTTATGGGCAATACTCAAAGGAATACCCGATCACTAACTCTAAATCTCAAGGCACGAAATCTACAATCTGCATAAGTCTTCTGCCTACTGTGAACAACCCTCAACCTATCCTAAATCATCATGACCCTATCCAATGACTCCTGAGGTAGATCAGTACCACGGGGTCTAATCTCAAAGGTCTTGAACCATCCAATTGGAGAATGACAATGCCTTCCATATAATGCCTCAAATGGTTCCATCTCAATACTCGAATGGTAGCTATTATTGTAGCAAACTTTGCTAGAGCTAAGTACTACTCTAACTGACCTCTAAAATCCATAATACTACTCGAAGCATATCCTCAAGAATCTAAATAGTCTGCTCTGACTGCCCCTCGGTCTGAGGGTGGAATATTGTTCTAAGATCCACCTGAGTACCCAACTCCTCCTGAAAAGCACTCTAAAAGTTAGAAGTGAACATTGAGCCTTGGTACAAAATGATGGATATAGGAACTCCATGCAAATGGACTATATCACGAACATAGATAGGGCTAACTTATCAGTGTTGAAAAACATCTGAATAGGAATAAAGTGTGTCGACTTGGTCAACCAATCCACAATAACCCAAATACCATCGAAACTAAGGGAGGTCCGAGGCAAACCAATAACAAAATTCATGGTAATCCAATCCAATTTCTATTTAGGAATGGGAAATATCTAAATCAAGACCTCATGTCTCTAATGCTCGGCCTTTACCTACTGACAACATAGGCAACGATCTACAAAAACTACCATATCTCTCTTTTTTCCACTCCACCAATAATGCTACCAAAAATCTCTATACATCTTAGTTATACCAGGGTGAATAGAATATTTGGAGCTGTAAGCCTCACGAAATATCAACTGAGTCAAATCATCAATCCTCGAAACACAAATGTGACTATCAAATCTCAAAACATACTCTGAATCTATTATAGCCCACCTAGACTCATCGCTTAACACCTAATCATGGATGACGTAAAATCTCATATCCTCAAATGAATGACTCTAAATTTACTCAAATAAAGTAGAACCAGCCTCAACATTAGGAAGAATCCTCTTGGGGTTAGAAATATCAAGTCGTACCATCAAATTGACTAAGGACTGGATGTCTCACACCACCAACCTCTGAGAAACTGAGATAGAAGCCAAGCTACCCATACTCACCGCCTTCTAGCTCAAGGCGTACACTACCACACTCACCTTTCCTAGATGATATAAGATAAAGATGTCATAATCATTAAGCAAATCCATCCATCTATGCTGCCTAGAATTAAGTTCTCTCTGGGTCATAAGATGCTGAACATTATGCTAATCTGTGCAGATCTCATAAGGTATACCAAATAGATAATGTGTCTAAATCTGAAGCATAAGTACTACTGCCACCAACTCTAAATCATAAGCGGGGTAGTTGCACTCATGAACCTTCAACTGCCTCAATGCATAAGCAATGACTCGACCCTATTGCATCAACACGTAACCCAAACCAACACTGAAAGCATCACAATATATGGTGAATCTCTCACCCTCAACAAGAAGATTCGATATAAGAGCTAAAGTGAGAAATCTCTTGAGCTTTCAAAATATCAACTCACACTCCTAGGACCACTAAAAAGGAACCTCTTTTTGGGTTAATCTGGTCATCGACGTTGTAATAGTAGAAAAACCCTCAATGAATTACCTATAGTAACCAACCAAACCAATAAAGTTATTAACCTCAGACAGCGATAAAGACCTAGCCAATAATGAATAGCCTCATTATTTATTGGGTCTACCATAATCCCATCCTTAGACACCACATATCATAGAAATATCACTAACTCAAGCCAGAACTCCCACTTTGAGAAATTAGAAAAAAAACTATTATCTCTCAAAGTATGGAGCACAATCCTCAAATGTTGCATATGCTCCTTCCTACTTCTCAAATACACAAGGATGTCAACAATGAACACAATCACGAAGGAATTCAAATTTGACCTGAATACACAATTTATCATATCCATAAATGTTGTTGGGTGTTGGTCAATGCAACTCAAATCCTATAACCGGACCTCAATTTAAAATTATAAACACCACTACTCCCTGAAGCTGATTAAATAAATCATCAATGTGAGGCATATGATATCGGTTCTTCACCGTCACCTTATTAAGTTGCCTGTAGTCAATATGCATATGTAAGGAACCATCCTTCTTTGTTTACAAAAAAATAGGAGCACCCCCAATGAGACACACTTGGTCTAATAAAACCTTACTAGAAGATCCTGAAGCTGAGATTTCAGCTCCATAAGCTTGTTAGGAGCCATATAGTAAGGTGCAATAAAAATCAGATGGGTTCCTGGCTCAAGATCAATTATAAATTTAATATTACGCTCAGGAAGAAGACCAGGTAGATCAGTAGAAAAAACATCAAAAAATTCATGAACTATAGGAATAGATCAAGCGAGAGACTCTCCAAACTAACATTACGAAGATAAGCGAGATAAGACTCGCAACCCCTCAAAGTAAGTCTCCTAGCCAAAACTAAGAAATAATTCTCATCGACTCGTAGTTAATAGATTTATGACACACAATTGGGGGTATTCCTTACATGGCTAAAGTAACAGTCTTGGTAAAATAATCCAAGATCACATGATAGAAAGATAACCAGTCCATTCCTAAAATCAATCCATCATATATAATTTTAACGCCTTGAATATAAGTCCTGAGACGTCACATGGTGCTTAGAGCCACAAGTGACCCTAAGCTAACCCTTTTATTGGCATAACTCAAAAGAAACTGAAATAAATACATAAAACTATACAAAATCAATGGAAGACAACTCTTTCTGAATTTGATCAATACAAATTGAGTGTAGCAGGGCCGTGAAAGTAGAGTCCAAAGGACTAACACTAGAACCCGCGTTAGCTGGTGTAGGTGTCATATGATCGTGAGGTTTAAGTCCCTTGAATAAATATATGAAAGGGAGGTTTAAGTCCCCCTTACACTTCTATTGGTGCTTAAGTCACCTTGATTCTACTGGGAGGTTTGATTCCCCATATAGGCATATATGATTATAGATTTTCTCTTATCGTGCGGCTACACACACTGGGGCCCTTTCAGCTAGGGAAGAATTAGGACCATATAGCCTGTAGGTGCCTTATTATATGACGATTATGTTATACAACCCAGGTTAATGATTTCAAAGTTCATGCTAATCTTATTCCCTACCCCGACATAGTTTATATTATATGTATATATGTATTGCATTGGTTATGTGCATTGGATGATTGGTTTTGAACTATTGGTATTATTTTATCCTTATCCCTGAGTTACATACTAGCGTTCCAACCGCTAATCATATTCAACGTTGTATTTCTACGTGATGCAGATGTTGGTCATACTATACCTCCTATTCAATGTGGACAAACTGTGGACTTGGATATGGTATGGATATGGACTTGATTATTACTTTGATCTTGTTATGGTTTTTGGTTGGGTATTCGATTGGATAGATGGACTTGTTTGGGTTGGTCATGGCATTAGACCTATCCCAAAGTCTTGTGTTGTAAATGATCTTATCTTGCTATGATTGAGTATTGTCTACTCTTGCTATGATTGTGTTGCAAATTATTGAGTATTATCTACTCTTGGTTTAATTTATGTTTATATATATTTTTGGTGATGGTTTGCACATGTGGGTACTTGGTAATTATGGTTTAACGAATGGGTCATGGGTTACCCTAAACTTGATGGTTTTTACCTTGATTTTGGTATTGATAATAGCATATCCTCAAAGTGTTTATGAAAATGTATCAGAGAAGGAAATAGTCACATAACAATGGTGTTTTGAACTAAGGCTTGGCCTAGTGAATATGAATGGTTGGTAAATGGTTTGTGAAGGCCTTGTCGGCCATGTAATGGTTTAAATGGTAACCTTGATGGTTTAAATTGTTAAATCGGTTTGAGTCCCTAAATATTAATTTAACTTATGCCTTTGTTAAATAATGGGTTCGAGTCCCTAAACTTTGAATTGAACAAGTTTCTTTGTTAGATAATGGGTTCGAGTCCCAAAGTCAAATAAATGAATGGTTGGTTGATAATAGTAATGACATGTTGTACGCTTGCAGGTAGTATTGGTATGATGATACTAATGAAGTATCTTTGGTTAAGTAATTGTCTTAATGGTTGTACATGTGAAATGGTGGTTTTAAATTGAGCTTTGAAGCGAGATATGTAGCTAGGCTGTGAAAGTGGAGTCCGAAAGACTAACACTGCAAATTGCGCTAGCCGGTACGGGTGTCATATGATCGGATGGTTCGAGTCCCACGAATAAACATATGAAAGGGAGGTTTGAGTCCTTATTACACTTGTATTGGTGCTTAAGTCATCTTGATTATGTTGGGAAGTTCGAGTCCCCCATATAGGCATATACAGTTATGGATATTATTTGGTTCATGCGGCTACATGCACTGGGGACCTTCCAGCTAGGAGAGAGCTGGGACCATATAGCCCATAGGTGCCTTGTTATATGACGGTTATACTACACAACCCAGGTTAATGATTTCAAAGTTCATGCTAATCTTGTTCCCTACTTTGTCATGGTTTATAATATATGTATATATGTATTGCATTAGTTATGTGCATTGGATGATTGGTTTTGAACTGTTGGGATTATTTTATCCTTATCCCTGAGTTACATGCTAGCGATTCAACCACTAATTATCTTCGACACTGTATCCCTATGTGATGCAGGTGTTGGTCATACTACACCTCCCACTCAGTGATTGGACTCGGATCAACTTTTGGTGACTTGAAGTGGTGAGCTTCCATATTTCAGAAGGCTCCATTTCTTGTTTACATTTTCTTATGTCTTTATTAGTTTAGACTTGGAAGTTTGTTTTTGGATATGGTCGGGGGCATGTCCTGACCAGATACTTTCAAATTTTGTTTAAAGTCTTTGTATGGACAAATTATGGACTTGGGTATTGTATGGATATAGACTTGGTTATTACTTTTATCTTGTTATGGTTGGTGGTTGGGCATTGGATTATATGGTTGGACTTGTTTGGGTTGGTCATAGCATTGGACCTATCCCAAAGTCTTATGTTGTAAATGACCTTATCTTGCTATATTTTTTGAAGTTATCCGACTTAGGGCATGTGATGGCTGTTGGATTGGTTGGCGGGGCAATCTCCAATCCTTGTTGGGATTGAGATTCCTATTATGATAAGGCCCCGATTCGGGTTTTATCACAAGACTTCCCAAGAGATCGAGAGAGCTGGTAGTAGTTCCTCAGTCCCAGACTGAGGGCCCATCAGTTTCTACAGAGCCTGGTGATGCAATCGAGGTGATGTAGGTATTGGTGTTGATATAGAGATATAGGAGCAGAGAGAGGCTCCAGATTCGAGTACATAGGGTGAGGGGACTCTAACCACTCCTTCTTTAGCCCCATCTTCAACCTCAGAGCCAATT
This sequence comes from Capsicum baccatum var. pendulum, assembly GCA_030864225.1. NCBI lineage: Eukaryota > Viridiplantae > Streptophyta > Magnoliopsida > Solanales > Solanaceae > Capsicum > Capsicum baccatum. The sequence continues at coordinate 26,619,645 of CM061558.1, read as the reverse complement.
GGCGTATCTTCAAAGCCTACTCACCCATCTACTACAGCTCTTTCTATAGGCATGATCACTATATCTAGCGAGTTTTGCAGAGCTTAGTGGACAACCAGAGGGCTACATATGCTTGGGTGGGGTTTGATAAGGCGAGTATGACTACCCTATATGAGCAAATAAAATATGGGGTTAGGACTAGATTTGAGCAGGCAGAGGCAAGATGGGAGGCCGTACAAAGAACTACACTATATGAGCTACGTGTCGACTTCTTGATAGGTATTGATGAGTTTAAATGACTGGTTATAGCTTGATTCACAGATATAGATGTGCCGGATCTCGTTAAGATGAGGGAGGATTTTTATATACTATGAGCAGAGCTATGCTCTCTCATAGAGAGCTGTGTCACAGCCACTCCCTTTGTTATACCCCCGGTGGTCCAGATATCACATCCACATGCACCAATATAGTTTGATTTCTTCGTAGAGGATAAGGCGGAGGTCCCAATAATTGGGTCCAAGAGAGGTCACATCGGAGACTTGCAGGATCCTGATATGCCATATGACCAGGCCGTTAAAAGGGCCACACATAATTTAATGAAAATTGAATTCATTAATAGGCAGAGGTGTGTAGCTATAGCAGTAGGTGCATTATTTAGTAGTGCATCGCCACCACTATCGGCTCTGTCAGCTGATATGCCTCCATTTGGGGATGCTCAAAATTTGGGCGCCTAATGGAGGCTCAAAATTTGGGCGCCTAGTGCATCTTATGTATGTTATCACTTTTCTCTGTTTTACTTTATTTTAGCGCATTAAGGATAATGCATAATTTTTAGTTGGGGGTGGGCATACCATGCCGCCGTGGGTTTTTGTTGTCGTGATTCTTTTCCTATTGACCATGGTATGGTTGTAGAACCGACATGTCTATGATAAAATTTTGTCGCACTGTGTTTTGTTTTGTATTGTGGTATGTTTTTGTGTAATTAGGATATTTTTAAGTATTTAAGTCGGTAGTCATGTTTTGATTGATTTTGACACCCCTCCAAAATTTATGTTTTAGAAGTGTGTGGATGTATATGTGTGTGAACAATGTAAATATTGTTATGGCATTAGGATTAGGGACATGATAATCACTTGCTAACAATAGCATAAACCCGATAGGTAGTAGTTGGTAATATTAACTCTGTGCTATATATGTATGAGATACTACCTAGTTCCCTTTATGTGTTGAATTCAGAACTTGTATGGTTAATCTTGCCTAGGTTGAAGGATAGTCGGGTTAAGAAAGGATCATTGGTCGTTTTTTGATTTTAGTCCACTTTTAGCCTTAATGACCTTACATGAGTAAATTTTATCCCTTGATCCTTGTTTTGAGCCTTGTAGCCTATTTTTCTTGTTTTAGCTATTCACTTTCCTATTTGTTCTATAATGAAATTATTTTGGCCCTCGTCCTCCTTTGACATTGTGCACCTCAACTCAAGCAAAATTTCTAAGTTGAGGGTGGCTATCACAGGGGTGCATAGTGTAAAGTGGGTACGTAGAAGGGTAAAATAAGAGAGAAAGTTAGTAGGACTAGGTGTGGTAGAAAAAGAAAGAGAAAAAGAAAAAGAGAAGAAAAAGTGTGAAAAAGTGAAAAAGAAAAGAATAAAAGACCATACCCAACTGAATGTGCAATAAAGAATAAAAAGGGAGATATCAGGGCAGAATAAAAGAAAATAGGCTAGTAAGTGAGACCCCAAGGCTAGTGTAGTACCAAAGATGCTTAGTCACTTGATATTTACATATGTACCATACCATCCCCCAAGCCTATATTACAAGCCGGGAAAAGTCCTATAGTGATCCTAACATAACTATCTGAAAACTAAGGTAAAGAAAACAAGGGAAAGCCTATCGTATTTGACATGCATTAATGGGAATTTCTTATCTAAGTGTGAGTGCCTATTGACTGCCCATGCATTGACATGCATTATTTCATATGAGTGAGTGAGACATCCTTGTTGTGAGGGAACTTGAGTCATATTGCTAGCTATTTTCTTGATTCAGGTAGTGTAACTTGTATATATGAGTGGTTTGTCTGTTGCTAATATAATTGCCATACCTTGATCCCATCGCGTCACATTGTTGTGCTTCATGTTCATACACAGTTGGTTTTAAAAAATAATGTTTCAGGGGGTGTTGTGCTTAAAGTGTTAACAGACTGCCTTGAACAACCTAGATTCTCCTAGTTAAGCGTTATTTTTGTTAAGTTGTGTTTTGTCACCCGAGGACATGCAAGCATTCTAAGTTGAAGGTATTGATGTGCTTTAGAAATATAGCACTTTCGATGTTTAAAACAAGGAAAATATGCAAGTTTCTAAGGTTATTTTGTTAGATATGATGCGTTTTGGGTATGTTTTGCAGGAAATAATGTTTTGGATGCTAAGTTCGTGAAAAAGATCAAAAAAGTGTTTTTGGATACTTATTGGAGCAATTATGGATGTTCGGGACACTTTCTAGCTTGATCATGATCAAAGCATGTTCGAGAATTGAAGAAGAGATGAAAAGATAACTCTCGACACTTACTAAGTCAACATGTGGACTGCAAGTAGGACGTATGGACTGCAAGCAGGCAAAGCAAGTGACAGAAGTCCAAAATCCTTAGAGCATACCTGCAAGATTTTTGGGTCCTAGCACGTGCGCCCTGCACTTTCGCCTACCCTGTAGGCCACAAGGGCTACCTACACCCAGGGTCAGGGTGAAAGTACAAACCATAAGTGGCCACCAACCCTGTTTTCTCCTATTTCGTTCGAGCTTTGGTTTTAAGGTTTCCTCTTGTACTATAAATAGCCTTTATGCATTTTTTAGTAGGAGTTATGCACTTTTGATATTCACAAACATATTTTGATTCCAAGAATAGATTTTGATCTTGGGATTCTCTTGTATTGACTTTGGTTCATTAATTCAGCTACGGTTGTGGATTTTTCTACTTCTTATTATTGTGATTTCATCTATGCTTTTGATTATGAATTTTGTTGATTTCTTCACAAGCATGAGCAGCTAGAAACCCATAGTTAGGGTTATGGAAACTCTGGCAGATTGATGAAGTAGTGGAAGTGTTATTGTTGTTCTGAACCGATACCCATGCATGTATGTCCTTATCTTTATTATAATAGTTTCCTTAACAGGTGCACACGTTAGTATACCGCCTAGATTATTGCTAATTACTCCAAAAGAGGAGCAGTGACTAGGAAAAGATAAAGACAACATTACTTTGTAGTTTAACTATCGATCCATGCTTCAACGTTTTATCTTAGTAAGATGGTTAGGTTTCATCTAATAACTAGCGATGGAAAATGAAATAGTTAACTGGGATCAAGAAAAGGGTTAGTAAGGTGACATCCTGAGACTCAAAAGGTAAAGGGTGAAATCCTTCTACTCATTCAAATGACTGTAGAAGGTACATAACTTATCGATTCTTCATGCAAGGTATTGAGTTGGTTCAACAAAGTATGATAAGCTTCCGGAGTTAAGAAGCTAGGGGAAACACAATCCTTGTGTTCTTCTGCGACTGATTACAACCGAAGTTGATATAGTTACTTTCTCGAGATTACTACATAAATCCCCTTTTTACTTTTCCAGTTCTGCCCATTGATTACAATAACTGAGAGCCGCGATTCCACGTATTCCCTTGGGATTCAACCCCAACCTTTGTTGGTTTACTAGATTTGGCGTGACTATAACATCTTCTGAGAGGAGGTGTAGCTTGGATGCCACCAACAACTCGTCACCATGAGTCGTAACCAAGGAAGTACCACCAAGGCACCCTACACTGTTATCCTTATGACTTAAAGGCACCACTTGTAATGGGACCCTACAACTCATAGGGTCCAATCGTAGTCAACACAAAATCCAAATTGGGAATTACACTGGACACTTTACGATTACACCTAATGACTCGTAAAATATCCTTACGGCTCTTAGTGAGTCACTCGTACTCAGTGCAGAATCAAGCCACAAGCTTACTTGTTTGGTTACGACTCGTCAGGACACCCTACGACTCATAGGGCCCAGTCATAACGAAGGCAGTGAGCTCAAAGATCAAGAAATTTTCAAGGGCCAAAAATTTGAGGTGTTTCAATTCTTCCCCACTTGGATCATTCGTCCCTGAATGATCGGACAAGGCAATTGGTAGAACGATTTGACTCCATATAACTCTACTCTTACCTTTAACAAACTCAGAAAATAAAGATGTCAAGGAAATCACTCTTTCCTTTAACAAAGCCAGAAAACTAGGATTTTAAGAATAACAAATACCTTAAGCACAATTATTCAGAGCGAAAAACAAGAATGGATACTTGGACTTCATGTCCTCTTCGGCTTCCCAAGTATCCTCTTCAACCTTGTTGTTCATCCATAGAACCTTTACCAAAGATATGTAATTCATACGCAATCGACAAATGTAATGATCCAAAATTTCAACTGAGCTTTCCTCATATGATAAGGAATCCGAAATACCCACCTCCTCCAAAATAATAATCGTCAAAGGATCATCCACACACTTCCTCAACATCGAAACATGAAACACCGAATGAATAAAGCTCAAACTAGAAGGCAACTCCAACTCATATACAACACTAACAACCCTCTTCAAGACCAAGTACGGGCCAATATATCAGGGACTAAGCTTCCCCTTCTTCCGAAACTGCATTACTCACTTCATGGGAGATACCTTTAAGAACACCCAATCACCAACCTCAAACTCTAACTCCCTATACCTCACATCCATATAGGACTTTTGACAACTTTAGATACCTTTAAGTGTATCCCGAATCACCTCCACCTTCTCTATCACTTGGTGGACCAAATCCGGGCCAAACATCTCAGCTACATCAATTTTAAACAACCCATAGGAGATCTACACCTCCTACCATACAATGCCTCAAACGTAGCCGTCCCAATACTAGAGTGGTAGCTATTATTATATGCAAACTCTATAAGAGGCAAAAGATCAATCCAACTACCACCATAGTCAATCATCCAAGCCCAAAGCATATCTTCCAATGTCAGAATAGTTCTTTCCCCTTGCCCATCCGACTGTGGGTAGAAAGCAGCACTAAGGCTCACCTTAGTTCCCAAACCTTTCTAAAACAAATACCAAAAGTATGATGATAACTGAGTACCATGATCTGACATGATATAAACAAGTGCCCCATGCAACTTCACAATATCTTGGAGGAACAACTTCACATAATTCTTTTTCGAATAATTAGTCCTCACTGGCAGGAAGTGAGCAGACTTAATCATCCTATCCATGATGACCCAAATTGAATCAAACTAATTTCAAGATCGAGGAAGACCGATAATGAAATTCATATTAGTTATCTCCCATTTTCACATTGGTAGTTCAATCTCTTGAGTCAACCCATCGGGCCTCAAGTGATCAACCTTCATTTTTTAACACACCATGTATTTAGCCACAAAACTGGCCACATCTCGCTTCATATTTTTCCACTAATAAATCTTCTTAAGATCATGATACATCTTCCTCGAACCGAGATGAATGACATAACACGACTCATGAGCCTCATCCAAGATCCTCTCTCTCAACCCATCTACATCGGGAACACATAATCTAACTTGGTGCCTAAAGATACCATCGCCACCAATCTCAAAAACTACCACCTTTTGCTGCCCCACATCTTTCTTAATCTTCATTAAGATAGGATCTAGTACTTGCTTCTCATTTATTTGAGCAACAAGGGATGACTTCTCCGCTTCTTGCACAAACATACCACCATCTTCTGAGTCCAAGAGACAAACTTTAAGGTTAGCCAAATGGTGAATATCTTTCAGCAACTCACACTTATCCTCATCTACATGAGCTAGACTCCCTATGGATCACCTGCTAAGAGCATCAACAACTACATTAGCATTACCTGGGTGATAGTGGAGACTCATGTTGTAGTCTTTCGACAACTTAAGCCACGTCCTCTTCTTGAGATTCAACTCATTCTGGGTGAACATATATTGTAGGTTCTTATGATTAGAAAATATATCTACATGGACTCCATACAAATAGTGGCACAAAATCTTCAATGTGAACACCACAACCAACAACTCTAAGTCATGGGTCGAATAATTCCTTTCATGAACTTTCAGTTGCCTAGAATAATAGCCTATCACCCTACCATGCTGCATCAACACACAACTAAGTACCACACAAGATGTATCATAATAGACAACAAAACCATCAGTACTCTCGGGTAGAGTCAAAATTGGAGTTGAACTCAATTTATCTTTCAGCTTCTCAAAACTACCCTTATAAGCGTCAAACCATAAGAAATTCACCTTTTTTTGGGTCAACTTAGTCAACGGGGAAGCTATAGTTAAGAAACTCTCCACAAATCTCCTATAGTAACCGGCTAAACCCAAGAAGATATAAATATCAGTTGGAGTCATGGTCCTAGGCCACTCACTGTAACTTTATGCGGATACACCATGATCCCTTCACTAGAAATGACTTGACCTAGAAAAGTAACATTTTCAACCAGAACTCGCCCTTTGAAAACTTAGCATACAAATACTGATCTTTCAAGATTTGCAACACGATATGGAGGTGATCGGCCTCACTTTTAGAATACACCAGAATATCATCAATAAACATGATGATGAATAAGTCCAGAAACTGATGGAAAACCCTATTCATCAAGTCCATGAATGCTGCCGGGGCATTAGTCAAACCAAAAGACATGACTAAGAACTCATAATTACTATACCGGGTTTGGAAGGCAGTTTTAGAGGTATCCACCTCCCTAATCTTTAGATGATGATAACCAAACCTAAGATCGATCTTCGAGAAATGTCTAGCACCATGAAACTAGTTAAACAAATCATCAATTCAAGAAAGAGGATACTTATTCTTCACTGTAAACTTATTCAACTGATGGTAATCGATACATATTTAAAAGGAACCATCTTTCTCACGCACGAACAAAATAGGGTCACCCCATGAAGATACACTAGGATAGATAAAACCTTTGTTAAGGAGGTCTTTCAACTACTCTTAAGATCTTTCAACTCATCCGGAGCCACTCTATAGGAAGGGATCGAGATAGGATGAGTATTTGGAACAAGGTCAATCCCAAAATCAATCTCCCTATCGGGAGGGATACCAGGAAGATCATCAAGAAAAAACTCAAGAAATATATTAACCACGTGAATATATTACAATGAAGGACCATCCGAGTTAGAATCCTTAACCTTAACCAAACGATAAAGACATCTATTGGAAATTAACTTTCAGGCTCTAAGATATGATATAACCTTCTTTCCAGCACTAGAGAACCTCTTTCCTACTCCATGGATGGCTCATTAGGGAATTTAAACATGACCTTACGGGTTTGACAATCTAAGGAGGCATAGCAAGAATGTAACCAATCCATCCCCAATATGACATCAAAATCAACCATATATAACTCTATGAGATCTACCAAAATTTCTCTACCAATCGATACCACACAACCCCTATAAACTTTTCTAGCAACCACAGAGTCACCCACTGAGGTAGAAATAGAAAAGGGATCAGGAATACACTTGGGACAAAAAACAAAATGCACAACCATAAATAGGGTCACCTAAAAATAAGTAGATCCTATATCATGCAAATAATAAACATCACGAGAAAAGATTTGTAACATATCAATGATAATATGGGGGATGCCTTTGAGTCCCCTGAGTCCTGGTGGGTAGCAAAGGCATACAAGCAATTTTGGCTAGTGATGGTACTAGAAGCAGAAACGGCACCCTTTGGTGTAGGAGATAATGAAGTGGCAATAGGAATCTTATTTGCCATCGAAGAAAACTTAGAAGGACAATACCTTTGCAAGCGACCAATCTGACCACATTTAAAATGCTTGTTTCTCTCTTCTTCATAAAACCCATGGTGCACTTGCCTACAAAATCTACAAGGAAGACATGATGGAGTGGATCAGGCCCCACCAACCTAAGACTGGTCGCCCTATGCCCTAAACCCACTGTCATGTTGAGAATGACGATCACTCAACAGTTTTAGATGAGGAGCACTAGTGTAGAGTAGGAACCCAAACTCCCCCACTTCTTCTTAGACCACTTTCCACCATCTTTACCACTCTGATGTTGACCTCTATCCTAATAAAAAAAAGGGAACAACAAGAAAGGAAAACATTCCTAAATGCCTCATAGATTCTCCCTTAAAAGAGACTCTACTCAACATGGATTTGTTGGACACCCAATGGCACCAAATCTAATCACCGATACCACCTTTATCATAACCCAAACTAGGGCCTGGTCATGATAGATATCTCAAGTCCCACATGAATTGAAGATCACCCTCTGCACTAACAAACGAAACACACCACACCCTAAAGTCGGCTAAATTTTGAACATATAATAAGATAGAGTACATTATTCTAGGAAAGTTTTAAATGCATGTCTATAACCAAGCACCATCAATCGGCCAAACAACCGAACGACACCACCCAATAGCCATAGTAGTCTAAACAAAGACTTCTAAACTATGGTCCAAAACTGATTATCAATAACATATCGGGAAATGCCCTCGATAATTGCCAAAAACCAAATCCAAAGGAATAGTCAAAATATAAAGGAAACCATAATCATGAAATAGAGTCTTAAGGAGTATGGAAACTCACCACTTCAATCTGACTTGCTAGCTGATCCTGAATCCAAGTCACTAAGCAGAAGAAGTATAAGTATGACCAATTCCTGTATCGCATGGTGATATGATGTTTGAAGTTAGATAACAGGATGAATGCTAGCATGTAACTCAAGGATAAGGCTAACATAATGATATGATTAATAGTTTAAAATCATTCGAAAACCAATTCACATAATTAAATCCATAAACATAAATATATATCGCATTCCAAGATAGGGAAGAAGGCTTAACATGCTTATTCAAAACCTTATCTTGGATTATGTAGATCAACCAGAATATAATAGTATCCACGGGCTATATAGGCCCCAGCTCTCACCCCCTGGTTAGGCCTCAGTGTATGTAGAGGCACAAACTAGAGAATAATTTTATATATATATATATATATACAAATAGGGGACTCGAACCTCCCAATATATACCAAGGTGACTTAAGTACCCATTCATATAATGATTTACAAGGGACTCGAACCTCCCTAATTATGAAATAATAATAATAAGGGGGACTCAAACCTCCTTGGTCACTTTGAACCCCATATCAGCAACTGTAGTTTCTAGTATCGGTCACTCTATCCTTTACTTTCACGACTCAGCTACACAATCCTTATTATAAACCAATTAAATCAAGTATCACACATTACCATTCATTTAACCACATTACACATTAAGTCATACAATGTTGGTAACGTCATACCAACAACACTTGCAAGGTAACACATCAAGCCAAAACAATTTCTATTTACTTGGAGAAAATAACTCCCTTTGTTCATTAATATACATTGGGGAAAACCGACTCTCTTTGTTCATTAAATCATATCATTGTAGTTCAAATACCACTTTATATCATGCAATAGTTCAAAACTAGTTCAATTTTACAAATTCCCACCTTTCCCATAATTAAAACCAATTTCACATTATGGTGTGGGAAACATAACCACTCCAAAAGTCATAAGTTTGGGAAAATTACATTTCCCTAATTCATTCACTATACCCATGCACCCACAATCTCAAAACCATACTAAAAGCATGAAAATCATAGATATAAACTATGAGAAACATTGTTCAGTTCATAATATCTAAACCTACAACCCTTGTTTTCAAAACCAAAATAATTTCATGCAAACAACACTATAATACATATAATTTACAAAATTAATAATGAGGGAAGAGTAACATGCCTGTAATAGTAATATGTACGGAGATAAATCACCCTTGAAATCCCTAATTGACCAACCTCTTAAGAACTCTAAGTGTTTTTTACTTTGAGAATTAGGGAGTATTTGAGACGTTACTTAGATTATTTATAAGATATATTAACACCCTAAATAGGTTATAAGACCTGGGTTTCAAGTTGGGTAAGAGGGGAAATGTCTTGAATGCCCTAAACTTAAAAGCTGAAAAAAGTGTGGCCTTTGATTACGAGTCAACCCCTTGACTCGTATCCACTCCTACAACCCGTAACCACAAGTCATAACCAAGGAAGTACCACTAAGGCACCATAGACTATTATCCTTATGACTCAAAGGCACCATTCATAATGGGACCATATAACTCATAGGGTCCAGTCGTAGTCAATACAGAACTCAAATTAGGACTTACAGTGGATACCCTATGATTACACCTGACAACTCATAACATATCCTTAAGGTCTTAGTAAGAAACTTGTACTCATAGTAGAATTTAGCCACAAACTTACTGGTTTGGTTATAATGCATCCCAATGACTCGTCAGGACACCCTATGACTCATAGGGCCCAGTTGTAACCAAGGCATTGAGCTCAAAGCTCAAGAAATTTTCAAGAGTAAAAAATTTAGGGAGTTTCCCCAGACCTCTTGCATTCTTTCCACTCTGTTGTCATTTGATGAGGTTATTGAAATTTTTATAGAAGTGTCAGTTAGCAAACATTCAATAAATGCAAGTGTGTATGACCTACATGCGACACCGACCTTATTGTTGGGAAGGTCCTATCTTCGACTTTCAAAAGACTATTTTTCATTGAGCAATTTATCTGGAAAGGATTCATTATGTGACTTTGCTTTAACAATTTTAGGAACAACTCCAATAGTTGCTCCATGCAAATAAAAAATTCCCACTTCTCATAGAGTTGTAAGTTGTAGTCGTAAACATTTATGACTCCTTTATTGATGAGGATCTCAATATCCACAAAATGTATATTCTTCAAGTTCATCATTGCAAAAATCCTCTTTGCCCCAATCTAATCCATGGAACCTAGATATGGCCTCTTCCCCCCACAATATTAAATTACATCATCATCTCATATAAACTTAACAACTAACTCCTTCATTTTTTCCCATCGGCAGTTGTTACTTCTTCACTGAGTTCATTGTACCTACTTAAAAAGTTATTATACAAGTTGAAAGTTATGATCCTATCCCCAAGATCATAATGCTTGGTGAATTTAAGGTACCTATTCCTCATGAGGCAAAGAATTTCATCAACATATTATGATATAAGAATACAATTTAAATAAGTTAGTAACTTATAATAAAAAATAAAAAGATACATCAGATATCCCATTTGTTAATCTAAACTTGTTAACAAATTACCCATCTGTTGCAGTTGATGGTCCATCTATTGCAACAGATGGTCCATCTATTGCATAGATTCTCTAAACCTGTGTTAACAGATTACCCACCTACTATAACTTATGCAATAGAAGGATAATCTATTGCATAGGTTCTTTGAAACTATGTTAACAAATTACCCAATCTACTATAACTTATACAACAGATGAGAAATTTGTTGTAATAAATGACTTAGGATGTTATAAATAAAATAGATAGAAGGTTAGAAAAAGTAAACTTACCCAGTCCTTATACCATACCTTCATATTTGTTATGCTCTTAAAGTTTAGTAGCCCAAATTTATGCATAGTGTAATATTTTGAGGCCTTTCTAGATCTAATCAGCGTGGTCAACCTACGCTTCTTGGTGGTCTTCACCAACTGATACATATTCATCTTTTTTAGTAGTACCTACTCTCTAGTGGCCCTTTGAACTTTCTCAACTTGAACTTGATCAACATTAAAAGAGGAGGACTTGCAATTTTTCTTGATTTAATACTTGAGAGTACCTTTGAAATTGCTTTTTTATTCGTTTTAACCTACAGTAGAGTGAATTTATCTGTCAACTTTCTTGATGGTATGACATATCTCTTGGATGTCAATTCTTTAACAATTGTAGTCAAAGCATTTATTCTTTTAATCAAATCTTCATGTCCCTTCTTGCACTTTTGGCATTTGCAAGCAGAAGTAACACCCCAAATTTTTGCCTCTGAAAATTTCTTGACTTTGAGCTTACTTCCCAGATTATGACTCACCTAATGAGTCGTAAGGTGTCATTAAGGTCCATAGGACCCCAATCATAAGGTGAACAGTAAGGTTTCCCAAGATGTCTATTTTAAGTATGACTAGACTCAACGAGTCATCAAGACTCTATACGATTTGTATGGTAAAACTCGTAGGGTCACCAGTGAGGAAGTCCCTGAGTTACTGTCTAGACTATGATTAGATCTAATAAGTCATAAGGTTTGAATACGAGTCATAGGGTACGACTCATAGTCAGACTAGTGTGGGTGCCTTGAGATTCTGGTTACACCACGAGTTATGGTAACGACTCTTAAGGAGTCATCACGAGTCATAAGGCGACCCGTGTCAATTGATGACATTATTTATCTTTTATTTAAAGGGAACTTTGGACAATTTCTCAATTTCTACAATTAAGAACCACGACCTAAAATATCCTAAGGGACCTCATAACCCCTCATTACTCAAAAAATTGCTCTCATCTCTTCTCTGAAATTCCCTATTTAGAGACAAGGCTAGGATTTCAAGAATTTGGTCTTTTAGGGCTCAATGGTGGTTTATTTTCTAAATTTCATGGTAATTAAGGCATGTATCTCTCTCACCACACTTGTGTTTTTATTATGGCATGAATTGATGTGGTATTCATATGATGTTAATGCTAGGTTTTGAATAATGGGTTGAGGGTTTTTGAATGGTGGCTATCCCATGGTTTGTATGGATTAATTATGCTTTGAATTGATGATTTATAACTCATTGGGGTGCATGGTTATGGTGATGAAATGAGGGTCATTAATTCCCCTAATAATTGGATTTTGGTATTAAAAATTAATGATAACCTCAACCCACTTACATGTTTAGTTTTGGAATATGGATAATCATTTGCCTTTGCCTACTACGTTGAAACAATGCCTTCCATAAATGGCTAAATTAACTTTTAGAAAGACTTGGTAGCCATAATTTGGTTATAAATAGATTTTAAAAGGTCTTGATGACCATGGACTGGTTATAAATTAGAAATATAGGGTCCTATTGGATGATGGTTTGAGTCCCAATTAGCTAAATGCGTTGGAGTCCCATTGGTCAGTGGGTTAGAGCCCCATTGGCTAATTGCTTTGATTTGGCATGATGACATTTTATTGCACGCTATAGTCGGTGTGATGATACCATATTATATTGCCTTAATGAATGACTCCTTGATTAAATAAATGGGTTATGTGCTAAATGTTTTAATTAGACTTAAAAGGGGTTGTGTAGTTCACCATAAAAGTGGAGTTATCAAGAGGACTAATACTGGAAACCATGTTTGTCAGTGTGGGGGTCTAAATGACTAGGTGCTCGAGTTACCCTTATTATATGATAGGGTGTTCGAGTCCCCCTTGGTTCATATATACACATGATTATTCTCTGGTTCATGCTGTTACACACACTAGGGCTCTTTCAGTGGGAGAGAGATGAACTCATATAGCCCGTGGGTGTTTTATTATGACGGCAGAGCACACAGTTCAGGTTAATATTTTAAACTTTACGCTAATCATTTTTCCCTATCCCAATATGTTACATGATTGTGTGCAACATGTTACATATATATATATGTATGTATGTAAATTGTATGCATATGGTTTTGGAATAATTTTGTATTGATTGATCATGTCATTATTTTACCCTTTATTCCGGAGTTACATAATAGCTCTCACTTCATTAACTTTCTCCGAATGTATCCCCACGCAATGCAGGTAACAAAGACACTTCTATGTTTCCCATGTAGTGTTAGGTGATCCTTGGGATTGTTTGTGAGTCAGCCTAAAGTGGTGAGCCTTCTTCTTTCAAAAGGTTTGTTACTTCTTGGTTTAGTTTACATCATAGATTTTTCAATGGTTTTCCTTTTTTGGATATCATCAGGGGTATGTCCTGACTTAGGTGGATATTGGTTTTGTTAGAGGCTTTGTGGATTACTGTGGTTTGGGAATGTTATTGAATTCTTAGATTCTTTTCTGAGCTAGTTGAGTTACCTATCTTGTTATATGTTTGGAGCTCAGCTTTATCTTTTTACATGTTTGGAATTCATTCATTGCTATTTCTGTTGTGTTCTATTTAACTAGGCAAAGAGGGTGTTCTTCATTTCTTAGTGGACTTGAGATATCCGTCATAGCTAAGCCCTCATTTGGGTCATGAAAAACTGGTTTTAGAGCCTAGGTACATGGTTATTGGGTGTCCATAAAGACCTGTCAAGTAGAGTATATTTTATGGGTGTATAGCGCACCACACTTATAAGAGAAAGGCTACGAGGCATTTAGGAATATTTTCCTTCCTTGTGATTTATTTTCAGGCTGTAAAGTCTAAGGTCTTAAAATCTCCTTTAATTTCATTTTGTTTGCATTTCATACCATGCCTTCCCAAATATCTGATGCTCATGGGAACTCTTCTGTCCCACCTGAGGCTAATGTATATGGAACTTGTCATACTTATGGAGTGCAGAACCGGTCTAGGGTCTCAGTCCTAATTGTACTGACCCCATGGAGTTCCATCGATCCCTACTGGTCCTCCTCAGACTCCCTAAACTAATGATGTTCATTCCCCACCAGCCCTAGGAGATATCTCTAATGATAAGTTTCATCGATATATTCATCTACTGACTCAGTTGGTGACTTCCAAGACCGACAGCCTGATTGTGTTGGTTCTGTTGCTCCATCTTCAAAGGTCACTAGATTTGGTTAGTTTATGAGGTTGAGTCCTCCAACTTTCACTGGATCTAAGGTTAAGGAGGATCCTCAAGGATTCATAGATGAGATGAAAAATATATTCAGAGTGATGCATGTTTCTGACTTTAAGGGTATGGAGTTTGCCACATCAGTTGAAAGATATGGCATATCAATGATATGAGGAGTGAGAGCAGCAGATGGAAGATGATGTAGAGTCAACGCTATGGGATGTATTTTTTGTACCTTTCTGAATTGCTTCTTTCCTTAGGAGTTAAAGGAGGCTAGAGTTGAGGAGTTTGTGAATTTGTGGCAGGGCAAGATGACTGTGAAGGAGTATGCCTTGAAGTTTCATCAATTGTCTCACTATACCCCTGATCTAGTGTCTAGCATGAGGGCTAGGATAAGGAATTTGTCTTTAGGGTTGTCCCGTGAATTGGTTCAACCCGTTAGGAGTCTGAGGCATCTCCTGATGTTGTTACTAGTACGTTAAAACTCTTCTCTCATGATGTGTATTATTTATATAACCCGAGGTCAACTTTTTTTTATATTTTTGTCCCAATTATATTTCTGAGACTTTCTTTGTGTCTACCCCGGTGGGTGATTTTATTACAGCTAGAAAATTCTGTAAGGGTTGTGTAGTGCCCATCTTTGATAGGGAAACCTTGGTAGATTTGATATGGATAGGTTTGACTTTGATGTTATCTAGGGGTGGACTGGTTCCATTCATGCTATGCCTCTCTCAGCCCCACACACCTGTATTTGCTTGACTTCCATGAAAGGAACTTAGACTTATGGACTTGAGAGATGATTTTGAGGAAGAAACCTAGCTTTGTTGTTATTGAGAGTGGCAGAAGAAAGAACAATGTTAAGTGATTGAGTATGGGAAAGAAATAATGCCTTTTTTATGTTTTAAGTCATGGGTTGGAAGTTTCAAGAGGAGAAAAGACCAAAAGGCCCCTTAAATAAACAAATATAAATTTGGCTGTCAGTCGTTATGGGTCACCTTACGACTCGTGACATCTAGCTATGAGTCCTCCCAGTGACCCGTAACCTTGGCAGTAATAGGAAGGGTACTCACTGGTTTGGCTATGAGTCGTACCCTACGACACGTAGTCAATCACTACGATTCATAACCTCCAACCATAACCTAAATAAAAGCTTAGGGGTCTTACACTATTGCCACTACGACTCTCATTATACGACTCATATAGACTCATAACGAGTCATAGGGTCGAGTCGTCATGTGACTAGAAACATTAGGCTTTTCCTACTGAGATTGTTACGATTATACTATACGACTCGTATAGTCCCACTACGACTATTAGGGTTGAGTCGTAACCAAAACAGAACTTTAACCATCCCACACTATCTTGTATATTATTACATCTTACAACTCGTAATGAGTCTTCATGACTTATTGAGTGAGTCGTAGGTTCTATTGTGAACTTAAGGACACAGGGTATTACAATATCTCCACCTTGGAAACATTAGTCCTTGAATGAGACCCATCTAGGATTAGGATTTTGGGGAAAAATAAATCGACATCTCTACACTGAACTTACAACCAAACTTATAAATATCACAAGGATTCAATGACTCATGACCATATGATACGGCATAAGAATACTTAAATGGTCTTAAAGAGAAAGAATTTGCCAAAAATAACACTTTACCTTTGGTAGGGACTGAATTAGAAGAAAAGAGATGAGGGAACTTGGTCATCATGTCCGATTCGGCTTTCCAAGTGGCCCCTTCAAACAAATGGTTTCTCCAAAGAACCTTTACTGATGCTACATCTTTATTCCTTAGGGATCGGACTTTCCTATCAAGTATTTTGACCAGAATTTCCTTATAGGACGAATTACACTTGACCCAATGCTCTCTAGGGGGACTACTTGGGATGGATCCCTAATGCACTTCTTTAGAATCGAGACATGGAAAACTGGGTGGACCGCGGCTAACTCTGGTGGGTGGTCTAACTCATAAGCAACCTCTCCAACATGTTTTACAATTTCATATGAACCAACAAATTGGGGACTCAACTTTCCTTTCTTTCCAAATCTCATTATCCCTTTCATGGGAGAAACCCTTAAGAATACCAAATCACTGACCTTAAACCTAAGATCTCTCCTTCTTACATCTGCATATAATTTGTGATGACTCTGAGCAGTCCTCAATATTTCACAAATCAACTGATCCTATTCCATAGCTTCCAGAATAGATTCTGGCCCAATCAATGCCGCTTTACTAGCCTCAAACCATCTTATGGGTGATCTGCACCTCCGTCCGTACAATGCTTCAAATGGAGCCATCTGAATACTAACATGGTAACTATTATTATTATCAAACTCGATCAAAGGTAAATGATCATACCATCTTCCCTTAAATTATAAAACACAGACCCTCAACATCTCTTCCAATGTCTGAATTATGCATTTGGCCTGACCATCGATCTGCGGATGAAAAGCAGTACTAAGCTTAACCTTTGTACCAAGGTTTTTTTGAAATGATTTCCAAAATTAGGAAGTGACTTGCGTGCCTCTGTATGAAAAATGGACAAGGGTATCCCATGAAGCCTTACTAACTCATAAATGCATATTTCAGAATAATTTTTCCATCGTATCTAAGGTCTTAACAGGTAGGAAATGAGCTGATTTAGTCATTCAATTGACTATGACCTAAATTGAATCATGTGACGTCTTGTACGAGGCAACCCTATGCTGAAATCCATATTCAGTACTTCCCACTTCTAAGTAGGAATGCTGATTTCTTGAAGCATACCACCCGATCTCTAGTGCTCAACTTTAACCCGTTGGCACTTAGTATACTTGGCTACAAACTCGGATATATCTCTCTTAATACCGTTCCACCAATAGATTTCTCATAAATCACGGTACATCTTAGTGGATACTTTGAACTGTGAGCCTCAACTAGTATCCTTTCCCTCAAACCATGTACATTAGGAACACAACACCGACCTTGATAGTGAATTACACCATCTCCCCCTTAGGAGAAAACCTTGACCTTATGCTGCTAGAATGTTTCCAATATCTGGCCAAGTATAGGATTGTTAAACTACCTTTCTTTTGCTTTCACTACTAGAGACAATTTTGAATCATTCTGCACCACTACTCCCCCATCATCCGCATCAAGCAAACATACCCCCAAATGGGCTAATATACGCACTTCCTTGGCCAACTCCCATTCTTTATCCTTCACATGAGCCACACTACCCATAGACAACCTACTTAATGCACGGCCACCACAGTTACCTTAACCGAATGATAAAGCATGTTTATGTCATAATCCTTCAATTTTTCCAACCATCTCCTTTGATGAAAAACTTAGTTCCTTTTGCGAAAATGTATACTAAAGACTCTTATGGTCAATAAAAATATCAATATGCACACCATACAAATAGTGTCTCCAAATCTTTAGAGCAAACACTACAACAGCTAATTCCAGATCATGAGTTGGGTAGATCTTTTCGTGATCCTTAAGCTATCTGGAGGAATAGGATATTACTCTCCTATTTTGTATCAAAACACAACTTAACCCAACTCTGGAAGCATCACAATACACCACGAATCTGTCTAACCCCTTTGGCAAAGCTAACACTAGTGCTGAAGTCAATCTATCTTTCAATTCTTAGAAACTCTTCTCATATTTATCCGACCATATAAACTTCACCTTCTTTTGTGTCAGCTTAGTTAATGGTGCGGATATGAAGGAAAACGCCTCAAAAAATCTTCTATAATACCTATCCAAACCTAAAAAGCTCTTGATATCGGATGGAGTGATAGGTCTAGGCCAGTGCTTCACTGTATTAATCTTCTGAGGGTCGATATGAATTCCAACCCCTGAAAGGACGTGGCCTAAAAAGGTAATAGATTCCAACCAAAATTCACACTTACTAAATTTCATATAAAATTAACGGTCCTTGAGGGTCTATAACACTATCCTCACATGGTTTGTATGTTCCTCCTCACTCTAAGAATATACCAGTATGTTATCTACAAAGACGATGAAAAACATGTCCAAGTACTGCTTGAAGACCATGTTCACCAAACATAAAAGCTACAGGAGAATTTGTTAGCCCAAACAACATAACCACGAACTCAAAATGATTATACCTTTTGTAGAAAGACATTTTTGGAATAGCTTGCTTCCTGACTTTTAGCTAGCGGTACCACAACTTAAGGTCAATCTTAAAAAACCACTGGTCACCCTGAAGCTGGTCTAACAGATCATAGATTCTAGGAATGGGGTACTTATTCTTGATGGTAACCTTGTTTAGCTGTCTATAGTCTATGCACATTCTGAGAGTGCCATTTTTCTTGCTCACGAATAGGATTGGAGCACCCCACAGGGAAACACTAGGTTTGATGAAACCTTTTTCTAAAAGATCCTTAAGCTGCTCAATTAACTCTATAATTTTGGTCAGAGCCATGCAATATGGAGGGATAGAAATGGGCTGAGTATCAGGAAAAAGGTCAATATCAAACTCTATTTCTCTGTCTAGAAGTACCCGTGGAAAATTATCGGGGAAGACCTCTGGAAATTCACTGACTACATGAAGTAACTGAATGGTTGGGGCTTCAAACTTAGTATCTTTAAATCGAACTAAGTGATAGATACACCCTTTTGATATTAAATTTCTCACCTCAAGGTAGGATATGAAATGAACTTTTGGGAGACACAGAACTACCCTCCCACTCAAAAACTGACTCATCAAGAAACTAAAACTTTATCACATGGGTGCATAATTGACTGACGGATAACATAAATGGAGATAATCCATGCCCAGAATAATGTAAAAATTTATCATCTCTAACTCTATTATGTCTCCTAGAGTGACCTTATGGAGGACGGTAATATGACATCCTCTATATAGTCGACTAGCTATAACTGAATCACCCGTGGAGTAGATATAGAGAAGGGCTTAGGAAGATTTTCAGGGATCACCCCAAAATGTACAACAATAAGAAAGGTCACATAAGATAGGTTTGATCTTGGTCCTAATAATACGTATCGTAAAGGTGAAAAGCACAAAGCATAACAATAAAAAAATCTAGGGAACTCTCATACTCCTGATAGGATAGTAAAGAATAAACTAATTTTATTGCTGACTACCATTGGTACTGGATTATGCACCATGTGGAAGAGCTGGGTGGCCTGGTTGAGTTACTAGATTCGTGCACTAAGTCTGAGGACGTACATCTCCACTTTCCTACTTAGTATACGAGCATTTCTTAATCCTGTGGCTCATCTTTCCACAACAATAGAAACCCTTTTTTCCCATGAAACACTTACTAGGATGGGTCCTACCATATATTGCACAAGTCAGATAAGTAGGTCTCTCGGCCACACTACCTTGAGATCTCAAATCCAAAGCTCTGCTCCACTACTCTTTCTTGGTCCTGAGTAAAAGAGCATAACAAGAGGATGGTTCAAGTACTAATGAGTAACCCTAGAGCTGTGAATAACCTCCTCCTCCCTACTTTTATTAACTATACTCAGACTGTCTAGTCCTAGCCTTTTTGTTCCTCCTCTCTTATTTTTTCAACTTCTGTACCTTAATCTACTGCATATGTGTTATCAACTAAGCAATATCCATATCTCGAATCATCATGGAAGTCCTACACTACTTGACTACCAAATCAGACACCTCAGTGACAAAGTTACTTATATGAGCTCTGGAGTTAAGCAACAACTCTAGAGCATTGATGAGTGGTGAGTTTAACACTCAATTAAACTCATTATTTATGCGCATTACCTTATTATGGATGAATAAATGATACATAATTATGATTATATGCACTAATGTCCATTTATTACAAGTATAAGAGTTGAAAAGATAAAGATATATCGAGTGGATCTTGAAATAATCAAAAAGGAGTAGAAAAAGTATAGTTGAAGACCTGCAGTAAAAGAGCTTAGTTACTGCGGTCGTGGTCATGGTCTATTGGTCGCAGTCTCAGTCAGTCAAGATGGTTTATCAACTGTGACTAAGAAAGTTAATTGCGGTCGCCTAGCCGCGGTTATAGCCATACTTGTGCGATCGTGGCTTGGCAGAAATGTTCAGCCCAAGGGCAAAATTTAATTGCATGTATTGATCCCAATTTGAACAAAAAGACTAAAACCCTAGTTTCATGTATCATTTATTCTATCACATTCCTTCTTCCCCAATTTTCTAGGTTTAGCTATAGACCTGGTAGCCTCCATTTTGGGGAGAGTAAAATATTGTATAAATTTTGGGTGAAGAATATACTAAAAAATTTCTAAGTGGAATATTTGCTCACTTCCATTGTTGATATTATGGGAGAGCCAAGTTTGAAGTAACATTTGCTTAAATCTTTAACAATTCATCTCAATAGAGATTGTGGATATATTTATGCTTATTTATCTTATGTGTAGCTAAATCTCCCTCTTGGGGTTATGTATGAATAGGGGTTAAAGTGTGTGTGGGTTGTTATTGTTAGCATCTATTTAGTAGTTTATGTTTGTGGGTTCTATTGTTTCTAAGCTAGTTTGTTTGGGATTTGATAGGTGCAAGATCCAAATACCCATATGGGTTTGATGAGTGAAAGCTTCAAGATCTAGAAACTTCAAGGCCATCTTCGAAAGAAGAGTTTTGGGTGAACTTTAGGAAACCATATCATCCTCGAAAGAGGGATGTGGGGACCAAAACAATGATAAATAATTATGCGTGTAGTTTGCTAAATTTTCACTAACTTAGACATAAGGTTGAATGTGAGGTTGACTATGCCATGGGTATCATCCTTTAAATAGGGATGCCTAGATTGAGGTTGTGGTTACCAATTGTTGAACACACCTATTATGTATTCGAAAGAATCAATGGGTGAAAGTTTGGTGTTTTGTTGAAAGACTAGCATCAAAATCTATAACCAAGCCTACCCATATTTGACTTACTAAATTGATGTTGATTATTAACTTCTGCATGTTACTCCCTTAGTAATGCATAATTCCAAGATCCGTGCATAATTGTTAAAACTCTAATTATTTGTAACCCCAAATTTATAATAGAAAAAACCCAAAAAGAAACATTAGTGTAGGAACCTATCCCCCATTTTATTGTTTTGTTCCATTAGTTTGAATTCAACTTGTATCTATCATTTCAATTTAATTTGATCTCTACTCACATTGTTCCTCATGGATTTGACCCCGACTCCGAAGTTGGGTAAATATATTGACGATGACTGCCTTGCACTTAAATTGATGTGTAAGTTGAGCATTATCAAGAATGGCGCCGCTGCTGGGGAATAATTTAGCGTATTAAGTTAGTTTGGAATTTTTTCTTACTTTCTTGAATTCAAGCTTGTATATATGTGTTTGTGATTTTTATTTGTAGGTAGATTATATTTTATTTTCATTTTTTCTTGATGGACCACACTTCAGGAGAGATTGTAACAATGATCCTCGAAAAAGGATGGAATCACCATTGTAATACTATCGGGAGTATGATTGTTATATGTGTATACGTCAACAAAGACATTAGGATGAGTGTCCAGATGCCCCTCCCCCTATTATACTAATCAAATTGCTAGTTCTTCTTATGAGTTTAATAGTTTTTTTTATGAGAAGAATAAAGAGCAAGATACCAAATCCGATAGTTATAACCCAAGGTTATTAACCATTTTAGATCAGTTAGATGCAACGGGGGAGAACTTGAATACATACTTGATGAATGGACAAGTGTCATGGAGAAAGCAATGGAAAAAAAAGCTTAAAACTATCATTACCTTGCCTGTGGCCCAAAAAGAGTTTTGTCAAGAAAAGAAACCAAGCTATGATGATGATCTTAATATCAAATATTCCTCAATGATTTCCCATTCAACCATATAATATGAGGAAGAAGAAGCCCAAATAAAAGAAACGAGCTTAGAGTCAAGAGAAGAATCAAAGCAAACCTCTTGTGATGACTCTAGCTCATTTTGAGGTGCCAAGGATTTAGAGGAAGCTACCCCAAAGTTAGGTGTTGGACCTTGTTCAACTAACTTTTCAACATTAGGCATAGAGGATGTGATGAGGATCCATCCTTTTGACCAAATTGAGGATTGTGGAGAGTTGGAGTCCAACTCTTGTATTTTGGAGCTTGTCATTCCAAAGGAGTATATGGAACCTCGTCCATCAAAGGCCAATATGCTCAACTTCCAAAGTACAAGGAATTGCCTATTGATATGTTTACTTTTACCCAAGGAGTGAATCCGGAAGATCGATGTGAAGTTCGATAAAAGGTTCAAGTCTTCAAAATGGCGAGATTAGAGCTTTCTTACTATTTTACCACCTCTTCCAAGTTTCATCTTGGAAGATTTGAATTTATAGTCCCTCTTCCATTCATTACATATTGAGCAAAATTTTGGATGAAGATTCAAATTTTCTAAGTGGAGACATAAAGGGAAGGAGTAAAACTGTCGTGCTGCGATGTTAAACTAAGCACTCGATGGGAGGCAACCCATCATACCACAGAAAGTGGTCCATATCCTTTTATTTACACATGCTAGGGTATATTTTGATTTTTGTTATTGTTTATGTGCATGCATTGTCCATAAAGTGTTGGTGCTTAGGAGCATCTTGGTTTAATTTGGAAATAAGGGATGTCTGAATTTGGAAAATAGACTAAGTAGGACATGCATGAACCTAGTCTTAGTTACCATAACTGTAGTCTTCACTCCGCAATCGTGGAGACCATGTGACCGCGATTACGTAACTTGGGTCTCTATGGCGGTTAAATCAGACTATAAGACCATCCGAATGCCATGCATCCATGTATCTTATTTTTGAATTTCCTTATAATTTCTCTCAAATTTGTGGCATCTCAAGAGTATCCAAGGTTTAATTTTAAACCTTTTGCATCAGTTACCTGGTATGTAGCCTCAAAATCCCTTACATTCACTGTTATTGTAGGTTTAGTACATGTAGCTAGAAACGAGCTTGAAATAGCATTATAATAGCAAAACTATACTTATTTGTAATTATAATTGTGGTTAGCAACTATAAGTTGTATACATGTCATTTGGGGAAGTCTTGAATACCCATATTCTAACCTAGACTGGTTATAATTGACGTGTATAATAGGTTTCCATTCATTGCCCAAATGAGTCCAGTATGAATTCCTTCAAGTTTGGGGCTGAAACCGTACTAGCGAGGCTTAGTTTATCTGATCATGAAGTTTTACACCTAGTTGGAAGACAAAGTTGGTGTTAAGTTTGTGTCTTTTGAGCAATGGAAGAACTATTGGCTGCGGTCTCAGGTATCGCGACCGCAGTCCTGATGACCGCGATCACGGTAAATACTCTGCAATTGCCATACCCGAGGACAACTGCCTGGCGAAACCCAACTTTATGCACATCCATTTTCACCCAAAAATCTCTTATAACAGTGCCACATGTATTTTTCTTGTTAATCTAGCATACGTTTTGCTTTAAAAATATTAAAAATGGTCCAAAGTGTCCTACATACAAGTACTCAGCTATAAAATGGGAAACTTAGACAAATTCGGAGCCTTTCTTCTGGAAAGCTACTACCAGTATTACAAGAACCTCCCAAGGTCCAAGCTATATCTAGAACGGAGTATTTCTATGGACAAAGCCCCAATGAAGTTCCCAGAATTCTTTGACAGAATTTTTACTATCAGGGAACATGCTCTAGGACTACCCCAGGGGCCAGGAGAATCTTGCACTACTCTACATTCATATGAGGCTCAGTCAAACTATGAAATATATCAGAAGGAGATAAATAGGCAAGGTGCTAGGGTTGCCAAATTAGAAAGAACATATTTGACCTTGGCAATACCACAAAGAAATCTTCGAGAGTCAAACAAAAGGTTGTTGAAGAGGGAAAAAAGAGAAAAAAAATTTCACCAAGATGTGGAGAGGGGTAAAGGGCATCTTCAGGGTGGTTAAGCCTATAGAACATCCACCTACATCGAGGAGTGACAGTGATGACGAAGCCATTGCTGAGGGGTCTGGTGCCAATGATAGTGGAGACGATGTAGGATATACCAGAGATTATGAAGCTAATTCAGGGAGCATCCTTTACTTTTACCTTGCTAACTAGGTTGTGGGGTCACTACCAAATTTTAAGTTGGTGGTGTGCTTGTTCCTATATTTGTACTGCTTAGATGCCCTTGGATAGTGTTTTGGATGTCACTCTGGGTATTATTTTTTATTGTCTTTTGGGATGCTACATTTTTTGGTACTCTAATGGTACCCATGTTTTATGAATTATCATGTCTTTTTTCTATTTTTAGTATTCTTTTGGTTTAATGTTATTTTAATCTTGATTGATGCACAACTAGCTTTGCCTTATGATGGATTGAGTGATGACATTCTTAAGGGTAAAACGTCATGATTGGGTTTGAGACACAGGTGCAAAGGAAATTTTGAGTACCCGTAGCATTAAATGTCATTAATGCAAGGGAAGCCTGAGTACCTGTAGCATTATACTGTGTTAAGTTGGGGTCACTTTATACACCATTGGCAAAGTCTGAGTAGCCATATGGTTATCTTACCCATGTTTGAGCCTAAATGTGAGACTAAGGCTTTGGTTGTAGCCACAGTTTAGCAAATTAAGTGCGGTTCTATCTAAAACAAACAACCTCCTTCCATCCAAAATTTTTCAAAAATCAAGAGCATGACGTGAGCGACTTTGTAATAAATCTTTTTCTCTTTTTTTGACTCCGCATATTGTTGACTTGTAAATGCATATTGTTGACTTGTAAATAATGTTAAATACTCTAACTTTGTCTCTTGTTGGAGGGACAATTGAACCTCTTCATCAAGTTTTGCATATCACGTGTGGTAAGTTTTTTGCATGCATTTCGTGTATACGTGTGTTATCTAGAACTTGCCCCATTTGTCCTTCAAAGATAATGTTGATTGTATTTGGTTGGAGAAATGAGCTTAGGCCATTCTTGTGATTTTGGAATCCACTCTAGCCTAAAAAGCCTTTCTATGCATAATTGAAATCCCTAGTTACCCATTTTGAGCCTTTAGACCTTTCTTTGGCAAATGCATTACAAGTCGTGAACCATTCTTTTTATCCCTCTCTTGAACCATACCCTTCTTGAACTCAAAAATATAACTTGAGGCTAAAAGTCTAAGTTAGGGGGGGTAAAGTTTATGGAAAGAAGTTTGAGGCCACAAAGTGTTAGTAGAGTGCCAAGGTACCTAAGTGATTGTAAACAAATATTTTGAAAAAGAAAGGATCCAATAAAGGATAGAATTGAATGAAAGATTTAAGAAAAAGAGATAAAAGAAGAGTGGTGTACAAAGAAAGCAAATTGTGGGCATGAGGAAGGAAAGAAACAAATAACAGTGGCCAATAGTCAAAAAGAAAGATTGAAAAGTGTGATGTTGACGTTCAAGGAACGGAGTAGCCATGTTGTTCCTAAATAATATCCTACCTTAACCCAAACCCATATTACAATATTATAAAGTCCTTCAAGATCTCCAACCATTTACTTTCTTTGTAGTGGCGATTGAACATAGGGGCAAGCCTATGGTATAACATTTGTTGCATTGAGATTTCTTTTGTAAAGGAAGAGTTTATGCACGTAAAATTCCTTATTGTATATTTTTTAGCTTGATGTAAGAAATTCTCTTTCTTGTGAGGACAGCATGTGAAACAAGTTAAGGTGGGTAATTTTGTCACCTTTCGGCAATAAGGCAAATGAGGTATAGCTTAGTTGTCATCAAAAGAGTAACTTCTAGAGTATTGGTTTTTGTTGCTTGGTCGCTCTTTGAAGTCCTACGTAGCCTTGGTTTTAATATTTGATAAGGAGGGGTGTATCAATGTCAGCTTAGCCCATGTGCAATGATTTATTTATGGTTGCGATTAAAGTCGAGGTCATTGTGATCTTTAAGGCATAAAGGTTGGGCTTAAATGATTGTGTCTCACGATAAGAGGTAGTGTTGCTTAAGGACAAAAAAACACATTAAGTTGGGGGTGTTGATGAGTGGTGACTTTACCACTTAATTGCACTCATTATTTGTGCACATTACCTTGTTATGGATGAAAAAATGAGACATAATTGCGATTAGATGCACTAATGTCCACTTTTTGCAGGTAAAAGAGTTGAAAAGACAAAGAGATGTGGAGTGGAGCTTGAAATGATAAAAAAGGAGCAGAAAAAGTACAGCTGAAGACCTGCAGCGAAAGAGCCTCAGTTACCTCGGTCGCGGTCACAGTCAGTCAAGATGGTTAATTAACCACGATCATGGAGGTTAATCGTGGTCGCGTAGCTGCGTTCGTAGCTAGACTTATGCGATCGCAGCTTGATAGAAATGTTCAGCCCAAGGGCAAAACTATAATTGCACGTGCTGATCCCAATTTGAACAAAAAGACTAAAACCCTAGTTTCATGTATCATTCATTCTATCACATTCCTTCTTTCTCAATTTTCTAGGTTTAACTCTAGACTTAGTAGCCCCCACTTTTGGGAGAAGAAAATATTGTATAAATTTTGGGTGAAGAATATATTGGAGACTTTCTAAGTGGAAGATTTGCTCACTTCCATTGTTGATATTGTGGGAGAGCCAAGTTTGAAGTGACATTCACTTAAATCTTCAAAAATTCATCTCAATGAGGATTATGGGTATATCTATTCTTATTTATCTTATGTGTAGCTAAATCTCCCTCTTGGGGTTATGTGTGAATAGGGGTTAAAGTGTGCGTGGTTTGTTATTGTTAGCATCTATTTAGTAGTTCATGTTTATGGGTTCTTTTGTTGTTAAGCTAGTTTTATTGGGATTTGATGGGTGAAAGCTCCAAATACCCACATGGGTTTGATGAGTGAAAGCTCCAAGATCTAGAAATTTCAAGTCAATCTTCGAAAGAAGGGTTTTGGGTGAACTTTAGGAAACCATATCATCCTCAAAAGAGGGATGTGGGGATCAAAACAATGATAAATAATTATGCGTGTAGTTTGCTAAATTTTCACTATCTTAGACATAAGGGTGAATGTGAGGTTGACTATTCTATGGGTATCATCCTAGAAATAGGGATGCCTATATTGAGGTTGTGGTTACCAATTGTTAAATACACCTATTAGGTATTCGAAAAAATCGATGGGTGAAAGTTTGGTGTTTTGTTGAAAGACTAGCATCAAAATCTATGACCAAGCCTACCCATATTTGACTTCCTAAATTGATGTTGATTATTAAATCCCATAGTTTACTCCCTTAGTAATGCATAATCCCAAGATCCGTGCATAATTGTTAAAACTCTAATTATTCGTAGCCCCAAATTCATACTAGAAAAAAACAAAAAGAAACATTAGTGTAGGAACTTATCCTCCATTTTATCTTTTTGTACCATTAGTTTGAATTCAACTTGTATCTATCATTTTGAATTAGTTTGATCGCTACTCACATTGTTCCCCGTGGATTCGAACCCAACTCCAAAGTTGGGTAAATATATTAACAACAACTGCCTTGCACTTAAATTGACGTGTAAGTTGAGCGTTATCAAGAATGGAGCTGCGAATGACCTCCTCCTCCCTACCTTTACTGACCATACTCAGATTGTCCACTCTTATCCCTTTTGTTCCTCCTCTCTCATTCCCTCAACTTTTCCACCTTAATCTATTATGCATATGTCATCAATCGAGCAATATCCATATCTCGAATTATCATGGCAGTCCTACATTCCCTGACCACCAAATTAGACACCTCAGTAACAAACTTACTCATACGAGCTCTGGAGTTAGGAAGTAGCTCTGGAGTATACTTAGCTAACTGAGTGGACTTAAGGCAGCACTCTTTAACTAACATAGAGCCTGGCCTCAGGTTCATAATCTCTTCCACCTTGGCCTCCCTTATTTCATGTGGAATGAATCTATCCATAAATGCACTCTAAAACACCTACCAACTCATACATTTGGCATCTTCACCCCTACCATCCTTCCACATGGTAACTGAAACATTAGCAACATCCTTCAATCAGTAAGACACCAACTCTGCACTATCCTCTTTAGTAACATGCCTAATTTGCATAATCTTTTTTACCTTATCTAGGAAGAACTGGGGTTCCTCATTCACCTTTGACCCAAAGAATTCAGGAGGGTTCATTTTCATATAGTCCCTAATCTCTATTGCATCTAAGTTACCATTCTATTAGAGTGGGTCTGCTACTAGCTGGTGTCCCTAAACACTTAGAATATAGCCTGAGCTAACACTTAGAATGTAGCCCTAAACTTAGCATGTAAAATATTTTCATTTAGAGGGTCTGTAGGTGGAGGTGCGGATAGATGATCCTCATTTTTACATTCATAAGCTCTGCGAGAAGGCATTCTCTATTATGTGAAATCACAAATTAGAGAAGATACATATAGCCTCAAAGCACGATAGAGATCATGAAACAAGGGGATAATTCCTAATACACCCCATAGCCTCTTTCTCATAGGTGTGGCACACTTCACATTTATGATCAAAACTTTACATAATGCGTCTTGTTAGACTCCCTAGGATTTTTTAAAACCTTAGGATCTAATACCAAGGATGTAACGTCCTGAAAGTACCCTTGGATGTCACACGGTCCCTAGGACTACAAATAGGCCCAAGGGAACCCATAATATCTATCCAGCTTGAAACTCACATAGAAAGTGAACTAACATACATACAAATATTGAAGGAAAACAACTTAATACCTAAATTTCAACTTGCAGTTTGGGAATCTCAAATAATCTCTTTAAGTTGATAGATACAAAGTCTGACAAGCCCCTACTGCTAACTAGAGAGTCACTGGGATAGACCCCAGCCGACCCAAATATAAACTGAAATCAAGTAACTAAAACAATACTCATAACATCTGAGGATCCGATAAGCTGGGTTCTTGGACTATAACAACTCACTAAATATTGATATGTAGGAGGAGATGCCCATGATTAATCATGCTGCTAGAAATAAGCACCAGAACCTACATTATAAGACAATGTAGCACATAGACATATCTGTGGATCAGTAGTTTTGGAATGTACTGAGTATATGGAGGTGAATGCAATAAACAAAATAAAAAATGAATATTATTTCAAATTATGCATGCTAAGTTTAAAGGACCCACCTCGGTCATGAATACTTCTGAAAGCCAAGAAAATCATAAAACATGAATAGTAAAGCATAATGAATAATCTTAGTGTGTCATTACACTTACTTTTAAAAATATGTACTTTTTTTCTTTCTTATGGGAGATTCTTATAACCGACATAAACCATGTGAGCTATCATAGAGTCCAACGCCTTACCCATGTTGGGGAAAGATCTCCTACCCTTGCTATTAGAATAGAACCTTAACTTATAATGATCACTAAATTTAACCCATATTGGGACCTAAACATATGATGGCTCATAGTTTTCAAAAATTAGGATATGCTCATCCACATTCCCTTCTCGGTGCTAAATACTACTCCCAAATATATATGTATATATAGCATATACTTAGGAAATCCACCTTAAAATGGCATATGGGTTTGTAATTAGAAACCAACTATGCATCTTTTGCTTAAATCATACCCAATGAGAGAAATTATGGATCTCAAATATTTAATATGATCATAAGATCAAAACTAGACTTTAATCAAGTTATCATAATTGCAAATTGAACTTTAAAGCTTGAACTTCTTGTACTCATTAACTTATGCTTAAATCTTTAAATTCATGCACCATGTCTTAGAAACTTCTTCTCAAAACACTATGCTCAAGATTGAAATTACAATCTCTCATTATTTCATCAAATTTTAAGTCAAGATAATGAAAGTCATGTCATAATAGCAATCAATCAAAGTCAAAACACGAATAAAGGTTATTTCTTGTGTAAATTAAACTTCAAATCACACTATAATATCATAATTCAAAAATATGAAAATTTGGGTATGAGCCCTAATTGAAATCACATAAATCCAACTTTAAAATCAATGCTTTGGTACAAGGATGAAAGATTAACCTTGCTCAACCCCACATACTTGGATTTTCTTGACTTCCTTTAAGGGAACTTGACTTAGGGACTTGAGAAATGATTTTGAGAAAAAAAAACCCTAGCCTCGTTATTCTTGAGAGTGGGAGAAGAAAGAACTTTGTTAAGTGATTGAGAATGGGAAGGAAATAATGTCTCTTTTATGTTTTAAGTCATGGTTTTGAACTTGTAAGAGGAGAGAATACCAAAAGGCCCCATAACTCAACAAATAGAAATTTGGCCACCAGTTGTCACGGGTCACCTTATGACCCGTGATGTCTGCCGACGAGTCTTCCCAGTGACTTAAAACCTTGGCAATAATAGGAAGGGTTTTATATGTAGTTTTGATGATGAGCAACTAAACTGTAAGGGACTAGGTCCCTAGACGTGCAAAGTACTGTACAGCTGGCACACGGTATCTGCACATTTTTCCTCTTGTGTAACAAACTTATAGGAGCTATTTTGTACTGACTTGGATAGTTGGTCCAATGGTATTTCATCCCTAATCATCACCCATCTATAAAATGAAAGAGACGCCTTTGTAATAATTAGTTTTTGCAAATTCTAAAGAGTGAAAGAGAGGTAGCAAAAACTCTATTTCAAGACTGCTTAAGCATTACTCACATTCTTATCTTGGTAGTATGCTTAAAAAGTGAGTGAGTATTCTTGAGTGCTGATTTATAACTGAACTACTCATCTTATAAGAGTAGTGTTTTTTTCTTTGAGTAGAGAGTTCTTAGGTAGGGTTGTGTAAGTTTGTTGCTAGTTAGAGTTAACTAGTGTAGAGGGTCTTTTGTAGAGTTACAAAGATGAGCTTGTAGTAGAGTTGCTGCAAGCAAAAGGAACCTAGAGTTAGGTTCAATAAAGGTTGTAATCAAGAGTTCGATTATAGTATATTTGGAGGTGCTTGTGAGGGCAAGCTGTGGTTTTCCCCATATTGGGTTTCCACATAATAATACCTATGTTTTTTACTCTTTTTACACTGTGTTTACTTCCTAGTTGCTTTATTGTATATTGCCTGTGATTGATCTTAAGGGACCTAGTCCCTCACTGTGTGGTGTAATCCCCAAGCGTTCCAAAAATTGGCATCAGAACGAGGTCACTCTAAAAGGGTCACACTTGGAGTGTCTTAGTTAGTATGGCTGCTCCATCAAGTCTAGAAGAAGGGAAATAAACTACTGGACCACCAAGATTCAATGGGCAATATTATGGGTAGTGGAAAACTAAAATGTTTGACTTTATTATGGATAAAGATAGTGAACTGATGAACATAATACTTGATGGTCCTTATGTTCCTATAAAAGAAGTCAAAGAAGGAGATGTTAAAAAAATGTTCATCAAAAGCAGAAGGGACTTCAATGAAGAAGATAGAAGAAAGATTAAGAAAAACTAAAAGGCCAAAAAATTGTTAGTCTATGGAATAGGGCCTGATGAATATAACAAGATCTCAACTTGTGAAAATACCAAAGAGATCTGGGATTTCTTGAGGACTGCACATGAAGGTACTGCTGATGTGAAGGATTCAAAAGTAGACATACTGACTACCCAGTATGAAATCTTCACCATGAAAGAAGAATAAACTATCAAAGAAATGCATACGAGATTCACTTCAATCACAAATGAGCTTCATTACTTAGGAGAAGTGATTCTAGTGTATAAGCTAGTAAGAAAGATTCTTGGTGTTCTTCCTAAGTCCTAGGGAATCAAAGTAGATGCTATAACTGTAGCTATAAACTTGAAGACCCTAATCACGGATGAACTAATTAGAAATCTAAAGACCCATGAGCTCAAGAAGCTGCAGGAGTTGGAGAAGAAGGATGCAAAAAAGGAAAAATCCATGGCATTGTAGGCTTCTAAATGTGAGCTAGTTGATGATTAAGAGATTGATGTTGCCTATATGGCAAATAGAATTGTTAGAGCAATGAATAGAAGTGGTCAATTCCAAAAAAGAAGAAGTAGCAGTAGCAATGAAAGCAAGGTTGAGGTGTGTCACAAATGTGGAAATCCTGAACACTTTATTAAGAATTGTTTGATGAACAAACTGGATCATCAGAATTACCTCAATTTTGGAGGTGACAGAGGAAATAACAGGGACCAGGTCCCTGTAAAATCAAGAATACAGCCTGCAGTTGATTATGTAGTAATGCAGGCTGTAGAAATATTGGGAGATTTCTCTAATAAATTTAAGAAAGATGGAAAGCAGAAAGATGTGTCCATGCTTGTAGTGGAAGATGAAAAAGTGACCTTTGATTCCTTATTTGAGTTTTTGGCAAATACTGAAGAAGAAGAAGAAGAAGAAGAATAAGAATAAGA
Source organism: Capsicum baccatum var. pendulum (assembly GCA_030864225.1). Taxonomy (NCBI): domain Eukaryota; kingdom Viridiplantae; phylum Streptophyta; class Magnoliopsida; order Solanales; family Solanaceae; genus Capsicum; species Capsicum baccatum. Next base: position 26,586,669 of record CM061558.1, on the reverse strand, counting down.
AGAAAGTGAGGTAACACTTTTAGACCCTAAGGAAAATTTGGACAAATATTATGATAGAAGGATAAAAAGGCTTGCAAAAGTGTTGATTGATTCTATATGTGAAATGACTGGAAAAAACCTTTCTTTACAAGAAAAGGTGGAAAGTCAAGATCTTGAGTTAATTGCTCTAACCCTCCAAATATCTAAAACTGAAGAGCAGGTTCCTAAGTTAAAATCTAAAAATTATAGCTTAGTTGATAAACTGGAAAAAGCAAATAGTGCCTATGATAAAGTAAAAAATAATGCTCTAGAAAGAAAAATAAAAAATCAGGAGCGAGAATTTATAGCTTTGACTCTCCAGATATCTGACACTAAGCAATATGTTGCTAAGCTCAAATTTGAAAATTTGAGCTTGGTAAGCCAACTAGAGAAAGTAGACGCTTTAGAGAATAAAGGAAAGAAAGAATCATCAAAGTTTAGGTAGAACTTGAAGAAAACTTAGAGGACTCCCAAAAGCATCTTATGTCTTCTCTCCAGAAGAATAAGGAGTTGGAGGAGGACCTGGTCCGTCTAAGAGAAGAATTGATAAAAATCCCTACAATGGACTATTCCTCACAGATCCTTTTTAACTTAACTAGTCAAGGTGATAACAATGAAAAAGGGATTGGTTATCTAGAAGTAACTCAACTTTGTGGTTCTAAAGTAAAGGTTGCTTATAATTCTAATAACAAGGCCCTCAAGCCTATATGTACTTATTGTGGAAAAGATGGACACACAAGGGATAATTGTTAGAGTTGTATAAGAGCTATATTAAATGGTTTCAGATATTTTTATCATAGGAATGCTCTATCTATGGGTCTCAAGCCACATAAAATAGTGAAAAGAAACTCTCTGCCTTGATTCTCAAAAAGGGATTTGATCACACAATTGTCGTCCTACTGGAAACTCAAACTCAAGTGGGTTCCCGAATCAAATATGTGATCATTATTTTTGGTTGAGTAAGGGTATTGTAGTAAGGAGTTGTTCTGTGATAATGTATGAGCCAGTCTCAATTCTTGAAAGTCTGACAATGCTCTTTCTCTAGACCCATTAGGTAAAGGTATCCTATTGTGGGAAAATGCTTTCAGGGACTTGATCCTTGGTTTATCTGAGTGAGAAAGCTCTAAAAATTCAAAAAGAAAAAGGGAGAAAGAATAAATGAAATCCTATTGATTGAAGAAAGAGGGGTGATGATTATAGAAGATGCAGAGGCAAAAGGCTAAAGTAGGATTGATCTAATCAGCTTGACCTATCTTGTGAAGCAATGCATCCATTCAAAATTGGATATGCTTAGTAGACAGGTGTCCTTGGTAAAATAGGTGCATATGAGTCTAACTCAATACTATACCCTTGCAAGTATTCACCCATGGGAATAGCTTAGAGAGTGAAAAAATGTGACAAGCACGAACTAAAGATTCACTCAAAGAAGGGGGACTTCATCCCATCTCTCAGGTTAGTACCTATACAGGATGCTCTAATAATAATCATAAAAATATGTATAAATAGGCCATGTGTATTTTCTCCTCTGCAAAAGAAATCAGTTCTTTTTTAAAAAATTAAGGGCCACACTTAGCAAGTTTAGACATATCATATCAAAAGTGACCTCTTTTATTAACAAGTGACACATTACTAAATAACCCATATTAAGTCTTTACACATTCTTCTTTAACAAATGTGACCCACTGTCTAAAATTTTCTTTCCTCTCTAAACCCAACTGTTCCCATTTAATATCTCTCACACAATCAAATAGAAATGATTCTACTTTCTCTAACCAAGTTGAAAGCCCTGAGGAAGACAGTACTTTACATGATCAGACTAAACATTCATAATCCTCTGATCATTCAATAATAAGAGTCATAGAAAGCATCATCATAAGTCTTTAATCAAGAACAGAGTTACCTGTACAAAACTTGAAACCTCTAAATGAGTTAGTTCTAGTTGAACCTTCCTCAACCCTAGAGAGTTGTGCTCACCCAATCAGAATAGAGTATTCCAGTTGAGGTTTTGGGTAACCAATAAAACAAGAAATCTCTTAAACAAATATTTTCCACTCCTCAAAAAACTCAAAAAAACCTAAAGATTCTCAGATACCTGGGTTATCCGAAGAATTCAAAAGGGATGATACCTTTGAAAATCTGCAAGAACAAAGCCCACCTACACCTTCAGATTCAAACCTTATTTTTGCTCAACTATTTGCTGAAGAAATTCTGGTGAAAAGGGTTGATATTTTCTCAAGTGAGAACTGGGTAGCAGAAAACTTGCTCTTGCTTGTATATGACATCAAAGAAAGCTTAGTTGATGGAGTATAATAGGAAGTTGGTATAAATAATAAGGCAAATAGAGAAGAAGATATATTGTTACCATTTGATCAGAAGAATGAGGAGGATGAGGATGAAATGCCTTTGAGATGGATTGTGAAAAACTAAGTAAAATAGAGGAAAGGAGAAAATGATGGACTTTGAGGTAAAAGTAACTAGAACCCACTCTACAAGAGGTTATAAAAAGTAAGTGCTGAAAGATGCCATAAAAGCTAACAAGACTTCAGCTATGAAAGAAGAAGGCTCATGAGAACTTCTGCAGTAGAGGAAAAAGAAAATATTAAAATTGTGAAGGTTGAAGGTGAGTTGTGAACTGATTTGGTTGCAAAAACATATAGTTGTCAAAAAAAGAGAAGACTCTGAGGGACCTAGTCCCAAGAAGAGAACAAATTTGGTTAGACAATGAGTAGTAATCCCAAGAGAATTAGAAAATGCAAAGCTCAAAATGAAAATTAGTAAAGCTAACTAGTAAAGTTTAAGGACATAATATTGAAGTGAAGGTCCTCACCAAATGGTTGTTGGATGGCCTTGCTACTGAAAGTACAAGAGTGGAGATGCTAGTACAAGAGTAGAGATGCTAGTTATGTCCCTTTCTCTTAAGACTCGCTCTATCTAAACCCTGATGCCCTTTTCCTTCATTAACCCTATGTTAGTACATGTCATGATTCTCATGTTGACCTTCTAAAGACAATTACTTTTATGGTGATTATTTTAGCTTACTTCACTGTTACTGACTATTATGCATGGATGAATCGTTGCCTTGTGTATCCCATTTGTCTCCTTATTTTAGAGTTATTCTACATGTTAGTGTTGCCCCAGTGGCTATGAGCTAACTAATCTGTGCGTATATTTACTCTTGGTTTACTGTTAATTCTTTTTAATGATGCTAAAAAAAAGAACATTGAGTTCATATAAAAGGGACCAAGCACCAGGCACCAAGTAAATTAAGATGCAGACCTGGAGAGAGTCATACTAAGAAAGGGAAGTATGTAAATACAAAGGCACCAAATAAAATGAAGTTGCATAATGACAAGAAAGGCACCAGATGAAATGAAGGTGCACAGTGACATAGGGAATTTTTTGCTGCAAGATGACAACAAGGGACCAGGTCCTTGTGTTGCATGATAGAGGAAGCATAATGATAGAGGGAACATTCATCCTCAAGTCGTAATCACTCGAATTAAATGTGATGAATGTAAAATGATGCTTAAATTGTATGGTTGGTTTTGACATCATCAAAAAGAGGGGAAATCTCTAATGTAGTTTTGATAATGAGCAACTATACTGCAATGGACAAGGTCCCTGGACGTGCAAAGTACTGTATAGCTGGCACACGGTATCTGCACAGTTTTTTCTCTTGTGTAACAAAATTATAGGTGCTATTTTGTACTAACTTGGACAGTTAGTCCAATAGTATTTCATCCCTAATCACCACCCAGCTATAAAAGGAAAGAGACACCTCTTCAACAATTGGTTTTTGCAAATTCTAAAGAGTGAAAGAGAGCCAGGAAAAAATCTATTTCAAGACTGCTCATGCATTATTCATGTTCTTATCTTGGTAATATGCTTAAATAGTGAGTGAGTGTTCTTAAGTGTTGATTTATAACTGAACTACTCATCTTATAAAAGTAGTATTTTTTCTGTGAGTAGAGAGTGCTTAGGTAGAGTTTCCTATATTTTTTGTTGGTTATAGTTAAACAGTGTATAGGTTCCTTGGTAGAGTTACCAAGATGAGCTTGTAGTATAGTTGATGCAAGAGAAAGAAACCTAGAGTTAGGTTCATCGGGGGTTGTAATCAGGAGTTTGATTATGGTGGATTTGGAGGTGCTTGTGAGGGAAAGCCGTGATTTTTTCCATCTTGGGTTTCCACGTAAAAATCCCTAAACTTTTTACTCTTTCTACATTATCTCTTACTTCTTGGCTGTTTTACTGTACATTTCAATTGATCTTGAGGGACCTAATCCCTCACTGTGTGGTGCAACCCCCAAGGGTTCTAACAAAGGGTACTCATTGGTCTGGCTATGAGTCATACCCTATAACTCATAGATAGTTACTACGACTCATAACCTCCATCCATAACCTAAATAGAAGCTTAGGGGTCCTACACTATTTTTACTATGAATCTCACTATACAATTCGTATAGACTCATAACGACTCATAGGGTCGAGTCATCATGTGACCAAAAACATTAGGCTTTTTCTCCTGAGTTGGATACGACTGGACTATACAACTTGTATAGTACCACTATGACTGTTAGGGTTGAGTCGTAATAAAAAAAATCTTAAGCCATCCCACACTATCTTGTCTATGATTATATATCATAATTCGTAATGAGTCTTCACAACTTTTTGAGTGAGTCATAGGTTCCAAAGTAAACTTAAGGACACAGGGTATTTCAATTATAAGAGGTTTGTGGAGAGTTTTTCTTTGATTACTACTCCATTGACTAGGTTTACTCAGAAGAAGGTAAAGTTTCTATGGTATGATCCTTGTAGGGACAGTTTTGAGAAGTTGAAGGATAAATTGACTTCTACTTTTGTTTTGACCCAGCCCGAGGGTACAGATAGTTTTGTTTTTTTATTGCGATGTATCCCATATGGGACTGGGTTGTATGTTAATGCAACATGGTAAGGTTGTAGTGTATGCTTTCGGGTAGCTAAATATTCATGAAAGGAATTATTCGACTCATAATTTGGAATTGTTGGCTATAGTTTTTGCTTTGAAGATTTGGTGCCATTATTTGTATGGGGTTCATATTGATATCTTTTCCAATCATAAGAGCTTTAAATATGTGTTCACTCAAAAGGAGATGAATCTTAAAAAAAGGAATGGTTTGAGATACTTAAGGACTATGATATGAGTCTTTATTATCATCTAGGTAAAGCTGATATGGTTGTTGATGCTCTAAGTAGGTTATCTATGAGGAGTTCATCTCAAGTGGATGAAGAGAAATGAGGATTATTAAAGGATATTCACTGATTGGCTAATCTTGGAGTTCATCTCTTGGATACTGAGAATGGTAGTGTGTTTTTTCAAGAGGTAGTGAAGTTATCTCTTGGTGCTTAGATGAAGGAGAAATGGGCTTTAGATCCTATCTTAATACAGATTAAGAATGATATGGGCTAGTAGAACGTTATGAATTTTTAGATTAGTGGTGATGGTATCTCGAGGTACCAAGGTAGATTATGTGTTTTGGATGTTGATGGGATGTGAGATCAGATTTTGAGTAAGGCTCATGAGATGAGTTATAGAGTTCATCTGGGTTCGATGAAGATGTATCATAATTTGAAAGAGATTTATTAGTAGAACAATATGAAAAGATATCTGGCCAATTTTGTGGCTAAGTGTATGGCTTGTCAGCAAGTGAAGGTGGAGAACGTAAGGACCAGTGGGTTATCTTAAGAGATTGAGTTGTTGCTATGGAAATGGGAGGTGATAAAAATAGATTTTGTTACAGGTCTTCTGAAGTATCAAACTCAGTTTGATTTGATTTGGGTCATCGTGGATAGGATTACTAAGTCTTCTCACTTCTTGCCTATGAGGACTAATTATTCTGTAGAGGATTATGTGAAGTTGTTCATTTAGGAGATCATCAACTTGTATGGTGCACCTGTCTCTATTATATCTGATCGTGGTACGCAGTTCTCTTCTCACTTTTGGCACTTATTTCTATTAGTATTTAGGGATTAATGTAAACCTTAGCACCATTTTCCACCCTCAGACAGATGGACAAATGGAGAGGACTATTCATACCTTGAAGGATATGAGAAGGGCTTGCGTGATTAATTTTGGTGGTAATTGGGTTGACCAATTGCCTCTCATTGAGTTCACGTATAATAACAGCTGTCACTTTAGTATTCAGATGGCTTTATTCGAGGCTCTATATGGAAAGAGATGTCATTCTCTTATTGGGTGGTTCAAAGTTGGTGAAACTTAATTGTTTGGCCTGGATTTGGTTCACCACGCCATAAAGGAGGTGAAGGTGATTCTGGATAGGCTTAGAACCACCCAATATCACCAAAAGTCCAATACAGATATAAGGTGAAGGGAGTTGGAGTTCGATGTTGGTGATAGGGTATTCTTTAAGGTGTCTCCCATGAAGAGAGTGATATGTTTTGGTAAGAAGAGGAAGCTCAATCCCCATTATGTTATCCCTTACTTGATTTTGAGAAGAGTGGGAAATGTTGCTTATGAGTTGGATTTGCCTTCTAGTTTGGGTTCCGTTCATTCGATTTTTCATGTCTCGATATTGAAGAAGTGTGCGGGTAACCTTTTTTTGGAGGTTCCTATAGAGAGTGTCGGTATTTTGGATTCTTTGTCTTATGAAGAAGTCCCGAATAAAATCTTGGATAGGAAAGTCCATTATTTGAGGACTAAGGAGGTGGTTTCGGTTAAGGTTCTATGGAGAAATCATAGGGTTGAAGACGCTACTTGGGAAGCTGAAGAGGACATGTAGTCCAAATTTCCATTCTTGTTCCCTGAGTTGGATAATTGTTCTTAAGGTATGTGTTTTCCTTATTATCTTTGTTTTCTAACTTTGTTGAAGGAAAGTATGGCTATGTTTCTACATTAAATCGTACCAGTGGATGCCTTGACTCATCATTCGTGGATGAATGATCCTAGGGGGAGAATGTAACACCTCAGATATTTGCCTCTGAAAATTTCTTGAATTTGAGCTTACTGCCTAGATTACGATTCACCTTACGAGTCATAAGGTGTCATTATGGGTCATATGACCCCAATCATAAGGTGACCAGTGAGGCTTCCCAAGATGTCTATTCTAAGTACGACTAGACTCAATGAGTCATCAAGACTCTATACGAGTCGCATGGTGAGAGACGTAGGGTTACCAGTGAGGGGGTCCCTAAGTTACTGTCTAGACTACAATTAGATCTAATGAGTCATAAGGTCTAAATACGATTTATAAGGTATGACTCGTAGTCAGACTAGTATGGGTGCCTTGAGATTTTGGTTACTCCACGAGTCATGGTGATGACTCGTAAGAAGTTATCACGAGTTGTAAGGTAATCCGTGATGACCGGCGTTATTTTTTAGCTTTTATTTAAAGGGCACTTTGGAAATTTTCCTTTATCCCCAATTAAAACCCACGACCTAAAATACCCTAAGGAACCCCATAACCTCTCATTACACAAACAATTGTCTCCTCTCTTCTCTCAAATTCCCAATTCAAAGACAAGGTTGGGGTTTTAAGAGTTTGGTCTTTTAGGGATCAAGGGTGGTTTCTTCTCTAAATTTCTTGATTTTTAAGGCATGTAACTCTCTTCCTACACTTGTATTTTTAATATGGCATGAATTGCTTTGGTATTCACATGATGTTAATGTTGGGTTTTGAATGATGGATTGAGGGTTTTTGCTTAATGACTATTTAAATGCTTTTTCCATGATTTTTATGGATTAATTATGCTTTGAATTAATGATTAGTAATTCATTGGGGAGCATGGCCATGGTGATGAAATTGGGGTCGTAGATTCCCCCAAATAATTGGATTTTGGATTTAAAATTGATGATAGCCTCAATCCACTTGCATGATTAGTTTTGGAATGTGGATAATTATTTGGCTTTGCCTACTACTTTGAAATAATGCCTTGCATAAATGGCTAAATTAACTTTTGAAAGGCCTTTGTGGCCATGATTTAGTTATAAACAATTTTGAAAAGGTCTTAGTGACCATGGAGTGGTTGTAAATTAGAACTATAGAGTACTATTGGTTGATGGGTTAGAGTCCCAAATGGCTAAATGGGTTGGAGTCCCATTGGTCAGTGGGTTAGAGTCCCATTGGCTAATTGCTTTGATTTGGCATAATGACATTTTCTTGAAAGCTATAGTCAGTATGATGATACCACTTGATAATACCTTAATGAATGCCTCCTTTATTAAATGAATTGGTTATGTGCTAAATGTTTTAATTGGGCTTAAAGGGAATTGTGTAGTTCACCGTGAAAGTGGAGGTCCCGAGAGGACTGATACTGGAAACTATATTTACCAGCGTGGGGGTCTAAATGATTGGGTGTTCGAGCCACCCTTATTGTATGATCGGGTGTTTGAGTCCCCCTTGGTTCATATATACACATGATTATTCTCTAGTTCATGCAGCTACACGCACTGGGCCCTTTCTGTGGGGGGAGTTGAACCCATATAGCCCTGGGTGTTTTATTATGATGGCAGAGCTACACAGTCCAAGATAATGTTATAAACATCATGATAAACCTTGTTCCCTATCCTAGCATATTATATATATATGTGTGCATATATGATTGTGTGCATATGGTTTTGGTATGATTTTAGATTGATTGATTATGGCATTATTTTATCCCCTTATCCCTGAGTTACATGATAGCATTCACCCCGCTAACCATCTCTGAATATTGTATCCCCACGTTATTCAGGGAATGAAGACACTTTTACTTTTCCTATGTAGTGTTAGGTGATCCTTGGGATTGTTCGTGAGTTGACCTGAAGTAGTGAGCCTCCTTCTTCCCGAAAGCCTATTACTTCTTAGTTTAGTTTATGTCATAGATTGTTCAATTGTTTTCCCTTTTTATCTATCATCGGGGCTATGTCCCTACTTAAGGGGTATTGGTTTTGTTAGAGGCTTTATGAATTACTGTGGATGGGATATTACTGAATTCTTAAATTTTTTTCTGAGCTAGTTGAGTTACCTAGCTTGTTATATGTTCGGAACTCGACTTTATCTTGTTATATGTTTGGAATTCATCTACTGCTAGTTGTATTGTGTTCTATTTTACTAGGAAAAGGGTACCATCTTCAGTCTTCGATGGGCTTTAGATACCAGTCATGGCCAGGCCCCTGTTCGGGTCGTGACACAGAACATGAGCTTGAAGGGGGATCATTGAAAGAGGTGAGTCCACCACCATTATGACCATCATCATGGTCAACTCTTGTTTTAAACAATTTTTTTTTCATGAGCATCATTAACTTGCTCATCACAATGCCTAATAGCAACATTAGTATGCCTGACACTAGCATAACCAACTCCACCACCAACACCATCACCAACTTCATCACTAAAACTACCACTAACACTATTACCAACTCCGCCACTAAAACTACCACTAACACCATCACCATCATCTCCACCATTACCTAAATTTGTTGTGGCATCGCCAAGAACCTCAACATGAGGCTCAACAAGAACAAACTAACCTTACCTAATTGTTTTTTTGATGGCTCTTGCTCTAGCCAATTCTTGCTTTATTAAGTCCACCTTTAGGTTTGGTTTTGTTTGAACAATACCTAGAGTAACAAAAGAAGGCATCTCCAATTCTTTCTTAGTAGGTAAAAGCCAGGAATGTACAACCTATAAATAAAAGTAGATATGTGAAAATCAAATAATTATTTATAGTAGATGGGGTAATATGTTAACACAAAGAATATATACAATAGATGGGTAATTTATTGTAACAAATGACTCATTTAGTGCAACATATGACTTGTCTGTTGCTTAAGTTACAGTAGATGGGTTATTTGTTAACATAAGTTTAGAGAATCTATGCAATAGATAGACCATTTGTTGCAATAGATTACCCATATATTGTATAAGTAGCAGTAGATGGGTAATTTGTAGAAATAAGTTGCAACAGATGAACTATCTGTTGCAACAAATAATCCATCTGTTGCAATGTCTTCACTTGAAAAATTATTATATTTAAAATAAGGCTTACTGCATCATCAGGAAGGCAAAAGACATTAAGTAAATTCATCTTGGGGTTATTCTTGGCAGACAACCACCTAAGAATTCTTGGATGTGAAACCCCATCCAAGTAGTCCTTGGCCTGCTGTCAGAGGTGAGGAATTGTTTCAAATGCCTAAGCCTAAAAATGTAAACATGATAAAAAAAAAGTCAGAATAATTATTCAATAGCATAAGTAAATTAAATACTAAAGAAATAGTGATAAAATTTACCATAAAAGCCCAAGAAAAATTGTATAAGCTGACTATCTTTAGGAATAAATTTGTTAATAAATATTTGACAATCAAGAAATAGCTTTCACATCCTCATGGATAATTGTTGAATGCCTTCAAATTCTGAGCAAGCACCAACAATTCAGGTTCTAGGACTTTGTTGATGACTCTAGCCCATATAATGGAGTGCATAAATCAAACTAATCACAATGGCTCCTTGTACTTCATCAAAAACTTTTCATTCTGGAGATCAGCTATCAACATCCTGGACTTGTATCTAAGTCCAACAATGGCCAATAACTCATCTATTTTTTCTTTGCCTTTGTTGGTTTTGGTAGATAGTGGCTTTGTTAATGTCTTGCCTTTTTATGGTGGTTTGGGTGTCCTGCTTGGCAAACTATTTCATGCCAAAACAAGCCGACATGCCACAGTAGTTTATCTAGATTTCATCCATCTTCTTGTCCGCATCCTTCAATTCTTCATCATCACCCTTGTACTTGATCCTGCTCTGGAGAAGATCATCTACCACGGTCAATTTAAAGTGTGCATTATTGTCCTCTGGAAGATCAAGAAAGTATCAAAAACAGTTGGACTTCAAATAATCCTCCAGTTTTCCTCCTTCAAAATCTTCCTAAACACATCAAAAAAATTTCCATGAGAGATATAACTACAAAATTACTAGTTAAATCTATTTGGTTATCTATTGGCATCTCAACTTGAAACTTATAAATACTAAAAGTTTTGACAAAATAATGCTGGAATTTTGATTTAAGTTCACATTCAATCGATGTAACAACATCATCATCATCTTTATCATCTTTTGTATTTTTTTTAGATCGATCTTCTTTCTTGTCATCTCCTTTCTCACTTTCTTTTTTATCTTCTTCCTTACTTTCTTTTTCATCTCCATCTTCACCTTCATCATTATCTCATTTAACTACATCATCTCCATCCTCACTATCTATATTTTCTTGCTCAATTTTATTTTTGCCTCCCCCGTCTACAAACGCTTCTTTATCTTCCTCACCTTTCTTTTCTACATTATCTCCTTTAGTAGATTTTGTAATATTTATATCTTTATCTTAATTCTCTACAGATGGTACCACTTTATTTTTTTCTAAAAGAGCTTGTTCAACAAGCTCTTTCAATGGCATTTTTAATTTAGCCTTTTTGGTTATTTGATCAGAGGTTGAACCACTTTTCTATTTTGGGGAGACATCTTTTATCTAATAAATATAACATATTATAAAAATATTTTCAACAGATAATCGATCTGTTACAATAAATGACCCATTTGTTGCAACAAATGACCCATTTATTATAATAGATGACCGATCTATTACAACAAATGAGTCATCTGTTGGAAGAAATCAAAACAGCCTTGCTACTATTTGATTTCTTCCAACATATTACTCATCTGTTGCAACGCGTAGGTCATCTGTATAGATGAGTAATCTGTTGGATGACCTGTTTTGATTTTTTCCAACAGATAACTAATCTGTTGCAATAAATACGTCATCTATTGAAAGAAATCAAACCAGTAGAAGGACCTATTTTAGTAACTTCCAAAAGATGACCAATCTATTGCAATAGATTGGTCATCAGTTGGAACTAATCAAGCTAGTTAACCAATAAATTACACATATGTTGAGCAATACGCAAACATCAACACCACCAACACCAACAAACACCAAGATCAACAAAACAAAACATAACATAACATAACAAAACACAAATAACACCAAGAAAAACAAACAAACAAACAAAATAACACCAGCAACACGCACCAACAACATAAATAAACAAATACCGTCAACATCATCAGCAACAACAAAACAAAATGTAACATACCAAAACACAAATAACACCAACAAACAAAATAAGCAAACAACACCAAAAACACACACCAATAACATTCACCAACAACACCAAGTGAAGTGTGTTCAATACAACAACACAAACAAGAAGACAAAATTGTCAATCTCCAAAAATGGTCAAAGTTCAAGTTTGTACAATTTTTACAACAATGTTCAAGAATAAGAGAAACAGCAACAAAAAATCATTATTCATTTGTATATACCGAATTTACATTTACGTCATCCACCATGTTAAGGTAAGAGAACAACTATTACAAACTAGGATTTTCTCGGGTTCTTCTTACTTTTTTAGCATCAAAACTCAAAATTGTTAACACATACTTAAAGATATACAACTAAAGTTTTTTTTTCAATAACTAAAAAGCCCTAATTTTTTAGAAAAATAACAAATATAGTACTCTTACTTGCAAAGAGAGAGAAAATAACGACTACAAGGAAAAAAAGAGTCAAAATAATAACTAATGTGGTGAGAAATGACAACAAAATTGATCTACTGTGAAGGGTTTGAGCAATCTATTGGAACAAGAGTTGACTCATTGAGAGAAAAGAAGATGAAACATTTTTGAGATTTTTGAAAATTGATGATGGAAATGATTGGTTTCTTGTATTTTTAATACACATTTGATTTGTATTTTTTGGCTAACAAGTTTTGAAGATGTTAATTTGGTCCCAATTATCTTAAATAATTTTTTAAAAGGGATTTCGACCCTTCCGTTTGGTCCAAACTAAGTGTATTCATAATTTGGTCCCATTATTAATAATAAATAAATTGATTTAAGTAAAATTAAAGTTGAAATAAAAAGCTCAAATATAATTTTAATTAATTTCATAGAATTACATGATCAACTAAGTGTATTCATCCTAAATGGAGTGATCGATTGACTAATTTGATGTGAAATGATTCATATTAAACCCTTATTAATAATTAATAAATTGATTTAACTAAAATTAACTTTTAATTTGTAAGTTCAATTGCAATTTTAATGCATTACATAGTAATTACATATCCAATTAAGTGTATAATCTATTGCAATAAATAGTTATCTGTTGCAACATACGTCTATAATTGTTTGATAATTTTCAACAGATGAGACATTTATTACAATAGGTGTATTTATCTATTTGATAAATTTCCAACAGATAAGACATCTGTTGCAATAGATAAAGCATCTGTTACAACAAATGTTTTTATCTTATTAATAATTTTCCATAGATGAGACATCTGTTGCAATAGATAATGCATCTGTTGCAATAGATGTCTTTATCTATTTGATTATTTCCAATAGATGAGTCATTTGTTGTAATAGGTTAGACATCTATTGCAACAAATGTCTATATCTATTTGACAATTTCTAATAGATGAAACATCTGTTATAATCGGTAAGCCATCTAATGCAATAGATGCATAGATCTGTTTGATCAATTTTCAAGAGATGTGTCATCTATTGCATCAGTTTAGTCATCTTTGCAACAGATATGTAAATTTGTTCGATAATTTCCAATGGATGGATCATCTATTACAACAGGTTAGTCATCTATTGTAACATATATTTAGATTATTTTTAACACATGAGTCATTTGTTGCAACAAATAATGCATCTGTTGCAATATTTGAATTTAGTAATCCATTTTAATTAATAAGCTTAAATCTGTGGATAAAATAGAACTTATGACAAAATAACTAGTCAACATTTAAAATAAAATTTATAACAAAAAATAAATTCAAGCCTATACAAATTAAACTAAATAATTTAATAAAAAAATAAAATATTAAATTATTATGGGTAATCTGTCGCAACATATGCTAAATATTTACAAGTTAAGTTTTAAAGACAACTTTCTAAGGTTACTTTTATAGAATCAAGCAATAAAGATCTACTCAATATTGACCAGGTGTGCTTCATCCGATGGTATGAAATTTATCTTTGATCGTGGTGGATCTTCAATGTCGCGTACGTACCCTTTTCGAGCCTTCATAATTTCATAATTTCACAAAAGTGTAGCATATCTTTTATGTAGTAACTTCACATCAAATCCATCATTTGGTACTTGTAATTCATCTCTCAAACACACAGCATAATATAGGCAGTAAAAATACCACTTCCCTACATTTGTAAAAATCAAATAACACATATCTAATTAATGTAAGAGTTGTAAAATTTATGAAAATAAATCATGATAAGTACTTACAGCATATCATTGGATTATTGAGAAGTTCTTTCAACATATTCTACATTAAATGGATTACCTTGTAGAAAATGGCTATCACCCATTTTATCCTGGTATGCTTCAATCATCAATCAATTAGTATAAATTTTTGGGTCCAAAAATCCACTTATATAAATGTAAGTAGGCAACATTATGTCTAGCTTTTGTATCTTGAACGACATCTCAGAACGTCTCTTTGTCGACATCGATTCATAAACTCGTATGTACCTCTCTTTTAGAACAACAACAGCCAATACCCAATGAAATTCACCATCAAAATTGAATGGAATATACATTTCATCGACCAAATGTCAAGGTAAGCCAGATGGAAATGACAAAACCTTTGATGATGTTGCTTAAATATTCCTCATTTTGAGAAAATTTTAGATATTTTTGATAATACCTTTCGTAGGTCTTATCGATGTATACTTTGAATAAATAGTTATTTGTCCTATATCTTAATTGTATTATGTTTGCAACTGGCCTTCTTTCAAAGTTAGTAAAATATGAAATCGATGTGTTACACATATTATCAAACATTATAATTAAATAATAATAAAATTATTTAACAAATACAATTAAATAAAAATGGACATCAAATGTAGTATTAATAGTAAGATATATGGAATTTCAACCTCATTATTGCAATAAGTGTTGGATTGTGACATCAAATAGAACCAATTTTCTATTTTGGGAAATGCAACAATAAAGTTGACCATATCAAATCCAAGACTTGATTGTTTCAATTTGTAGTGGTCGTTGATTTTTTTTTTCATGATTTATATGTGTTAATATAATGTTTGTATAAGAAAAATTTTATGAATCAGAATTTTTAAAATTGATTTATGTTACCAGTTATCATGATACTTTAACAACCCATCGGCAATCCATTCTGAATAATTATTGATCAACTGTGTTGGAACCTTGTTCGATATGTTGACCCCTTTAAATGGATAAAGGGTGCAATGATATTTGTCACGACCCAAGGCTTTTTCAACCTCTTTAGAAGTAGTTGATGGATTATCAACTGTGATAGTATGCTTGTCACGGCCCGAGGCTACCCACCTAGTCGTGACACGATGCTTAAGGTCATAAGTAACCCCAAGCTAACTCATGATCTGTTACCTACTGTGAGCACTGAATAAAATAATATTGAGACATCACGTGTGCAATATAAACTAACCAAAAACTATCAAGATGTATTACTAAAAAAACAATATTAAATATGTCTAGTATTTAATACCTGGTCATGCAAGACCAAGTATAAACATGTACTGAAATAATTTGTTAAACTAAGTAACTGAATAGTTGATTAACTGAATACCTGGTCATGCAAACCTGAGCTGATATAATCTAGATACTAGACTGCAATTATGGGATCTATCATATAACTAACATGCCCCAATCTGAGCTAATCGGGGTCCAACCTGTAACCCCGATTAGTAGGGTGTCAGTACCTTGCCACGAGTACTGACTGTCTTTGTGGATCCACTAGATTGGTGCCCCAAAGGACTAAGGTGTCACCCTCTACTGGTAAGTTCCCCTAAGAAAGTGTCGACCCTCAAATACCAGGTAGACCTCTCAAAACCTATGTTAGCTATGCAGTTTTGGAACTCAGGGACTGCTACTAAAGTCACAGCTTTGACTAGCAGGTGAGCCCCTATCCCTGGGTTCACTAGGTGCTAAATCCTACTCCCAACAGAACTAATACTCGTTCTTAACTGACATCAAACTAATAAGTGCTCAACATGACTAGAATAATCTGAATATGATGATAAAATCATGATCTAACTGGCTTGTTACTTGAAAATATAAACCAGTATAAGCAAATAGGTATCGGGTGTTCAAAACCCTCCAGCACTGAACAATGATATTTTAAACAATGAAATCATCAAAACCTTGTAAGGAAATTCATGATTCATTTACCCAAAACATAGTACACCTCACTAAACTGGTGAAATCTATGAAGTTGAATATGGGGATAGGTTAATCTTGCGAGGACAACAAGCTCATGTAGTTTAATTCATAACTTGATAACTCAACATGGTATCACTAAACATGATATGGATGACTAAGATTATAAGGCATGTAAGAGTAAAATTCACATGGGAAGCATAATTTCATGGTTTGTATTCAAAATAATCAAAAGAGAATCAAGTAAATTCATGCTTAACATTGAAATTTGCATAACAAGAGGAAGAAAAGGTTTACAGTTGAATAAAAGAGATTTTTGGGACTCAGTGGGTGGAAGAAATCCATTGATAAATACCCCATATACCTGAGTACTTGAATTCTTGAAGAGAACTTGGAATTGAAGCCTAGAATGATTAAATCCTGGAGAAACTTAAAATTTGTGTTCTTGGGCGTTAGAACCCTTGGGGGTTGCACCACACAGTGAGAGACCAGGTCCATTAAAGTCAATCACAAGTGATAGAACAATAAAGAAACTATGAGGTGCTGGAAAACAAAGATAGTGAAGGAAATTAAAAACACAAGATTTTAATGTGAAAGCCCAGGAAGGAAAAACCATGTCTTACCCTCACATGCATCTTAAGAAATCCACTATAATCAATCTCTTGATTAATGTCTAGATTTCAACCTATCTCTAGGCTCCTTTCTCTTGTAATAACTCTACTATAAGCTCATCTTGGCAACTCTACCAAGGAATCTTTATACTGATTAACTCTAATTAGCCTTACACTTAGGCAACTCTACTTAAGCACTCCTACTTAAAGAGAAAGACACTACTCTTATAACATGAGTAGTTGAATTACAAATCAACACTCAAGAACACTCACTTGCTCTTTTAGCATACTACAATGATGAACTCTTTTTAATTTGTGCAAAAAAAACTAGTTTGATGAAAAGACGTCTTTTTCCCTTTATAGTTAAGCGATGATTAGGGACAAAAGATTATTGGACCAGTTGTCTTAATCAGTACAAAATAGCACCTATAAGTTTGTTACACAAGAGGATAAAATTATGCAGACAATGCATGCCAGTTGTATTGTACCTTGCACATCCAAGGACCTAGGCCGTTGTAGTTAACTACTCATCATCAAAGTTACGTATAGAAATTTTCCCCCTTTTTCATGATGACAAATCAACCATACAGTTTTTAGTATCAGTGAATATTCATCATATTTAATCAATCTGATTACCACCTAAAAATGAATGTCCCCCCTATCATCATGCTTCCTCCATCATGCAACATAGGGACCTGGTCCCTTATTTTCATTTGTATCAAGAACTCTGATTTCTTTCCCCTGTTATCATGCACCTTTATTTAGCACTTTTACATACTTCTTCCCCCTGTCATTACGCACTATAATTCATATTTATCACTATGCCATACACCTTCTTCTTAGCACATCATATGGTACCTGGTCCCTACACATCACACTCATCACACCTAGTCACCTGGTCCTGGTCCTAACACATGATGTCCTGGTCCTGGTCCTGGTCCTTACATATAAAGTCAATATTCCCCCTTTTGGCATCCTTGAAAAGGATTAACAGTAAACCAAGAATAAAGATAAGTTCAAACTAATCAACTCATGGCCACTGGGCAACACCACCATGAAAAACAACTTACAATAAAAAAAATGAGGCCCACAAATAGAAATTCATTCATGATAAATTAGGATAAGTACTATTACAACATACAAAAAAGAAATTATAAAACTGCTATTTTATCAACTACAGCAGCATGAGCATCTAGAAATTGTTTGGTGAGAGCTTTTACTTCAGCATTCAGTTTTTGGACTTTACCAGTCAACTCTGCAATTTCTCCTTTGAGTTTTGCATTTTTTACTGCTAGTTTTTCAGTAGCACTAAGTCCTTCTGAGGACAGCTTTTGATTTTGTAGTTTCAGATGCATTATTTTAGTGTCTTTTACTGCTATCACAATCCTCAACTCCTCCATTTCTTTGGTTAAGCTTTCTTGAGCATCTAGTAGCTTATACACTTGGGATACAGTGCCCACTTTCCCTTCAATGCACTCATTTTCCACCAGTGTAGTTAGACTGATCTTTCATTTGATTATTTCTAGTGTTTCTCTACTCTTAATCACTCTAAAATGATTGAAGACCTTTTTTAACAAGTAACCATCTGGCATCACATGACTTTCTTCCTTTTCTTGAACCACCTTGTGCATATGCTCTATCATTAGAGTGAGTAGACTTATTAACTCAAACTTACTCAGGAATTTGATTAGAAATAGATTAATACCATAGGCAATTATTTTTTTTCTCTAATCTTAGTAACAGGACCTTGTTAATAAATTCAAAAACCAACTGAACCTCACTCTTTAGAAATTTCTTTTTTACTACAGTTATTGATGTATCACCTACTCTTAAGGCTTCAATCATGAATTCAGTTGTGGGTTGTTACTTTACAACTGTCCTCACACCTATAATAAAGACATCCAAAATTCCTCCCAAGGTTTTTTCATCCGTTCTTATTTCTTTTCTTTGTACCTGTGCAGATAGACTCAATCCAACTTCTAAGAAATCCATTGAATAATAGAATTCTCTTACTTTATTTTTAATAACTGTTGGTGTTCCTTTCTCAAATAAATGCAGCTATCCTTGGTGCCTGCCATATTTTACCAGTTCCACCATCCCAGTTTCTCATAGATCTTAAGATCAAACATTCTTATTGACATCACCTTTTATGTCTTCAGGTTTTTAATACTTCTTTTTCTTGACATAGCTTTCTTTTCTTTATCTCTTTTTACTCTGTTAGGCTCATTACTAGGCTCTTCTTTTTCATCAATTTTTCTCTTCTTATGACTAGGTCCCTTAGAGACTTTCGTACTTTTTACAATTATGTGTCTCTTTCTTCTTAAACCATGACTCCCAGACATTGGATCAGAGGACCTGGTCCTTTCATCACCATGAAATTTTATTCTTTTCTTCTTAGATATAATGACAATGTCGAAATCATTTCCCTTATCTTTCCTCACCTCTACAACTTTAAGATTTTCTTCTTCCTGTACAGTAGATTTCTTGAGTCTTCTTATTTTGTTGGTAGAGGACTTACTCTTCTTTATTGCATCAGCTAGCAATTTTATCTCAGACCCTCTAGTAGAGTAAGATCTTGTAACTTCTATATTATACCTAATCAATATATCCTTCCCATTACTGCCTTTTAGTTTCTTCACTTTCTAAATTAGAGGTTGCTCATTCTCATCCTTTTCATTTTCCTTATTTGGAGGTAATATGGATTCCCCATCCTTTTTTAAGTTATCCTCATCCCTCATTATTTGCTCATCTGCACAAGCTAAACTTTCTATGGGATCATGAGCAAGTAAGAGTAAATTCTTAACTACCAAATCTATGCTGCTGAGAGAATCAAACTTCTTTACAAAAATCTCTTCGTCAACCAAATTAGAAAATATAGAGTTTGACTTGAAAAGGGTAGGAGAACCAGGTTCTTGTAAAGTATCTAAAATTTTAGTATCTTTTAATTTCTCAGAGGAAACCTAGATTTGAGGAGCATTGGAGGACTCTGGTTTTTTAGGAAGGAGGTACTTCAAAATAAAGAATTTTTTGTTTAAATAAAGACGTAAAACCTCTATTTGGGTCAACTATTAGGACAAAACCTTAAGTGGAGCTTAGAATTTTGATAGAAGCAATTTCACTTAGGGTCTCAAGAGTCTCATAAGAAGGACTAATGGATAAAGTACTTTGTGACTCTTGAGAATGATTAGTGGATAATTCTTCTATGGGGTTTGAAGAAGATGGAATTTCAGCCATTTTTAACTTTAGAGAATAGAAAAGAAAAGAACCAGTTTAGTGTAGGAAGAGAATAATGTTCAAAATTAATTGAGAAGAGAATAAGAGGATTTGAATTTATAATTGAAGAGATGACCGTTTGACATTGAAGAGATACCCTTTTGGAATAGATGTATTTGATAACAACGGTGTGACTCTTTACATTTAAACCAAATTGATAGATTTTGTTCGTATGGATTGGATATGACGCCTTTTAAAACAGACATTTTATAAAGATTTTAAGGCATATTATTTTGGTACTCACCTGAGAGATAGGACTTGAGTGAATTTCCAACTTATGGTTGCTTCAATTGTTTTACTCCAAAGTTATCCCAATGGGTGTATACCTACAAATTTATGATACTGAATTAGATTAGCATACACTTACTTTATCCTAGATACCTATCTTCTTGGCATAGCCAAATTTTAAAAGATACATATATTGTTCATTTTGCTGGGGCTTTTTCTTCTGAGATAGGTTTCCTAGGGACCAGGTCCCTTTAAATTATCTATTTAAAAATAAGACACATCTATTTTGAAGTGTCTTGAGAGAGAGAACACTGTCAGACCTTTCATCATTTAGTTATTCCTGACTGCAACCCTCTTCTCATGCCTAGAATCATGATTACAAGTTGGATTTAGGAACCCACTTAAGTTTGAGCTCCCAGTAGGAGGATAATGGTGTGATCAAATTCTTCTTATCCTATCTAGGCAGTGATAGCTTCCTCTTTGCCCTTTTCAATGACTTGATGCCCATAGAAAGTGCATTATCTTGTTGAATGCATTCAATACTTCTAAATTTAACCTTAAACCAGTGATGACATCTTTCTTTCAAATGTCTATCTCTTCTACAATGAGCGCACATGAGTTTGTTCCCTTTGCTTCTATCATCATGATCATCCTTTCCTTGAGAATCAACGAATTGGAATTCTCCTTGATACCCCAAACCTCTATCATTATTTTCACCTTGACAAGTCAAATTAGAAAGGAATAGTAAGGAAGCAGTCCGTTTAAGAGATATGTTCAACTCTTATCTTAAGCGGACTAGGTCCCTCTCTAACTCTTCATTCCTATGAAGTGCGGATATAAGGTGTTTTTGAGAATACCTCAGTCTTTGTTCAAGATCAATTTGAATCCATAATCTTCTTTCTTTCTTTTTTTATCTACCTCATTTACCTTCTTCAGACTACTCATCAACCTCAGATTTTCAAATTTTATCTTTGTGAACATCTTTTCATTTTTAGAACTTTGAAAAGTTAAAGCAATCAACTCGTGTTCTTGATTCTCTACTTTCTTCTTTAATACATTCTTCTAAGCATTTAGTTCACATACATAGTTTATCAACACACTAGAAAGCCCTTTTATCTTCTTAGAAAAGTAGTTATCTAGGTCATCCTTAAATCAGAAAGAGTTACTTTTTTTTCTTCTTCATCTTCTGAGTTTGACATGAATGCAAACAAGGAATCACAGATAACTGGATTGTCTTTAACTGCTAGCACAAAGATATCTCCAATCATCGCATCTTTACCTGAATCACTAGAAGATTCTTCCCATGCTGCCAATACCTTCTTAATTACATAGCTAGTTGCATTATTCCTTCTTGACTTCTCAAAATTTTGATCATTCTTTAGCATTTGGTAGTTGCTCAAGAATGCTTCAAAGCTACCACCTTTGTAACAACCTTTAATTATACCATTTAATTTGCTAAGGTGACCTCCTTTTATATCTCTAACAATCCTTGTTGCCAAAAGTTACAACATCAGTATCCTCTTTACTTGGGTCAGACGCTAAAGCCTTCAAGGTCAGGAATCTCTCCCCTTTTTTTTTGTTTTTTTCCACCCCTAGTTCAATTATAGCAGCCATAATGACCTAGACACTCTAGGTATGCACCTTTTAAAGTAAACCTGCTTTGATACCAATTGTTAGAACCATTGGGGGTTGCACCACACAGTGAGGGACCAGGTCCCACAAAGTCAATCATAAATGATAAAATAGTAAAGCAACTATGAGGTGCTGGAGAACAGAGGCAGTGTGGGAAAGTAAAAACACAAGATTTTAACGTGGAAACCTAGGAAGGAAAAACCAGAGTTTTCCCTCACAAGCATCTCAAGAAATCTACTATAATTAATCTCCTGATTACAGTCTAGATTTCAACCTACCTCTAGGTTCCTTTCTCTTATAATAACTCTACTACAAGCTCATCTTGGAAACTCTACCAAGGACTTTTTATGTTGATCAACTCTAATCAGCCTCACACTTAGGAAACTCTACCTAAGCACTTTCAACTCAAAGAGAAACACACTACTCTTATAACATGAGTAGTTCAATTACAAATCGGCACTCAAGAAAACTCACTCACTCTTTTAGCATACTACAATAATAAGAACATAAGCAATGCTTCAGTAGTCTTAAAACGGGGTTTCTGCTGCCTCTCTTCACTCTTTTAAATTTGTGCAAAAAAAATAATTTGAAAAAGAGGCATTTTTTTTATTTTATAGCTGAGTGATGATTAGGATGAAAGTTCATCTTACCAGTTGTCTTAATCAGTACAAAATAGCACTGTCAAGTTTATTACATAAGAGGACAAAATAGTGTAGACAAAGCATGCCAGCTATACTATACCTTGCACATCTAGGGACCTTGTCCCTTGCAGTTAGCTGCTCATCATCAAAACTACATATAGCATTGGGAATGAGGATGATGTTTACATGGGTTACTGATGGGGAATGGGGACAATAATGCTCATCTTGGGGTTTTCATTCATCTATTGGGTGATTTGGGCAAGAGGAAAAGGACCAAAATGCCTCCTTGGATGTTTAATAATAAGGCAGAAAAACCATCCTCTATGGCATAGAGGCTAGTGCGAAGACTAGCCTCTGTGAACTAGTGTGTATCGTAGAGTTCTAACTTTATGACACCGTGTAACATGGAGGTTTATCCTTTGTGACAGGCCCAAATCGCAGAGGCATTCTGCCTCTGTGGGTCAAAAACACCCCGAACCTATTTCAAAAATTTTGAAACTCTCCCGGATGACTCTTTTAACATCCTAAAAATTTTAACTCAAAAATCTACATTTTGGACTTGGAAAGGTCAAAAATAAAATGTTCACATTCTTGTGGTCTTAGAATGGCTAAGTCCTTGTACTTGGTGTAAAATAAATGCCTTGGATCCCCTTAAACATATAACTAATAGCTGGAACTTGACTAGGATATTTCGGGGGGTCACAATATCTCCCCCTTGGAATTATTCACCCTGAATGAAACTGGTTAAGCTAAGATACTATGCAGACTGAGATCATGTACAAAATACTCGTGAGTTGAACCATTATTATAACTTAATTTGAAATATTATACATGGGTTGAACTGAATTCATTAATGCATGTTATGACATGAGGATAGTTATTTAGCTGAGATAGAAAATGAGAGAATCACTTAAGAAAACCATTACCTCAAGTTGGATCTGAATTCATAGAGAAAAAATATGGATACTTGGATCGCATATCTGCCTCTACTTCCAAAGTAGCTCCCTCAATGGACTAGTGTCTCCTTAGAACCTTAACCAAGGGAACTTTTTTATTCCTCAACCTACGAATCTTCCCATCAAAGATCTCAATTGGTCTTCTTTATAGGAGAGACTATCTTTCACATCCATATTCTCTAAAGGAACAATAGAAGCTGAGTCACCAATATATTTCTTTAGCAAAGATTAGATGCACTGATGCCAAATTTGCAGGCAGTTCTAAATCATAAGCTACCTTTCCAAAATAGCTCAAAATCCTATATGGGCCAACATAGCGGGGACAGATCTTCTCCTTCTTGCCAAATCTCTTTACTCCTTTCATAGATGAAATTTTCAAATAAACTAATTCACTAACATCAAACTTAAGATCTCTTCTCCTCATATCCACATAAGATTTCAGACGACTTTGGGTTGTCTTCAGCTTTTCTCGAATCAACTGAACTTTATCTATGGCCTCATTAACTGAGTCTTGCCATATCAATGCAGCCTCACCTACTTCAAACCAACCAATAGGATATATATATCTCCTTCTATAGATACACTCAAATAGAGCCAGCTGAATACTAGAGTAATAGTTGTTGTAGTAGGCAAACTCAATCAAATGTAAAAGGTCATACCAACTACCATTAAAGTCGATAACATAAGCCCTCAACACATATTCTAAAGTATAAACGGTCTGCTTTGCCTGACCATCTATTTGAGGATGTAAAGTTGTACTGAGATGAACTTGGGTACCAAGACCATTTTGAAAAACCTTCCAAAAGTGAGAGGTAAACTGAGTACCTCTATCTAAGATACCGGTCAAAGGAACACCTATGCAACTTTACCAACTCTCAAAGATAGAGTTTAGCATAGTCCTCAGCTTAGTACAAATTATGAACTGGTAAGAAGTGGGATGATTTAGTCATCCTATATACAATGACCCAAATTGATTCATGCTAATGACGTATACAAGGTAATCCTGTCACAAAATCTATGTTCACCACCTCCCACTTCCATGTGGGGGTGATGAACACCTAAAATGTACCACTAGGCCTCTGGTGCTAAACCTTAACCTGCTGACAATTTGAACACTTATCCACAAACTCCACAGTATATTTCTTTATACCACTCCATAAATAGATTTCCCGCAAATCATAATATATCTTAGTGGCTCCTGGGTACATAGAATATTGCGCATCATGCGCTTTAGATAATATTTGCTGCTTCAGACTATCAACACACAAAACACATAATCTGCCTTAACAACAAAGCACACTATCTCCCCCTTAGGAGAAAACCTCAACCTTCTGATCCCTAACTGCCTCCTTCAACTTGGCCAAAATAGGATTCCTATCTTTCTTTTCTTTCACATCAGCAACCAGTGAAGATTTTAAACCATCCTAAACCCATATAATACCTTTATATGAATCAACCAACCAAATATCTAACCAAGAAAGCTGATGGACCTCACAAACTAACTCCTTCTTATCATCCTAAACATGCGCAACACTTTTCATAGACAACCTACTAAGGGCATCGGCCACCACATTAGCCTTACCACGGTGATACAACAAACTTATACCATAGTCTTTCAACAATTTAATCTACCTTCTCTAACAAATATTCAGGTCTTTCTATATGCATAAACACATCCACATGAACCCTATAAAGATGATGCCTCTAAATCTTTAAGGCAAAGATAACTACTACCAACTCAAGGTCATGGGTCAGGTAATTCTTCTCCTGGGGTTTAAGCTATCTAGAGGCATAGGCTATGACCTTACCCCACAGAATCAATACCAACCAAGACCAAATCTAGAATCATCACAATGGACTACAAACCCATTTGTGCCATCTTGTAAAGTCAAGACTGAAGTAAAAGTGAGTTGAGTTTTCAACTCTTAAAAACTCTTCTCGCAGGAATCTGACCACTGAAATTTGACTTTCTTTTAGGTTAATTGAGACATGGAAGAATAAATAGAAAAAAACCCTTCAAAAAAAGTCTATAGTAACTAGTTAAACCCAAAAAACTCCTGATGTCTGGTAGAAAGATGGGTCTAGACCAGCTTCTTACTGCTATGATCTTTTGAGGAACAACTCAAATGTCATCGTTGAAAATGATGTGACCAAGAAAGGTTACTGATCTTAACCAAAATTAGCACTTGTTAAACTTACAAATAAATAGTGATACTTAAGGGTCTGCAATACAACTCTCAAATAGTCTGCATGATCATTTTCTCTGCAGGAATAGATGAGGATATCATCTATGAAGAGTATGATGAATATGTCTAAGTACTGCTTAAACACCCTGTTCATCAAGTGAATAAAAGTTGTAGGAGTATTTGTTAGCCTGAAAGACATAACAAGGAATTCAAAGTGACCATAATGAGTTCTAAAAGTTATCTTATAGAAGTCACTTTCTCTGACTTTAAGCTAATGATATCCAGATCTGAGGTCTATCTTAGAGAATAGCTTGCACCATGAAGTTGGTTGAACAAGTCATCAATTCTGGGGAAAGGATACTCATTCTTGATTGTGACTTTATTCAACTGAAGATAGTCGATGCAAAATATGTGGGAACCATCTTTCTTGCGCATGAAGAGAGCTAGAGCACCCCATGGTGAAACTCTAGGCCTGATAAAATCTTTATCTAATAGGTTTTTCAACTGATCCTTCAATTCCTTAAGCTCAACTGGAGCCATTCTGTAAGGTAGAATTAAGATAGGTTAGGTATCTGGGATAAGATCTATTCTGAAGTCAATTTCCCTTTTGGGAGGAACTTTAAGAAGATCTTCAGGGAACACTTTTAGGAATTCATTCACTATTGGAACTAACTCAAGACATGGAGTCCCAAAATTTAAGTCCTTACCTCAGAAGATATAGTAAATACAACCCTTAGATATCATCTTTCTTTCCATAAGATAAGAGATAAACTGACTCTTAGGAATTTAAGTACTACCCCTCCACTCAAAAAAGGGCTTATTAGGAAACTAGGAAAATTGTGTTTCTATAATCAACTGAGGCATAGAACGAGTGAAGTCAATCTATGTTGATAATGACATCAAAATCAGTTATCTCTAACTCCACAAGGTTAACTAAAGTAACTTTCTGAGACACTATGATCGGGCAATCTCTATATATATATCTGGCTACTATAAAACTACTCACTGGGGTAGACACTGAGAAAGGATTTACTAATATGTTAGGACTGACACTGAAATCTACAGCCATATAAGGAGTCACAAAGAAAAGTGAAGCTCCGGGTTCTAACAATGCATAAACATAAAGATGGAAAACTTGAAATGTACCCGTAACCATATCAGGGGAATTCTCTTGATCATGCTGAGTCTGGAGAGAATAAAGTTAATTTTGATTATGCCCATTGATGATGGAGACCTATTGAGTTGGGCGACCTACTGAAGCTGATGAAAAGTTGGACAGACCCTATTGAGAAACATCTTTTCCTTTCTAGCCAACCACTGGGATATCCCTGATCTTATGGCCTGGCATGCAATATTAAAGACATATATCACTGCCTACACTACACTTTCCCTAATGATTCTTACTATATTTACAGCAAATAAAATTGGTACGATTACTATTTACACTACCCTGGGACTTAGAGCCTGGTGCTCTATCCCAAATGTCCTGCCTAAACTTAGTCACTAGCACACTAGCTGAAGATGGGGCTAGAGCTAAAAAAATTTGGTAGAATTGAGAATGATTTCCACCATCATACCTCTACTGGGAGAAGTGGAAGCTACTTGTTCTATCCATCTTAATCTCTCTTTCTTTCTCATTGAGATTCTCCTCCTCAATCTGTTGAGTATGAACCACCATCCTAGAAAGGCCCATCTCACTAATCAACATGGTCGTTCTACACTCTTTGACTACACTATCTGACATACCAAACATAAACTTGCTCATTTTAGCCCTAGAATCAGCCACCATTGTCAGAGCCTACCTCACTAATAAGTGAATTTTAAGTGAGTACTCTTTTACACTCAGGTTACCTTGTTTTAAATTGATGAACTCCTGAACATTATTCTTCCTCAACTCTAATGGAAAGAACCTATCTAAGAAAGTTGTGGAAAATTCTTCTCACTCTATAGGTCCTACCTCAGTACTTCTATCCTCTTTCTACTATTTGAACTAAGTATAAGCCACTCCTTTCTATTGGTAAGCAGCTAAATCAACACTCTCGCTAGAAGTAACACCCATAACGTCTGTTACTTTTAATACACCATCCAGTAACTCTTGTAGATCCTCTTCAGACTTGGATGCAAAAAATAATGAGGGATTCATCTGACTAAAGTATCAGATCCTAGCTGTTGTTGTGCCCACTATTAGATTAGCTAGGGCAATAACTTGCTAGTTATTCTGAGAAGCCACAGAATGAGCCAAAGCAGTGAAAGCAGCCTTGAATTTGGTATGGGAAACATGTTCTTTTAAGGGATCTTCCTGAACAGGTGGTGTAGGCTGATTCCTATTTCTTCTTTTATTGTTTATTTTGTTAGATATTTTATGTAAATTGATGAATAAAGGGTTAGAAAAAGTGAAATTTAATAGAACTCATGCTTTTTCGCATGATATGAAAACTGAAAGAAGAGTCACTTTCCAAAAATATCTCATAGCCTCTTGAACATAAGTGTGGTGTGCTTTATACCTATGTATAAGACTTTTCTCAATGCAGCTTTCAGACACCCTAGGACACTTTAAAACCTTAGGCTTTGATACCAAGTTTAGTCATGACCTGAGGCTACCCCCTAGTTGTGACACATTATTAAGTCGACAAGTGACCCCAAACTAACGCATGATCTATGAAATACCCTGGATTTAGGCCTTGAAAATTTCTTGATCTTTGGGATCAGTGCCTTAGTTATGACTGGACCCCCGGATTCATAGGGTGTCTTAATGTCTCGTTGGAATGAGTAGCACCCAAACTAGTAAGTTTGAGGCTTAATTCTACTTTGAGTATAAGTGGCCCACTAAGAGCCATAAGGATATGTCATGAGTCATTTGATGAAATAGTAGGGTGTCTAGTGTAAGTCCTAAATTTTGTTCTATGTTGGCTACAACTGGACCCTACGAGTTGTAGGGTCTCATTACGAATAGGTTGGTCGAGTCATAAGGTCGACAGTGTATTGGGTTCTTAGTCACTGTCTTGGTTATGACTCATAGTGAAGAGTCATATGATGTGGTTAAGAGTCAAGGAGTCAACTTATGGTCAAAGGCGACACTTTTTCATCTTTTAAGTTAAGGACACTCTAGATATTTCCCACTTTAACCCCTTGGAACCTATGACTTACAGCCTTTCTTGGTACTTTATTAACATATCATTCCCAATAAAACACTTCTAAATTCTCTCTCAAACTCTCCATTCAAGTTAAGGCTAGGGTTTTAAGAGGTTGATCAATTAGGGCTCTCAAGGGTGGTTTTTCTCCGTACATCTTACTATTTCAGGTATGTTACTCTTCCTCCATTGTTAATTTTTCAAAGCGTGTTAAAGCAGCTAGGGAGGTTTGAGTCCCTTTTATTGTTATTTCATGATTTTAGAGGGATAAGTCCCTTGTAAATCATTATATGATCAGGTGCTTAAGTTACCTTGGTATATGTTGGAGGGTTCGAGTCCCCTATGTGAATATATATGAGATTATTCTCTGATTCATGTGGCTACAAGAACTGAGGCCCAACCAGAGGGTGAGAGATGGGGCCCATATATCCCATGGGTACTATTATATGATGGTTGAACTACATAATCCAGGCTAAAGTCTTGAAAAGCATGTTAAGCCTTGTTCTCTATCCCGACATGTGATATATATATATATATATATTTGTGTATGCATTTAATTATGTGTGTTGGCTTTTGAATGATTTTAAATTGTTGATCATATCATTATGTTATCCTTATCCCCAAGTTACATGCTAGTGTTCACCCTGCTATCATCTTAGGATGTTGTATCCCTATGCGATATAGGAATTAGTCATACTTTTGCTCCACTTGCTCAATGACTAGGTAATTCAGGGATAGCTTTTGAGTCAGACTGAAGTGGTGAGCTTCTGTACTTCGAAGGACTCCATTTCATGCTATATATTTTTGTATGACTTTAGGATTCCTTTGGTCTTGTTTTTGGCTATGGTCAGTGGCATGTCCCTATTGGATATTTTATGGTTTTGATTAGAGGCTTTGTTGGACTACTGTGAGCATGGGCAGCGTCGGTATTGGTTTTGGGAGTGGTATTGGTATTGGCATTGATACTGGTATCAGTTGGTTTTGGTTATAAACTTATTTTAATGTCTTTAAATTGATATTATCTTATATTGTTATAGGCTCAAAATTTAGCCGACCTTGGGTATGGTGTATTTGGTTTGGTTAGGTACTGGGGGTAATCTCCGATCCACGTGGGACTTGAGATACCCATCATGGTCAGGCCCATGTTTAGGTTGTGACAATCTGGTACCTTCTGTTAGCACTGATTAAAATAATACTAAGACATCATGAGTGGAAGATAAACTAACCAAATACTGTCAAGATGTATCACTGAAAACAATATTTAATATATTTGAAAACTAATAATAAAACTGAAAACAAGTCTAAATATCTAAATATTTGAAAGCTCTTAGGACATGAGGAGTTGATGGGACAAGACCCTAACTAACTTTGACTTACTGAAATGAAGAAAATACTAAAAATAACTGTAAAAACTTGTCCTCGATGGATGAGGACTCACCATAACTATTGTAGAATGGTACTAAGCTGACTAAGGGTGATCGGGGAACTAAGCGTCTAAATCTATATTGTGAAATCAATATAGCGTAAGAGATAGTATGTGTTCTATACTTTAAATGAATTGGTACGTAAGAAAGGGACTAACTGAAATGCATATGGATACTGAACATGAAAAAAAATAATGAATGCAAGACCAAGTATAAATATGTACTGAAATAATCTGTAAAGCTGAGTAACTAAATAACTAATAAGTTGAACACTTGGTCATGCAAACCTGAGTTGATATAATTTGTATACTAGATTAAAACTATGGGGGATATCATGTAACCAAAATTTCGTAATCTGAGCTAATCAGAGTCAAACTTATAAGCTCACCTGAAGGGTGTCAGTACCTTGCCACGGGTACTGATACTGACTATGTGGATTTACTAAACTGGTGTCCTGAAGGACTAGGGTGTCACCCTCTACTAGTAAGTGCCCCTAAGAGAGTGTCAACCCTCAAATACCAGGAAGACTTATTAAAACCTATGATGGCTATGTAGTTCTGAAAATCAGGGACTGCTACTAAAGTCACAGCTTTAACTAGCAGGTAAGCCCCCATCCCTGGGTTCATTAGGTGCTAAATCCTACTCCCAATTGAACTGATGTTGGTTCTAATTAAAGTTAACTGTACATTAGAACTGATAAGTGCTCAACATAACTAGAATAATCTAAATATGATGATAAAATCATGATCTGATTGACTTGTTACTTGAAAATGAAAACAAATATAAGCAAATAGGTATCGGGTGTTCATAACCCTATGGCACTGAATAAAGATATTTTAAACACAATGATAGCATCAAATCCTTGTAAGGAAATTCATGATTCGCAGACCCAAAACATAGTACATCTCACTAAACTGGTAAAATCCATGAATTTGAATATGAGGATGGCTTAATCTTGCGAGGACAACATGCTCATGTGGTTTAATTCATACTTGATAAATCAACATGTATCACTGAACATAATATGGATGACTAAGATTGTAAGGCATGTAACAGTAAAATTCATATTCAAAACTATTAAAGGAGCAAGTAAATTCAAGCTTAACATTGAAATTTTCATAAGAGAAAAAAAGGTTTACACTTGAATAAAAGGGATTTTTGGGACTCAATGGGTGGAAAAAAACTGTTGATGAATACCCCACATACCTGAGTACTTGAATTCTTGAAAAGAACTTGGAATTGAAGCCTTGAATGATTAAATCCTTAGGAGAAACTTTAAATTTGTGTTATTGGGAATGGGGATGATTTTTACGTAGGTTACTGATAAGGAATGGGGTAAATAATGCCTATCTTGTGGTTTTAATTTATCCATTGGATGATTTAGGAGAGGGGAAAAAGACTAAAATGCCCCTTAGACTTTAATAAAAAAGTAGGAAAAACCAATCTCCATGGCACGAAGCCTATTGCAGAGACTAGCCTCTATGACACTGCGTGTATCACCGAGGCTAACCTCCATGACACACTGTGTAACACAGAGGTCCAGCCTCCATGACACACCCAAATCACGGAGGCATTCTGCCTCTGTTGTCCAAAAACACCACGAACCTATTCCAAAAATTACAAACCTCTCTTAAACAACCCTTATGACTTCCCTAAACATATTTCAACGCAAAAACCAATGTTTCAGACTCAGGAAGATAAAAAATAAATGTTCACATTCTTGATGTCTTAAAATGGCTAAGTCCTTGTACTTGGTGTAAAATAAATTCCTTGGACTCACTTAAACATGTAACTAATAGTTAGAACTTGACTAGGATCTTGCAGGGTTTTATAATGTTGTTTAGCAGTAGCATGTACTATGACATCCTCTTGAAAATCCAAAATTATCAATGCTTATCACAAACATACAAACAAAATAAAATAGAAAATATATACATAAAGCTATACAGCAGATGGGTAATCTATTGTATAACTTTAACCCATTTATTGTAATAGATACATAAAGTAATGCAGCAGATGGGTAATCTACTGCAACGGATACATAAAGTGATGCAGCATATGAGAAATCTATTAAAACAAATACAAAAAGTGATGTAGCAGATAGGTAATCTATTGCAATAGATATACCATTTGTTGCAACAGATACTAAACTTATCTATGGAGTTATTAACATATTTTCCAGCTACTGCAAGCTATATAGCAGATGGTTGCAAAAAATTATCCATCTATTGCAACAGGTATGTAATCTATTGCGATAGATGGGGTATCTGTTGTTACAATATGTAGTATGTTGGAACAGATGATAAATAATCACTTTTTTAGCTAATGCTTCTCTCTTTTGGCCCTTGTACATTGCTCAATAGTGCAAGAAATAGGAGTTGTAATTTTTTTGTATTTGATAATACCTTGAAAATTGTTTTCTTTCTCCTCTTAACCTCTAATTGAGTGAATGAATCTAAAATCCTCTTTGATGGAATGACACCCCTATTAGATATCAATTTCTTTATAGCAGCAGATAATTCATTAATAGCATTAATCACTCCATAATATTTTACTTTGCACTCTTGACATTTGCATGCACAAAATAAGCTTGGAGGGTCAAGATCTCCAAATGATTGGCTACCCTTTCTATGTGAGAAATTTATAGTATGTCAATTTAAAAGAGTATATCGACCACCAAAATCAGTAAAATTAGTATGATCATAATCATGATCATTTCTTATTTAAAAAATTACAAGAGTAGCATCAACCAACTTATCAACACTACCAACCCAACAACAGTACCATTACCACTACCACTACCAACAGCAACTCTATCACTACCACTATCACCAACAATAACACTATAACCACTAGTAGCACTATCAACAATGGTACTTTTCTTTTGATGGTTGTTGCTCCAACCAATTTTTTTTTATTCTATCAATTACCTTAGGATCCAATAAAGTTTGCACATATCGTAAAATAACAAAAAATGACATCTTCAACTCTCGATTAGTCGAAAAAAGCCACGGATGCACAATATAAAATCAATTAGTACATTTATTAGAATGATGATTAAATTATTTAAATAAATCATTAATTAAAATAAAAACTCAATTAAAATAAGACTTACTACTTCCTCAAATGGTTTCAAAGATCAAAAAAAATCTTTTTTTATCATTTTTGGCCGACCACCATATCAGGATTCTTGGACATGAAACTTCTTCTTGGTAGTTTAATTATTGTCTAAGATAAGGAATGACTTCAAATGCCCAAGCCTATAAAAATTATGCCAAAAATCAAAAGCATCATTGATGATAGGCGAATTTACACGCCTATATCAATATATTTTGCCCATATTTTAGCCTAGTTTTGAGAACAAATTATATATTTCATGCACTTTTAGTCCTTTTTCCTGTAAATGAGCTAATGAACATGATTAGGAAAGTTTCAGGTATAAATGATGCAAAATACAGCATTTTATGGCTTACTTGACGCAAAAGAAAGCTCACAAAGGAAGGGAAGGAAGTCTACACGCCTAAGGACCAAATCTGCTGCATGGAAAATCTGTCCCGGGCTAAAACAGCATTTCTGAAGACTTTGGGGACTTATAGACACAAAGCTGGATTTTTACAAAGATACATTAACCTAATACAATTAGGTTATGTATTTCACTATTCTATTTGGATTATGATATTGTAACCTTACCCTAGTACATTTGGGTCAAGGATTTCATTAGCTTAGTAGGAGTAGGATAGGAGTATTATAAATACCCTATCATGTTAGAGATTTTTATTCATTCTTCACTTAATTCAATAATTAATTTTCTGCCATCCCTCTCATCTTCCACCACAAACACTTCTAATATACTCTTCTATTCTTAAATTCCACAACAAGAGAATCGTTACTTGCTAGGGAATCACCAAAACCACACGCCTATCACCTACTTCTCACGCCATCAACCATGCAAATCGTGATATCCTTCGCATTCATGGGTAACTAAACCTCTTAGTTGGGGTTATGGAAGCCGAATGAGTTACTATCTATTGATGTGAGTTTGTGAGTTCAAGACACGTATATTGCTTATATCATTGTTCTCTTCATCTTAATCTACATTCTTTGCGGTTGCAAACGCAAGAATACGCCAGTCTAACAGTTTACTTGTTCGCGAGAAAGGTTATTTGGCTGGAAAAGAGATAATGTCAAGGTAGTAGGACACCCTTTCCTATTAAAAAGCTAGTGCCGTAACTGGACTAACCTCTTGGAGAATTCGTACCGTTAGACACACTTTAAGCTCGCGAGAGTTAAAGTGAAATAGTCCTTGTTTAGGTCGCGAGACGCTTGGATTTACCATCGACTACAATTCTCTGTAAGCAATTGCATGTCAAGACTCTACACACTCATAGCCGATAGAGACGTATACCTCAGAAGGTGGACATAACCCCAACGCTTCAATTCTCATTGTTTCACAACCTACGAAATACTCTCTTTTTACTTTGCTATTTTCATCTTTTATTTCATTACTTTGGTTACATATTACAATTCCCCCCTTCTTACGAGACTTGCACCAAAAGTCTATTAATTTTGCTTACTTGTTGACCAAGCTATTCCCTGTAGGATCGACACCCAACCCAGGTTGGGTTCTATATTTGCTAACGACCGCTTTACACTCCCACGAGAGTTGTAGATTGAGCGTTATCAATCATTCAATAAAAAATAAATAAAACATAAAAAGAAATATTTACCATGAAAACCTATGAAAGCCATATAAGTTGATTGTCTTTGGCATTAAAGAAGTCAACAAATATTTAACAGTCATTTTAAAGATTTCATGACACCAAGGATAGTTGTTAAATGCCTAAATATCCTCGGAGATATTTATTAAATCAAGTGGTATGTTGTTGCAAATGTCTCTCGCCCAAAGAATATTACGTACAAACCAAACCAAAAACAATGATTACTTCTGCTTCTTTGAAAGTCTTTTACCTTTCAACTCTTCTATTAAATTTATTTAGTTGAAGCTTATACCAACAAGGAACAAAAAGTCATCACCATCACTTGACTTGCCTTTTGGTGTGCGAGGTATTATTTGTGTTATAATAAGTATAGGTTGAGAAGGAGGATAACATTTTAGTTAAGTAACTATGGAAAACACCTTCCAACCAACATTTGAGAAGACCATACACCATGGTCATTTGGAAATGAGCATTTTTGTCCTCCGATAAATCAAGATATTGCCCAAAGCATCTGTCCGTAAAATAAGCATCTAACTTTCATTCTTGGAGTATTTTTTTGAAGGTATCAAAAGATTTTCCCATGGCTGACTTTACCACACAATCTTCAGTTAAATTTATTGCATCATCACACTATATTCTTACAGAAAAAAACAATCAATATTGAAGGTTTAGACAAACTCTTTAGTGAAAGGTCTAATAGGATCAATATTAGCAATTGGATCATTTTGACTTTTTGAACTAATTCAACATCTCTTTTGAAGATTTTGTAATGACCTAAAATTTGGAAGAAATATGTGAAATATGTGTGTTTGTATGATTTGACTATTTTAGCCCTCTTCGTAGTTAGATTATGGTATTCTGAAGTGTGGGGTTGATTGGCACGGTTCCTAATGCATTTTGGTACTATTTTTGGGATATTACAATTTTGGAAGACTTCAAGAGCCTGATTATGAACTTCTATGGTTATATGTAAGCTACGCGACATGTGGGTGAATGATATACACTAGCAGATCCGAGACATTAATTTTAGGGTAGTAACATATTTGGTCTGGTTCTGTGGCTTTTAAATCTCATTTCGACCCTTAGTTTAGAAAATTGTGATTTTAGGTTTCGGGGGACAACTTTTTGAAAACAATGTCTTTTTGAAAATATGATATCGCTATTAAGTTTGGAGCATCGAATTTAGTGTGGTTACATAGTTCGTTTGCATAAATTGGATTCAGAATGAATCCCGAGGCATTAATGGAAACATGGAAAACTTCCAAGTTCAACTGGTTTTCTGGTGTATGTGCAATTGCATAAGAGGGTACTACGATCACAACAGGTATACAGAGATAGAAATTTCACAAAATAGGGTGGTGATCACCATATCTCCTTCTGAACCAGTGTGTGCGATCGCACCCCTAGAAGTGCAATAGCACTACCTGATGACCTGGACTGGGTATAAATTAAGTCTTTTCCATGAATTTTACTCATTATCGAGCTTTCCTCCTGAGATTTAAATCCTAAAATAGTATGAGAGATTAAAAGTGAAGGTTGTGTGTACTTAGGAAGATAGATTAACATCCATTTTTCAATTCTCTTATAGATTTAAGGTAAGAATTCACACTTTTTTAAGTTTGATCTAAATTATTTTTCAAAACTCCAAAACCTTATCACCAGATTTAAACCCTCACTTTTACTTTTTTATTAGAATAATGTTTCTAATCCTATAATTACTAGTTTTACTTGATTAACCTTCAAAAACAATTTTGATTCTTGATTTCAAGGTGGATTGCGAAGGCTATACCCGGTAAAGTCTAAAAATAGTTTTTATTCAATTTTAACCTTTTTTTTAACTCGATTTGATTAGGGTATTCAACTATAGGTTCCTAAAATCATGAGAAACACATTTTTGAAGTAATGTTCTAATTTTGACTATCTTTTATGAAAACCCATTCTGAAGGTCCATTTTGATCCCGAACTAAAAGACAATAATATGAGTATTGTTGTCTTTGTTTTGACGTGTATATTCTAAATTTTTGGTTTTAGTTAATTTTGGGATTGTTTGTAAGAAGTAAGGTAGTGGGTTCAAGTGTAGTAGACCAGTTACAGTCTTCGAGGTAGGTTATGGCTTAACTCTTCAGACTAGGCTAGGTAGTTAATTTGTATACAAAATTCATGTTAAGGGGATGGGAACTAATCATAAAATTGGCTACCTTAATATGTTGAGCCCATAAGGGGGCCTATATGTGATATAATTGTTGGTTTTGAGATAATATGTGATATGTGAGTCCGTGTGGGGTCTCATTAGATGTTGATAACTAGAAATACATGTGAATAATTATGTTATATTGTTTAAATGCATTTTCTGGTACCATTGGTGTATTGTGTTAAACTCATACTTTATTGCCATGTGAATCATGTAGAATTTTATGGATGGTGGAAATAATGAGTGGATGTTGACTCACGTAGTTGTGGAATATATCATTGTGGTCGAATGTGGAAGCACATTATGTGATTGGTTATGTAAATATTCATTGTGATTGGTTGTGAGCACTGCATGCTCATGTCATACTCATTCATGAAATAAATGGTACAACATTTGAGAAATACTGGCAACACCTTTTTATAACAGAAAGATATGACTTCTAATAAAACCCTCCTCGAGAGATGTGTCATAAAGGATATATGGATATATATATATACATACATATATATATATATGTATTGTATATGGGTTGGTGAACCCCTCTTGGGTCCCACTTTGAAAGGCTTGCTTCTATCGGCGTATACGGAGGTTGTGCGACAACATCATGCATAACCACCACCACCATCATCATCATCATATTACACATTGCATTTGCTTTATTATTTTATGTTGTGAGTGAATTTCCATCTTGACTTGTCATATATCTACTTATTCTTTCTTCCATTATTGTACTTGATGATCTTGTAATTCATGTTCTCCCTATGTTTCTATTTGTATGGGATATGATGCATACTTGTGTCCTACTTGATTATATTATTGCAATATATGTGATATATTAGAACTTCTAGTGCAAGCGGTGTAAGCCACCATGGTGGGATATTTTTTAATCATACAGAACGTGCCCTTTATGTGTATTTTGTATATTTAATTATTTGCGTTGCTCGATCGGCCTGTGATACCTACTGAGTACAACTGAATCGTACTCATGTATAATTCCCCATTTTGGTGTAGATCCTAGTTTGAGTACAGCTCAGCTTGGTTGATTCGGGCAATCTTTGGCACTTTTCAAGGTAGTGGTTGACATTCAGGCATTTGGATGTCTTCTACTATCTTTCTCTATCATCAGACTATGTCTTTACTAGTTTTCAGAGCTAGAGTTATATCTATTATATTTTCTTATGTATTTTTTTGGATTTGAGTTGTACTAGATACATTTTTACACTATTGATATCATGTTTAGGAGTTATGGTTGTGCTGTTGATTATATTTTTTCTACATTTATTATACTTATGTGGTTTGACTTTATTCTAGAAGCCTTACTCGAAAGGTATTGCTATCTTTTTCCTTTTGTGTATCGATTTGAGTGATAGGATTACTCGTCAACTTTCACCATAATGAGTACCATCGTGACACTTGGATTTTGAGTCATGGAAAATTGATATTAGAGCATCCAGGTTTTCATTAGTCACAGTGGTGTAGTAACAAGATGTCTAATAGAGTCCCGTAGATCGGTACATAGATGTTTTTATCTATTTTTAAGAAGCTCTAGAAAGTCTTTAGGGAATTTTTCTTATTTTCTTCCTTACCATGCAAAGTTCTTTCACACCTTGTGTTCTTAGTAATGTTTCACTCTTTATGCATAAATGGTGTTGACTAGGTTTCATGAGGTCAGAGATACAGAGCCTATTTGGGGAAAGAAAGCTTAGTTGAGAGGATGTGCCTTGAGTTATGGATAGACTTAAGGGAGTGAATAGGCTCATGGATCAGCCCTGTCTAGGAGAAGTCTAAGGGACTCTCCACTAAGCCTCAGGTTGAGCATGCTGGAGGTGCAAGTTTACTTCCAGTTTCACAGAGTTTGTCTGCCCCAATCTTGGAGGGGTTGTTGGTGCGATTGTTGACCCATTTAGAGGGTTCTCCTTTTGTTATACCGGGTGTTCCTCCATTCCAAGTGTGGATCCTCCTATTTCACCAGGATCAGGAGTCCAGCCTTCATCTATATTACCTCCATAGATGGGATCTCAGCCTGCTAGATTCATCATGCGTCCCTTTGCTACAAGTATTGTTATCTAGTATTAGAAGAGGTTTGAGAGATTTACTCATTTGGGTCCTCCTAGATTCAGTGGTTCTATGGATGAGGATGCTTATGAGTTCTTGATTAATTATCGTGACAAGTTGCATAAATTGGATTCTCTTGAGTCATATGGAATGGCTTATACAACCTATCAGTTGAGAGATATTGCTAGAGATTGGTAGAGATTGATTGTTGGTTTTACACCTCTTGATTCTCATGAGATAATATGGGATTAATTTGCCGAGATTTATGCCTTACAGACTGAGAGATCAAATGTGTGATAATTTTGATCTCCTAGAGCAGGGCTCCATGATTATAGTTAAGTATGAGGCACGTTTCCATGTCATGTTTAGATATTGTTATACTAGTATTTCCACCGAGCTATAGAGATTCAAAAGTTTATGAAGGGTTTGTATGTCTTTCCTCAGTTGGTGTCATCTCAAATGGTTGTATTTAGAGAATCTTTTTAGAGTATAGTAGACTATGCTAAGATAACCGATGGCATTTTACAGGCATCTCAAGGAGGTGCCAAGAAGGTGCACCATTTTAGTGAGTTCAGAGTTCAGGCTCCTCGTGGTAGAAATTTTAGAGGTTTTTATAGATACCATAGTAGTCTAGTGTAGGCGACTTTATAGAGTTCAGTGGTTGATCTTCTAGTTCAGTAGTTTAGGGTGGTTATCTGGGCCTAGTTTCACCTTTTCATATTGAGTTCGGTCGTGGAGTTTGCTTTATGTGTGTTGAGACTGTCCATGTGACCAAGAACTGTCCCCATTATGTGTTTAAAGATACTCCAATTTCAGTTGTGAGAGGTAGAGGTGTTACTATCGATTTGAGAAGCAGAGGTAGTGGTAGTCGTAGGGCTACTCAGCCAGTTAGTGGACGTGCTCAGTGTTATACAATACTCACCAGGCCAGAGGTGGAGGCTTCAAATTTTTTGATCATAGGTATTATCCCCATTTATTTCAGATCTACATCTGTATTATTTGATACTGGATCGACTTTCTCCTATGTGTCTGTATATTTTTCTTTGGGTTTTGATTATGTTAGTAAGCCTCTTGCTATGCCTATTTATGTATCTACCCCAGTAAGTAATTCCTTAGTGGTGGATCGAGTACACCGATCTTACGTTGTGACTTTCTATAGGTGTGAGACTTAGGTAGATTTGCTTATGATAGATATGGTTGATTTTGATTGGTTGGATCCTTGTCATGTGGTTTTAGATTATTTTACTAAGACCATGACTGTAGCTTCGATGGGTGTGCCAAGGATAGCTTGAAGGGTGCACTTCATTTAGGGCCTAAGAGTATTATATCTTATGTTCAAGCTCATAGATTAGTTGAGAAGGGATGTTTATCTTATCTGGCTTATATTTGTGATACGTGTGTTTCTTCACATCCTTCTTTAGATTCTATTCGTATTATTTGTGAATTCATGAATGTGTTTTCTACTAATTTGCTCGGTATGCCTCCGAATCATGATATTAATTTTACAATTGATACTGAGCCAGGAACCAAGCCCATTTCTATTCCTCCTTATAGGATGACCCTAGTCGAGTTGAAAAAATTAAAAGATCAGCTATAAGATTTGTTGGATACGGTATTTATCTGACCTAGTAATCGCCTTGGAGTGCATTGTCTTCTTTGTAAAGAAGAAGGATGGGTTTATGCACATGTGTATTAATTATCGATAGTTGAATAAAGTGAAAATTAAGAATAAGTATCCTATTCCTTATATTGTTGATTTATTTAATCAGCTTCAGGGTGTTATGGTGTTTTCAAAAATTGATTTTAGGATCGGGTATCACCAGTTGAGGATTAGAGCTTTGGATATTCCGAATATAGCTTTTCGAATTCGATATAGTCATTATGAGTTCATGGTCATGTCCTTTAGGTTGACCAATGCCCTTGCCGTATTCATGGAGTTGATGAATCAGGTATTTTCACCTTATCTCGACTCTTTTGTTATTGTATTTATAGATGATATCTTGGTTTATTCTAAGAGTGAGGTTAATTATAAGGAGTATTTGCGACTTGTGCTTCACAGATTAAGAGGTGAGAAGTTTATGCCAAGTTCTCCAAGGGTGAGTTTTGGTTGGAGGTTGTTTCTTTCTTGTGTTATGTGATGACTAAGGAGGATATTATGGTTGATCCAGTCAAGATTACAGTAGTTCGTGATAGGTCAAGACCTACTTGTCACACCAAGATTTACAGTTTTATTGGCTTGACAGGTTATTAGCGGCGTTTTATTGGGGGTTTCTCATCCATTGCAGCTCCTTTGACTAAGTTGACTCAGAAAAAAATTCCTTTTAGTGGTTCGGTGCTTTTGAGGTGAGCTTTCAAAATCTCAAGGATTTGTTGACTTTATCTCCTATCATTACTTTGCCTAAGGAGAGCATGGGTTTCACAATATTTTGTGATATTTCGGGTGTTGATTTGGGTATTGTGTTGATGCATAAGGGTAAGGTGATTGCACATTCTTCCCGTCAGTTGAAGCCCCATGAAAAAAACTACCCTACCCAAGATGAAGAGTCGTGCGTGGTTGTGTTTACTTTGAAGTTTTGGAGGCACTATCTATATGGAGTTTATTGGGAGATTTTCTCGGATTATCATAGCTTTCAGTACTTCTTCACCCAACAAATCTCAACATGAGGCAGCGTTGTTGGCTTGAGTTGCTTAAACATTATGACTTGACTATTCTCCATCATCCGGGCGAGGCTAATATGGTTGTGGATGCCTTGAGCTGGAAGTCGACTAGCATGGGTAGTTTGGCACATCTTTAGACCCAGGAGAGGCCCTTGGCCTTGGAGGTTCAGTCTTTTGCTAACAAGATGGTTAGGCTTGATATTTTGACACCTGGGTGTGTTTTGGCATTTGTAGAGCCTAGGTCTTCTTTGATGAATAGATTCAAGCTCATTAGTTTGATGATGTGGTATGGAGATCGACCTGATATAAGGTGTTAAGTGGTGATGCTAAGGAAGCCTCACTTAAATTGGATGGTGTTTTGAGGATTGGAGGCCAAGTTTGTATGTCAAAAGCGGGTGATCAGATCAGATTGGTTTTGGAGGAGGCCCATTGTTCCAGTATTTTATCCACCCGGGAGTGACTAAAATATAGTGTAATTTAAGGCAGCATATTAGTGGGGTAGTATAAGGAAGGAAGTAGCAGATTTTGTAGCCTGTTGCCTTTGTTATCAGTAGGTAAAGGGTGAGAATTTGAGACCAGGTGGATTATTTCAGAGGTTACCCATTCCTGATTAGAAATGGGAGCGGATTACTATGGATTTTATAACTGGGTTTCCTTGTACTTCCCATGGATCTAATACTATTTGGGTTATCATAGATTGATTAACCATGTCTGTGCGTTTCCTTCCGAGGAAGGTGTCCTTTAGTGCAGAGAATTTAGTCGGTATTTATATTTGAGAGATTGTGTGACTTCATGGGGTGTTGGTGTCTATCATTTTAGATCAAGATTCTATGTTCACGTCGCACTTTTAGAAGACTTTTCAGGATGAGTTGGTCACACGAGTTGATCTTAGTATAGTGTATCACCCCTAGATTGATGGTCAGTCGGAGTGGACTATCCAGGTTTTAGAAGATATGTTATGTGCTTGAGTGATGGATTTTGGTGTCCAGTAGGAGCAACACTTGGCTCTAGCCGAGTTTGCTTATAATAACAGCTACCAAGTTATGGCTTCTTTTGAGGCTTTGTATGGTAAGAATTGTCACTCTTTAGTTGGTTGGATTGATATTTCTAAGGTTAGACATCGAGGTACGGACTTGCTTTATGAGTCTTTGGATAGGGTTTGGGTCATTCAGGATAGACTTCAATTGGCTTAGAGTAGTGATGATAGGCGAAATTACGCGCCTATATCAATATA
Organism: Capsicum baccatum var. pendulum; assembly: GCA_030864225.1. Classification (NCBI taxonomy): domain Eukaryota; kingdom Viridiplantae; phylum Streptophyta; class Magnoliopsida; order Solanales; family Solanaceae; genus Capsicum; species Capsicum baccatum. Next base: position 26,543,450 of record CM061558.1, on the reverse strand, counting down.
TTTTGCCCATATTTTAGCCTAGTTTTGAGAACAAATTATATATTTCATGCACTTTTAGTCCTTTTTTCTATAAATGAGCTAACGAACATGATTATTAAAGTTTCAGGTATAAATGATGCAAAATACAGCATTTTATGGCTTACTTGACGCAAAAGAAAGCTCACAAAGGAAGGGAAGGAAGTCTACACGCCTAAGGACCAAAACTGCTGCATGGAAAATCTGTCCCGGGCTAAAACAACATTTCTGAAGACTTTGGGGACTTACAGACACAAATCTGGATTTTGACAATGATACATTAACCTAGTACAATTGGGTTATGTATTTCATTAGTTTATTTGGATTAGGAGAATGTTACATTAACCTAGTACAAATGGGTTAAGTATTTCCTTAGTTTAGTAGGATTTGGTTATTTATTTCATTAGCATAGTAGGAGTAGGATAGGAGTATTATAAATACCCTATCATGCTAGAGATTTTTAATTAACTCCTCCCTTAGTGGAGAGATACATTCATCCCTCACCACAATACATTCTTCCATCCCTCTCTTCTTCCACCACAACAATTCTACAACTCTTCTAATCTTTCCATTAATATTATTTTCTTCTACTCTTCTATTCTTAATTTCCGCAACAAGAGAAACGTTACCTTGCTAAGGAATTCACGCCTCACGCCTACCACTTGTGCTACACGAAAATCATCAATCTCGTGATATAATAACAATGTCAATCGTGATGTCCTTCGCATTCATGGGTAACTAAACTTCTCTGTTGGGGTTATGGAAGCCGAATGAGTTACTATCTATTGCTATGAGTTTGTGAGTTCGAGACACGTATATTGCTTATATCATTATTCTCTTCATCTTAATCCACATTCTTTGCGGTTGCAAATGCAAGAATACGCCAGTCTAACATTTAACTTGTTCGAGAGAAAGGTTATTTGTCTGGAAAAGAGATAATGTCAAGGTAGTCGGACACCCTTTCCTATTAAAAAGCTAGTGCCATAACTGGACTACCCTCTTGGAGAATTCGTACCGTTAGACACGCTTTAAGCTCGAGAGAGTTAAAGTGAAATAGTCCTTGTTTAGGTCGAGAGACGCTTGGATTTACCATCGAATACAATTCTCTATAAGCAATTGCATGTCAGAATTCTACACACTCATAGCCAATAGAGACGTATACCTCAGAAGGTGGACATAACCCCAACGCTTCAATTCTCATTGTTTACAACCAACGTAACAATCTTTCTCTTTTTTTCAGCTTTTGTTTACATTACTTGCATGACAAGACTCCCCCCTTCTTACGAGACTTGCACCAAAAGTTTAGTAATTTTACTTACTTGTTGGCCAAGCTATTCCCTGTGGGATCGACACCCAACCCAGGTTGGGTTCAATATTTGCTAACGACCGCTTTACACTCCTACAAGAGCTGTAGATTGAGCGTTATCAAAAATTGGCGCCGTTGCCGGGGAATACGAGTGTCAATCAAGTTCGTGATAATTACTAGACCCTTTGGTCAAAGATTCTCGTACTTTTACGTTTAGTTTTTGTTTTTGTTTATTGCAGGTTTTTACTTTAGTGCATGCTCCATACAACAAGTTCTGGTCAACCGTTATTACCAATCAATCCTGAACCACAACGAATTAGAAGAATGGAAGCACAAGCTGAAATCGACAGGATGGCTGCTCAACACGAGCAAGCAAGATTAGCTGCTCTTGCCGCTGCTCAAGTCCAACAACAAAACATTGATAATCCTGGGCGAGCAACAAATCCTGACGATGAAGATTTAGGTGATGACGAGTTGATAAACCCAAGGCATGTTGCTGAAACTACAACACCTGCCAACAGAAGAGGTCGACAAGCTCGGTATAGGTATGATCGCCAACCTTTGCAGCCAGCTTTCGACGATGATGATGATGATCTTGATGGTGCCGGAGCCACTGGAGCTATAATTCCACCACCATTAGCGCCCGGAGCCAAGTTCAACATCACAAGCACCATGATTCAGTTATTGCAACTCAAGGGATTATTTGGTGGACTAGCAGGCGACGATTCGAATATGCATCTCATCAACTTTATTTCTACATGCAAGTCTTTTGACAATCCTGGTGTTGGTCAGAATGCTATTCGATTACGTCTATTTCCATTGTCTCTGTCTGGGGAGGCAACACTATGGTTGAATGGGCTGACTCCTGATTCAATTACAAATTGGAGGCAATTGAGAGACGCTTTCCAAGAAAGATTCTTTCCGCCATCCAAAAGGGCTCAATTGAGAGATGAAATCAGCAACTTTCGTTAGCTTCCCTCTGAAGCTCTTCATGAAACATGGGAGAGGTTCAAGACAAAGCTAGCGAGATGCCCAAACCATCACATGACTAATGTTCACCTCATGGAGATCTTGTATAGAGCCTTGAATTCAATAACTAAACCAGTGGTAGACAACGCAGCTGGAGGTTCTTTCATGGACCTCACCTTTGGTCAAGCAAGCAATATGCTAGATCGTATGACGAAATAAAGTAGAGCTTGGCATACCAGGGATTCTGTGGTAGCAAGCCCCACTTTATCTATTGGCATGACTGCAGACCAAAGAAGAAGAGAAGAAGAACGTGATCAAGACATGGCGCACATGAAAACACAAGTGGATCTTCTGACAAAGCATTTATTATCAGGGAAGACCGAAAAAGTGAAAGCTGTAGCGCTAAAAGGAAGAGATGAATCTGATTCTGAAGAGGAGGCCAACTACTTGAACAATCAGGGGGGTTTCCGCGGGAATGCCCAAGGAAACCAAGGTCGGAACTATTATGATAAATCTGGAAGCAAAGACCAAGGTAGTTGTAAGAAAAACAATGAAAAGAGTGGTTTGTACGTTCCCCCTGGTAGACATGAAACCACCACATCTAATTCTGGAAGTATGGAAGACATGATGGCTAAGTTATTGAAAGGAGTGGAAGCAACGAGCGCGGGAGTTATGGAGGTGATTAATGATTTGTCCTCCATGAAGCAATTAGTTGATTCTCATTCCACTTCTATCAAGCAAATAGAGCAGCAATTAAGCCAACTTTCAGCAGCATTCAATCAAAGAAAGGCTGGCACCTTACCGAGCGATACGGTGCAAAACCCAAGGAATGATGGGTCATGCATGGCCATCACTACCAGAAGTGGTAAGGTGCTGGAAACTTCAGCAACAGGCAAGCAAGTGGTTGACGAAATTGCGGACATGGACGTTACACCTAGTGACGTTGCAAAAGGAGATGATGCCGCAACAACTACTTCCAACGTCAAGGACGTTACACCTAGTGACGTGCAGCCTGAAAAAAGGGAAAAACGGAAGCAAGAGAAGAAGAAAGCCACGGAGAGAACACTTCCATACCCACCACCACCTTTTCCCCAAAGATTGAAGAAGGTGGCGGATGACACTAAGTTCAGCAAATTTATGACTATGTTAAAGCAGCTGGCCATTAATGTTCCACTGGTAGAGGCACTTGAACAAATGCCTGGGTATGCGAAGTTTATGAAAAATCTTTTGACTAAGAAGAGGACAGCAAGTTATGAGCTTAACGATGATGTGCATCATCAGAAGAAGGCCGACCCCGGAGCTTTCACTATTCCTTGCACCGTCGGATCTTTGAACTTTGCCAAAGCATTATGTGATTTAGGAGCCAGCATCAACTTGATGCCATTATCGATCTACAAGAAGTTGGGGTTAGGAGATCCTACACCAACCAATATGAGGCTTGTCATGGCGGATAGGTCGGTAAAACGACCTGTTAGTATTTTATGCGATGTCTTGGTAAAGGTTTCTTCATTTATCTTCCCAGCAGACTTTGTCATCTTGGATTGTGAAGAAGATTCTGAGGTTCCCATAATCTTGGGGCGCCCTTTCCTTGCGACAGGAAGTGTGCTCATTGATTTGAGAGCTAATGAGCTTTCATTCCGAATAAATGACGAAGTGGTTCGTTTTGATGTTTGCAAATCAATGAAGCAACCCAAAGATCTGAGTGTATTTTCTGTGGCTGATGTTGTCCTTGATGATGAGAAAGAACGACTTGAAGAAGAGAAAATTCTTGATGATCCTTTGGAGGTTTTGCTCATGAAAGGAGAGATTGAGGATGCTGAAATTTCTAAAGAAGCTATTTGTGCTCTATCGGGATTAGGGACCTATCGCTATACTCCCAAGAAGCTGGATCTTGATCTCAAGAATCGACCCACACCACCAGCTAAGCCATCTATTGAAGAACCACCCATGTTAGAATTGAAGGAGCTGCCAAGTCATTTAAAGTACGCATTCCTAGGAAGCAAAAACACTCTTCCAGTCATAGTGGCAGCCGATTTGGGTGAGCAACAACTTGCAGCTCTTATTGCAATCTTACGCAAGCATATTAGAGCCATTGGATGGACCATTGCGGATATTATTGGTATTCCACCTGGGATTTGCACACATAAAATTCAGCTTCAAGAAAAGTGCACACCCACCATTGAACATCAAAGGCGTTTAAACCCACCTATGCAAGAAGTGGTGAAGAAGGAGATTATCAAGTGGTTAGACGCAGGAGTTGTATATCCTATCTCTGATAGCACATGGGTAAGTCCTGTACAATGTGTTCCCAAGAAAGGAGGTATAACGGTGGTCGCAAATGCGAAGAATGAGCTTATTCCACTCAGGCCTGTTACTGGATGGAGAGTATGCATGGACTACCGCAAGCTGAATTCTTGGACACTCAAGGATCATTTCCCCATGCCATTTATGGACCAAATGCTAGATCGATTAGCGGGGAAAGGATGGTTTTGCTTCTTCGATGGTTATTCAGGTTATAATCAGATTTGTATTGCTCCCGAAGACCAAGAGAAGACAACGTTTACATGCCCATATGGTACGTTTTCCTTCAAACGTATGTCATTTGGGTTATGTAACGCACCAGCCACCTTTCAACGTTGTATGATGTCTATTTTCTCTGATATGGTTGAAGACACTTTGGAGGTATTTATGGAAGACTTTTCAGTTGTTGGTGAGTCCTTTGAAGCGTGTTTGGCAAACTTGAGCATGACATTACAAAGATGTGTAGAGTTCAACCTTGTGCTGAATTGGGAGAAATGCCACTTCATGGTAAAAGAAGGAATCGTTCTTGGGCACAAGATCTCCGAAAGAGGAATAAAGGTTGATCGAGCAAAAATTGAGGTTATTGATAAGCTACCACCTCCAATTTCGGTGAAGGGAGTTCGTAGTTTTCTTGGCCATGCTGGGTTCTATCGTAGATTCATCAAAGACTTTTCCAAAATTTCGAGTCCATTGTGCAAACTACTGGAGAAAGATGCAAAATTTGACTTTAATGAAGATTGCTTGAAGGCATTCGAATGCCTTAAAGGAAAACTCATTCAAGCCCCTATCATGGTAGCACCAGATTGGACGCTCCCGTTCGAAGTCATGTGTGATGCTAGTGGTGTAGCCGCTGGTGCTGTTCTTGGACAGAGAAAGGAGAAACTATTTCATCCTATCTACTATGCGAGTAAGGTCCTAAATGAAGCCCAAAGGAACTACACTGTTACTGAACAAGAGCTCCTAGCGGTTGTGTATGCATTTGAGAAGTTTCGTGCCTACCTATTGGGTACTAAGGTGATCGTCCATACAGACCATGCAGCTCTTAGGTATCTAATGACGAAGAAGGATGCAAAACCAAGGTTGATTCGATGGGTATTGCTACTGCAAGAGTTTGATTTTGAGGTCAAAGATAGAAGAGGTTGCGAGAACCAAGTGGCCGATCATCTATCTCGACTTGAGAATGAACATGTGGCGCAACCTGAAATTCAGATTGATGATGCATTCCCTGACGAGGAGATATTAGCAATAACAGTGGAGAAATTACCATGGTATGCTGATTTTGCAAATTTCGTGGTGAGTAATATGCTACCTGCCAATTTATCCTACCATCAAAGAAGGAAGTTTATGCATGACGTTCAGCACTACTATTGGGATGAGCCTTATTTGTTTCGAAGATGCGCGGATGGTATCATTCGACGATGTATATCCCATGAAGAAGTGCCCACTATATTAGAAGCATGCCACACTTCGCAAGTTGGAGGACATCATGCAGGCAATCGAACGGCAAGAAAAGTATTGCAGAGTGGTTATTATTGGCCTTCGATATTCAGAGATGCATACGACTATGTTAGAAGGTGTGACCAATGCCAACGTCAAGGTGCTATTTCAAAACACCATGAAATGCCCCTGTCCAAAATTCTGGAGGTAGAACTCTTTGATGTGTGGGGTATTGATTTCATGGGTCCATTCGTGAATTCGTTTGGAATGAAATACATCTTGGTTGCGGTGGATTATGTTTCGAAATGGGTTGAAGCTGTAGCATTGGCCGACAACGAAGGAAAGCGTGTTGTAGCGTTCTTAAAGAAGAATATCTTCTCTCGCTTTGGAGTACCTCGTACTATCATAAGTGATGGAGGATCTCACTTTTGCAACAAGCTATTCAAATCTGTATTGGCTAAGTATGGTGTCAAGCAACATAAGGTGGCTACGCCTTATCATCCCCAAACTAGTGGACAAGTAGAGGTTTCCAATCGTGAGATCAAGCAAATCCTTGCAAAGACGGCTAATGCTAATAGGAAGGATTGGTCTAGGAAGCTAGATGATGCACTATGGGCGTATAGGACTGCTTTCAAGACACCCATTGGTATGTCACCTTATCAGCTAGTTTATGGGAAGGCTTGTCATCTACCCATTGAGCTCGAGCACAAGGCATTGTGGGCATTGAAGCAATTGAACTTGAATTGGGATGATGTGAAGAATCTGAGGTTGGAGCAGCTGAACGAACTAGATGAATTTCGTCTCCATGCATATGAACGATCGGATTTATATAAAGAGCGGATGAAGAAGTATCATGATCAGCGGATTGTTCGACGAAACTTCCAAAAAGGTGACATGGTACTACTCTTTAACTCCAGATTTAAGCTCTTCCCAGGTAAGTTAAAATCGAAGTGGTCTGGTCCATTTAAAGTCATCCAAGTCAACTCGTCTGGAGTAGTCGAATTGGAAGGCGATAAGGGGGTTGTTTTCAAAGTGAATGGCCAACGTGTTAAGCCTTATATCGGTCCTCTTAACTCGATGAACGACATGGCCATCACTTATCTCGATGAAGTCTAATTAATCGAGATTATTACGTCGAGCCACGACAATAAATAAGGCGCTAGATGGGAGGCAACCCATCGTTTTATCGTTTTATCGTTTTATCGTTTTATCGTTTTATCGTTTTGTCGTTTTGGTACTTGTTTCGTTTTTGATAAATGAAAATCCAAAAATAAGAGTCGGGCCACGACCAAAACTAAGGCGCTTGGTGGGAGGCAACCCATCATACTAATCGTTTTCATTTGTTTTGAGCAAAAATAGGTGCAAGAAGTATTCAACGAGGAGATTGATTTCAGTTGACGATTTGGACGCATTGTATGGTAAAGTTGGTAAGTTAGGAATGGTGATGCACAAGGCTATGGATTGAGCATTTCTCACACCAAAATAGGCTTCGAGGAAGGCTAGGCCTTGGTAAAACCAGGCCACGAACAATGCACAACCTATCCTATAGCCTAAGGTCTCGGAATCTAGTGTGCTATACACTATGCGCCGCCTATTCCTAGGTATGCTTTTGACTATGCGCCGCCCATGCTATGGCATTTGGTCTCAGTATCTCATATGCCATAGACTATGCGGCGCATATGTCTACAAATGCCATAGACTATGCGGCGCATATGTCCCATTATGCTATAGACAATGCGCCGCATATGTCATTGATATGCCGAGCATTATGCGCCGCATATGTGGTATTTTTGTCTCCGAAACCGATTGTAAATGGGTCAAAACCCGACTCATACTCTTCCTATATAAAGGGGACTTAGTTTTATAACACAACCACACTAGAATATACCCTAAAGGCGCCGCATACTCTTCCAAATCTTCTCAAAATTTTCTTCTTTTGCTCCTCCAATTCACAAAACCATCTCCACAAGTTTCAAGCTAGTAAGTACTCTCTCATTCTTCATTTATTTCCCCTAAGTAATACGTTGCTATGTTTATTATAAATTGCTAAATCGTATAAGATTGATGGTGATGTTCATGTGTTTGGATTGTTGATACAAAATCAGGTGAATGAACATGTACGTAGGAAAATCTTGACTTGTTTCCGACTTGAAATTGGTTTTAATAGCATTGTTATACTATTTGCGGAATTACTATGGCTATGAATAGTGCTTAAGATTGTTGTTTGGATACTTACATGTTAGACTATCCCGGCCATCGGGATAAGACTTATAGTGCCTACCGACATAAGAGGTTGTGATTGTTGTAAGAATAACTATTCCATGTGGTAACCCCTATGTAGTAGTGTTGCTATATCTACCATGAAAGTAGTCCAATGGCTGCAAGTAAGTGATGCATTGTTGATTTTCTTGTCGGAATACAATCCGAAAACGTATGTCGACGAAATCTGAGTAATCGACCACTTTCGCTTCACTGATTTGTGTTAACAAAACTAAGTGTGGGGTGGTACCCCTATTGCTTGCTTATAGATTGTATCAAGTGAGATTGTGCTGCAACTAACACTAATTCTAGTCTCAGGTACAATGGCACCTAAAGCAAGGCAAGGCAAGGAGAAGGCTACCACTTCCCAAAAGGGCAAAAAGAGAGGTCGAAAGGACCAAGGAGAATCATCCTCAGCACAACTACCCCGCAGAATGTTTGGAATAAAATGGGTTCTTGAGGAAGAAGCCAAAGCATGGTACAGCAACAACAAAGAAAGAAAATATGTGCACGTCGACTTGATCAACAAGGAGACCTTATCAAAGAAGGAGTTGCGTATGTTGGCAAAAATAATGGCATTGAAGCTGGATTTCATCTTCTGCGACATGGGAGAATGCAACCTTGATTTAACAAGAGAATTTTATGCCAACTGGTCACCGAACACAACAGGCAATGAAGTCAAAATTCGGGGCCAAGTGTTACAGCTCACCGCGGATTGGATCAACTCTTTTCTTGGCTTACCTTCGGTCGACACAGCACCATTCAAAGAGTTGTACAGTAGGCCTCCTTATAGAGCAATACGACACACACTTTGTGGAAGCAGATCGATGGCAAGGTGGGGCAGACATAAAGAAACAGGCCGACACAACACCTTCCCCTATGCTCCACTAAATAGGGAAGCAAGAATCTGAATGCGCATTGTCAACTCATGTCTTATTCCTGGGACACAATACACCAAGATATCAAGAGATAGAGTGTGTTTGGTCTATGCTTTGATGACTAATGTCCCTATCAACTTTGGGGCAATCATTCGCTCTACCATGAGGAAGGCCAGACTCCACAAAAGGTCCCACTTCACATTTGGAAATTTATTGACAGCAATCTTGCGGAAGGAGGATATCGAAGAGGAACCAGCTGACCACAAACTCCCACATAACCCAAAGAAGGTTGACCTCACCAAGGTCAAAGATGCTGAAACAACTCATGGTGTCAACCTTACTACTGCGGAGAGACATGCTCGTGATGAGAGTTTCTTTCGTCATCTCTATGGCATGACACGATTTACTATAATGAGTGGTGGACGTATTCCAACTGCTGAAGAGCTCCAACAGCTGGACCACGACTACCCAATGAACATGCATGCACGGGAGATGTGTGGAGCGGGCGTATACTTTGAGGAACCTCTAGATGATGATGTGCCGACTGATGACGATCGACGCTTGCCTAATTTTGACGAGGAGGAGAACTCTGACGATGACTCGTATGATGATTCAGACGAAGGGGGTATAACCCCCGACATTGAGGAAGAGTCCGACTAACCAGGTTCTTCGTATTTAGTTTCCACTGAGGGCAGTGTCTCGTTTAAGTGTGGGGTGGCGGTATCGCATGCTATACTTCTCTATTTGCATCTATGTTTGTTTACTTTTTTTTGTGTGTGTTTCGATTTTTTTTAGTTAAGTTAAGTTTTTTTAGGAGTAAATTTTTTCTAGCTTCGCATGAAATTATTTTGATAGGCAGCATGAGATTATAACAAGAGTATGTGCTACAATTATGACTTTTGAGACGTTTAGGCTCTAGTTGTGACTCATTATGTGATATTGTGTGGGTCAATTCCTTCACCTGTTGGGTCGAGAGTCTATATTACTTCCAATCAAATCGACCATGTGCCTTGTGTGTGTGAGATTAATAGTATCTTCTATGTATGTGGCTGATGCTAGAACTTGCCTGGTATGTATGCAAAGCAAAAATAAGGAGTGTAAGTTTTGGATATGATTTAGGCATTTCTTTGGCAACCTATATTTGTTTACCTTCTGTTTTACCTACCCATGGACATCATCCTAGTTGAACCCTTTTGAGCCTTTAGCCTATTTCTTTGACAACCTTGTATGTAAGCCTAATCCATTTTTTTTCAAGACCGTAATTTGATCCAAATTCCTAAGTGCTCTAAAGTATAAAGTCATGTGACGAAATAAGAGGAAATTGGGTAAGTATGATGCTTTAAATTGTAAATGGTGCTTGAATGTGTTATGGAAAAGAAAGTGCTATCATAAGAGGTATGTTGTGAAAATAAAAAGGAAAAGAAAGCTGAAAAGTGAGTTGTTCTTAAAATTGAAAAACAAAAGAGGAGAACAAGGGTGGTAGAATAAAAGAAAGAAGAAAGGTTGAAAGAAAAAAGTGTCAATAATACAATGTGATGTATTAAAGTTCTTAGGAACTTAGTCACTATTTCTGGCCAAAATAGTTGATCCTACCCGTCTCTTAGCCTACATTACAACCATCAAAAGACCTACTTGATCCTAATCTTAACATTCTGACATTTAGTGGAGTATTACACTAAGGGCAAGCCTATGGTCATCAGTTTCTGCATACGAATTCTTTGTGAGAGCGAGAGCAAGGATATTTTGATACCCATGTTTAAAAAATATGTTATACTTGTGAGTGATTATGGCTAATATATGGTGAGACACACATGGTTGATGAGTTTTGGATAGTTGTATATGATTCTATGCACTTTAACGTTTGCATGCGAGTTGATCACCATCACGAGTCTATACTTGAGGTTAAATTGTTTCTACTTATAATCAGAAAGCTACTCTTGGTTGATAATCGTTGTGCTTGTCTTGATAAATGTTTTGTGTTGTTGCTGTAAAAACCTTAAGTCGATGTTTAGAAGGACATGATATGTTGTTCGAGGACGAACAAAGCTGCAAGTGTGGGGTGTTGATGATAGGCGAAATTACGCGCCTATATCAATATATTTTGCCCATATTTTAGCCTAGTTTTGAGAACAAATTATATATTTCATGCACTTTTAGTCCTTTTTCCTATAAATGAGCTAACGAACATGATTAGTAAAGTTTCAGGTATAAATGATGCAAAATACAGCATTTTATGGCTTACTTGACGCAAAAGAAAGCTCACAAAGGAAGGGAAGGAAGTCTACACGCCTAAGGACCAAAACTGCTGCATGGAAAATCTGTCCCGGGCTAAAACAGCATTTCTGAAGACTTTGGGGACTTACAGACACAAATCTGGATTTTGACAATGATACATTAACCTAGTACAATTGGGTTATGTATTTCATTAGTTTATTTGGATTAGGAGAATGTTACATTAACCTAGTACAAATGGGTTAAGTATTTCCTTAGTTTAGTAGGATTTGGTTATTTATTTCATTAGCATAGTAGGAGTAGGATAGGAGTATTATAAATACCCTATCATGCTAGAGATTTTTAATTAACTCCTCCCTTAGTGGAGAGATACATTCATCCCTCACCACAATACATTCTTCCATCCCTCTCTTCTTCCACCACAACAATTCTACAACTCTTCTAATCTTTCCATTAATATTATTTTCTTCTACTCTTCTATTCTTAATTTCCGCAACAAGAGAAACATTACCTTGCTAAGGAATCCACGCCTCACGCTTACCACTTGTGCTACACAAAAATCATCAATCTCGTGATATAATAACAATGTCAATCGTGATGTCCTTCGCATTCATGGGTAACTAAACTTCTCTGTTGGGGTTATGGAAGCCGAATGAGTTACTATCTATTGCTATGAGTTTGTGAGTTCGAGACACGTATATTGCTTATATCATTATTCTCTTCATCTTAATCCACATTCTTTGCGGTTGCAAACGCAAGAATACGGCAATCTAACATTTAACTTGTTCGAGAGAAAGGTTATTTGTCTGGAAAAGAGATAATGTCAAGGTAGTAGGACACCCTTTCCTATTAAAAAGCTAGTGTCGTAACTGGACTACCCTGTTAGAGAATTCGTACCGTTAGACACGCTTTAAGCTCGAGAGAGTTAAATGGGAAATAGTCCTTGTTTAGGTTGAGAGACGCTTGGATTTACCATCGAATACAATTCTCTATAAGCAATTGCATGTCAGAATTCTACACACTCATAGCCAATAGAGACGTATACCTCAGAAGGTGGACATAACCCCAACGCTTCAATTCTCGTTGTTTACAACCAACGTAACAATCTTTCTCTTTTTTTCAGCTTTTGTTTACATTACTTGCACGACAAGACTCCCCCTTCTTACGAGACTTGCACCAAAAGTTTAGTAATTTTACTTACTTGTTGGCCAAGCTATTCCCTGTGGGATCGACACCCAACCCAGGTTGGGTTCTATATTTGCTAACGACCGCTTTACACTCCTACGAGAGCTGTAGATTGAGCGTTATCAAGTAGGAAGAAGTGCTATGCGGATCGTAGACTTCATGCCTTGAGATTTGGTATTGGTGACCATATTTTTCTTTGAGTTTCACCCATGAAGGGTGTAATGAGGTTTAGGGGAAAGCTTAGCCCTAGGTATATTGGTTTATTCAAGATTATTTAAACCATTGGTGATGTGGTCTATGAGTTGGCTTGGCCCCCAGATCTGTTAGTGGTTCATTCAGTTTTTCATGTTTCTATGCTTCGTCATTACATTCTTGATAAGTCTCATGTTATTCATTGGGAGTTGGTTCAGTTAGATGAACAATTATCTTTCGTTGAGGAATAGGTCTCCATTTTGGCTAGGAATGTTAGGCGATTGCACTCTAGAGTTTTCCCTATGGTTAAGGTTCAGTGGCGACACCAACCTATGATGAGGCTACTTGGGAGATAGAGTACGATATACGTAGTTCTTATCCCCATCTCTTTATTGATTCAGGTATTTCTTTACCTTAGTTCGATGGTGAACTAGATTTGTAGTGGTGGATGATGTAACCACCTGAAATTTTGATGAAATATATGAAATATGTATTTTGTGTGATTTGTCTATTTTACCCCCTCCCATAGTTGCATTGTGGTATTTATAGGGTGTGGGGTTGATTGATACTGTTTACAGTGCATTTTGGTACCATTTGTAAGATATTATGGTTTTTAGAGGCTTTAAGAGCCTTATTATGAACTTCTGTAATTATCTTTTGTCTGTGCAATAAATGGATGAACAGACTGCGCCAGCAGATAGGAACATTAATTTTAGGGTAGTAACATGTTTGGTCTAGTTCTGTGACTTTTAAATCTCATTTCAACCCACGATTTGAAAAATTAAGATTTTAGATTTTGGGGATAAACTTTGTGAAAACGACATCTTATCAAAAATCTGATTCCCTCATTGAGTTCAAAGCATCAAATTTTCTGTGGTTACATAGTTCAAGAGGGTGTTGCGATCGCACCAGGTGCAGAGGGAGTACTGCAATTGCACAAGATGGGGTGGTGATCGACACATCTCCTTCTGAGGAAGGGTGTGCAATCACACCTAGGAGTGCGATAGCACTACCTGATGACCTGGAGTAGGTATAAATTAAGTCTTTTCTATTGTTTTTACACATTCTAGAACTTTCTTCTCGAGAGTTAAACTCTAAAATAGTGTGAGAGCTTAAAAATGGCGTTTGTGGGTACTTAGGAAGCTAGATTAACATTCATTTCCCAATTCTCTTATGAATTTAAGATAATAATTCACCCTTTTCTTAGTTTGATTTCTTGATTATTGTTCAAAACTTAAAACCTTATTACTTGATTTAAACCCAAAATTTTAACCTTTAAAAACAACTTTGGTTCTTGATTTCAAGACGGATTTTAAAGGTTATACCCGGTAAAGTCTAAAAATGATTTTTCTTTGTTTGAACCTTATGTTTAACTCGATTTGACTTGGGTTTTCAACTATAGGTTCCTAGAAGAAGGAGAAACATATTTTTGAAATAAAGTTTTGATATTGTCCTTCTTTTTTAAAAACCCGTTCTAGGGGTCCGTTTTGACCCTGAACTAAAAGTAGGCAATATGGGTATCATTGGCTTTGTTTTAACGCATAGATTCTATATTTCTTGGTTTTAGTTGATTTTGAAATTATTTGTGAGAAGTAAGATCGTGGGTTGATGTATAGCAGATTGATTTTTGGCCTTCGAGGTAGGTTATAGCTTAACTCTTTAGACTGGGTTGATAGTTAATTTGTATGCAAAATGCATGTTAAAGGGATGGTAACTAATCATTAAATATGCTATCTTAATATGTTGAGCCCTTGGGGAGCCTATATGTGATATAATTATTGGTTGTGAGATAATATGTGATATGTGTGACCGTATGGGGTCTCATGTGATGCTGATAGCCTGAAATACATGTGAATAATTGTATTATGTTGTTGAAATACCTGTTGTGGTACCATTGGTGTATTGTGGAATTTCATGGATGATAGAAATAATGAGTGGATATTAGCTCATGTGGTTGTGAAATATATCATTTTGGTCGGTTGTGGAAGTACATTATGTGGTTGGTTGTGAAAATATTCATTGTGATTGATTGTGAGGATTACATCTTCATGTCATACTCATTCATGAAATAAATGGTACTATCGTGGTAATATCTGAGAAACACTAACAACACCTTTTTATGATAGAAAAATATGACATCTTGTAAAACCTTCCCCGAGGGTGCAGAGAAGGAGATATAAATACGAATATGGATATATATGGATTATATATGGGTTGATGAACCCCTCATAGATCCCATGTCGGGAGGCTTTCTTCTGTGGGTGTATACGGAGGTCATGCGACAACCTCGTGCTTCAGCATCAGCATCTTATACATTATATTTAGTTTATTGTGTTTCTGTTGTGAGTGAATTACCATCTTGACTTGTCATATATCTATTTGTTCTATTTTTTGATTGTTGTACTTGATGATATTGTAAATTCATGTTCTCCCCTTGTTTCTATTTTTATGTAATATGATGTATACTTATGTCCAACTTGGTTATATTATTGCAATATATGTGATATATTAGAACTGTTAGTCCAAACGATGTGGGCTACCATTGTGGGATATTTTCTGATTATAGGTGACGTATCCTTTATTTGTATTTTGTATATTTTATTATCTACTTTGCTAGGTCGGCCTATGATACCAACTGAGTATAAGTGGATCGTACTCACACCTACTTCACCCTTCCGGTACAGGTCCTAGTTCGAGTGCACCCCAGATTGGTTGATTAGGACGATCTTTGGCACTTTTCAAGATAGTGGTTGACTTTTAGGCATCAGAATGTCTTCTACTATCTTTCTATATCATCAGACTATATTTTTACTAGTTTTCAGAGACAGAGTTGTAACTATTGAATTTTCTTATGTATTTTTTTTGGATTTGAGTTGTACTAGATACGTTCTTATACTGTTGACATTAGGTTTTAGGAGTTATGATTGTGCTGTTGATTATATTATTTCCGCATTTATTATACTTATGTGGTTCCGCTTCGTTCTAGAAGCCTTACCCTGGGGGTATCTTGTCTTTTATCCTTTGTGTATCGATTTGGGTGATAGACTTACTAATCAAGGTTCCCGCTACGATTTCCATCATGGCCCTTGGATTTTGGGTTGTGACATCTTTCCTCTTTCTCATGTTCATTTTCTTCTACTTCTGATTGAGATATTGTTTGTACAGTAAGCTCATATAGTGGTGAATGTGGCCTAGCTACTTTAATTGTTTCTTTACTTGGACTTGACTCACTTTCTTTTCTTTTAGGAGTCATATTATGTAAAAATAAGAGGAAAATAAAAAAAGATTATAATTGATTTATGCATCATTAAAAATGGATGACGGTAAATCTAACAAGTACAACATAGTAATAGTTCCAACAGATCACCCATCTGTTACAATAGATAAGTGATCTTTTGGAAGAACTTAAAACAGTTACAATACTGTTTTTATCTCTTCCAATATATTACCCATCTGTTGCAACAGATGAGTGATCTATTGGACGAGATAAAAATAATTTCAATAATATTTTGATTTATTCCAACAGATAAGTAATTTATTGCAACAGATGGATAATTTATTTCAACAGATAGGTAATCTGTTGCAATAGAAAGTTCATCTGTTAGAAGAAATCAAAATATTATTGAAACTATTTTTATTTCTTTCAACAGATGGGTAATTTGTTACAAGAGATGGATAATCTGTTGGATGAAATCAAAATGGTATACTCAGTACTATTTTAATTTCTTCCAACAGACGATCTATCTATTGCAACATATTACTGATCTGTTGGAAGAAATCAAAAGTCTTGACAATCACCTGTTGGAATAACTATTATGATTTCATCCAACAGATGACCCATCTGTTGCAACAAATGAATCATCTGTTGGAAGAACTCAAACTATTTTTTTCAACAGATGAACCATCTGTTGAAACAGATGACCCAAATGTTGAAAAAATAAAACCAGTAGCAAGATTTATTAGTAATAGCAACAAAACTTTATCACATAAATACATTCACAGATATATCAACAAGAATACCAACAATAATTTCACCATTTATCAATACACCATTTTTACCAATACAACAACACCAATATTTTCCAAGACACCAACAACAACATAAACAAATCAATACCAACACACACCAACATTTACTAATACATCAACACCAACAACATCAACATTTAAAAATATTACGACACAAATAAAACTCACATTTAACTCCAACACCAAAAACAAAAACATACATTTATCAACATTTACAAATACAACTCCAAAACATAGACACACCCAACAACACCAACACACAAACAATAAAAAACTACAAAAAAACACAACAAATGCAAACAAATCAATAGTTGTTATATTTGGTCACTTAAACCAACAATTGTTATATTTGGTCACAACTGATGTCTCCAAAAAAATTTACAATTTAAGTTTTACTATTTTTACAACAAAGTTCGAGAACAAGAACTACAATAACAACAAAAATTATATTTCACTCCGAAAAGATACCATATTTACATCAATCATACTAAGAGAAGAAATATCATAAATTAGAATTTTCTTGAGTTCATATTTCATTTTTAAGAAATAAATATTAAAATTATTAACTCATACTAGAAGAGAAGTTAACTCAAGTTTCTCTTTTTACCTGTGAAAGTCGAAAAGGAATGATGAAAAACTCAAAGTTGTTGTCGTTGGAGAATACAGTCAGGTCGATTTGTTGTGAAGGGAATTGACGGTAAAAAATTGAAAAGAAAAGATGAAGAACTCGAAACTATTGTCGTCAGAGGTTGAAAGTCGTTGAAGATTGAAGGTCGCGTCGGTTGACGATGGTTTGTAGTAGTTGTTGAGAGAAGTTTGAGAGAGAGAGAAGAGTTTTGTTGTGGGCTTATTTGTATTTTTAAGAATATTAAGAAGTTTTAAAAATATTAATTGAGTCTCCAATTAACTTAATCAAGTTTTAACTTAAGTTTTGACCCTTCCCTTTGGTCAAAGTCACCAATACTCAATTTCTAACTTAAAAGACATATTTCCTTCAATTTTCTCTAGTAACTACAATAAAATAAAATCATAGTCAAAGTACAAAAAATATGTAGTAACAAAAATCAAAGGACAAGTTACTACAAGAGCAATACAACTATTAGTAAATAGTAAGAATGAGTACCAAGACAAGACACTACTACCTGTTAACCTTCTATCTAATCAGTGTCTTCGATAACCTCCTATTTAAAATCATGTCTTTGATAAGTTGAAAGTGTATCATGTCCTTTTTAATCACCTTTCTAAAGAGGAAGATAGTTAATAATGGAAAGAGAAGAACATTTACTTTTAATTTTTTTGAGAATTATTAGGTTTCAGCAGTATGCATACCAGACATTCTTTAATGATCTCATTAAGAACAAAATTTGAATTGATTGAGTGATTAGAGACTATTGTCTAATTGAATTAGTATATTATTAGAAATTTTAATAAAACTTGTTCACTATTAATTTATCATGCAAGGTAAGAAATAATAAATGATAGAGATAATTTTATCATATCATTCTCTGAATATAATTAATTTGGTGCTTTAGAAAATGTATTGGATAATGAATAGAATTTAGTATCAAGAAATAGGTATAAATGACTAAATTAACCCTTGATTTTCTAAATTATATAAATATTATTACACATCTATTTTTAGTATAGTAGACCGATATTGTTGAATTGGTGAATAAAATATAAGAGGCTTGTAAGAAGTCTATAGCTTAGGAGAAATTTTAGTTTGTATGAGATATGCCAACTCATACTTGAATGAGGCATTCTCTTGTTGACAAATGGACACTAGTGGTTCTACTTACAAGTAAAAAAATCATCTCCTTTTCCATTGCTATTTACCTCTTTTTTTCTTATTTTTTTTGTTTTTCAATCTTCTATCAAAATATTTTATTTTTTATTTTATTGTATGCCTTTTAAAGAGATTTTAAAGTTTATGTATTATTTTTGTGACATAATTTAAAAATATTTTTGAATTTAAAAGTTTAAATTTAGAGAATGCTTTTTGAAATTTTAGTTAGTGGACTTAATTAGTTGGAATTTTTTTTCGTTCAGTTAGTTTTGATCGATTTTTTTGTCATCGGTATATGAAATTTAAGTAAAAATTTTTTTCTTAAAAAAAATACATAGAGATATTCATACTTTGATTTGGATTGATTTAGCTAAAATCAAAATTAAATATACATGGAGATTCATATAATAATTTCAGCCAACTTTTAACTCAAAATTTGAATCTGCAGTCTAGAGTTTGCATTCAAAGTCAAAGTTCAATCAATGTATTAGGAAATGTTAGTATTAGTGAAAAGGAAATTCAATAGATTTTTTAAGCACATTCTACAACAGATTTTATATTTTTTGAACACCATAAATATTTATATAATAAGTATTTTTGCTATTTTGGCATTAGAAATGACATGCAAATAAAGATTTGTAGAGATCTAAATTTTGTTACTCATTTAGATTTTTTTTTATTTATCTAGATATAAAAAAAATAACCATGAAAATGAAACAAGATTCAAACTTGAAAAATATGGATAAATGAAAGTAGCAGATGGAGGTCAAGTAATATGAATTTGAGAGAAGAATCAAAACAATAAATTTTTACTTTTTTTAAAATCTTCAACAAGAATATCAACCTTTTTTCTCAGCATTAGCAGCATTTAAATTGCTAATCAATAATTGAACATTAATATTTAAAAAATCATAAATTTAATTAAATAAATGAACATGCAATTTTGATTTTTAATAAAAGTATTTAGATAAATGATGAAATGAATTTTTTGGTTTAGAAACAAGTTTTTCTAACAAAGAAGAAATGGAGAAGTTTAAAATAATTGAATTGGTGGTTGCAAATTGAAATGGCAAATACGTTAACCCCCTCTACTTTCAATAACTTTAAAATTATTTAACTTATTTCTCTGTGAACCCAACAATCCACTATCAATTTTTGCTCAAATGGTACTCTCTTTCTCTTTCTCATTTTCTTTCATAACTTTAAATTAATAAGTGGGTCTTATATTTTATGTGTCAAAAAGTTAGTAGAGCCTCATACAAATTTTGTTGATTGAGTTTCATTCAAAATAAAAATTTTCTATAGCTTAGTAGTGAAAAGTTGGAAAGTAGTTGGGTGACCAGAATCTCCGTGAGAATCCATACTTTGAAAAAAAAAAGTAAACTAAAACTTTTTAATTACTCAAAAAGATGGGCAAATTAATGATATGCGTATGATTAAACATAGATTTTGACCATATCGTCCCCGCTAATAATGGACCATAAAGTCATAAACCCTTTTATTGGAATGACCCTACACTTTCCATCTGTACGGATTCTTTAATATCGAAGATGATTACCTTGATTTGATTTGATCATAAATTTTGAAAGTAAATTTAAAAAAAAAAAAATATATATATATATATATATATATATTATCTATTTTTAAATTAATATTATCCTTATTATTAGTAACTACCTAAAATACTAATAGTTAAAATTTAAATTTTAGTATATTAATAATAAATGCAATATAATAGTAAAACAAAATCCAATTAACAAATTATTTTTTTGTCAACCAATACCTTTATTTTATTAATGCAAATCCGAACTTAAAGAGTTAAAAGATGAAGAAGCATCTTTGACAACCCAACTAGGAAAATAAGAAGTCCACACTAATTTGTCTAACAATGTAAGAGAAAATTTTGTCATATTGTGTGCTACCATATTCCAAGATCTAGGAATATATGTAATTGAAACCTCTTCAAACATACTCATTAACTTTCATATATTTTTGCACGTGGTATTTATGTCCCATGAAGCTACATTCCTCTTCAAAATCATATCCACTATATTTTTTGCGTCTGATAAGAATTGCACCTTTGTCCATCCATTTTCTTGAGCTTTTTCCAATGCAATCGGATTGCAAGCGCTTTTACAATGATGGTCTTCCCAACAAATTGAATTGGAGTACCAAGGGCTTGAGGCAAATTTTCAAAGCTATCCATAGTTGTCATTCCAATGCTTGTCATATTCTTCTCCTTTTGTAAACTAGCATCTGCAAACATAATCACACAATCTTGTGCTACAATAATAATATTATTAGAAGTATGATCAGGAACCAATGTGAGAGAAGGCATAGCAAGTGAATTACTTTCATATTCCTGAAAATCCAAAAGTATCTTATTTACAATTTCATTAGATTCAGAGATTACACCATTAAAGTTTCTATCATTTTTTGCCTTCCAAATTTGCCACATTATAGAGACACTTAATTTAATAAGCTCAATAGAATCAGGATATTGATTAGTATTATCAAATAGCTCTTTTCACCATCTAGCAAAGTCTGTAATATTTTTAATGTTTGGCCATTTAATAGGGCAAATTTTTCATACCATCTGAGCCTTCGGACATCTAAAAAGCATATGTTCAATAGTTTTACTTTCTTCACCACAACTCTGACAGATACCACAATTATTTTTTAGCCTTTTAGAAATAACATCATTCACAAGAAGAACATTCATAATACATTTACAAATGAAGTGTTTATACTTATTTTTAACATTCATAGACCATAAAAAATTCTAAAAATTTTTAGGAAAAAACTGGTAACTTGATTGAGGTCTACCGCTATTAGATATGCCATTTCTATCAATTTTCCTCACCAAATGATAACCAGATTTCACCTCATAGATTCTCGACTTAGTGTGACGCCAAATAATCCTATCTGGAGATCCAATACTAGAGATCGGGATAGACAAAATGTCATTGATATCCTCTATAGAAAACCTCTTCTGAAGTTCTTAAAGCTTCCAACTATGGTTTCTATGATCAGTAAGGTCATTCACTTATAATTCTAAATCCATTTGAGATTGAGAGAACCTAGGTTTGAAACCGCACATTGGGTATCCAAGGGCCAGTCCACACTTTTACGCTATCTCCGGATCCCCCCTCTATCTAACACTTTTTTGTAATAGGTTTCTTCCCCAAATGATGTTTTTTCAAATCCAAGAGCTAGTAAAAGAGAAAGTAGCTTTGAGGAAGGATGTATTCTGAAAATACTTACTTTTAAGAATTCTAAAAATAAGAGAATCTTCTTGAGTTAAGATTCTCCAAGCTAGTTTTGACAACAGAGCCTGGTTGAATGATTTTAACTCTCTAAACCCTATACCCCCTAAGATTTTGCAATACAAAGGTTTTCTCATTTTTCAAAGTGCATTTTTCTCCCACTCTCATCTTGTCCCCACCAAAAATTAAAAAAAATAACAGTAATCTCCTTACACAAATTATCAAAAAATTAAAAATATGATAAAGCATAAGACGGTATCGCCGATAAAACGGATTTAAGCATTACTTCCTTTCCGGCAGGGCTCAAGAAATTATGTTTTCAACATTTTATTTTAGCTTTAACTCTATCCTTTATAAAATCTAACATTCTTTTTTTTTTATTTTCTTACTACTGCCGGTAAGCCTAAATACATCCCAAGCTCAGTAGATTTTAGCTGCCCTATTGCTGCAATAATTTTATCCTTTTCACTTTCAGAAGTATTTTTACTAAAGAATATATTTGATTTAGAAAGGTTACCTTTTGACCCGAACAATCTTCATATTTTTTAAGAATATCAAAAATATTCGAAGCATTTTAAATATTAGCATTACAAAATATAAAGGAATCATCAGCAAAAAATAAATGATTAATAGTCAGTCCACTTCTGATCAAACTTAACCCTTGAATATCTCCATTAGCTTCCGCTTGGTTTAATATTCTAGATAATTCTTCCGCACATATAAAAAATAAATATGGAGATAAAGGATCCCCTTATCTTAAGCCCCTTATAGGAGTCACTTCCCTCGCTACCTCACCATTAATATTAAATTTATAAATAGGAGTAGTGACACATTGCATAATCAAACTAACAAAAGTATCATGAAAATCCATTTTGGTCATTAATTTTTGTTTATAAGTCCATTCCACTCGGTCGTATGCTTTGACCATATCCAACTTTAGAGCCATATACTTATCCTTGCCTCGCCTTTTATTTTTCAACATATGAATAAACTCATGTGCTATAATCATATTGTCCACAATCTGTCTTTTGCCAATAAAAGTTGACTGGTTAGGAGAAATAATAGTAGGAAGGTATCTTTTGAGTCTTGCAGCTATAATGTTGGAATAATTTTATTAACCGATGAACACAAGCTAATGGGTCTGTACTGGTTAATATCACTAGGATTTTTTATTTTAGGTATTAATGTAATAAGAGTTTGATTCCAAAAGTGAATTAGACGCCCTGAACGAAAGAAACTTTTAATCGCTTCACAAATATCTCTTGATAAAATATTTCAATACTTTTGAAAGAAAAATAGAGCCATACCATCCACTCCTGGAGCTTTTAGGGGATGCATATCAAACGTTGCCTTCTTAATCTCCTCACTCACAACCTCCCTAATTAGATTTCATTCATAGAGTTATCAACTACTGGATGAATCAAGGTCAAAATAGGGTTGAAGTTGGACAGTCTAGAAGTAGTAAAGAGATTCTTATAAAAACGTTGTACTTCTAGCACAATTTCTTTATGTTCAGAGATCTATTGTCCATCTTCTAGTTGAAAACCTTTAATTTTATTACACTTACGTCTTTGGATCATCTTCATATGAAAGAACGAAGTATTCTTATCACCCTCCTGAAGCCATAATGCTCTAGACTTTTGTTTCTAATAGATTTTCTCATCTTTATAAGCTTGGCCTAATTCTCTCTTAGGCACCTTCAGTTTATTAATATCAAAAAGTTTAGTGTCATTTTTAATATCAGCAATCCTATCCTTACCCTTGAATTTTTTCCAAGAGTTACCCTTACCATCTCGAAGTCAAGCTAGTAGTGCAATTTTATATTTTTTTAACTTGAAGCTCAGTATAGATTGTTTAGTACCTTCTACACTTCTATTCCACATTTTCTCAATCGCTATATTTACTTTTTTTCGCTCCACCTTTTATCAAAAAAGAATCTTTTTTTCATTTTTATAGGGTTAGGTTCAGAGTTTATAAGTAATGCCTAGTGGGCAGAAGCCTCCGTTTCTAAATGGATGATGTTAGCTTAATTAAAATCAAGTCACCAGTCAGGGGAACAAAAAGCTCTATCAAGTCTTTCTTGAATAATCACATTGTTTTCTCTAAAACACCACCAAGTCCATGGTTTCCCATTAAATCCTAAGTCAATAGCGTCAATCTCCCATAAGAAGTTTTTAAAGTCTATAAAATGAAGACTCCTCACGAACTTTACCACCTATGTTTTTCAGAATTATCTCTAATGTCATTAAAATCACCATCCATAACCCACATTGATCCCCAACTATTATATTTGCCGCAAAGTTCTTGTAATTGATTTCTACGAATAGCTTTATCTGTACTTAAGTATACAAACACATACCATTGTTTACTATTCACCATTATATCAATCACAGATGTTTCAATGTAAGAAGAAATAAAATGATATTGACATACCTGTACTTCATCATTCCAAAGCAAGCATAGCCCTCCTGCTAGTCCAATCGGATCCACAATGATTGCATGAGGCATATTCAACTGTCTCTGAACTCTTCGCAACACGTTTTTTTGATTCTTAGTCTCGCTTAGAAACACCATACTCGGAGAGTGGAGACTTATTGTCTCCTTCAAAAAGGGAACTATCAAGGACCTCCCAGGCCTCGACAGTTCCACACAATCGTCTTCATTTGGGGGAAGGGTGTCATTTCGGGCTGGCCTCCCGTTCCACCACTGTTTTTAGTTTTTTAGCCTCTACTTCTAGCATCTCATTAGTCTCCACCTCTATTTTATTACTCTAATTTTTGGTACATAAATCAGTCACTACCACCTCAAATAAACTATTTTTTGAATTTGTCGTTATGTTATTATGCGTACAACCTATCGTTTTTATTCCTTTATCTATTCTTTTTCAATTCTTTTTTTCCCTTACTAGCAGTGTTATTTTTTAGTCGTGCAGCTATAAGTTTATCTTCTCCACCTTTACTCACTTCAACTGGAATATTTATTAAAGTAGGTATCATAATATAAGTAGTATCTTTAAGCTTTAATACTTGCGAGTTCGCCGTTTCCGACATGGATTAGGATATTACTAGTTGCTCTTGCTTGATATTACTTACTTGGATTCCTTTAGTATCTCCTTTCTCATCTCTCTGAAAGTACTCCTCAAAAGCTCCGTCATTTATCTTATCACCGAAACCCATTTTCGAAAATATATATAGCTTTTTTTCTATTCTTCCGGCGCTTGTATCTGCAAAGATCGGTTCTTCTTCCTTCCCGTCTTGTTGTATTATCCTCATCGCATTATTACTTTTTGAATGTGGTTCAATAGCCATGTTTTTATTAACTGGATCATTTACCTCTATATTTTGTCCATTTCGCTTTCTCGTTTGATCATCATTTTCCTGCAGTTTGTGCCCAACGTCCAGATTTTGATTAGATTCACTTGCATTTTCCTTTCTTCTTACTGATTTTTCTTTTTATTCTTGAATATTTATATCATGCACCCTATCAGACTTCTCTACAAGATGTATTTCCGAGGATCCAGTACTCTTCATTAGTTGATACAATGAATTATTGTTTCCTCCATCCCTAATCCTTATCGACTTTGTTATATGACGTTGGCCGCTACTATTTAAAACTTCATTCCTCTCTTGTCGTTTTGAATTCTCATTGATGATAAGATGATTTTTCGCCCTCATCCATGCACCAAATTGATTATTTTTTATGTTTCCCGCACGTACATCTTTTTCTCTTGTATTGCATGTTTTTTCATTGTGTCCTAGTATCCTGCAATAGTATTAGACGTAAGGCAAATTCTCATATCTAAACTCCAACCATTTTGTTTTGTGACCCAATTTAATCAGCTTTTCCCTCGGCAGTATTTTATCAACATTCATCATCGCCTTAACCCGCATATACTTACCCTTTCTATTCCCATTTTTTGGAATCACAACGTCTATTGTTCCTCCTAGTGAGTGTCCAATCTCTCTTCCCACTTCTCATGACATCAAATGTAAAGGGACACTCTACACTTGAAGTCATAGTTCACATACATTAAAGACCGATGAATCGCTTTTAATCCTGGTTCCCAAGCCTGCACATTTAGCAAGTACTTGTCAAATAGCCATGAGGTACCAAATAAGACTTTATTCATGCTTTCTTTGTTAGTAAACACAAACTGAAAGAAATTCTTCTCTACTTTTATGATTCTCAGTCCGACGGGATATCCCCACATCCTTGGTATAGTGTTTCTTACACCTTGTAAGTTTATTTATTTATCCGTAATAATTTTACCGAGGATGCTTAGCTTCACAGTCTTGTAAACTTGTTTTAATATTGGAAAATTTGAGCTCAACCGCATCTTTCTCGTCTTCCGTTAGAATAAAGCTTCGTAGACGTTCCGTAATTTCCTCCTCCATAGTTGATATTCACCTATTCAGTTTTTGAGAATATGTAAAGGAAGTGATGAAAATAGTTGGTTTGATTATTAAAAAATAGTAGAATAGTCTATTTTTGTGTTTTTAGGATTCAGGAGAGTATTTTAGGGGTTTTGAGTGGCTAAAAGTGTTTAAGATTAAGTAGAATTTCATTAGGCTCGGTTGTTTGTTATTGTTGGATAATTATCCGTAGCAGTATTGATAAGCATCTTCAACAAAATAAGACATAAAATCCCACTAGGAGGAAAACACTCCCATGCAAGGAGAAATCAACTCTCACGTAGAGAACACTTGTAGAGCACCCTTATAAAATCCAATTAACAAATGACAAGTAAAGTGAAATTACTATTCACACGAAGAAAGTATTTTTATCCAATATCCTGCAACTGAGTAAAAAGCAATTTAATGCCCCTTTGGCCATATACAATTTTTACCTTTTTTATTTTTGGGAATTTTATATCGAAAAATTATTTGGACGTTGAATTTGTTAAATTTTTCAGAAGTTGAAAACTCCAAATCACTCACAAAAACTTATTAGGAGTTGTTTGGCATTGATTTTTTTCATTTTATTCTAGAATATTATTTCACTTTATTCAAAAATCTTTATTTGACTATAAAAATCTCAAATAGAAGTTGTATTTGGAATTTAGAAAACAACCTAATAGTCCAACAACTTTCTGGAAATTTTAAAAAATCTTGAAAATTGTAAAATTAAAATTTTTCAAAATTATTGACAAATGTGTTTACTGGAGTTCACGGTGTGTTTGTATTGGTGTCTGTACTATTGTGTAGCCTCTTGTTCATTGTATTTTGGTGATATCTATGATTTCGTATAACAAGTTTATAATATTACTTTATGAGTGTCGTGTTTTCTTTATTATCTAGTGGTGTATCACCTTTGTTTGTTGTTTTCTTTTATGTTTTTTGTTATATTTGTTATCTGTCCTAAGTCGGGGTCTATCGAAAATAGTTTCTCTACTTCATCTAAGGTAGTGATATGGTCTGCGTACACTTTACCCTCCTCAACCTCCACTTTGTGGTAATATACTGGGTATATGTTGTTGTTGTTGTTCTAGTTGTAAAATGGTAATTGAGAAAAAGGCTCTAAACCTTCACGCACGTAAGCGTGAAAAGCAGAGCATGAATGAATTTGTATTTGAACATGAATACAAATTAAATTATTTTAAATCAATTTTCAAATATCATTTTCATTTCACAAAGAAACTATTTCTTTCAATTTTCATAATGAAACATGGCCAAACGTCTATCTCTCCAACGTTTCAATTTAAGATTCTTAATTTTACTTTGATTTGTTTCCAACATAAAAAAAAAAATTATAGTTAGTACTCCCTCCGTCCTATTTTACCCGTTCTAAATTTTTTAATCTGGTGTCCTATTTTACTTGTCCTTTTTTACTTATTAAGACAAGATAATTTGTTTTTGATATTTTACCTTTTGCATTAATTATTTTTTAAAATTAAAATATAAACATCATTAAATAGGGATACTATGATAAACTAGTCATGTTATTTATAATTTTTCTTAATAGTTGTGTTATCCCAATTTGGGACTAGTAAAATGGGACGGAGGGAGTAGTAAGTTTTTCAATTCCAAGAAAATTTAAGAACACTAAATTTAATGAATTACACATGATTTTAATTTAAAATTTCATGAATTTTATGTCCAATTATTCATATATTTTTTTTATTTTGATTTATTTGTCACCTCTTAAGTTGTATATTCCTTCAGAAAAATTATTAATTAAAAGAATATTTGTTTTTAGAAAGGCTTTTGACAACGACTAAAAAATATGAGTGGGACCGAAACATACGGAGGTAAATAGAAAAAGAAAGAGAGAAAAGCCGCCAAAACTGACTGATCTTGTGGTCCCTCTATTTCCTTCACTTTTACTCGCTCGCAAAAACATAAATTTTTATTTTTATTTACTTCCTCCCTTCCTACCTAATTATTTGTGATCAATATAGTATAAAAAAATATTAATTAAAAAATAATAAATAAAAATAATTTAGTCAATTTAGCATATAAGTTAATATTACTACTATATATATATATATATATATATATATATATATATATATATATGGGAGGATCTCCCTTTTTGGTAGTCCTCATAAATTTTTTAATATAATTAAATAGCTACACATGTTTACTTATTTTTCATACACACTAGTTTAGGTGTACGCGTCTTGCACGTGTACCTCACTTTGATGAGTTCAAATATTACACTAAATAAGATATTTGTTTAAATAATAAAGATGAACATAATAATTAAATTTAATATCTTTTGAGTATGTAAAGATCGACATTCATCTACCATTTGTAAATTGTAACAAAATAATACAATGATAGAGACATCAAAATAATACAATTAAATCTAATGTTTATACACAATTTTTTTTTCAAAATCGTCCAACACTCATTTACCACTTATAAACAATAACAAAACAATAATAGAGATATGAGCAACAAAAATTATAATATATTCTACTAAAACGACAAATAGAACGATAAGAACGTAGAATTCATAATATAGGTAGATTTGAGATATGAGAAGAATTATTCCTCAACATGTGATGTAGATAAAGAAGGTTAGTTATGAGTAGTAGAAAATAAAATATATTGAACTAACATGACACATTAAGCTAAATTAAACTAAGCAATTTAAGTTGGCATAACAAGTAATATTGTGTTTAAATTAATCATGTAAAAAGGGAGAGATGATATAACGCCAAAAAATCTGAATTGAAATTGTGCTGAGACAAAAAAAATGAAAGATTCCAGGTGTTTATAACAATGAACAATGAAGAAAAAAGTTCAAGCGTTTATATAGAAGGAGAGGAAAAGCTCAGTGTTTCTTGATTGAAAGAAACCAAGTAGAAATCAAATAGGATTAAAAAAACAACGAAGATTTTAATCGTAGGGGGAAAAGGAAAATTTGAGCGTGTTTTTTTTGGAAGAAAAATTTTGAGCGTAGAAATCAAAGAAAATTTTGTACGTGTTTTTTTGTTGTTGAAAAAAAACTACGGCTTTTTTTATCGTTGGAAAAAAAGGAAACATTGGAGTTTTTGTCTTTAAAGAAAAATTTTGAATTTTTTTTTTGGTGTTTTTTTGGTTGAAAAAAAAACGTTTATTTTCATCATTGGGAAAAAGGAAACTTTTGAGCATTTTTTTTTTTGGAAGGAAAATTTTGAGTTTTTTTTTTTTTTTGAAGGAAAATTTTGAGGGTGTTTTTTTGGTTGAAAGGAGCTAAATTTGGGAAGAATTTAATTGTAGGAAAATTTTAATATATTTATTTTGTAGAATTTAATTGTAGGGAAAGGGTAAAAGACGGTTTTGTCTAAAGCGAATAGTTTTAATGAAGGAAAAAAACATCAATTCACTTTTCTAAGAGGTTTCACACTTTTAATATATTATAAATTATAGATATAGATTGTTATATTTGTCCTCAATTATTCTTTTATGATATTTTTATTTGAGACTTTGTAATTCAATTATACATAGTATTTTTTTTTTATAAGTCTCTTCTTATTCCTTATTAGATTACTTATTCTTTTTTACTTATTTCTTATATTAAAAAATAATTATTTTTCTTTATTATTTATTTTAGTAAATCAAGAAAGATTTATAACTTTTTTCACATTATTATTACTATTACTATTATTATTAATAATATAGCTATTATTGTTGTTGTTGTTGTTATTATTATCAAGTAATTAAGTAACATATGAATAGCTAAATTAAATTTTTAAAACATAATTAATAAGGATAATTTCATATATTTTATCCTTAATATATTAAATTCATAAGCTATTTGTCAAGTCAAAAAAGCAAGTAAAGAAGAATTAAAAGAATACCCTTTTTTCTTTTCTTTTTTTCATTTTGCTTGATTCATGTACTAAAAATAAAATACTTTTTGCTTATTTTTTTAGCAAATAAAAAAAAAATTATTATTTTCTTTCAATATTACTGTTATCATTAAGTAACTATACAACATAATAGTTGTTAATCATATACTTTCAAATCATAATTATCGAGATCAATAAACCAACTCCTATTAAACACTTTTGTATTAATATGAGTATCAAATCAACAAATGTAAAATAAAATGAAATGGATAGAATGCAAATTTATTTTTTTACATTTTAGTTAAACTTGTGCAACTTTGAAGTTACAGTCTCTTTTTCAATCAGAGCATTTATTATTTTTGAATAATACTTATTCTCTTTTTTAGTGTGTTTGGTACAATAGTTTTTTCAATTAAAAATATTACTTTAATAATATTTTTATAATAAAATTAGTGTGTTTCTTACTTATTTTCTTATATTCGGTATGTAAGTAAAATATTATTTAAAAATTATTTTTATATAATTTAGATAAGTATTATGAGAGATGGGGTATGGAGTGGCAGGGATGGGAGCTATGGTATTGAAGAGCGAAGGGCTCAATGAATGTGAAATATAAAATATAATTTTTCTACTTCCACGTAGTTATTTTTATAAGCCTAAAAAGACTTATTTTCTAGAGAACATATTTTTTCAACAATCTATCAAACATGATTATTTTTAAACATGTTGAACACATCACTTATTTATTCTAAATTAAATTTTATGTCTATTCTTATTTGGTAATTATCCTTCATACTTCCTTTTTCTTAAATAAAGTCCTTTAAAAGTTATCCAAATATATCAAAAATACTTTAATATTCATAGTAGTTTTCCAAACATGCATAATCAACGTATCACTAAATTAAATTAATTATGTAATAGAAAAATATGATTTAAAATTTATATTCTTTATTATGAGCTTGTATTCGGGCTTAGCACGGACCTTATGCAACTAGATTTTATTAAGAAGAGTGCAAATAAAATGATGACAACTACTTCAAATGGAGGGAATGTCATTTTTAACATATTAAAAATAATTAATGTTATCCATATTTTAATCTTAATATTAATTAATCATTCCCTAAATTATTTTTCAAATTCTAGTATTAAACGCCAGTTACTTTGTCTGTCTAATAATACTTGTCTACTATTGAATTGGTATACACCTTAAGAAATAATAATAGGAGTAATTTTACTATATCATACTTTAAATATAATAAATTTAATACTTTGAAAAATATATTGTGCAATGAATAATATTTAGTACAAAATCAAAAAATGCATAAAAATGTGTAGATTATCCATTATTTTTTTAAACTGAACAAGTATCATTAGACATCTTTAAGCATAGGTAAGTAAAGAAGGATGGAGGGAGTAATATACATATAAGAGTCATTTAGTTGGAAACAAGTTATCTCGTCCTCAAGGTGAGATAAAAGTAACAATATAATATCCTCATAGCTAATCTTGATATGAATTATTTCATGCATTTGATCTTAATCAAACATCAGATAAACTAATCTAAAAATTAATCCCAAAATTAATTATCCTTTATTGCTCGTGCCAAAGGAACCCTATAGTGTGATAAAATAGTGGTATATTTACACAGATCGTGTATTAAATATTATTATTTATGAATTTATTATATTTTTATTCTTAAAATTGATTGCCTAACTTTTTTTACCATAAATAAATAAACATGTATATAATACATTTTTAACACAGTTTTTATTTAGTGACTCATAAACTAATTTGAATAATATTTAAATGTTTGAAATTCAGGTATAATGTATTTTTATCATTATTCATAAGAGAAAAAAATAAACAATAATTATAATACGTTTCGAATTCAATATATTATATGTATTATAGATGTATTTCAATGCACATGTAATGAATATATATAACTAAAATATTTTTTAAAACAAATATATTACAAGTATTATATGTGAATTTCAAACATTCGATTAAATTAGTTTAGGTTAGTAGAAGTGTATTATAATTACTATGGAAGCACCAAGAGTAACTTTCAAGAGAGAAAGCTAGCTTCATATTCTTCTTTATGGAGGTTGAGGATTCCCATACTTCACCTCCACACGAAACTCCTCTTAAACCTCTTATTGATCTAGGATCTGATTATTACATCCTAAAATTTACTAATCCTGAGAATATGAATCCAGTGTTAAGTAATGGACCATGGTTCCTTTATAGACATTATTTATCCATTCAAAAATGGGTTCCAAATTTTGTCCCTGAAAATTTTGTCCTCACCGAATCAGCTGTTTGGATTCTTCTTCCAATGTTGTCCTCACCGAATCAGCTGTTTGGATTCTTCTTCCACATCTCCCTACTGAATATTATGATAGTGTCATACTGCAAAAAATAGGCAATTTCATTGGTAAGCTACTAAAAATTGATGTCTGCACCAACTCTACTATACGGGAAGATACGCCAGACTATGTGTTCAAGGTTCTTTTGAACTACCACTGTAAAACTGGATTCAAATTGGCACTCACCTGCAACAAATAGTGTATGGAGCGGAAGGCTTTTTATGTACAAACTGTGGTCTTTTGGGATCATGTCATTCGAAACTGTAATCAAATAAAATCACGGGTTCGAGAAAAGACTTAAGTACAGTCATTGCAGCGTACTTGCGACTTTGTTAATGCGACTTCTGGCATATTGGAAAAACCTACTACAAGCTTGAAATTCAAGTTAAGGTATGTAGGCATTGAGTTCAGCAATAGTGATATCTTCGAAACAGGGGAGGATGCATGTTACACTACGATTTTGAATCAAAAGAGAGATTTCAAGAAATGACAGATTTATTCACTCTATCAATTATCGAGTCAAATCTAGTGTAATTTCTGACTGCACGGAACCTCTATAGCCAATTTTTTGGTCCTACTATTATACATCCCAAGCTAAAATGGATGGCACATTGTTCAATTTCCGCAAAAAGAAGGTACTAGTAAGTAAAAATCACAATGAAAATGTACTACATTATTTCTCCCAATTCTCGTAATAACTTATATGCTAGTGTTAATAAATTAACTACTAATGTTAATGCCTCTATCAGTAAACATACTACTAATCATAAATTTAGTTTTCCCTTAACTTCTACTAATCCCAAGAAGGATTTTCTTATTACTAATAAATTTGAGTCTTTATTGCATGTTTTGGATACTACTACTTGTGATAACTCATTCTCGCCCTCCCCACCCGTTTCTACTTCTTATTTTCATCATATTTACACTGATGTAAAATAACAAAAACTGTAAACCCCTTACACTAAATTCCCTTACTCTTCCCATAAACTCTTTATTACAAGACAATCCTTCTCTTACTGTTTCTAATGACACCTCTTTACCTTCCCTTTGCATGCAAACACACTTGGCAACAAACTCTTGCCAAGTGTCTAACGTTACTTGCAAAAAAAATTAACTCTTCTCATATCACTCTTCCTTCTGCTATATCCCTCCCCGCCAATAATTATACCAGGATATCCCATTATAAAGATCTCGAATCATTACTAACTTTACATTACCCCACAAACGACCAAACTTACTACATCCAAGATGGCAAACCACCAACTTCCCTTGCATCAAGATATTAATTTAGCTCCATTTGCTCCCTTCCCATCCATTATCAATCACAACCCTCATCTCCCCGCTATGATCTTTGTCACTCCACCAGTACTCCCTCCTTACCAACCTCCCTTATGGGTAAAGATAGGATTATAAGGTCATGTACCGGCCTTTACACTAGATACCAATGAAATGAAATCTATAATAGTTCTCCAAAATAAGAAACAATTAACTTAACTTATTAAAAAAGGAATGAAGATCTCATTGGAAAACTTTGTGAATCAAATAGGGATGGAAAACAATCTTAACCCGTTAGCACAATCAGCAATGTCAGGGTTTATTCACACAATGCAAGCATTATGGAACTTATCCCACTACTTAAGCTCATTCCCGAATCTGAACAACATAACTCAAACCTCCTTCTTCACTCCACAAGAAGAGATCTCTAATAATCCTATTTTTTTCCTTCACTTCACAAGAAGAGACCTCCAATAATCCTATTTTCTTTCCTTGGCAGCCTGAACTGCTTCAGACGGGTCCACCTCTCTTAATGCCGACCCCTTAACCCCACTCCAAAATTCCCCCAAACATACCTCTATAGTCCTCAAAATAATAAAAAGAACTTCATTCAACAGGGCCTCATTCACTAAAATTTCAAAGTTAAAGCACACAGTCCTTATGGTATTTCCAGAGGATGAGGACAAAAAGTACATCCTCAACTGTTCACCTTCGCTCATGAAGTGCTCAGTTGTTCTTCTTTCGGTGACGAATTAGTCATTGGCAAAGTATGTTGTGATAATGGCTCCCTCAATGAGACCCTGTCACACCTTCGACCCAGAAAGTAGCAATTCTGTCATCCTATTATAACTCACAATCCTATGGATCAAGATACTAGCTTCATTATTTGGAGCACGTGTGGTGTGAATAATACCAACTTTAGGAGTAATTTTTATGAAATCATTCGACACCATAACCCTTGTCTAGTTGCTTATCTTGAAACTAAGATGTCCAATCACATGTCTCATAAGGATGAGTTTGCTTTTGATGACTTCTTTGATGTTCCTATTGTTGAAAATTCGGGTGGGATAGTGTTGATATATCTTTCACATATTAGTCAAGTCTCTCTTAAAAATCACAGATATCAGGAGGTGTATGCAAAGATCTAGGTATATCCCAATAACCCTCCCTGGTATTTTTTAGCTATATATACAAGCACTGATGGTCATGGGCTTATATTGGAGAGGTTGGATCGTGTCTTCTCTAATGATAAATGACTTGATCTTTATCCTAATTCAAGGGCTGCCCATCTCCCAAAAACTCATTCTGACCATTCACCTCTACTGATTACTCTTAATAGTTCCTCCCGACCTAGAAACTTTAAACCTTTTAGGCTTGAAATTTTTTTAATAAATTATCCTTCATTTGTAAATATTATAGAATCCTATTAGGCCAATAATAACCTTTTTAATTCTATCTTGTAACTTTGAAACTCTTCCTTGTCCTGGAGTAAATAAACCTTTGGAGATATTTTTTGAACTAAAAGGTGGCTCTTGGACAAAATTAATGGCATTCAACGCTCCCCTGCATACCCCTTAACTCCTCCTTGCAAAACCTTGAAACATCTCTTGTCAAAGATTATAACACTGCCCTTTAGTTAAAATAAGATTACTGAAAAATTAGATCTGGAATTAACTGGTTAAATGATGGAGCTGCAAATACCAAATTCTATCATATTTCGGTTATCAATAGTTGACGTAATAATAGTATTTCCTATTTCAAGGATTAAGGTGGTAAATGGATTACAAATCATGATATTATTGTTTCCCATGCTTTTACTTCTCTAGTTGTTTCACCTCTAGTCATACCTCTTTTAACTGAAAAAATATTTATCCTTCTACTAACAACCTCCCATATCCTAAGCTTGACTCTCTGGATCGCCCCCTAATGGATCATGAAATTTATAGTGCCCTATTTTCCTTCAAACTCTTTAAAACTTAGGACGGATGGTATACACCCTCACTTCTACCAATACCACTGGATAACCATTCAGAAAAGCATTCTGGACTGCTGTCATCAAATTTTTAATACCCAAACTATTCCTAACTCTTTAAATCACACTTATCTTTGCGTAATTTTCAAATTTAAAAATGCTAATCTTTTAAAAAAATTTGACCCATCGTACTTTGTAACACAATTTATAAAAGTGGTTACAAAGATCATTACTAACAGAATTAAGACATTCTTTCCCAACCGTATTGGTCCTCAACAAACTAGTTTCATCAAAGGTTGTCGTATTTGCGACAATGCTATTATAGTTCAAGAAATTTTAAATTATGTTAATAAAACCAAGTCTAAGAAAGGTTGCTTGCTGCTTAAACTTGATTTAGAGAAAGATTTTGACTGGCTTGAATGTTCCTTCATTTATCATACCCTCCTCTATTTTAAGTTCCCAAAGAAGATAACTTCTCTTATTATGAACTACATTACCACTAGCAATATTTTCGTCTTGATTAATAGTTCCCAAACAAATTTTTTCTCCTTCTCGTGGAATAAAACAATCTGACTCGATGTCCTCATATATTTTTATTTTATGTACGGAACTTCTCTCTAAATATACACTACTGAAAAATGGGTCTATGGCAACACATGCAAAACCGTTGCAATAGCCAAGTAAACCTAGCTATAGACATATTGCGACGGTTCCACAACCGTTTTATCTGGTCACGTGGCGATAGCTCTACTGCTACGGTTCTTGTAACGGTTATAACGATCTCTATTGCACACTTATTTGATATCAATTGCAACGAAATAAACTGTTGCTAAAGGATTTTATGCAACGATTATTGTATCTATTGCAACAGTTAAAT
This sequence comes from Capsicum baccatum var. pendulum, assembly GCA_030864225.1. NCBI lineage: Eukaryota > Viridiplantae > Streptophyta > Magnoliopsida > Solanales > Solanaceae > Capsicum > Capsicum baccatum. The sequence continues at coordinate 26,506,824 of CM061558.1, read as the reverse complement.
AAATGTACTACCCGTTAACTTAGACTTTGTTGCAATAATTTTGTTATTAATGCTACGGTTTTCTTTTGTCACATATACATTGTATAGCGACGATTTAAACATCTAACAAAACAGTTTGCAAGTTGTTGTCATAGAGTGTTATGCAACAATTATTTGATCTACTGCAACAGTTAAAATAAGTGTATTATAACTTGCAATAGTTTTGTAATTAATGCTATGGTTTTCTCAACACATATAAACTCTATAGCGACGATTTAAATGAGTTAATTCACAACATTTACAAAAGGTGTTCCATCAACTTCCTATAGCAATAGTTCAAGTTGCTATTGCAACAACTTAATTTGCTACAAAAATATGCAGCCTTGCAATGATATATCCAAGCTATAATAAGAATCACAAAACATTTATCAATGTTCATCTTTAAAATTGTATCCAAAATAATAAGCCAACCACAATGATTAATATCCAAAAGAGTAGAAAATCAATTAAGTTTCATCGGGTTGTTGTCAATATAAAAAATATCCTAAAACAAGTTACAAAAATCATCTAATATCTTCTTAACAATCTTCAATGTGCTCGTCATTCGCTGCTTCATTTTCTCCACCTACAAAAAAAAAATCATGTTAATTATCTTTGACAATATAATTCTAGTTATCTTCTTATAAACAATAAACATGTTCTTCACAAAGTCTTCTCATGAAATAAGGAGAAAAGGCCAAGTCACCACAACAACAACAACAACATACCCAGTGAGTTCCAATGGACTTGAGACAGTTATTCCCTAGAGCAAACTGATAACATAAAAATCCACATACTTTCCAGAAAAAATTGGAGAAAGCAAACTTCAAGTTCTTCCAGGACTGCCTACACACCTTAGTATCAGATACGTCAAGCATTTCCAGTGATGATCCTAAAAATTTATACAGAGAATTGTCAACAAGCTGTGTTTTCCTCAAACAAAGACTTCTTATTCTGTGTTTGGGAGATAAGCTCCAAAAGAGAAATCTCATTGATACCTGCAAAGGAGGAGAGTTTTTGAAAATTGATACCTGCAAAAGAGAAATCTCATTGATACCTGCAAAGCATCTTGTCCACCAAGAGCTGTCTTTCGCTGGGATCGCCAAATGCTAAACACTTCTCAACAACATTAGATGCAAACTTCTGCTGGCTCATTTGCACAATCTTCCCCGCTAGTTCCTCAATAATAGTAGAACGCTCGTGTGGCTTCCCATGCTCCAGTACATGTTGCCCGTGTCGCATTTAAAATAACTGTGATTTAAGATCCATATTCGCCATTATAAAGAAAGCATATTTGGTGCTGGTAAAGAAGCTAGGGAAATGTTCAAGGTAGTTAAGGTTTATCCATCCTTCCAACATTGCTACACTCAGATTCTGAGAGCGTGCCTTATTAGTCCTCCTTTTTGGCATTTATTGATGAGACAACATTTTCTCATATAATAAATAAAAGATGTTAATTGGACAAGCACATCAAAATGCGCATTACTATTGATCTAGAACAAGTGACTCATGCCATTTCCACATTAAATTTATGAAACAACTATATTGTGTGATTATTCCATAATATGAAGTCAAGGAAATGAGAAGGAAAACAGATACATCGTGATACAGAAAATTACGATGTTGAGTAGCATGATACAAGAAATAACTTAACACTGAGGATAAAAATAGAAAATCTATAGCTAAGTAGGAGATTTAAACGAAGCATGCAGGTTACTTCTGAAAAGTACATACCTGGATAACATAATTACCATATTGATCTTGTGCCAACATGCTAACAGATCCCAAAATTTCTTCCATCACTTTACTTTGAGTCATTGGATCACTGCAGTGTTCCAATACTCTCTGCCAGATAAAGAAAATTCTTTAAAACAAACCTCAAATGATTGAGATAAATAGCTACTGCACACATTATTCATCTACCTGAATTACATGACATCCATATGGATGGGTGGAGAGATTTACGACTTGATCAAAGAAAGTAGAGACAATAAATTGTATGTGTTCTTCTGGTACACATTTTATACACTTATGGATGACATAATTCCCATTCTGATCTCATACACAGTGCATGACATGACCATCGAGCTCCTCAACTATTTTAATCTTCTGGTCTACATCGACTACTTCTATCGCCTGCAAGTGAACCAAAATTTAATTTTAGCAAAGGTCTGAACTCACAGAGGTCAGATTCCTAGAAAGCAGCCCTATAATCCGCCAACTTGTACCTAAGAAGCCATATATCACACATCAGTCACTGGCAGAGAAAATATAATCTCCAGTAACTATATAACATTGTTGCTTAGATTGTTAAACTTCTTTTGAACATTCGAGATTCCAATCCAGGTAGAGCCATTGCAGATGCATCAGCAGCATTTTCAAATAAAGAAGGCAGATTATAGTTGCCAAGGTGGCCTGTTAATGGATTGATGAAATGACTACCTAAACCATAATTGGAAGGACTATCCATATGCGGATATTGAGAAAGCACACGACCTCTACCATTTAATGTGGATATTTAAGATCCTTTGACCTATGAATTATTAGAGGCAAAGGCATATTTGTGCAGACCCTCTTGGAGGTTCGAACGAACTATTAAGATCTGACTATGCACTATTTTCGGCAGCAGTGTCAGCATATGGTCCTTTTGCAGGGTGAGATTTAGAAGACATATTAAACTGTGCAGATTCTGATCTCTTCAGATATGCATGCTACTTAGCACTATTCAGACTACCTATAAAAATGTAAGAATATTATTTGGTGACAAACATCGTATAAGATTATTATTTGGTGACAAGCATCGTGTCCAGTCTGAGAGAGATCTATATCTAACATACCATTAAAAAGATTTATGCTAGACAAAGCAACAAGCAGATCTGCAAACTCTGTGGTGTGAGGGACACCTCTTATACTTTAGAGACTTACATGAGATTCCAACAGTCAAAAAATAATCCTTTGAATGCAGTTGCACAAGAATTTGGTTTGTTATACATACAATTGACTAAAATTTAAGTTCCAACAGTCATTGTTCAAAAAAAACTCTTTAAACTATCAATAAATTAAGTTGATTCTAAAAGAGATTCAGGTGGAAACCAAATCCTCTGCTTAAATCTTTACATATATGATTTCTGAAAGACTCCAACATCAAGCTTGCAGTTTTATTTTGGAGAAAGGAGTTCTTGAATCCACATTGAACTAATTTTTTTCAAGTCACACGGGAAGATGCAAAACAGTAACTGCAAGCCACAGCTTCAAATAAAATATTCTATCTATAAATTTATGTTTTGTAAAAAACCATTAGCATGGAGGAGGCGAGGCAAAAAACAAAAGTTAGAACATTACTCACCTTTGCAGCCTCCTATATGCAGAATTTGAAGTTTGTAAGCTAAAAAATTGGTGCGTTCTGCCATTTTTATTTCCACAACGTCAAATCTGGAGATACTGCAGCAAAGTGATAGGACACTATTGTTACCAAATGAAGTATCACACGCATACATCAAATGTAGCTCAACACATTTCAATACTAAAATGGATATGCATGAATAAGTTATGGAAGTACATGCATTGAGGTTAATACAACACAAGGAAGTACATGCATTGAGGTTAATATAACACAACGATGTACAGGATATAGATAATGATATGCTACATTGAGGTTAACCAATAAAACCTATTGAAATTCTTTTTGTAAAGAATATAAAGCTTACCTCCATGTTGTCAGTGACGAATTGATCCATTACAGCTGCTCTTAACTTTCCAGAGTTAAGCTTTGCAATGAATATGGAGTTGGCTCAACAAAATGCTCATCTCCGTTTAGCATAGCTAGCATGAGCTTATGGGCAGTTGAGCGTTCTAAACTCTTAGGGATAGAGCGATAATATGACATGTACAATTGTTTAGCTCGGTCAAATGCATCATCCAATCAAATGCTATGCTGCATAGCATACACATTTAATTTTAGTGAGAATATTGTTTAACAACAAAATAGCAAGTTAGTGTTCTCAATTGTACGGATGATTGGCACAATGGCCACACACAACTCGACCAAAAAATCATAACTTTGAACATGTCATCGTAAAGTTTCAAGTTAGAAAATAAAGCATTCCTGATATACTAGCCCAATAATTGCAATAAAACCTTGGCAACATTTCAGGGTGAACTTGTCATTTTTCATCTAAGTATTGTCGAAAGGCGACATTTTTTTTCCAGGAAAACTAGTGGGAGATAAAAAGCAACATTGAAAATAACTGTTCAAAGTGTATTTAGTATTATAATAGTATGAACTACTTAACCTGTTGTTTTCGTTGAAATTACCTCAAGCACCATATGAAGTAACTGGAAGGCAGCACGCATTGCATTGTCTCGCAAAGTAAACCGAAACTCCATGCAGATAAATTCTTCTATCGACTCCAGTGAGAAATTTATTAGATAATTCACACAAAAAAGCTCTACCTGGAGACACATCATAAAAGACCAAAAGTGTATAGATGTCATCATTCCGGACGATGTTTATGCAAATTCACAAATATGCCCGAAATTAAAAAATCTATACATAGATGGAAATTTTTCACAAAGGGAAGTACAAAAATTGGTTATAAGAAAGTAAAAACCACACCAAATGATAGGAGAAGTTATCTTCAATAACACACTGAGTCCAAAGAACATAATATGAGAATCCCCAATTAGGTCACGAATCATCAAAAACATGTAGAAGTATTGTGTACACTCTAGTCTGTGATATATTAACTAATTTAGGTTACTAGTTGAGTAAGTGCACAATTAAGACTAATGATACAATTTACAGAAACAGCTCATAAATTATTGTTATATGGACACCTACTGTAACAATTATAAATCAGTGGCAACGGTTATCTTATTAAATCGTGGAATTAGATTTAAAATTTTTGGCAACGGTTATAATCATTGTTATAGATAGTCTATAGAAATGATTTATGAACCGTTGCTAAAAAACTTGTTGCCATAGGCCTAATTTCTGGTGGTAATATTACCCATCAAGTTGAAAATTTACAGTGGGATGCTATCATTTTATCTAGAAATAGCCCAGTTTTTTCCCACTTGTTCTTTGTTGATGATCTCACTTTAATCTCCAAAGCCACTCCCTCTTCTATCCGTAATCTTGCTCATAGTATGAATATTTTTTGTTAACTCTAGAGACAAAAGATTAATACATCCAAATCAAAAGCTCTCTTCTCCAAGCATTATGACCCCAATGCTTGTATTCTAGTAGAACAAAGAGTTCACCTAAAACATTCCCACAAATTCGTAAAATATTTAGGTTTTCCCTTTATTAATGGCACTCCTAAAGCTAAGCACTTTCAATATGTCATTGATAACGTGGAAAAAAGCTTTCTAGCTGGAAAACAAAGTTTCTCACCCCAATGGGTAGACTCACACTAGCTAAATCTACTCTTAATGTTATTCCAGCAGATACCATGCAATATTTTTCCTCTCTTTATCTACCCATAAGGTCATCGATAAAATTCAACAGGACTTTATTTGGGGCTCCATGGATGAAAGAAAAAAGATGCAATAAGTTTTTCGGACAATGTGCACCAAACCAAAAGAAAATGGTAGTCTTCGCTTAACTAAAGCCCGAACAAAAATCTCGCCCTCTTAACAAGTCTCTCATGGAGATTATTCAATAACCACGCATTGCCTTGGGCCCTGCTTTAGATAATAGGTATAATAAACCAAATTCTACTATTTTCTCATTTATTTTCACGCAGCGAAAGATCCTAAAATTTGAGACTTTCTACACCAAAATATTCTCTTAAATAAAGGTATGTGATACTCCATTCTATGATATATATAAGATCCATATGTATTTTGACTTTGGCCAGTGCGTTGGAGATAGAGGAGAAGTTGATGACTCAGAGGGCTTGGGAAAGTAGAGGGGATGTGGACAGTATGTGAGATACGATAGCTAGTTGCATTAGGGAGACCTCTAAAGAGGTGTTGGGTGTTTTGAGAGGTCGATCAGGCAAGCACTAGTGGGACTGGTGGCGGAATAAAGAAGTTAAATGAAACATGAAGACAAAAAAGGTGGCATATGCTAAGTTGGTGGAGAACAGGGATGATAAAGAGAAGTGGATAAATAAAAAAAGTAGAAGTTAGCTAGGAAAGAGGCTAAGATAGTAGTTACTGCAGCGAAGATAGCAGCTTTCGAGAGCTTATATGTGCTTTAGAGGAGAAATACAGGGATAGAAAGTTGTATAGGCTTGCCAAGGAAAGAGAGTGAAAGGCGCCTGATCTTGACCAAATGAAGTGCATCAAGGGGAAGGATGGCAAAGTGTTGGTGGAGGATGCCCTCATTAGGAAGAAGTAATAATCTTATTTTCATAGACTTTTGAACTACGAGGGGGATAAAGAATTCGTCCTGGGGGACTTGGAGAACTCATAGAAGTGTTGGGATTATGGCTATTGTAGGTGTGTAAAGGTGGAGGAGGTCAAGGGGGTTATTCGCAGGATGCATAGTGGTAGGGTAACTGGGCCAGATGAGATTTCGATGAACTTTTAAAAGAGCACTGGCGGGGCAGGTTTGGAGTGGCTGATGGGATTGTTTAACACCATTTTTAGGGCAGCAAAGATGGTCGGAGCATGGAGATGGAGTATGATGGTTTCTCTATATAAAAACAAGGGGGACATTAAGAGTTGCAATAACTATAGGGGTATCAAGTTGCTGAGTCATACTATGAAGGTTTGAGAAAGGGTGGTAAAGTTGAGATTGGGGAGGATCGTGCCTATTTTTGAGAATCAGTTTGGTTTCATGATAAGTCGCTCAAGTACTGAGGCTATTCACCTCGTGGGTATATTAATAGAGCAGTTTAGGGAGAGAAAAAAGGACTTCTACTGGTGTTTATCCATCTTGAGAAGGTATATAACAAAGTTCCCAGGGAGATATTATGGAGGTGATTAGAGGCTAGAGGGGTTCCCGTGGCATACACTAGGTCGATACAGGACATGTACAATGATGCGAAGACTCAAGTGAGGACGACAGAAAGGGATTCAAATCACTTTTCAATTTTGATAGGGTTGCACCAAGGATAGACTCCTAGCCCATTTTTATTTACCTTGGTGATGGATATTTTGATGTGACATATCCAAGAGGAGGTGCTCTAATGTATGTTATTTGCTGACAATGTTGTTCTGATTGATGAAACTCAAGGAGCAGTTAATGATAAGTTGGAGCTTTGGAGATAGACCCTTGAGTCTAAAGATTTTAGGTTGAGCAGGACTAAGATGGAGTATTGGAAATGTAAGTTTAATGATTTATCACATGAGGCGAATGTGGTAGTGAAGCTTGATTCCCAGATAGTCCAGAAGAGGGAGAGTTTCAAGTACCTTGGGTCTATGATTCAAGGGAATGGGGAGATTAATGCGGATGTCATGCACCGTATTGGTGTAGGGTGGTTGAAATAGAGGCTCGCTTTGGGAGTCTTGTATGGTAAGAAGCCGCCGCCTAAACTCAAAGGTAAGTTCTACAGAGTGGTAGTTCGATCGACTATTTTGTATGGAGCGGAGTATTGACCAGTTAAGAACTCCCACATACAGAAGTTGAAGGTGGCAGATATGAGAATATTATGATAGATGTGTGGCATTACCGGGAGGGATAGGGTTATAAATGAGATTATTCGGGAGAAGATAGGGGTGACTTCGATGTAGGCCAAGATGCAAAAAGTGAGGTTGTGATGGTTTGGGCATTTGATGAGGAGGGGCACGGATGCTCCAATACGGCAGTGTGAGAGGTTGGATATGGATGGTTTTAGGCAGGGTAGAGGTAGGCCTAAAAAGTATTGGAGGGAGGTGATTAGACATGACATAGAGCAGTTACAGCTTACGGAGGACATAACCCTAGGAAGGTATGGAGGAAGTAGATTAGGGTAGAGGGTTAGTGTGTAGGAGTATGTCTGTGGTATATTGGTGATACCTATGTTTTTCGAATAGATATTTTTAGTATCATCTTGTGCATGTCTTGATTTAGTTATTATCCTTTTCTATCTGTTATTATAGTATTGTCGTATAGATGTATACTTTAATATGGTTTGTTTATTATATTGTTATCTGTACTGAGCCGGGGGTCAATCGGAAACAACCTCTCTGCTTTATTTGAGGTAGTGGTATAGACTGCGTACACTTAACTCTCCCTAGACCCCACTTGATGGGAATACACTGGGTATGTTATTTTTGTTATTATATGTATAGATATCATCATCTACATCCATAACGACCTCTGTGGTAGCAGAGCTGGCCTATGAGGAGTATGAGAGAGCAATTCGACATGATCTTTGAAAGAAGCAAAAGAGTCATGGAGCATCCTTGAATCCTGATCAAGCCCCTAGAGATGGAATAGGTAGTTCAATTCCTCCCCATCAAATCGTATTGGAGAATTTCATACCTCATACGGCTCAGCAGTCAATTTTTTTGGTGTCAAAATTTGATACATTTTACAAGGAGGAAAAATTTGTGCACCCAATATTGCTTGGAATCCCAACACTGGTAAAGCTATAAATTTTTGGATGAATTATTGGATTCCCGACATACCTCCCTAATGTAATATCCTTTACGACCCACTAACTTTACAAGAATCTTTCTATAAACTCTCAAATGTTAGGGATGGATATACTTGGATGTGGGATAAACTCTCTGTGCAAATTCTGGAATATTTCAAATCTAAATCTCAGGCTATCTCATTGAATTCGACTTCTTCTACCCTTGACATCCCCTATTAGGCTTGAACTTCTAAGGAGTATTCTCGACCAAATCTTCCGATCAATATCTGATGAAACACAACCTCTACCCGTACGACTATGCCTGGATCTGGACGCTCAATACCATCAATAAGTTTGAATTCACCCTTTGGCTTTGTTCAAAGGATCAGCTGCCTACTTTATAATTCTTTCACCATATGGGCATCACTATAGATCCCCTTTGTCCAATCTGTCATACCAATGAAGAATCCACAGAGCACATCTTTATACATTGTTACATTGCCAAAAAATTTTGGTCGGATTTGGGTTTAAACACCGATCTTATTGACCTTTCTGAAACTCAATAGTTGAATGCTCTTAAGCACCTCAACTTTCCTACAACAGTATCAACCCCTCTCATCCAGTACACTTGGATTGATTTTCTCCCTTTTATTTTATGGTATCTATGGCTTAACCATAACAATAACCTTTGCAACCACAAATAATCTCTCTTGTCAATTTCTAAGTTAATTTCCCGAGTCCTAGAATTTAAATTTCTCACTACATCAGACCCCTTTCGATGGAATCACATTCCTATACCTTTTAGTTGGTTGAAACTTTCCCTTACCAAAAACATTAAATATATATGGCTCTCATTTCCCAGGTATAAGTAAAGGCATCATCGGTGGTTTCATCTGATAATGCTCAACTTACACATCCAATTAAGTGCAAGGCGATCGTTATCAATATATTTACCCAACTAGGAGTCGGGGTCGAATCCATGGGGAAAAATATGAGTGGCTATTAAGTAGGTTCAGAATGAGAGCTACTAACTAGATTCAAACCTACTGTACAAAATAGGTTGGGGGTTTGAAATGGATGTCAATCATGAAAACAATTTTAGGGCTTCTAAATACCTAATTCAAGACTAAGAATGATTAGAGTGTAAATAATTAGGAGCGGATCTTAGGACTTTGCTATCCTAGGGGAAAGATATGCAAGGGTATGTAATGATTTAATGCTAATTCTAGTTGTTGATGATATGGTAGGCTAGGTTTAAAGTCCTTGAGGCTAGTTTTCCAACAAAGTCGTAATGCTTTCACTCGTTGACCCTATTGAGTACCTAACGAGTGTGCAATTAAATCCACCTAATACCTTAATTAGGTACCCCTATTTCTATGATGGAACTCGAGGGATAATCAACCTCATATTCGCCCTTATTTCTAAGATAGTGAAAATTAGTAAACTATACCCATAAATTGTCTACTATTACCTTGGTTCCCACATCCCTCTTTCAAGGATGATGAGGGTTTCTAAAGTTCACTCAAAACCCTTCTTTCAAAGATGGCTTAGAGCTTTCTAGAGTTTGGAGTTTTTACCCATTAAACCCATGTGAGTATTTGGATCTTTCACCCATCAAATCCCAACCTATTTAATCAGGCAATAATAGAACCCATCATCAATAAACTAAAATCTGCACAAATACATCACAACCCACACACTTGCACCCTATTCAAGCATAATCCCAAGAGGAAGAACTAGCAAAACATAAAGACAATAAACCATGAATTCCATCAAACAAATTCATGAAGAATAAAAAAATGCAAACCAAACCTTAAATCTCCACAAATCTCTAATGGAATTAACTAATTCTTCACTTGAAAGTCACCCTAATATCTTCTTAGCTCAAAATTAGTACAAAATAGGCTCCGAGCTCCAAGAAATTACAAACCCTAATCTAAGCTAAGATAAAGGAGTGTGTTGTGATGGAAGATAGATAAAAGATGGTGAAAATGAGCTAAAATCTCCTATTTAAGCCCTAATTCCACATTTGCCCAATATTACAAAAATGTCACTTTGCTCTTGATCTGCTTAAGCAGATGGAGATTAGGTGGAAAGTCGATGCAAAGCAGATGACCCTTTACTTTTACATTTGACCTCCTTTTGACTTGAAAGACTTGCTCATCTTTCCCTTTTCAACTTTTCCTACACAAATGAGCATTATGTATGAGATAAATATCAAATCAACGGAAATAAATGTAAAAAAAAACATGATAATTTAGGATTAAAAGGTACTAGAAAGTCGTCAAATGACGGCTTACCAACACTCCAAACTTAAAATATTTCTTGTCCTCAAGTAATTAAGAACAATTAAAAGAGATAGGGTATTTAACTCAAATCCACCCAAAAGAAAGCTATAGTAAAGGAATAAGCTAACAAAGTTCTTCAAATACTTTCTAAACATGTCATGGCAACAAGTAAACCAAAATTTTTTCAATAATTAAATATTTATGAAGCAAATATGCAAGTTTATATCAGATGAACCTTCCAAATAACAAAGAATCTTAAGAGAAAACACAAAATTTTCAAAAATTGTCTCATTCTTCACAATTTAACTTACTTCACCCATTTACCCAAACCGAGAGTAAGACTTCACTCTCTACCCCAAAGTATCGATGCCGCTCACAAGCAAGAGTTAGCTCTACACACATAATACATGAAAATTTCTAAAGGAGCTCAAATAACGAAAGAACTCCCACTCACTCTCTCAAGGAAATTCAAGTACAATGAGTAGAACCGTAGGATTACCCTTTGTGTTTTTCGTCACTAATATAGACTTGCCTAGTTTGGAATCGCCAAGGTCTTGAGGGTCAATATGAAGACTTAAGGTGTAGGAAGGAATATCTATGGATCTAGTGACTAAAATACCTTCTTCAATGCAATTACTCAACCCTTTCTACCCCAAAATTTTCAAACTATCCACCTTATTCCCCTTTAAATCATTTCCCATTTTCTAAACCTTTTTTATTAATATTTACCAAACAATTCAAAGCCACCATTTTCTTTCTTTCTTTCTTTCTTTTTCTCTTTGACTTTTTCAAGAGACTTTCTTACTTTGATCTCTTCTTAGCCTCCCATTTGTCTTATTTTTCTTCACATTCTATGGGCTAGGTTATACAACTTTATCATCAAGTATGTCTCTTCCCTATTAAGCATATGAATTGACCACCTTACATACACCTTTTTTTGGCTCATCTTAGCACATCACACTAATCCCCCCAAACTTGGAGTATGAACCACCCTTACATTACTCTCCCAACTACACAAATCCCCAACTTAGGCTTTCACCTATATTTCACTACCTTGAGTGCTAAAAGAATGATTTTAAAAGGGCTTAGGTGTTTTAGCAAGGTTATAATTACAAAAAGAAAGAAAAATGGGCAAAAAGGCTCAAAGGGTTTAACTAGGGAACGATGTTAAGGTGGGAATTTGGTCATGTAATGGGTCAAAAATAGCCTCGGGCTATTCTCCAAACCAAGATTGTCTAAAATTTTGCTTTGAACACACTCGAGGTAAGTTCTAGACTACACATATGTACAAAAATTATCCAAACATCTCACCACACATGGCATCGTACTCATAGAGCAAAAAGTTAATCTCCCAACCAATTTGAGCAATTTGAGCTTAATAAGTTACTCTGAGTCAAAGACTTATCTTTGTAAAGAGAGAGCCAAAAATCAAATTTAATAGTCTCTCTCAAAAAAAGCTCAAGAACATCCTTAATCTCCTTTTTTTTCAAAAAAAAAAACTATAATTTTTTGGGTTTTTTCTCTAAATCATTTCATTTCTTGCCAATGACATTTTGAAAGAAATTTTTGAAATTTTGCTTCTTCCTAAACAATTAAATAAAAACCTAAGTAAATGCAAAGCAACATTCAAGATTTTCTCAGATGGATTGATTTTCATCAACTCCACTACACTTATTGTTGTGAAATGGTTAGAATGAGGTTTTTTCCCCAATTCCAGAGTTGTCTCCATTTTGGTATCCTTATCCTGAAATTTACTAGAGTTGACATAAGGATTTGCTTGGCTTCTTCTTCTAACTCTAGTACCATGTCCTCCTTTTTGGCATCATCTCTTGTGTTCGGCTTGGTTGGTTGGGAAATCATTAAAGATTCTTCAATATCATCCTCATTTAGAAAATTAGGCATGGTTGTGATATTTAAAGTATTAATTTCCATTCCCACATCTTCTATCTTCTTGAATTTCTCTCTAAATTCCTTGTGTATAATGGTTGCTAACTCCTCCGCCATTGTTGTCAATTCCAATATACGTTGAAGCATTGCTTCAACCTCACTACTTTCCATACTTCATTCCTTGCTTTCCTTCTCATAAGACCTAATAAAATCATAAGAAGAACTAAAAACTGGATTAGCATAATGGGGGAAGGGGCATTTGGACAATCACTGTCATTTCCATCTTGACCACCACACAAAGAATAAACATTCTCCCTATAAGATCGAGATAGTGCACACATCTCTCTCTGGGGAGCATATCTACAATCTTGCCAAAAGTGGGGTCCATTACAATATGGACATAGGTTGTCACAATAGAATTTCCAACCACCAAAGCCACATTTATTCCGAGATGCCATAGTAACAAATAAACAAAAATAAAAATCTACCTAAAAAAAGAAAAAAGAAAATAACAAATAAATATTTACAAATTTAAACCAAAGCAAGTAATCTAAAATTCATAACTAACTCAATACGCCAAATTGTTCTCCGACAATGGCGTCATTTTTTATAACACACAACTTACACGTCCAATTAAATGCAAGGCATTCGTTGCCAGTATATTTACCCAACTAGGAGTCGGGGTCAAATCTACGGGGAACAATATGAGTGGCGTTAAGTAGGTTCGAAACGAGAGCTATTAGCTAGATTCAAACATATTGTACAAAATAAGTTGGGGGTTTGAAATGGATATCAATCATGAAAATAATTTTTGGGCTTCTAAAGACCTAATTCAAGACTAAGAATGATTAGAGTGTAAACAATTAGGAGCGAATCTTGGGACTATGCTATCCTAAGGGCAAGATATGCATGGGTATGTAATGATTTAATGCCAATTCTAGTTGTTGATGATATGGTAGGCTAGGTTTAAAGTCCTTGAGGCTAGTTTTTCAACAAAGTCTCAATGCTTTCACTCGTTGACCCTTTCGAGTACCTAACAAGTGTGCAACTAAAGCCACCTAATACCTCAATTAGGCACCCCTATTTCTACGATGGAACCCGAGGGATAATCAACCTCATATTCACCCTTATTTCTAAGATAGTGAAAATTAGTAAACTATACTAATTATATACTATTGCCTTGGTTCCCATATCCCTATTTCAAGGATGGTAAGGGTTTCTAAGTTTACTCAAAACCCTTCTTTCGAAGATGGCTTAGAGCTTTCTAGAGTTTGGAGTTTTCACCCATTAAACCCATGTGAGTATTTGAAGCTTTCACCCATCAAATGCCAACCTATTTAATCAATCAATAATATAACCCATTATCAACAAACTAAAATCTACACAAATACATCACAACCCACACACTTGCACCCTATTCAAGCATAATCCCAAGAGTAAGAACTAGAAAAATATAAAGACAATAAACACAAATAAACCATGAATTCCATCAAACAAATTCATAAAGAATAAAAAGAATGCAAACCAAACTTTAAATATCCGCAAATCTCCAATGGAACTAGTTAATTCTTCACTTGGAAGTCACCCTAATGTCTTCTTAGCTCAAAATTAGTTCAAATTAAGCTCCAAGCTCCAAGAAATTACACAGCCTAACCTAAGCTAAGATGGAGGAGTGTGTAGTTATGGAAGATGGATAAAAATGATGAAAATGAGCTAAAATCCCCTATTTAAGCCCCGATTCCACATTTGCCCAATATTACAAAAATGCCACCTTGCTCTTGATCTGCTTAAGCAGATGGAGAGCAGGCGAAAAGCGGATGCAAAGTAGATGGCCCTTTACTTTCACATTTAACCTCCTTTTGACTTGCAAGACTTGCTCATCTTTCCTTTTTAACTTATACTACACAAATGAGCATTAAGTATGAGATAAATATCAAATCAACGAAAATCAATTAAAAAACATGATAATTTAGGCTTAAAAAATACTCGAAAGTTGTCAAATGATGGATTATCATCATCTGTAACTCATATGGATACTGGCTTGTGGATTTTACAGGTGACTGTGTTTCTAAAAAAATAATTAATTCATGTAACACCCCGCATTTTTGGGATAAAATTCAAACTGTTGTTTCTACGTGTATAAACTTGAATACAATTATTTATATATAAAAATAAGTGTCATAATCATTATCCTAGTGTGAAAAGTAATTTTGAGGGCAAGAATGTTCGTAGTAAACACTTAGAGTGAAATGGAGTTAAGAACTTTTATTAGCGACCAAATATTAGAATTCAATTCTACAAGGGTCGTCTTTGAACGTGTATAACTTCTGGAATATGTGTAATTTTGGGGATCAAGACCCATTAAATTAAATATAAACGTGTCCTCTTTCCAACGCATCCAATTTCTTCTTAATTCGATACCCGAGCAAAAAATTATTGGCATTTTTATGAGAAACCAGTTAGGGTCCGTGATGGCAGTGTGGCATACAGCTTTTCACGAAGATTTTCCTCCGTGGCATGCTAATGCTTTAAATTCGGGAAGTTTATAGTTTTGTCTACCTGGGAGAAGGGGTATTGAAGTCCTTTCACTTATAAATGACCCCTAAATACTATATTATCCTATTTCTATCAGTTTTCACGACATAAGATCGATTATTTCACTCTAAAAATCCTCTCTCTCAAATTCCCCCTTATCAATTCAAGAGGAGGTGGTCATCTAGGGTCCTAAAGGATGTTATTTTCTTCAAGTTTCTTGGTAATTAAGGCATGTATCTCTTTCCCTTGAATTTATGTTTTTTAATAGCATCAATTGATTATTAATGCATGGTTTTGTTGTGGATTTTGAAATAGTTGAAGGCTTTCGACATGATTGATCATTTAATTGATTTTCCATGGTTATTTATGTAATATTCTTGCTTTATTAATGATTTTGAACATTGTGGGATGCATGGGAATGGTGATTAAACTGAGGGGTTAGGGTTAACCCCCAATTTGATGATTTTGCCTTGATTATGATTTTGAAAATTGTATGCCCTCAAATATTTGTGAAATTGTTAATGAAAAGGATTTTGTCACATAGTTTGGTTTACCCAGTTGTAATAATACATTAGCATAAAAAGGATAATGAAGTATGCATGTTTTCCTTGAAAGGACTTGGTGGCCATGTATTAATGGAGGAATTGGAACCTTCTGGGTTTGGTTGATTAAAAGGGTTCAAATCCTGAATGACTGATTATTTGAATATATTTTGACTTATGGGTTCGAGTACTAGTTGGTTGAGTAGATGACATGGCATGATGATATTAGCTTGCAAGCGAGGTTGGTATGACGATACCAACGGGATGCCTTGGTGTGTAATTGGTTTAATAAAATAGAAATATATGTTACATATTTTAATTGATCTTAAAATAGGGTTGTGTAGCTAAATGTGGAAAGTAAATATCCTAGGGGGACTGACACTGAAAACCGTGATAGCTGGTGCAAGGATCATTATGGCTTAAGGGTTCGAGTCCCCTTGCTTATGACCATGTGGTTTAAGTCCACCTTATTGTTATTATTATACCCTGTGGATACTATTATTATGACGGTTAAGTTATACAGTCCAGGTTAAGATTTTAAATGCTCATTCTAAGCCTTGTTCCCTACTCCTACATGTGATACATACATATATATATATGTATGTATGTATGTATGTATGTAATTGCACTTGATAGTATGCATGGGATTTGACTGGTTTGAATTATCATCCATGGCATTATTTGTTTCCTTATCCCTGAGTTACATGCTAGCGCTCCAACCACTAACCATATTCAGATGTTATATCCCCATGCGATGCAGGATTTAGCCACACTTATACTCCTCCTACACATTGACTAAGATTCGGGATCAGTTCGTGAGTTGACATTGAAGTGGTGAACTTCCATACATCAAAAGTCTACATTTCACGTTTTGGTTTCTTATGTCTTGGACTTTATGTCAGATTTGTTTTGGCTATGATCAAGGACATGTCCCAACACTTTATTGGTACTCGATTTTTGTTAGAGGCTTTGTGGATACTGTGAACATGGGTATTACAGTTGGTTTGGACATTGATCTCATGTAGACTTTTGGGTTATCTTTCCTATCTTCATATATATATATGTGTGTATGTGTGTGTGTGTGTATTGGTAACATTGGAATAGGCTTAAGGGGTGGTCTCGAGTCTTCGGTGGACTTGAGATACCCATTACGGTTAGACCCGATTCGGGATGTGACAACTCAGAACTTCAAGCTTTGTTTAAGTGACTTGAATTAGTTGTTTCTTATAACTATCAACCCATAGAAATCGAGGTAGACTCACCAGATCTATTGAACTTGCTTGAATTCGCTCCAAATATATCTAATCTACTACTTTCTTTATGCAGGTCGTTGTTGAGGAGACTGGGGAATCTAGTGCTCCGGCATAACTTTCATGAAGTAAATGATGTTGCAAACTTTTTATGTAGGACGGATTCACAACTAACAAACTCCAATCATGTTGATGTCTTGTTTCAACCTCCAGTTCAGTTGTTACCATTGATTATGCATGATAAACAAGGAAGAACAATCTCTAGACTAGTTAATAGATCTTCTGTAACAAGTTAGCCAGTTGTGGTAATATGCTTGTAATATTAAGTGCTCAAGGCACTTCTTATCTCTCGTCTATAACTTCTTAATCTACAAATATATATGTTTCCGGTTGAGAAAAAAGTATTATAATTATTCTGAAATTACAATCAATGAATTCATAACAATGTATATTATTGAATTTGAATTGTATTACAATGATAATTTATGTTTAATATAATTTTAATAGAGTAAATACATAATTACCCCCTGATATTGTCCGAAATTTGTAAAAAAACACCTAAATTTTAAATTCGACCTATTACCCCATGATTCTTCTTTATTTCATTGCAAACACATCATTTTGACCCTCTGTATGTATACACGCATCACAGGCGCGTGAAAGGGCTTGAATTTAACTTTTTGACCAATTAAAAGTTGGCACGTGTAAAATAATTTAATATATAATTTATATTATTTTTTCAAAAAATAATATTTATTTATTTTTTAAAATTATCCCTACCCCTCTCCGCACCCCCAACCCACCCACTCTTTCTTTTTCAACTCAATTCACCATTAAAGCTTCCATTGAAGCTTTTTTTTTTAAATCATTCATTAAAGCTCTATTTTACAACTGAATCATATCATTTAACTACCCATCATTTCTTCTTCAACACAATATCTTCTTCAACACCATTAAGGCTCTTCAACACAATGTCACCATTAAAGCTCCTTCATTGAAGCTTTTTAAAAAAAAATTATATCATTAAAGCTCAATTTTTCAGTTAAATCATATCATTTAACTATCTTTAAAACTCAATTCAATCATAAAACTATTTTTTGAATTGATTTGAAAAAAATGAACGGGGAGAGAGAATGGTGATAGAGTAGGGGGTTTGGGGTGTTTAGGGGAGATGCTAATGGGGTGGGGTATTGGACGGAGGGTGGGGGTGCTGAATGGGGGTGGGGAGTGGAGGGAGCTGTTGGGGGAGTTGCTAGATTGGGTGGGATGGGATGGGGTGTTAAATTAAATAAAAAGTAAAATTTTATTAAAAAAAAAAAATTAAACATATTTGACACGTAGCAGCACCTGATTGGTGCGTGTGTTCACTCTCTTCAATACACTGGCCGGACCTTCTCCTTCTTCAATCGACCTCACTGCGACTCGGCAGAAAACTACCCACTTCTTTCATCGACCTACTTTTCCGGCCAACAACTCTAGTCGGCCGTATGGCCTCCATTTTTTTAGCAGAGAATCACCTTAACAATTTAAATCCCTTCACTAACGGCCTCCTTAAGTTTCTATCTTCTTCCTCTACACTAACTACTGAAATTCGGCAAACCATCAAAAAAATACCATATTCAAACAACTCCGACCACCCATCTCTGCTCTTCTTTGTCACTACCGATGATCCACCGCCACCCAACTCCGGCTAGATCTCCACCGCTAACAACAGAAGACCGTCACCTCCCTTTTCCATTTTTTTGAACGAACCAACTACCAAATAACAATCAATCAAACAATCCTCATCTTTTTTGGCGAACCCACGTTGTCAGAGCCAAGGGCGAACCCACGGTATAGCCAGGGGGTTCACCCGAACCCCCTCGGCAAAAAATTATTTTGTATATATAAGGTAGAAAATCAAAATTTATGTACATATATTAAATGTGAACCACCAAAACAAAGTTGTGGGATAGCTCAGTGATTCTAAGTCCACTTCTTGGGTTGCTCCTTCGGCCCACACATCATGGGTTCGAATCTCTCTAGGTGCGTTGCTTAATTTTTAGTATCTGTAACATGCTTTAATAGCTGTCATTACAGCTATAATTAAGGAAATTTTGTAACATGCTTTAATAGCTCCTTCAGCTATAATTAAGGAAAAGCACTTCCAACTTTTTTTTTTTAATTTAATATGGACCATACCTAATTCCTAAATCATTTTGCTCTTTCCAATTCCGTCAAGCAAAATTTTGAGGGTTGCTACTCTACTGGTTCATTGATTTGTGAGGCTATCATTGCGGATAGTTAATTATTCGCCTATTCTTGTAATCTTGTCAGTTGTTTGTTGATTCCCCAGTAACTGTAACTATGTATCTCTATTTTAGTAGTTTTGTAATTTCAAATCATTTCTTGACGATTGTTGCTTTCTATTCAAGAGTAATGAAGAGATATTTTTCTGAAATTTCAAATTCAAGTTCTGTCACACATAGTCAACCTAATCGGGAAGAAAATAAGAATAAGTTAGGAGTATCATCGCATTTTTTTCAAGAATTTGACCTAAATACTTTAAAGGTTAATCCGGGTGAAAGAACTCTAATTTTAGAATTTCGTCCAAATGATCGTGACACGATTAGAAGAGCGTATCTTCTGAAATTTATTGCTAATTAATCATATAGGATATTTATTTATGCTATTAATTTCAACTGATAATATTATTTTGTCTTTTCAAGCAATGAAACCTCATCGAGTGGTATTGTAATTATATTTTATTGACGTATTCACACATTTATATTTTTATTTTTTCAAATCCCCTGAAAAAAATTCCTAGATCTGCCACTGATCAGAGCAACCAAAAACTTTAGTACCCACTCTATTTATCCTCCATCACCCAATAGCTTCGATGAAATCCAACAATTTTAGCTAGATCTAAACAATTCTAATCAAATTTGGGTTGTAGTGGAGAAGCAAACTAAAGAGGAGAAAAACAGTAAAGAAGAATATGTTATTCTCTTATTATTTAAGAGTGAGTTGGGGGTTAAGCAAGCAGCACTCCGTTGACATCTCTGCTTCATCAAGAGGGGTATTTTTGTCATTTCAGTTTGGGACTTCTTGGTAGCTGAACACGTGGATTCAACTATCAAAAACCACTACTTCCTCCTTCGTAAATCTAGACTACTTCATGTATTTTATAAGCTTTTGCTCAGACTTTGAGAACTTTGTATAGCTAATAGGCAAAATCAACATTTTCCAGAAAATATTCCTACACCAAGGGTGTGGTTGGTATGATGGAAAATATTTTCTTGAAAAATGTTTTCCTGAAAAATAAATTAATTTTTTATTTATTTTTTCATGTTTGATTGGTGAGTGAAAAATATTTTATCATGTTTGGTTGGTAAGTAGAGAATATTTTTTAGTGTTTGATTAGTCAGTAAAAAAATATTTTTTAAAAAATACTACTAACTGTTAACTAGTATATCATGCCTTTAACAATTCAACAATTTGTAAGAAATAATTTAAGCATAACAAATAATATTAATATCGAATACTAAAATACTACAATCACTAAATTTAAGCAACTATTAATTAGCAAATATAGAAGACACTTTTTAATATTTTATCCAAATAATTTTAAGATACTATAATCAATAGAAATATAACTGAACGATAAGTTTATTCAACCTCGTGAAACAAGTTACATCGATGACAGGATGAAATATGTAATTAACAAAAATAACATAAGTAAGTCTTCCTCTATGAGTACGAAAATAACAATACATTCAATGAACATTGAAAATGAAAAAAATTCAGACTTCACTATTTTTTATTTCAAGCAGCGAAAAATTGAAGTAAAGCACAGTAAAAAATATTTTTGAATAATATAAATTTTTTAGAAATGTGAATTTTTTTAGTCATATGAATATGAGTGTTGTTGGGGTGACAAAGAGGGGTGAGGGTGAGGGTCATAAGTCAAATTATTATTTTCTGAAAAATGACTTTCCTTGCCTACAAGGGAAGCCATTTTCCATCAAATTGAGAAAAATGAGTTATTGTGAAAAATATTTTTCCAAACAAGGAAAAATCGAAAAACATTTTCCATCATACCAAACACACCCCAAATCTAAGAATACAACATCTCAATCTCCAAATCAGAGATTATCTCTTCAAGATCATTAAACCCAAACTCAGATCTACGAAAAGGTTTAAAAGAAACAAACTTTGTAAACAAAGATCAATAAATCTAATGAAAATTAAAATTCTGTCGAAGGTAAAGCAACTGATTTTGAATTCTAATCAACTGATTCTAAAGCACGTAAAAATTGGAGTACTCTCACAATAGATTCAGAAAAAAGAAATTTAAAAGAGAAAGACATGAAAAACTTATACTGCATTTCGAGACACCACTAAAGTGTCTATTCACCAATTTGAAACATGCAAATGAAACAGAATTAAAATATAGTGACATGCAAGTAAAAAAATCATCCAAAATAAGAGAAAATGTCAAGCAAAATACCATTACCAAAAAATGAGTATGAAAAAAGAGAAGAAGAAAGAAGAAACTAAGAAGTGTCCACAACAAAGCAACTTGAACAATAAAGGAATAGAAGAGAAATAAACTGATTCTACAACACAACGAAATTGAGGCCTCTAAAAAAATTACAGAGATTAACCGGAGAGGAAAGAACTGCCATCAACATCAAAGAAGCAAAACCTACAAAGAGGCTGAGCAAGAAAGTCGGACTACAGCTAGCCACCGCCTCACTTTTTCTTTTCACTTCAACAAAAACACACTAAAGAATGGTTTATTATTACTATAGATGGTAATTTACGTTTGTATTTGGATTTGGGCCTTGCCCCGTTCTTTTCATTGCCCAAAGAATTCCTTCTTTTTTTATTTTTTTGAAAAAAAGTTCCATTTATCACAAATAGTCAATTAGTCATGAAATAAAATAAATAATTATTTTATCTTATGATGTGAGATAATAATTAGTACCAAAATTATTTATTCATCATTTACTCCATAGTGATGGAATATGTTATGCATATATATATAGTGGAATAACTAATTTCGAGATTAATTATTCCGAGATAAGTCTTTTCCAACAAAACAATTCCTAAAAGTTAATTATAAGAAGCTATAAAATTTTAATTAATTTATTTAATCATATTTTATTGTTAATAATTAAGTAATAATAAATGTAATTATTATTTTAATTTTTTAGTCCAAAGCTTAAAATTGTTACTCACGATTATTTTTGCGGTTATAAATCATTATATTAAGAATGACAAGAGAATTTTAAAAGTTAAATTATTTTCACTTATAGAAATATGATATTTTTTTAATACGAACTAAAAAAATATATCGTATAAATGGAAAAAAGAGTATACAATTATATAAATAATTAACCTATAATTTGTAATACAAAATACCAACAATAACAACATAACCAGTATATTACCACACAGTGGGGTCTGAAAAGGGTAGAGTGTATGCAGACCATACCACTACCTCAGGTAAAGTAGAGAGACTATTTCCGATAGATCTCTGACTGAGAACTTGTAATACAAAATACCATAATACAAAAATTGGGAAGGGAGTTATATTACTATACATAATTTGCAATACTTTTCATATCCTTATTTATCTATAGTTCAAATATAATCTTATATTTTATTTTAAAATTTTAATTTATAAGTACAACAAATTAAACGAACTAAAGCAATTTTAGAAGTCATTCTCAATTGTTGGGCCCGTGCACAGCACGGGCATTACTAGACTAGTTTAAGCTAAAGGTAAGCTCTAAGTTGTAATAAATTAAAAACTATATTATACATGATAATGAAATACACTAACTACAAAGTGTCATCATAGATAAAATTTAAAAGTCTTTAGAGCCGAATAAATAAACAACATTACTACAACTATGAAAATTTTTTACTTTTCGATTTGGATCTTCACTGATATTTTTAATAAAGCCAAGACTACCCATTAATTTATTTAGCCCACACCTACATTTGAACTCCTCCTAAACAAGATAGAATTAAATCATCATCTTTCCATAGAGTTTACTTGCCCTCTATTTGCATGAAAATATAATAGATGAATAGTCATTTCCTATAAAATTATTTATTCAAAAATCTTATTAGCCTGAGAAGAGAAATTCAAAACCTAGGATTATTAGTGAGTATAGAAAAAAAGTTCTGAATCTTGGGGAACGTTTCATTATATAGTAATATAGCGAAACCTCCTTTTATTAAAAATAATATAAATATAATAATATATTTTTTGTAAAGAGCGACTTCTACTATGTCGTGTCAAATTTGCATAAAAAATAAAGAGATTTATTTTTTTCTATACTCCTATGAAGAAATTTTTAAAAATCATAAAATCTCGTCTAATCCTAATATCTAATCACTAACTAATCTCATATATAATAAAATAATAAATAATAGATTAAAATTCTATTTCAAGACAAAACAGAACATGGGGGACAATATATAAGATAGATAGAAAGAATGGTGTTACTTGGCTTGATTTAGGCAAACTACAAACTATAGAATAGAAAAAAAGACATACCAATTTTAAGGATCTGTAGAATTTATTGTGGATCCAAGACAACAATAGAAAAATTTGAGTCTTAGATTTTGATTTAATTTTTTAGATTTTGTATTTCAAATCTTCTATATCTAGGTAAGTATATACTAAGTCAAAATATAAGCAATAGGATTTTTTTTGTATTCGGCTCAATCCTTTTAGTTAAAGGTTGGGTCGAATTTAATTACAATTGAATTAAGAGAAAGAAAGATAATTACTTGAGTTCTTTCTCCTTATCCTTCGTTATTTTCTGATAATTTATCTGCTAATGTCTATTGTATTTACTTATCAAAAATGTTCACTGCTGCAAAATTAAATATGATCTCTTTTCATACATCACAAGCAACAGCTAGTTTCGGACTCGATTTGACAGTCTCACAAATAATCTCATTATCTTTTCGAGTAAGAATACATCCTTCATTATGAGCTTTTACACATGCTTCAAGAGTTACGACACTTGGCGCATTACCCCAAGCCCAAAGAATGTCCTAAAGTTCCTCCATCGAACTGTAGTACAAAGTCATCCCCAAAGACCTCGATCAGATTAGGCATGTGCCAAATGTGAATACCTCCTGAAGCCATAGGTAGAACACCAGGTGAAGAGACCCAATCTTGAGTGAAATAAATACTGCAACTGCAATTTTGTTTAACAAAATCATCATGCAACAAATCAAAAAAACTCAAAGTTGTCTCTTTCACCTTCAAGATTACCTACTATGGTACTAGTGCAAATATGATCTCTATTAAAAGACATTAATTATGTAAAATTTTCTAACTTCATAACATGTCGTGTTGTTTTCTTGATTTGCGTGTCTAATTCCAACTTAGGCAGTATTTATATTCCTCCAAGTCATCCTTCACACAAAAAAAAAAATAGACAAACACATATTCAAAACTCATTTTGCTGCTCCAAACTTTAAACTCATTTACTTACTATTCATTTATAAACTATTTTTAGATCTAAACTTAAACTCAAATAAGTTTCTCCATAGCCATTGTGTCCCTACAACAACACTCAACTCTATCGAATGGAGTGATTGAACTCACCAAGATAGCACAATTGAAAAATGCTGACCCTTTGAGTTGGACAATTCAACTTTCTTCAATACTCACTTTTGTTGGACTTTCCTTGGCATTTGACGATGTAGCAAAACTTTTTATTTCTCATATTTGTTGAGATAACAATGTTGTGATTTCTTGAAAGTTTTTTAAGAAAGTTGTGGCTCTTCGAATTGTTTCGTCGTTGTTTATTATCGTTCTTCTTTCCAATAGATTTTTTTGTTTTTATATTCCCCTTTGATTAATATACTATCCTTAGGGTACAAGTAGCTTCTTGGTTATTTTTTTGTATTCGGTGTATAAGTGAAAAAAATATTCTAAAAGAATATATATATATATAGGAGTAGGATGATGGGTGTTGTGGTAAAGGGAAAGGGGGAACGGGAGGGGGGTGGGAGTGAGAGGATTTTTTCAATACGAAAAATAAGATAATCATAGAAAGTGTGAAATATTTTATAGGATCCATTTTGAAAATCTAGAATATAAGTGTGAAGGTGGGGAGGATTCCCTGAATACCTAAAATAGAGAGAATCATAAAAAATGCAAAATATTTGATAGGATCTATTTTGTGAAAGTATATTCCCGCTCATCCACATAATTTCATTTAAGATATATACAAATTATTTTAAAATAATATTTTTTTATTTACACACCAAACACAAAATATAACCAAGAAACTACTTATACCCTAAAGATAAGATAAAAATCAAAAGGGGATAAAAAGCAAAAACTTGTTAAGAAGAAGAGCGAGAATGAACAAAGGAGGAACAATACAAAGAACCAAAGCTTTCTCAAGAAACATCTAAGTAATAGAAACATTATTATCCCAACAAACATGACTAACAAAAATTTCCACGACGTTGGTGGACAACAAGTTATGTCCACCAGAGTTAAGCATGGAAGAAAGTTGAATTGCCCAATTCAAAAAGTTAGTGTTTTTCAACTGCGCTGACTTGGTGAGTTCAATCACTCTATTCCATATAGTGATTACTGTCGTAGGGACACCATGACTATGAAAAAATTATTAGGGTCTAAGTTTAGATTTGAAAATGGTTCATGAATGAATAGTAAGTAGAAGAGTTCAAAGTTTGGAGCGATGGAAGGAGTTTCGAATGAAGGTTTGCCTATTTCATTGTGTGTGTGTATGAAGGAGGACTTGGAGGAATATAAATAATGCCTAAGTTTTCATGTCAAATTCGCAAAGAAAAAATAAATTTGTCTTCTTCTATGCTCCTACTAGTTACACGAGGCCTGTGCTAAGCACAGACTCAATCTCAAGATATAAAAATAATAACTTTAGTTTAAGAGAAAATACATCAAATCCCTCCTCAATTTATCACCAAAACTTACTTTAGACCCTGAATTAATCGGGCAATTATATACCCCCCCCCCTTTAACAACTTTCAAGTGAATTTTATACCACCCTAATAATATTATACCAATCTTACTACGGAGAGTGCAGCACACTCACGCCACATCAGAGCCCCGTATATGTAACCTTTCTTATCCTCCGTCCCCCACCTTCACCCCTCACCTCCATCCCTTTATTTTCCTTTCTTAAATATGTGATTTCAAATAAACTGCCATTTCATCCAAAAGGGACTTCACAAACAATTAAAGTTGAACAAACTTTGTAAAAATTGATTCAAACTAACAGTGAATTCAAAGAAATAAATCAAGAACTCAAATCCAAGCTCCATAAACTGCCATTTCATCCAAAATGGATTCTAAAATAGATCAAAGTTGAACACAATTTGCAAAAATGATTCAAACTTTAAGCTCTGAAACAGAAACAAGATCCATTGTTGCAAGTTTTTCATTGAGTTTTTTTTCATTGTTGCAATTTTTTTAATGAGTTTTTTTCTTCATCAAATGAAAAATTAACTTGAATTAACTTGAGCAAATTCAACAATGGACTAAATATAAGTACATGATCACAAAAACACATCAATACACAAAATCTTAAATCCAAATTCTTTCACATTAACCAAAATCTGAAAACTCCCAAATTCTTAATCTTTTACTCAAAAATGTCAACAGAAATAGCACAAACAGTCCCAAATTTAGAAATGACATTGATGGTATTCACATGACATGGAATTCTTTGCCAAGAACCAAACTTGTTCATCAATCTTGTACCCTTTTTGGTTGTCGAAAGATGAAGTTTTGGATTAATTGGGACTTGATAAGAAAGAGGTTATGAAGAAACGGGGCGGGGGTATGAAAAAGATGAAGAAAAGGGGTATTGGGGAATAGGGGTAGGGAAGGGGAGTGTTACGAAGAAGAAGATGAATGTTGGGTTCTTGTTTATTTTTAATTATACATACATATACATAGACACATATATATATATATATATACATACATACATATATATATATATATATATAAAAGTGGGCCCTTATATATATATAATAATAATAATAATAAAATGGGCCCTTTTTAAAAAAAATTCACGTGTTTTTCTTTTTTTTTTTGGTCACATCAGCCGTAGGGGTTGAATTTAATTCACTTGAAAGATGTTAAAGAGGGTATATAATTATCCAATTAGTTTAGGGTCTAAAGTAAGTTTTGACGACAAGTTGAGGGGTGATTTGATGTATTTTCTCTTAATTTAAAATATAATTTATTATATAATTTTTTACTTTGTAAGTAATATAATTTAATGGCAAGTTAAACATGTCTTCTTAATATTCCTAATGAATAAAAATTTTATTCACATAATTAGATAATTTTTAAGAAAAAATATTTGTGAGTACGAAGTATCAAAAAATTAGAATATATCAGAGGATTACAAGTAATTCAATATTTTATAAAATAACATAATTTAAAAATTTAAATAATTATGATTAAGAAGGTCGCACAAAGAAAAATATTGATATTTCTATGAATTTATGAGTATCTTATTGTATACTTATAGATAGAAATAAATTTATTTTGATATTTACTGAATCTTAATTTCGTTCTTTATTTCATGTGGCGAGAGTTTCTGCAGAATTTATTTCTTCATCTTATAGAAACATTTAATAAAATAAAATATTTCAATGACTTCAAGTTTATATTATAATAATCATAACCCTAATTTAGAGCTTTTATACAAATTAAATTCATAATAATCTATAAAGATACTAAATAATAATTAAACTTCATTAATTGATTACTCGATTTGGTCCATTTACTTGTCATATTTTTGTTTTATACACCCCTAAAAGAATATCTTATTCATTCCATTTTAATTATTGTTTTATCCTTTTTTATGTTTGCTAAGAAAATAATAAATCCACTGGTATAATTTATTAAGTTACCCTATTTATTATATGTTTGTTTTTTTGAGAATTGCACAATATTAAAAAGAACTATAAGAGTGTAGTTGAAAATCATTGCAAATTTTAATTTTGTATTAAAAGCTATTTGGAATAATATTTTTGAGTTAAAATGATTGTTAATTAAAGATAAATGGAGATTTAACTAAAAAGGTAATTTAGCAAGTGGCAACAAGAGACTAATAACAAAAGTCCAAGTGGGAATGGTCTTAACAAAAATCATAAGGTCAAAAATAAAAATATGTTAGAAAAAAACACCATAAATTGTTGTGTGCGATAATCTTATTTGACCCAAAAAAAGGTGAAACAACTAAATGCAATTGTGAGGACTGCCAAAAAGTGATATCCTCTCTTATATATAGTAATAATAATAATAATAAAAATAATATTTTTTTCGTAAAATCTTGTTAGATTAATATCTAATCACTAACTAATCTAATATCTAATAAAATTATAAGTAATACATTAAGATTATATTTCAACACGTAACGGAACAAAGACACAATATACATGAAGGGTAGAAAGAGTAGTGCTACTTGACTTGATTCAAGAAAACTACAAACTACAGGATAGAAAAAAATATATCAATCTTAAGAATCAATAGGATTTATTATAGATCAAAGACAACATTAAAAAATCTTTGAGTCTTACATTTTGATTTAGTTTTCTAGATTTTGTATTTCAATATTGTATATCTAGGTAAGTATATACTTAGTCAGACTATATGCAGTAAATTTTTTAATGTATTTGTGTAACGCCACGAGTCTATACCCCGGACGCTACACGGTGCTTACAACCCCAAAGGACCATAAGTTAATCCATGACTGATAGCTGTTATGAGCACTGAATAATAATACTGTAATAAATACAGAAAGTAGGCTGAAATGTCATAAGGTTCAAAATCTGAAATACTGATAAAGAATATCAACTATAATAATAATCTGCAAAACTAAATAATGTTTGAAAGTTTATTCTGAAAAGCCTCTAACTGAACTGTCTGAAGATGGAGTTGATAGGACAATCCCCCATCTAACTCCAACTACTGAACGACTGATAAACTAAAATACTGAAATAAAAGCATACCCTCGATAGATGAGGACTCACTACTGAAACTATTATTGATAACTAGATCTGTCTATGTGCGGTCAGGAAACTTGGCATCCGAACCAATGATATGAGACATCATAGCACAAAGAAAAAGAATGCATCAGTACGTGGAATGTACTGGTATGCTAGATGAAGTAAGTCTGAATGCAAGGGTTCATATGCATGAACAATAATTGACTGAATAATATAGAGTAACTAAATGCGAAAGTACATGGATAACTAAAACTATTGTAAATACTGAGTATGCAATACTATGCATATGCGTGTATACTGTAACTGAGCTTTTACTATAGCTGAGTTCTGAGTTCTCATAGCTGAGTAACTGATATCTGAGATTACTGATTACTGAGTTACTAAAACTGATTGACTATATATGACAGTCCTGATTCTGTAGAACTGAACTGAGTTCTATCCTAAGACTAAAACTGAAACTGTGGGAAGTAATCATCTAACCGACATGCCCTTTTTCTGAATAGATTTGGGGTCCAACCTGTAACCCCAGCCGGTAGGGTGCCAGTACCGTGCCATGGGTAAAAACACTGCAGAGTTACTTTTATCTGCAAGTACTCTAATGAGAACGGTGAAACCCTCAACTATCAAGTTAAAATACCTCATCAACCCTCAACTGCCAGGTTAATATCTCAACCTACGCTGGCTACATAGTTCTGGAATACAAGGATTACTTCTAAAGATCACACCTTCTACTGGCAGGTGAGCCTCCATCCTTGGGTTCACTCGGTGTTAAATCCTACTCCCAATTGAAAGACACTGAACTGAGTATATTGAACTAGACTGGACTGATACTGAGTTTACTGAGTTTTGTTGAGTTCTATAACTAACTGAGTTCTACTGAGTTTTGTAGCTGACTGAATTTTACTGATTGTGATATGACTCATACTATTCGGTAGCTAACACTAGCTCTAGGTAAAAAGCTAGACTGTCGGGTATTAAATTCCCTCAGGACTCGATAACATAAAAATAAAGCATAACATAATCTTGAAAGACATAACAATAATTACTTGTCCATAATTCATTCAAAGAGATATTTTATCAAACACTTGGAGGGCATAAGCTTGTACATATACTAGCATGTCATGGTTGCAACATTTAATTCACATGGACATTCTATCAAATACTTGGGGAGCACAACTTAATGCACATAGTCATGAATAACATATAAATATTGCAACTAAAATGCCCAAACTTTCAATTCATGGGTTCAACATGCAATTCATATTATTCCTCATAAATACTGTTCTATTTTCATTAATCTTATCATAATCATGAATTGAAAATCAAATTAACATTATAGACATGCGTACAATCAATTTCAAGCATTGGAATCATGAATCTATAACTGGTAATTTAAAAAGAGGTTCTTGGGCTTCATGAGTGAAAGGGGCCTATAAATGAACACCTAACATACCTGAATTGATGAATTTTGGGAGTTCTTAGTGAGTTTCTTGAGCTTTGTTCTTGATTTCTTGAGAGCTAGGGTTTGCTAATTGAGAGTGAATAATTTCTTTCTTGAGATAAGTGAGCAATTAATGAGATATTAGGCTATTTAGGGCTTTAATCCCGTGTTTAGGCTGGCTGGAATGAGGGAAAAATACCTAAAAGCCCATGGAATTTAAAACTTGAAATTAACTAAAAATTCTCAATTTTTACCCTTGGTGCGACGCGGCGCGACTGAAATTCGACAATTGTGAACTGGAGGCTTGGCGCGATGCGGTGGGATCGCATTGTATCACTACATGAGACCTGAAAGCTCACTGCGATACAGGATTATCACGTTGGCTCACTAGTTTTTGACAATTGCCATTTGGCATGCCTCCGCGACGCGCTGAAGTGCCAGTTGGCACACTATTTTACTAAAATGGCTCTAACTCCTCGCTCGGGTATCAGATTTAGACGGATCTTATATCGTTGGAAAGATGACTGAATTTCCTATGAATTGGTAATCTCAAAACTAAAAAATACTGAGTATTTTTAACAAAATTATATAGTATAACCGATGTACTGAAGGTTAATTTAAGTTAGGAAAATACGGGGTTTATAATATCTCTTCTTTGGGAACATTCGTTCTCGAATAAGACTAATTAAGCTGAGAAGCACTGGTAGACTGATCTTACACCCTGAACATGTATATCTGATGCACAGAATACATGACTAAAGCTACTGGAAAGTTGAGTTCCCATACTGAACATGCATATCTGATGCATGGGTACATGACTGAACTGATTCGTAAATGCATGTTTAGATATGCAACGGTAAAGAATACCAAGTTTATAACTATAACTGAACATAGAACTAAGTAGAGCTAAGGGATATTGTTACCTTAAGCTGAACTTGAGTTTGCAGAGAAGAGGTGAGAATACTTGGTCCGCATTTCTGCTTCTGCTTCCCAAGTAGCTCCCTCAATGGACTGATTCCGCTAAAGAACTTTGACTAAGGGAACTTTTTTGTTCCTTAGTTTGCAAATCTGATGATTAAGGATCTGAACAGGAACCTCTTTGAAAGAGAGATCATTTTGAATGTCTACACCCTCTAAGGGAACCATGACTTCTGGGTCACCAATGTATTTTTTTAGAAAGGAGACATGGAATACTGGGTGTACTGAAGCTAGATCTGAAGGCAACTCGAGCTTATAAGCTACTTTTTCTAAATGATCGAGAATTTTGTAAGGACCAACATATCGAGGACTGAGCTTTCCCTTCTTGCCGAACCTCTTTACCCCCTTTATGGGATGGATTTTTAAGAACACAAAATCACCAATCTTAAACTTGAGATCTCTTCTCCTCACATCGGCATATGATTTTTGCCGGCTCTAGGCAACCCTAAGCCTTTGTCTGATCAGCTAAAATTTCTCTAAGGCATCAAAGACTAAGTCAGGCCCTACTACTACGACCTCACCTACCTCAAACCAACCAATTAGAGATCTACATCTCCTCCTATAAAGAGCCTCAAAACGAAGCTATCTGAATACTGGAATAATAGTTGTTATTATATGAGAATTTGATCAAAGGTAAGTGGTTATCCCAACTACCCTTAAAATCAACAACGCATGCTCTTAACATATCTTCTAGAGTCTGAATGGTCCTTTCTGGTTGACCATCTATCTGAGGGTGGAAGGCTGTATTGAGGTATACTCGGGTAACAAGACCATTTGGGAATGCTTTCCAGAAATAAAAGGTAAAATGGGTACCTCTATTTGAGATGATAGACACTGGGGCTCCAAGTAACCTGACCAACTCTCTGATATAGATTTTCCTAGTCCTCGACTGAATAGGAAGTATGAATTGGTAAGAAATAAGCGGATTTGGTCATCCTGTCTACGATAACCCAAATGGAATCATGCTGATGACGAGTACGAGGCAAACCCATTACAAAGTTCATGTTCACTTCCTCCCATTTCCATATGGGAATACTGAACTCCTGCATTAACCCACTAGGCTTCTGATGCTCAATCTTAACCTGCTGACATGTAGAGCACTTAGCTACAAACTCTGCAATATCCCTCTTCATCTTTCTCCACCAATAGATCTCCCGCAAATCGCGGTATATATTAGTAACCCCTAGATGAATAGAGTATCACGCACCATGCACTTTTGCAAGAATTCATTGCCTCAATTTATCCACACTTAGCACATATAAATGACCCTGGCAACGCAATATACCAACTCTCCCTTGGGAGAAAGCCTCTACTTTTTGATCTCTGACTGACGTTTTCAACTTTACTAGACTAGGGTCTCTATCATTCTTTTTCTTTACTTTGGAAACTAGAGATGATTCTGAACTATTTTGTACCCATTCACTGCCCTCTACTAAACTGACTAAGCGGACACCTAGTCGGGCAAGCCGATGAACCTCCTGAACTAACTACTTCTTATCATCCTCAATGTGAGCAACACTATCCATCGATAATCTACTGAGAGCATCAGCTGCTACATGTCCTTGCCCGGATGATACAGATTACTCATATCATAATTTTTCAATAACTTTAATTGTCATCTCTTACGCAAATTCAAATCTTTTTGAGAAAAGACATACTGTAAGCTCTTATGATCTGTGAACACATCAACATGCACCCCATATAAATAATGCCTCCAAAGCTATAAGGCAAACACTGGATCTGTTAACTCAAGATCATGAGTCAGGTAATTTTTCTCATGGGGCTTAAGCTGTCTAGAGCCATAGGCTATGACCTTACCTCTCTGCATGAGGACACAATCCAAACCTACTTTGGATGCATCACAGTACATAAAAAATCCATCTGAACCATCTGGTATAGTCAAGACTGGGGCTGAGGTGAGTCGAGTTTTCAAATCCTAAAAGCCCTTCTCGTAAGAATCTGACCACTGAAACTGAACTTTCTTCTGAGTCAATCTGGACATGGGGGATGCAATAGACAAAAACCCTTCAACAAGCTAACGGTAATAGCTAGCTAAACCTAAGAAACTCCAGATATCTGATGGAGAGATGAGTCTAGGCCAGTTTTTTACTACCTCGGTCTTTTGAGGATCAACTCTAATGCCATCACCAAAAATAATATGACCAAGAAATGCTACTGACCTTAGCCAAAATTTGTACTTACTAAATTTGGCGAACACCTGATGAGTTCTGAGAGTCTGAAGTATGATTCTAAGGTGATCTGCGTGATCATTCTTGCTATGGGAATAGACAAGAATGTCATCAATGAAGACTATAATGAACGTGTCTAAGTACTGCTTGAACACGCGATTTATTAAGTCTATGAAAGCTGCTGGGGCATTTGTAAGATCAAAGGACATGACTAAAAACTTGAAGTGACCATACCGGGTTCTGAAAGCTATTTTCGGAATGTCACATTACCTAACTCTGAGCTGATGATAGCCTGATCTGAGGTTTATCTTAGAAAAGTAACTGGCACCTTAAAGTTAGTCAAACAAGTCAGCGTTTCTGGGAAGTGGATATTTGTTCTTGATTGTGACTCTGTTCAACTGATGGTAGTCTATACATATTCTAAGATAATGTCTTTATTACACACGAATAAGACTAGTGTGCCCCATGGGGAAATACTGGGTATGATAAATCCCTTATCTAGGAGGTTTCTTAACTGCTCTTTTAATTCTTTAACTTCTGTTAGTGCCATTATGTATGGTGGAATAGATATAGGCTAAGTGCCTGGAAGAAGGTCTATTCCGAAGTTAATTTCCCTTTCGGAAGGAACTCCAGGAAGATCTTCAGGAAACACATTTGAGAATTCATTTACAATTGGAATTGACTCAAGACTGGAGTCTCTAAACTAGAATCGTTGACTTGGACAAGATGATAGACACATCCCTTGGATATCATTTTTCTTGCTCTAAGCTATGAAATCAACTGACCCTTAAGCGTTGTGGTACTACCCCTCTATTCAAAGACTGGTTCATTTTAAAACTGAAAATGAACTATTTTGTTTCTACAATCAATTGAGGCATAACATGAATGGAGCTAATCTACACCGAGAATGACATCAAAATTCGCCATCTCTAGCTCTATAAGGTCTACTAAATTAACTTTTTGAGATATCATAACTGGACAGTTCTTGTATACCCATCGGGCTATGATAGATTTACCCACTGGGGTAAAAATTGAGAAAGGCTCTGCTAAGATTTCTGAACTGACTCTGAAGTTAACAGCTATATAAGGAGTTACGAAAGATAAAGAAGCTCCTGGATTTGTTAAGGCATAAACATGTAAATAGAAGATCTGTAACGTACCAATGACCACATCAGGAGAATTTTCCTGATCTTATCTGGATTGAAGTGCATAAAGCTTGTTTGGACTTTGCCTACTAGTGGCACTGGAAGCGGCACCCTATTGATTCAGGCGACCGAACTAAGCTGAAGGATGATTATACTGACCCTAAGAACCTGACTGGGGATAATTCATGACTCTGTGCCCTAGCTTTCCACACTCTAAAAAAATATCACTACCAATTTTACAGATACCCTGATGATTTCTGCCACATATCTTGACAAAGAGGATTTGTTCGAGCACTGCTGACACTACCTTGAGATTTAGAGCCTGGCGCCTTATCTTTGTTACCATTTCTGAACTTAGGAACTGGAGCACTGGCTGAGGACAGAGCTGGAACCGAAGACTTAATTGGGAACGATTATCGTTCTCTGACTTAGGCTGATTGAAATTGAAGCTACCTGTTCTGGCTTGCTTGTTCTGACTCTCTTTCTCTCTATTCTTAGTATTTTCTATCTGCTGAGAATGGACCATGAGACTAGATATGCCCATCTTCTTAATCAACATCACAGTTCTGCACTTTTTAACCACATTATCTGACACCCCAGGCACGAACTTGCTTATTTTGGACCTACTGTCTGCCACTACATGGGGAGCATACCTGGCTAACTGAGTAAACTTGAGGGAATACTCTTTCAGGTTCATACTGCGCTGACTGAGATTGATGAACTCTAACTCCTTGGCTTCTCTCAGCTCTAAGGAAAATAATCTATCTAGAAAAGCAGTAGCAAAATCTTCCAACCCTATGGGCTCTACATTTGTGCCCCTGTCTACCTTTCACTTCTTAAACCACGTATGAGCTATATCTTGTAGCTGATAGATATCTAACACAACACTCTCACTGGAAAGCACTCCCATAATATTTATGACTTTCTAAACCTGATCGAGGAACTCCTGTGGGTCCTCTTCTGACTTAGATCCTGAGAATATGGGAGGATTTATTCGGGTGAAGTCCCAAATCCTGGCTGCAGCAGTATTGGCCATGAGGTTGGCCTGAACAACAATTGGTTATTTATTTTGAGCTATTACAGAATTGGCTAGAGTAGTGAATGCAACTCTAAATTCTGCATGGAAGATATGCTAATCCAGAGGATTTGCCTAAATGGGCTGAGGTGTTGA
Source organism: Capsicum baccatum var. pendulum (assembly GCA_030864225.1). Taxonomy (NCBI): domain Eukaryota; kingdom Viridiplantae; phylum Streptophyta; class Magnoliopsida; order Solanales; family Solanaceae; genus Capsicum; species Capsicum baccatum. The sequence continues at coordinate 26,470,837 of CM061558.1, read as the reverse complement.
CTGATTTTCAGTCCTTCTTCTGTTAATCTTTTGGGGATACATGTTCTGTAAATGGAAGGAAAAATGAATTAAACTAAAAGTTTAAATTGAGCTCATGCTCACTCGCACGACATAAATACTGAAAGAAGGAAAACTTTTCCTAAAACATCTCATAACCTTCTGTCCATAAATGTGGTGCGATACACACCCATGCACAAGACTCTACTCGATGCGGCTTTCAGACTCCCTAGGACTCTGTTGAACCTGAGCCTCTGATACCAAGTTTGTAACGCCCTAAGTCTGTACCCCTGTAACGCCCCAAATCTAGTACCCAAAATGAAACACGGTGCTCATGACCCCGAAGGATCACAAGTTAACCCATGACTGATATCTATAACTTAGTACTGAATAATACATTATAAATATACAAATAAGTTGTAAGGCCATAAGGTTCAAAACCGAACTAATACTAAATATAATACAATATCTATAAAAGGGTATGACAATACCTAAAACTAAGATAAACTGTCCGAAATATGTTGTAGTCTGAAAGCCTATAAACTGTCTAAAAATTGTGAAGTTGATAGGACATGTCCCTAACTAACTTTAAACTACTGAAATAATAAAGTAATAAAATAATCATGTTATCCTTGAATGATGAGGACTCATTGCTAGTCTGGCTGCTGAACGTCTAATCTACTAAGGATGCTCGGGAGCTCGTGCTTCAAAATTTATGGTATAAAATACCATAGCGCAAATACGTAAGTACGTTGAATGTATTGGTGTGCAAGTGAGGTAGGCTAAATCCTAGAGTACATATGCATGAACAATAATAATTGACTATATAACATGAACGTGAGAATACATGCATGAATATGTAACTATAACTGAGATTGTGATAACGCTGACTCATGACTTTTGATAAGATGGATTTACTAATATCTGAGTACTGATACTGGGATACTGAATGACTGAGTCTACTGAATAATGAGGAACTAATGTCATATTACTAATCAAGGAATGACTATTTCTGATAGTTCTAAGTATGAAGAACTGGTCTGATTGACTGTATCTAACAGTCCTGAAATTAAATACTGATAACATAGGTTTCGTATAATTAATATACTAGTAACTGAGTTTGTGATCACATGATTACTAAGTTTGAATACAGATAACATGAGTGACTGTATCTGACCGTCCTGATACTGATGGAATAAGATGGGTTCCGTACTGTACTGATTTGACTGTATTTGACAGTCCTAGATTTCTGTAGAACTAAACTGAGTTCTATTACTGAAACTGGATCTGAAACTGAGACTGTGGGAGGTAATCATCTAACCAACATGCCCCAAAATTAAAATGGTGGGATCCAACCTGTAACCCCAGCTAAAAAAGTGTCAGTACCGTGCCACGAGTAAAGACAAGTTATGAGCAAATCTTCTCTGATAGGGAGTTCTCCCGTCAATCCCTCCTGTAAGGAAAACTAAAAGGAGATGTATAGTCCCTAGACTCGTAGAGGTATATCTCAACCTACGTTGGCTACGTAGTTCTGGAATGCAGGGCTTGTTACTAAGGATCACACCCTCTACTGGCTGACAGTATGTGTCCTCATCCCTGGGTTCACTTGGTGCTGAATCCTACTCCCAACTGAATATAAATTGAACTGATTAACTGAACTAAACTAAAACTAATGGTATCGTTTAGCAGTGAGTTCACCGAGTTTCGTTGACTGATGAAATGCTACTGAGATTTGAGTACTAACGGAGAGTACTGAAGTTATTGAGATTTCTGAGAATACTGAGGTTACCAAGATTAATAAGCACTGATGTTACTGAGACCACTGAGGTCACTGAGGTTACTGATTAGGACTAGACAGATACTGAATTTACTGAGTTTTCCTGAGTCATGAGACTGACTGAATTCTAAGGATCATGGATTGACTAAGAGTATCCTGAAAAAACATGACACTGGCTCTAGGCACACAGCTAAATTGTCGGGTACAAGTACCCCCAGGACTCTATAGCATGAAACAAATAGGACATGACACTTCTTGAATACATGACCAATATCAATAATTCATAAATACATTAATTTGGGGATTTCATGAAGAACATGGTTATCATAGTCTTGTACATGAGTGCGATTGTATATAAACATGTCATACTTTCATCAACCTAATCTCATGGACATTCCCTCAACCATTCATAATGCACACAATATCATGGAAGTCATTCTTAGTCATAGGGTAAAGCACACGCTTATCACTTGGCTCACAATTAAGCTATAATGCATAATTTCTATTCTCTTAGGCATTTTATAAAACACCTAGGATGCATGACTTAGGGCATAGTCATGACCATCAAATTAATACAACAAAACTTCATGTTTCAGACCACATACTAGCATAGGTTCATGAACAATACATAAAGATTTCAACTTGGGAATCATACAACCATAATCACATGAACATAATCAACCCACAACAAAATATTCATAATACAAGATTTAAAACTTGATTCTTAGGCTTCATGGATGAAAGGAATCCATGAATGAACACTGTACATACCTTAGTTCTTGATTCTACGAAGATTGACGAAGATATTCTTGAATTTGAGTCTTGGATTTAAATCCCCAATTGGAAATACTAGCTTGTTCTTGAGAGAAACTTGAGAGAAACACAATGTTTTGGATGAAAAATGGATGAATCACGTGTTATTAGGTTTAAATAGGGGTGGGAAATTGACCCTTTTAACCCTTGGATGCATATTTTAAATTTTTTGAAAATTTCCCAATTTTCATCCTTGGCGCGATGCACCACTATCGCGCCAAGTCACTGGAACTAGACAATTAGGAATTTGCATGGTGGCGCGACGCGGGGCTATCGCGTTTCCACTTTGTTTGGGACCTGGAAGTTTGGCGCGACACGGAGACATCGCGCTGAGACACTGGAAAAAGGATAATTCTGAATTTCGGCCCTGGTGCGATGCGCTATAATTGCGGAGGCTCACTGGATTTTGACGATTTACATTTTCGCCTGCTCCGCGATGTGTTGATGGCTCAGGTGGCACATTGCCTTACTAAAAAGGCTCTAACTCTTTGTCCGGGTGTAGAATTTGGGCAAATTTGGTATCGATGGAAACCTTATTCAATTTCTTACATGATAAAAGTGAAAATCTTTAAAATACCACATGTATAAAAGTGTATTCATCTTTGAAATAAATTTTTAACATTTCTGGGACAATTTTAAGCTAGGTAGAAGTACAGGGTATTATAATATCTCTCTCTTGGAAACATTCGTCCTCAAATAAGACTGATTTAGATGGAAGAAATGATAAGCTGAAGTACATACTGAACATGAACAGCTGAAACATGACTACTTGACTGACATTACTGAGATTCATACTGAGCATGCATATCTGATGCATGATTTTATGACTGAGCTGATACATGATTGCTTGACTGAGAGTACTGATAAGCTGATCACGCATATCTGATGCGTGAATACATGACTGAACCAACTCATGAACATGCGACTGAGCATGCATGGGTAACGATACCAAGTTTGAAATAAAAACTGGGCATGGAACTAAATACCTCATTTGCTACTGAAACCTGAACATGAAACTAGATAAGCTTAAGAAAAGCTATTACCTTAGGCTGAGTCTAAGCTTAATTACTAAATATGCATGAACAGAAATATGAGAACGTAACTGGGTCTGGAACGTGATACATGAGCTGAATATTGTGATCTGAACTAAGTACCTTGAATGTGTGGCATACGACCGAGATTGGAGCTAGAGGGTCAACCTATGGGTACCCACTACTCCAAACTGGATTCGTTATGAGAAGAGAGCAACATATTTATGTCATAAAAGTTTTGGGGAATTATAGTGTATCTCTCCCTTGGGATACTAGGTCCCTAGAAAAATACTGACTTGACTGTGATACTGTAAGACCCCGTAAAATTCTCTCATAGTCTGAGTCTTAGAGTGTGTTCGATAAAGTATTAATCCATCCTTAAAATATTGAGAAGTGTCCTCCCAAGTGAGAAATATTTTGAACCGTGTATTTGTCATGTAGAGAATTGAATAAGCTTTCCGTGGATACTAAATTCGCCCAAATCTGACACTCGGGCGAAGAGTTAGAACCATTTTAGTAAGACAGTGTGCCACCTGACACTTTAGCGGGTTGCAGAGCCAGTCAAAATAGTAATCGTTAAAATCTAGTAAGCCTCCGCGATTATGGCGCATCGCGCCAAGGTTTAATTTTAGAATTCTCAATTTCCAGTGCACCAATGTGATTCTCCTGCATCGCTTGCGGTGCCTTTTCAGTTTGCAACCAAGGTGGCAAGGCGATTTTCACCGCGTCGTGCCATCAAGCAGTTTCTTAATTGTTTTTTTCCAGTGAGCTGGCGCGATTATGGTGCATCATGCCGGCATGTAAAATCGAGATATTTTTGTTTAATTCCAGAGGTAAAAAGGGTCATTTTGCTACCCCTATATATACTTCTTAACACGGTATTTGGCCTCATTTTATCCTAGAAATACTAGTTTTCTCTCAAAATTGTTCAAGAACAAGAGCTAAGGTTTCTACAAAATCAAAACTCTTCTTTCTTTTTCAAGAGAAATCAAGAAATCAAGAATCTCTCCAAGGGCTTTCAAGAAAGAGTTTCTTTAAGGTATGTAGATGTTGATTCTTGGGTCCCTTTCATCCAAGAAGCTCAAGAACCTTTTTTTCAAAAATTCAAAGATTTTATGTTTATGAGTTTCCATGATTCATGTGAGTTAAAATTGATGTTAATGCAATTATTAAGTTTTGATTCATGGTTGTTTGTAAGGTTTTCAAGCTTTAACCCTAGTATGTGATACCCATGTGATATTCATGACAAACCCTCTTCAAGTTGTTTGTTAAGTGATGTGTTCATATCAATTAAGTGTAGAAATTCATGAATAAGCAAAGCATGCTCCCCATATGCTTGATAAAATGCTTATGTGAATGAATTAGAGCCGTTATAGCATGTAGACTAGAAATCCCCAATTGTATGTAAGTCAGTGCATGCCAAGTGTTTGTTGAAAAGCCTTAGTGAATGAATTGTGGCATGACATAAAATTCCCCAATTATGTGCTCTTTGATACATGCTAAGACCTTAATACATGCTAAGTGTTTGATGAATGAATTATAACATGATAGTATAAAGTTTCCCAATTATGTATTCTCTGGTACATGCCAAGACTTAAATATCTACGAAGTGCTTGATGCAAGGCCTTATTGAATGGAGTATGATCCAATAACATGTACCCCTATGTTATTACATAGTTAGGATTCCTAAATGCTTGAAGTGATGCCTTAGTGATTGTGACGGTGAATGATTATCCATGGTCTTGATTATTCAGGAATGGTTATGTTTTACTTTTATATTATCAAGTCTTGGGGATCTTTATACCCAATAATTTAGCTATTGTCTAGAGCCCGTATCAGTTTTTACGATAATTTCAGTCGAACCATGATTCTCAAAACTCAACGAGTTATTGAACTCTGTATTCTCAGACAGATACAGAACTTAAAAAATCTCAATAATCTCTGGAATCATCGTAATCTCGGTATCGCTAGTAATCTAGCCTCAGTTTTGTACCCAACTCAGATCTAGTAGTATTCAAGTGTTCAGTTCAGACCTATGTAGTAATCGAGTACTTTATTCAAAGCTCAGTGTCGTTCAGTCAGATAACGAGATTCAGTAGTATTCCGTCAGATACGAAACCAATTCGAGAAACATGATCAGTATCAGATTTAGCTTAGTTTGTGTTCAGTTAAGAATCAGTTCAGAGTCGTTCAGTTGGGGGTAGGAGATAGCACCGAGTGAGGACAGAGATGGCAGCTCCCCATCAGAGAGGCAGAGTCGTTAGGAGTAATCCCTGAACTCCAGAACTGCATAGCCAGCGCAGGATGCAGGAGTCACCCGTCAGGAAAGACTAGTCACCCGTCATAAAGGCTTGACTATTATATTACCTTAGGCTTGACTTCCTGTGAGGGTCACCCTTCAGATAGGCTTAACCAGAGAGGTCTTTACCCATGGCACGGTATTGACACCCTTCCAGCTGGGATTATAGGTTGGACCCCACCAATTGAAATTCGGGGCATGTTGGTTAAGTGACTACTTCCCACAGTTACAGTTTCAATATCAATCTTCAGAAATTAGGACTGTCAGATACAGTCATCTATCTCAGTGAGAAACTCAGATAGTTCCATTGATTCATGGACCACCCGTCAGATAGGCTTAGTCCCATATAAAGTTATTCAGTATCAGATCTAGAGATCACCTATCATATAGGCTTGATCTCAGTCTCATATTCAGTTGAGTAATATCATTATCAGATCTAGAGATCACCCGTCAAATAGGCTTGATCTTAGTCTTATATTCAGTTGAGTAATCTCATTATCAGATCTAAAGATCACCCGTCAGATAGGCTTGATCTCAGTCTCAGATTTAGTTGAGTATTCTTGTTATCAGATCTAGAGATTACCCGTCAGACAGGCTTGATCTCAGTCTCAGATTCAGTTGAGTAATCTTGTTATCAGATCTAGAGATCACCTGTCAGATAGGCTTGATCTCAATCTCAGATTCAGTTGAGTATTCTTGTTGTCAGATTCAGACATGATCATTTTTTATCATTGATAGTAAACTCTGGGATCATCCATTAGAGAGGTTTGATCTCCGATGCAGTCAGTTGAGAGTAGAAAGCTCTAAATTCAGTTATTGATATGAGTATATTCAGTTAATCATCTCCAGTATCCTCAGATTTTGAGATCACTCGCTAGATAAGATTGATCTTACCTCAGTACTCATTTATCAGTATCAGATAATTCAGTTGTTTAGTATCTCAGTATTAGTAGTAAGTTCAGATGTCAGTGATGTAGTACCCGAGTTTAAGTACTCAGAGTTATGATGATTGTGATTATGGTTTGTGCATTCATGCATGTGTTCTCATTCAGTACTCTCATAATTATTCATTTAAGTAATTATTCATGCATAAGCCCTTGTATTTAGCCTTACCTCGTCTGCATACTCGGCACATTCCCGTACTGACGCATTTACGCTATGGTGTTTTATTTGACACCATAGGTTCAGAGGCATGAGATCCAAAGTACCCTTAGCAGTTCAGTCTTAGACAGCAGCAGTAGGTGTAGCAGTAAGTCCTCTTCATTTGAGGATGATCCTTATATTATTTTTGTATCAAATTTTGTTTATTTTTAGTAGACGGAGTTAGTTCGAGACATATCCCATTAACTCCATAGTTTAGACAGTTTAGAGGTTTTTTGGACAGATGTATCAGTGTTTAATTTTAAATTTTGAGTATTTTTAGATGTTTTGAACCTTATGGCCAATTTTCGTATTTATTATCTATATTATGTATTGTTTGGGTACAGATATCAGTAGAGGGTTTTCTTGTGGTCCTTCGGGATCATAAGCACTGTGTGACATTTCAATTCCAAAAAATTAGGTCGTTACAGATACTGAGGAAAACTGGGATGATGCACAGGGCACCAACGAACTGAATCGTGACTGAATACTTGGGATATGAAACTAAGGCATGATACATGAACCAAGTTGAACATGAAACTACCTAGTTGGTTCATCTTAGAATGGTCACATTCATGAGATTCTGAATAGTGCGATTAGGTGGAAAGATAGGGAAACCACACCATCTGAACTTGTTTGTTCTGACTGCTAAACTGAAGTATTGGCTTTGCGGACTAACTCATGCTGAAAATTTATACTTGATTAGAGCATTTCTATGACACTCTTTCTATAGAGGTCTAATGACTGTAGAGAGAAAGTAAATCTTGGCCTAGTCTGAGTAGGACATCTAAATGGGAGATCGCTACATGGCTGGGGTTCTTGTATTAGGAGGCAAGGCCTATGAAACATCATCTAAGATAAAGTGACCAAACCTTATGCACTGCAACTGAGACTGCTGAAAAGGTTCACATGGGCACTGAGCACGACTGTATAAATCTACTAATTTATCTGATTAACTGGATAGCTGATAGCTGAATACTGGGCATGTAAGATTGAACTGTACTTAGGATGAATAACTGGACTAAGACTATAAAGTATTATACACAGAAGGTAATGGCTGACTGGGTAACATGAGGTAACTGAGCATGAATTTCATGAAAAATTGTATTATTTGAGAACACAAGACCAAGCATATAACATAATTCTGGAATAATCTATACTGATAAATGAATATCTGATAAATGTATGCTATGGTCAAGCAAACCTTGAAACTAAATTGAGTTACTGACCCGATTACTAGGCTAGGACTGGGGCTGAGATTGTAGCTAAGACAGTAATCGAGACTGTAACTGTAACTAAGACTGTAGCTGAGACTGAATACTGGTTTCTAATAACCAAGGTTTAGACTAGTACTGAAGTACTAAATTCTGAGACTGAACACTAATTACTGAGTACTGAATACTGAAACTGTAACTGGGATGGCAAGTGAATTTTGATATTTACACGACGGGGGCTGACATAATTCAAAGATCTGAATGCACACTCACACTTTGTACTTTCCCAACTTCTAAATACTACCTTTTACTAACCATTTACTTGCACACTAACATTACATTCAAGCATATCTTCATAACTACACCCTCGTGTAAAACAAACATATAACAATCTTCTCTTATCATATAATAACCACTCTCTCCCTTCTAAGCAACTGCTCTTCACCATACTATTTTCACAAAGAGAGGTCACTGAAGGATTAAATCAGGAGGACTTGAAGCATAAATAGATACTAACTGAACTTGACACTTAACTGAAGCCTGAGGAATAGAATATAAATATCATGGATTCACCAAGAAGTCTAAACTGAGGATATGCATAACATAGTCTGAATTTAACAGATTAGTAGAGGCATAGCATGAGCCATAGAAGCTGAGTATACTGTAAAGCATGATATGTGTACATGAGTCATGAGCTGTATGACCTGAGTTTGGAGTTTTCTGCGTTCGTGGGACATAATTTGTACTACTGAGGGGGATAGACCTGAACTCCTTATGCTGGGAAGCTTTCTGCATTCGTGGGACATGATTTGTCCTGCTGAGGGGAATAGACCTGAACTCCTTATGCTGGGAAGTTTTTTGCATTCGTGGGACATGATTTGTACTACTGAGGGGAATAGACCTGAACTCCTTATGCTAGGAACTAGAATCGTACATGATTTTATGAAAAGCGTGTGAATATAAGTTGTGTTCATAGAACTGAGATGTGAAGCATGTGTAGGCATCATGCTGACTGAAGTACTAACTTTACACTGAGACAGGGATGTGTCGGGGATCATCTCCCCTTATCACTTTTCTATATGTACTGGCATTACTACTGGAATTTGAGAGCCTGAATTGGTCACTTGATCTATCATCTCCACCTTAGCTTTAAGCCATCACCATAAGTCTGTGAACACTTTACTAAACTCTGAACTGAACTGCAATCATCATCACATACTTACACTCTATACGACAGATGTTTGCCTTACTAAATACATCATCTGATTTTGTTTCTTCATATACTACTAATATTGCATCTCTTTATTCATATCCACACCTTTATACTTAATTTTAGATCAATAATCTTAAAATTTTGCTTGCATTGTTCAAGTCTACTGTTCTACTTTGGTACAACTATCCCCATGAATAGATAATCTGCTCAATTTGGATAACGTTATCCCAAATCTACTACTGCTAAACTTTTAGGTTCATGTCTTTAACTCTAGGTCATATACTATCATAGGATTCTGAGAAGGGATCTGATGGTATATCAAATTTTCAGTTCGCGAATGAGTTCTCATGGTAATGAATGATATCTGAGAACGCCTTACCCCTAGAACCTTGAGCTTCATTATTTTTGTTACCTTAAAATTAAGGTAGAGTTGACATGAGTGGAGCATGATGAGAACCTAATAAATTTCTTAGAGAACCTTTCTATAGCACAATCTGAAATATGAAAGAGGGGAAACTGTTTCTAAAACATCTCATAGCCTCCTGCACATAAGTATGGTGCACAATACATCCATGTACAAGACTCTACTAGGTGTGGCTTTTCAGACCTCCTAGAATATTATTGAACCTTAGGCTCTGATACTAAGCTTTTAATGCCCCGAATCTGATACTCGAAATGTTACACAATGCTCATGACCCCAAAGGACCACAAGCTAACCCATGACTGATATCTGTAACTGAGCACTGAATAATACATTATAAATATATGGAATATAAGCTGTAAGGACATAAGGGTCAAAACTGAACTAACACTGAATGTAATATAATATCTATAATGGGGTATGATAATACCCAAAATTGAGATAAACTGTCTGAAATATGTTGTCATCTGAAAGCCTCTAAACTGTCTAAAAACTGTGAAGTTGATGGGACATGTCCCCAACTAACTCCAAACTATTAAAATAACAAAGTAATAAAATAATCATGCTATCCTCGAATGATGAGGACTCACTGCTAGTCTGGCTGCTGAACGTCTGATCTACTAAGAATGCTCGGGAGCTTGTGCTTCTAAACCTATGGTATAAAACACCATAACCCAAATGCATTAGTACATTGAATGTACTGGTATGCAAGTGAGGTAGGCTAAATGCAAGGGGTCATATGCATGAAACATAATAATAACTGACTGTATAACATGAACGTGAGAATACATGCATGAATACATAACTGTAACTGAGATCGTGATAATGTCGACTCATGAATTCTAATAATGTGGATTTACTGATATTTGAGTACTGATACTGGGATACCGAATGACTGAGTCTATTGAATACTGAGGAACTAATATCATATTACTAATAAAGGAATGACTGTTAATGATAGTTCTGATTATGAAGAAATGGTCTGATTAACTGTATTTGACAGTCCTGAAACTGAATACTGATAGCATGGGTTTCGTATAATTAATATACTATTAACTGAGTTCGTGATAACATGATTACTGAGTCTGAATACTGATAACATGAGTGACTATATCTAACAATCCTGATACTGATGGAACTAGCTGGGTTCCGCAGTATACTGATTTGACTGTATCTGACAGTCCTAGATTTTTTGTGGAACTAAACTGAGTTATATTACTGAAATTGGATCTGAAACTAAGACTGTGGGAGGTAATCATCTAATCGATATGCCCCAAAACTAAACTGGTGGGGTCCAACTTGTAACCCCAGCTAGAAGGGTGTCAGTACCATGCCACGGGTAAAGACAAGCTGTGAGTAAACCCTCTCTGACAAGGAGCTCTTCTATCAATCCCTCCTGTAAGAAAAGCTTAAAGGAGATGTATAGTCTCAAAACTCGTAGGGTTACATCTCAATCTACGTTGGCTATGTAGTTCTAGAATGCAGGGATTGCTACTGAGGATCACACCCTCTACTAGCTGACAGTGTGTGTCCTCATCCCTGGGTTCACTCGATGTGAATCCTACTCCCGACTGAACTGATTAACTGAACTAAACTGATATTAATGGTATTATTTAGTGGAGCTAAACTGAGTTCCCTGAGTTTCGTTGACTGACGTAATGCTACTGAGATCTAAGGACTGACGGAGAGTACTGAAGTTACAGAGATTTTTGGGAATACTGAGGTTACCAAGATTACTGAGTACTGATGTTACTGAGACCACTAAGGTCACTGAGATTACTGATTAGGACTAGACTGATACTGAATTTACTGAGTTTTCTTGAGTCATGAGACTAACTGAATTCTAAGGATCATAGCTTGACTGAGAGTATCATGAAAACATGACACTGGCTCTAGTCACACAACTAAATTATTGGGTAAAAGTACCCCCCAGGACTCGATAGTATGAAACTGACAGGACATGACACTTCTTGAATACATGACCAATATCAATAATTCATAATACATTAATTTTGGAGATTTCATGAAGCACATAGTTATCGTAGTCATGTACATGAATGGAATTGCATATAAACATGTCATACTTTCATCAACCTAATTTCATGGACATTCCCTCAACCATTCATAATGCACACAATATCATGGAAGTCATTCTCAGTCATAGGGTAAAGCATACATTTATCACTTGGGTCACAATTAAGCTATAATGCATAATTTCTATTCTCTTAGGCATTTTATCAAACACCTAGGATGCATGACTTAGGGCATAGGCATGACCATCAAATTAATACAACAAAACTTCATATTTCAACTAAACTTCACATGTTTCAGACCACATACTAGCATAGGTTCATGAACAATACATAAAGATTCCAACTTGGGAATCATACAACCATAATCACATGAACATAATCAACCCACAATAAAATATTCATAATACAAGATTTAAAACTTGATTCTTAGGCTTCATCGATGAAAGAAATCCATGAATGAACACTGTGCATACCTTAGTTCTTGATTCAACGAAGATTGACGAAGAGATTCTTGAATTTGAGTCTAGGATTTGAATCCCTAATTGAAAACTCTAGCTTATTCTGGAGAGAAACTTGAGAGAAACACTATATTTAGGATAAAAAATGGCTGAATCACGTGTTATTGGGTTTAAATAGGGGTGGGAAATTAACCCTTTTAACCCTTGGATGCGTCTTTTAATTTTGGTGAAAATTTCTCGATTTTTATCCTTGGCGCGGCGCGCCACTATCGCGCTAAGTCACTGGAATTAGACAATTGGGAATCTGCATGGTGGCGCGACATGGGGCTATCGTGTTGCCATTTTGTTTGCAACCTTGAAGTTTGGTGCGACGCGGAGACATCGCGCTGAGACACTGGAAAAAGGACAATTCTAAATTTCAGCTCTGGCGCGACACGCCATAATCATAGAGACTCACTGGATTTTGACGATTGCCATTTTGGCCTGCTCCGCGATGCGTTGATGGCTCAGGTGGCACATTGCCTTACTAAAAAGGCTCTAACTCTTTGCCCGGTGTCAGATTTGGGCTAATATGGTATCGATGGAAACCTTATTCAATTTTTCACATGATAAAAAGTGAAAATCTTGAAAATACCATATGTATAAAAGTTAATTCATCTTTAAAACAAGTCTTTAACATTTCTGGGATGATTTTAAGCTAGGTAGAAGTATGGGGTATTACAACCCCAAATGTTACACGATGCTTACGACCCCGAAGGACCACAAGCTAATACATGACTGATATCTATTGTGAGCACTGAATAATAATACTACAATAAATGGGAAAAATAGGCTGAAATGCCATAAGGTTCAAAATTTGAAATACTGATAAAGCATATCAACTATAATAATAATTTACAAAACTGTGTAATGTCTAAAAGTCTAGTCTAAAAAGACTCTAACTGAACTGTCTGAAGGTGGAGTTGATGGGACAAACCCCCAACTAACTCCGATTACTGAACTACTCATAAACTAAAATACTGAAATAAAAGCATGCCCTCAATAGATGAGGACTCACTACTGAAACTGCTGCTGATAACTGGATCTGTCTATGCGCAGTTAGGAACCTACGCGTTCGAACCTATGATATGAGACATCATAGCGTAAAAAAAGAGTATACGTCAGTACCTGGAATGTACTGGTATGATATATGAGGTAAGGCTGAACGCAAGGGTTCATATGTATGAATAATAACTGACTGAATGATATAGAGTAACTGAATGTAAAAGTACATAGATAACTGAAACTATTGTAAATACTAAGTATGCAATACTATGCATATGTGTGTATACTATAACTGAATTTTTATTGAAGTTGAATTCTGAGTTCTGATAACTAAGTAACTGATATCTGAGATTACTGATAACTGAGTTACTAAAACTAATTGACTGTATCTGACAGTCCTGATTCTGTAGAACTGAACTGAGTTCTATCTAGAGACTGAAACTGAAATTATGGGAAGTAATCATCTAACCGACATACCCCTTTTCTGAATAGATTTAGGGTCCAACCTATAACCCCAGCTAGAAGGGTGTCAGTACCGTGCCATAGGTAAAGACACTGAAGAGTTACCCGCATATGGCAGGTACTCTAATGAGAATGGTGAAACCCTCAACTGGCAGGTTAAAACACCTCATCAACCCTCAATTGGTAGGTTAACATCTCAACCTACACTCGCTACGTAGTTCTGAAATGCAAAGATTGCTTCTAAGGATCACACCCTCTACTGACAGGTTAGCCCCCATCCTTGGGTTCACTTAGTGCTGAATCGTACTCTCAACTGAAAGACACTGAACTGAGTATACTGAACTGGACTGGACTGATATTGAGTTTATTGAGTTTTCCTGAGTTTTGTAACTGACTGAGTTCTACTAAGTTTTGTAGCTTACTGTATTCTACTGGTCATGACATGACTGATACTATTCAATAACTAACACTGGCTCTAGGTAAACAGCTAGATTATAGGATATTAAATACCGCCAGGACTCGATAGCATAAAAATAAAGCATAGCATAATCTTGAAAGACATAACAATAATTACTTGTCCATAATTTATTCATAGAGATATTTTATCAAACACTTGTAGGGCATAAGCTTGTACATATACTAGCATGTCATGATTGCATCATTTAATTCACATGGACATTCTATCAAACACTTGGGGAGCACAATTTAATGCACATAATCATGGATAACATATAAATATTACAACTAAAATGCCCAAACTTGCAAATTCATGGGTTCAACATGCAATTCATATAATTCCTTATAAATACTACTCTACTTTAATGAATCTTATCATAATCATGAATTGAAAACCAAATTAACATCATAGATATGCGTACAATCAATTTCAAGCATTGGAATATGAATCTATAACTTGTAATTTAAAAAAAGGTTCTTGGGCTTCATGGGTGAAAGAAACCTATGAATGAACACCTAACATACCTGAATTGATCAGTTCTTAGAGTTCTTAGTGAGTTTCTTGAGCTTTGTTCTTGATTTCTTGAGAGCTAGGGTTTGCTAATTGAGGGAGAACAATTTCTTTCTTGAGATAAGTAAGCAATTAATGAGATATTAGGCTATTAAGGGCTTTAATCATGTGTTTAGGTTGACTGGAATGATGGAAAAAAACCTAAAAGCCCTTGGAATTTAAAACTCAGAATTAACTGAAAATTCACGATTTTCACCCTTGGCGTGATGTGGCGCTATCGCGTCGTGTCACTGGAATTCAACAATTGTGAACTGGAGGCTTGGCGATGTGGTGGAGTCGCGTTACTTCACTGCATGAGACCTAGAAACTCACCGCAATGCGGGGTTATCGCGTTGGCTCACTGGTTTTTGACAATTGCCATTTGGCATGCCTCAGCGACGCGCTGAAGTGCTAGTTGGCATACTGTTTTACGAAAATATCTCTAACTCTTCATCCGGATATCTAATTTTGGTGGATCTTATATCGTTGGAAAGCTGACTGAATTTTCTACGCATTGGTAAGCTCAAAATTGAAAAATATTGAGTATTTAAAAAAAATTATATAGGATAACTCATGTACTAAGGGTTAATTTAAGTTAGGAAAATACAGGGTATTACAATTTGATTCAATCCTTTTAGTAAAAGATTGAGCCGAATTTAATTGCAATTGAATTAAGAGTATGAAAGATAATTACTTGGGTTCTTTTTTCTCATCCTTTGTTATTTCTTACTAATTTATCTGCTATTGTCTATTGTTTTTACTTATCCAAAATATCTAGTGCTACAAAATTAAATACAATCTTTTTCCTTGCCTCACAACCAACAGCTAGGTCTGTGCTTCATTTAGTAGTCTCGCGAATAATCTAATTACCTTCACAAGCAAGATCACGTTCTTCATTATGAGCTTTTGCACATGCTTATAGACTACAACACCTAACACACTACCCCAAGAATGTTTTAAAATCCCTGTACCGAGCTATAGTGTGGAATCATTCCCAAAGATCTCAATTAGAGTAGACATATGCCAAACATGAATACCTTCTGAAGTCACAGATAGAACACCTAGTAAAGAGACTCAATCTTAAATAAAATGAGTATTGCAATTTCAATCTTGTTTAACAAAATCATCAGACAATAAATCAATGTCTAAAATTACGTGTCTTTCACCTTCAAGTTAAACTATTATAATTTCAGAGTAAATATGATCTACACTAAGGGGTTGTATTAGTAATATCGGGATTCGTAGTGCAGGGATTAGTAATAGTGGGATTATTTTTTATGAGTGTTTGGTTTGATGTATTGAAAACAATATATATTGTTATATTTTAAAAAGAATATTATTTATTTACAAAAATACCCTCGACATATTATAACTTTGTGTATATTCTTTGCAAAACTTTATTATTCTTTTTTAAAAATAAAAAAATTAACAATATAACTAATAATTTACTTTAGAATTTTAAGATTTGATCATCCACTTATAAAAAATATTTTTTTAGTTATCTTTTCTTTATTTGCTCATCATTTGCTTGTTGTTCCCACTTTGTGGTGTTCTTAAGTTGGAGGGAGATACGTGTAACTTTAGAATGAGACAATAGAATCATTATTAACATTAGTTTGTGTTTCGTAGAGTGTTAAAGCTAAGTAAAAAAATTATTTTTATTGAAGAATATCCTATTTACAAAATTAAAGCTTGTATGCAATCACGCAATTTATTTTCAAATTTTGACCAATATGAATTTTTTAAGTTAATGAAGTATTTTTTTTATGACTAAAATTATTTGGAGGGATATTATTATTACTACTATATATAAGAGAGGATACCAATTTTTGATAGTACTCACAAGGTTATTATAGTAATTTAATTAATTTCTTAATCCTAAAATATTATAACATTTGGGTGAAATAGATGAAGTTACTTTGTCTTCTTTCATGCTATATGGACTTTTGCACTTAGTGAATGTGTCATAATATGAGAAGCTATTATTAAGTTTTTTATTGTAATTTCAATTGTTTAAATGATTTTTTAAAAAAAAATAACTGGGAGTAGGGCAAGAAAAATTAGGGAGGAGATTACAAAGAGAAAAATCAAACATTTGCTAATAAAATGAAGTTTAGATAGCTAACAATTAAACTATTCAAATTTTCATTTTGTTTAACTAATCGGTAAATCATTTTTAAAATCTTCCATTATAATATTTTGTTTTTCATACTTACATATTATTAATCAAGTCAATTACAAAATATAAACGTCAAATATCCTATAATTATTTTTATTTATTAAATTACTTGTAGTACAAGACCAAAAAACTTTAATTTTTCTATTTACTACTCACAAAATCAAAAAACTTTAATTTGATGATCTTTTGTTATTTTTTAATAAAAACTAATTATTTAATTAATTTTCTTAAATGAAAATAGCTTTAATAAAATTAATATTTTATATGAGCTTTTATTTAAAGTAGCTAAAGAAAAAAATATATTTTGATCGTAGAGAACTTTCTTCTGTTGCATTAATAATTCATCACTTTTTTTCTTTTTTTCTTAGTATTTATATTTAATAATTTATTTTTCATAAGAAAGTATTTTGTACAAAATACCGTTGGGATTAAGAAGAGGAAAAAATTGAGGGGTTAAAATTAGTTATTGTATGAGGTTATACTTAATTTCTATTAAATCGAGTATGATTCTGATGTATTTCTTAATTATTTTTTATGCATTGAATAAAATTGTTAATGAACAATTTTATCCAGTGATTTAAAAAATATCAAACACACTTTGTATACTGAAAGTTAAAAATATTGATAAAGTTAAAAATTAAACCAGTGATATGCATAAAGATTTTTGATCAACTAAGAATTAACATTTTAAGCATAAAGTATATAGAGAGAATCAATTGATTCTTGATGTTCATTTCAATGAGTCTAATTTTTTTTTCTTAATTTAGCATAAAATTACTCTTAAAGAATCACATTTAACTCGCATAAATTCTTATCACGTGAAATTATAAATAAAATTATGCATTTTTCACCATACACGAGAATACTTGATGAAAATAATCGATTCACTTGATGACTTTCGTCATCATCTTCCTAACTGTAAAGATGAACTTGAATTGAGAAATTTGACAGAAATTAATTATATGCTCATAATTTATTTACTAATATGTTTTAATGTTTATGATTTTTGCAAGTTATAATTATTTTATATATTTTAATTCATGTTATTCATAAAATATTAAATTATTTGAGTTTGAACCCGGACTTAGCACGAACCTTATAATTAATATTTGAGTTTGGACCGGGGCTTAGCACGGACCTTATAAAACTAGTAGCTTGATAAATTGAAAAGAAGTAACTCACATTGAATAATTGAAAAAGATTTAGAAAAAAAAAATTAAAAAATTTGAGGGCATTTTCATCTTCACATATTTATCCATAGATTACTAATCCACCAAATTGAGTGTATTAGTTATACACCTATAGGGTTCGTTTGGTAGAGTGTATAAAATAATACTGAATAGGTTGTATTAGTAATGTTGTGATTAATAGTGCACGGATTAGTAATACTGAGATTAGTAATACTAAATTATTTTTATGCAGTGTTTGGTTTGATGTATTGAAAACAATATGTATTGTTATATTTTAAAAAAGAATATTATTTGTTTACAAAAATACCCCCGACATATTATAACTTTGTGTATTTTCTTTGCAAAACTTTATTATTCTTTTTTTTTAAAATAAAAAAATAATAATATAACTAATTATTTACTTTGGAAGTTTAAAATTTAATCATTCACTTGCAAATTTTATTTTTTTGTCACCTTTTCTTTATTTGGTCATCATTTACTTGTTGTTCCCATTTTGTGGTGTTCTTAAGTTGGAGGTGAGATACGTGTAACTTTGGAATGAGACAATAGAATCATTATTAACATAAATTTGTGTTCTGTAGAGTGTTAAAGCTTCATAAAAAATTATTTTTATTTATGAATTTCCTATTTACAAAATTAAAGCTTGTATGCAATCATGGAATTTGTTTTCAGATTTTGACCAATAACTATTTTTTAAGTTAATGGAGTAGTTTTTTATGACTAAAATTATTTGGAGGGATATTATTATCTTGATAAATTGAAAAGAAGTAACTCACATTGAATAAATTGAAAGAGATTTAGAAAAAATATTAAAGAAATTTGAGGGCATTTTTATGTTCATACATATTTATAGGATTACTAATCCTACCAAATTGGGTGTGTTAGTTATACACCCTATAATATCATGTAGGTGCATAACTAATTCATGTATTAATTATACATTGATTCAAAATTGCTACCAAATAACGTATTAAATAATCCCACTATTTAATCCATTAATTATAAAAATAATCCACCCTACCAAACGAGTCCATAATACCACGTAGGATATATTATACATTGCTTCAAAATTGCTATCAAATAATATAGTATTAAATAATCCAATCATTTAATCAGTGGATTCTGAAAATAATCCACCCTACCAAACAAGTCCTAAAAGATATTTATTATGTAAACAAAAAAGAAGGAAAAATTCCTAAAATAATGGCGTGTCATGTTGATATGCGTGTCAAAGTCCAACTTAGGCAGTATTTATATTCCTAAAGTCCACCGTCCTTTAGCTAGTCCAAGCTTTGAACTCTTATTACTTCCTTCAACTAGCTATTTTTATGAACCATTTTTAGATCGAAACTTAAAACCTAATTCCCCGGCCCCATAGGTATGGTGTCCGTGCAGCAACAGCAATCACCTTTACTGAACGGAGTAATTGAACTTACAAAATCCGCTCAGTTGAAAAACGCGGACCCTTTGAGTTGGGCAATCCAACTTTCTTCAATTCTTAGTACTGGTGGACTGTCCTTGCCGTCTACCGATGTTGCGGAACTTCTCGTTAGTTATATTTGTTGGGAGAATAATGTTGGTATTGCTTGGAAGTTCCTTGAGAAAGCCGCGGCTCTTCGGATTGTTCCTCCCTTGTTCCTTCTCAGTCTTCTTTCCAACAGGTCTTTGTTTGCTATTCCCTTTCATTTTCTACTAGTTTCCTGCTTGTTTTCTTGTGTTCGGTATATAAGTTAAAAAATATTACTCCCTCCAAAAAGAATGCCTGCTTTGACTTTCACAAAGTTACAAAGTCTAAGAAAATAAAAAACTTTTGAATGTTGTTGCCTTAAATTAAAATTGTATCAAATGTACCAAAATACCCTTTAATCTTGTGGTTCTAAATATGCCATGTGGAAACTTGAAATTAAAGTATTGTCAAAAAAGCTAGGGGGTCATTCTTTTTTTAAACAGACTAAAAAGGAAAGTAGTTCATTCTTTTTTTAATGGAGGGAGTATTCTAAAAGCATTTGTATATATCTGGTATAAAATTATTAGGATGGGTGGTTGGGGCTAGGGTAGGGTGATGTGTATTGTGGTGGGGGGAAGGGGAGAGGGTTGGAGGATATCCCGTATACCTCAAGTAGAGATAATCATAGAAAATGTGAAATATTTGATAGGATCCATTTCGGGAACGTAAAATGTAAGTGTGGGGGTGGGAGATAATCACAGAAAATGTGAAATATTTAATAGAATCCATTTTGGGAAAGTAGGGGAGACAATGCCACATGTTCTCTCTATTTTCATCAAGAAAGTCATTTTTCTTATGTTCAAGGAGCTTGTTTTCTTTAAAAAAAATATTTTCTAGAAGTTTTAAACAAAACAGCTTTCTGAGGACATGACCCTTGATAGGGAAGTATGGAGGAAAAACATTAGGGTAGAGGGCTAAGGTGGGTGGTCGAGTCGTAGTCTGTAGTTAGGAGCGTTTGGTGTAGCTTGGTTGGTAGGTCTAGGGGTGGGGGAGGGGGGTCCATTGTCTGTTTGTGTACTTTATTGTTGTGTTATTTTATTCCTGTTGCACGGTTTTGACGTTTTTGTCCTTTGTCCTTTTGTCTTGAGCCGGGAGTCTATCGGAAATAACCTCTCTACTTTCCCGGAGGTAGTGGTATGGACTGCGTACATTTTATCCTCCCCAAACCCCACTAGGTGGGAATATACTGGGTTTGTTGTTGTTATTGTTGTAGTTTTAACCAACAAGTTTTTGTTTCCTCTCCCCTTTGATTTTTACCTTGAGGGTACAAATAGTTTTTTGGTTATTTTATTGTGTTCGGTATGTAAGTAAAATATTGTTCTAAAAGTATTTGTACATATTTTATACAAAAATTATTAAGAGGGTGGGAGTAGGGTGATGGGTGTTGTGGTGGGGAAGGGGAGGGCCAGGGGCGAAGCTACCCTTGCCCGAGGGATATCAAACGACACCCCTTCGTCGGAAAATTACGTTGTATATATAGGTCCAATTTTGATTTTATAGGTATATATATATTATTGTTGCACTTATTGGTATAAGATAACGTGTTAGCTCAGCGGTTGTGGGGTATCTAGTTTGCGCTTTGGGGTGCAGGACGTTGGGTGTTCGATCCTCGTTACTTTTAAAATTTCTTGACTTCAGGCTTTTTTCTTTTCTTTCATTGTTTAAACTACTACAAGTCTTTAAAGTAGTATGTTGACTTTTACTTATTATTTTAATTTATAAAAAGGAAGTTTGCAGTTATAGGCTTCACTTACACTTATTATTCCAATCCGTTTGTTTTTACTTGTCATTTATTTTGAAAATGTATTTTTTTGTTTACTTATCACTTTTGACATATCAAGAAAAGTTCAAAAAAAAAAATCTTCAAATGACCCGTAGCATTAATTACATTATTCCTCAAATCATTTTTCAAAACATAATACTAAACATCAATTAATAGGGGTAGTAAGGTAAAATATGTCGATGATTGTTTTCTTAATGAAAGGGCCAAGTCAAAATATGACAAGTAAAAGTGAACGGAGGGAATGTTGACTAGACTCTATTTATTATTTAAAAGAGAATCTTAATGAATCTAGGGATTAAGTTAAATCATTTAACTAATCCCAATTTTTTAGTATCGGAACACGAACTCTAGAAGAAGAGTCCTCCAATTTTAATATCAGAACCATTGAGAATAGTCCTGCCCACGCCTCACTGTCAAGCGTGACGATTTGATAATGAAGTTTATTAAGAATGAGTTGCGAAATGGGATGAATGATGAATATTTTAGTGGTTGCTTGGTGTCTTATGTAGAGAAAGATGTATATATTAATATTTCCAATGATGCTATTATGAAAACATTTCAAGAGATCAAACCTCATCGAGTACGGTTGTGATAGTGTAATTACATTCTTTTTCATTAGTAATTATTTTTTTGTGCGCTTACTTCTTTATAGTCTGACACCCCTCAATAAAAATCCAGACTTCCCCACTGGAGAGGGCAGGGGTTAAGGTTAGGGGCGAGGCGGGGGTGGGTGGGTCGTGGAGTGAGTGGTTGTTGGGATGACGTGTGAGGGTGGGGGTGGTAGTGGAGTGACTAGTGAGTGGTTGTGGGGGTGGAGGTGGAGTGAGTGGTTGTGTAGTTGGGCTGGTGGTGGTGTATTTGCAAAGTCGGTGGTGGCGGGGTTGGGCTTGGGGATGGTGGAGTGAGTGGTGTTGGGGTTGGGGGTGGGTGGGTGGGAGGAGACAATGCCACTTGTTTTCCTACTCTATCAAGGAAGTCATTTTTCTAAGGAGCTTGTTTTCATAAAGAAACTATTTTTCAAAATTTCTAACCAACAACAACATACCTAGTGTATTCCCACATAGTGGGGTCTGGGGAGGGTAGGGTGTACGCGGACCATACCACCACCTCAGGTGAAGTAGAGAGGTTGTTTCCGATAGACCCCCGGCTTAGGACCGATAACAGTATAACCAACGCAAAAGATAAGTACATATAAACTAGTACGGTATGCAAAATAAACTAACAGTATGACAAACACAAAAGATAAATGCATATAAAGGTGTGCAGAATAAATTAACACCTCTAGCCACAAGATAATACTACAGCCACAACACCACGAACAAGAAACTCCAACCGACGCACTTCCACCCCCTAACCCTCTACCCTAATCCGTGTCCTTCACACCTTCCTATCAAGGGTCATGTCCTCCGTAAGCTGTAACTGCTCCATATCATTCCTAATTACCTCCCTTCAATATTTCTTCGGTCTACCTCTACTCTGCCTAAAACCATCCATAGCCAGTGTCTCACACCTCCACACTGGAGCATCAGAGCCCCTCCTCATCACGTGCCCGAGCCAACGTAACCTCACTTCTCGCATCTTGTCCTCCACTGAAGCAACTCTCACCTTTTCCCGAATAATCTCATTCCTCACCCTATCTTTCCTGGTATGTCCACACATCCATCACAACATTCTCATCTTCGTCACCTTCAACTTTTAGATGTGGGAGCTCTTAACTGGCCAACACTCCGCTCCATACAACATAGCCGGCTGGACTGGCACTCTGTAGAACTTATCTTTAAGTTTCGGGGGCACCTTCTTATCACATAGAACTCTCGAAGCGAGCCTCCATTTCAACCACCCTGCCCCAATACAATGCGTGACATCCTCGTCAATCTCACCATTGCCCTGAATCATAGACCCCAAATACTTGAAACCCTCCCTCTTTTGAATGGCCTGAGAGTCCAGCTTCACAACCACTCCAGCCTCCAGCCTCCTGTGACACATCACTGAACTTACACTCCAAGTACTCCGTCTTGGTTCTGCTTAATCGAAATTCTTTAGACTCAAGCGTCTGTCTCCAAATCTCCAACTTATTATTAACTCCTCCCCGAGTCTCGTCAATCAGTACCACATCATCTGCAAATAACATACACCAAGTCACCTCTTCTTGGATATGTCGCGTCAAAACATCCATCACCAAGACAAATAAAAATGGGATAAGAGTCGATCCCTGGTGCAATCCTATCAAAACTGGAAGTGCTCTGAATCTACACCTACCATTCTTACACGAGTTTTCGCACCATCATACATGTCCTGAATCGGCCTAGTGTACGCCACGTTTGCCTTCTCAAGATCAATAAACACCATGTGCAAGTCCTTCCTCTCGCGAAACTGCTCCACTAATCTCATCACAAGGTAAATGGCCTCAGTGGTCAAGTGACCTGGCATGAAACCGAACTGATTCTTACAGATAGTCACGATCCTTCTCAGCCTCAACTCTACCACCTTTTCCCAAACTGACTAATACAAAAGAATTGCAACTAGAGGATGCTAAGTATACTTCGTTCAAAGGAGACCAACATGAAACTGCTTCTAGGATTGACAGGTTTCTAGTATCCGAAGAATGGGATGATATTTTTCAAACATGAAACAACTCGCACTTCAGAGATTGAGTTTTGACCACATCCCTATAGCATTGCTTGGAGGGCCTTGGGAAAGGACCAAGAACTATTTTAAATTTGAAAATTGGTAGCAGGAGACAGAAGGCTTTATTGATAGAGTAAAAAAATGGTGGTCCTCTTTCAATTTCTTAGGGAGGTCTCTCTATGTCCTAGCTTGCAAGCGTAAAGCTTTGAAGTCCAAATTTAAAGAATGGAGGAATGGGGAGACTGGGAACTTGGGCTTACAGAGAAAGAAAATACTTGAACAAATGGCAGACTTGGACACTGAGAGGGAAGATAGAGTACTCACTGATGAGGAGACAGCTAAATCGCCTGTATTATTTTTAAAATATAAGGAGTTTCTTAAGAAAGAGGAGATTTCATGGAGACAAAAGTCAAGAGTTCTTTGGTTGAAGGAAGGTGATAAGAATACTAAATTCTTTCACAAAATGACAAATGCTCATAGAAGATACAACAATATTGACCAACTAGTGATTCAGGGAGAAGTTACTTAAGAACCAAGGAGAATTGAAGGAGAAATTATGGACTATTACAAAAAGTTGTACGCGGAATCCATCTCGTGGAGACCTATCTATCAAAATACTTAGTGCCCAGTTCTAACATAGGAGGATAGGGTGGCTCTCCATAGCAACTTTGATGAAATGAAGTTCTTAAGTGCCTCAAGTTGTGTGCAGCTGATAAAGCACCTGGATCAGATGGTTTCACTATGGGTTTCTTTATCACTGGGAGGTGGTGAAGAAGGACAAACTGGACACTTTTCAAAACTTCCATGATCATGAAGTGTTTGAGAACGGTTGTAATGCAACTTTTATAGCACTTATTCCTAAAAACAAAGGTGGCAAAAAGTTGAGAGATTTTAGACCTATAAGTCTGATTGGCAGTATTTACAAGTTTCTTTCTAAAGTATTGGTTGGAAGACTGAAAGGGATGATTAGCAAGTTGGTAGATTCTCAACAAATTATATTCATTAAAGGGAGACAAATTATGGATGCAGTCTTGATTGCCAACGAAGTTGTTGATTGCAGAGAAGAAACTTTTTTTTGCAAACTGGACATAGAGAAAACGTATGACCATGTTAATTGGAGATACCTTGTGAACGTATTCGAAATGATGGGTTTTGGGCAGAAGTGGTTGAAATGGATGAACCAATGTATCTCAACAGTCAGCTTTTCAGCTCGACTTAATGGTTCTCCTGCAGGATTCTTCCAATCACGGAGAGGACTCAGGTGATCCTTTGTCACCTTTCTTGTTCCTAACTGCTATGGAAGGACTATGGAAGGATTGAATAATGTGATCAAGATAACTGTGAGAATTAATGTAGAAAAATATTATTGAATGGTGTGTTTACATAATTACATCGAGACCCTATTTATAGACACTATAGTACAATCCTTTTCCAAGTAGGATTTTGTATATACTATTCCTATTTCTACTCATATTCTAACACTCCCCCTTAAGCTGCTGCATACAAATCATATGTACCTAGCTTGTTACAAATGTAATTAATATGAGGACCGGTGAGGGACTTGGTGAAGATATCTGCAAGTTGATCACTTGACTTCACAAATTTTGTAACAATATCTCTTGAGAGTGTCTTTTCTCTGACAAAGTGACAATCAATCTCTATGCGTTTAGTCCTGTCATGAAACACTGTATTTGATACGATATGAAGGGCTGTTTGATTATCACACACAAGTTCCATCTTATCGGTTTTTCCAAATTTTAATTCTCTCAGCAACTGTTTGATCCAAACCAACTCACAAGTTGCTACAATCATTGCTCGATATTCTGCTTCTACACTAGATCGAGCAACTACACTCTGTTTCTTACTTTTCTAAAACACCAAATTACCTCCTACTAAAACACAATATCCGGAGGTAGAACGTCTGTTAGAGGGTGATCCTGCCCAATCAGCATCTGTGTATCCGATGATATGCTCGTGACCTCGATCCTCAAAGAGTAGTCCTTTACCTGGAGCTGACTTTATACATCACAGAATACGAACAACTGCATCCCAATGACTATCACAGGGAGAAGTCATAAACTGACTTACAACACTCACAGGAAAGGATAGATCAGGTCTAGTCACGGTGAGATAATTCAACTTTCCAACCAACGGCCTATACCTTTCAGGATCACTAAGTGGCTTCTCCTGTCTTGGTAGAAGTTTGGCATTTGGATCCATAGGAGTGCCAATGAGTTTACATCCCATCATTCCTGTCTCTTTAAGAATGTCTAAGGCATACTTGCGTTGAGAAATAATAATACCTGATCTGAACTGAGCAACATCAATACCTAGAAAATATTTCAGTCTGCCGAGGTCTTTGGTCTGAAAATGCTGAAAGAGATGTTGCTTCAATTTAGAGATACCATCTTCATCATTGCCGGTGATAACGATATCATCAACATAAACCACCAGATAAATACACAAATTTGGTTGAGAATGTCGATAAAACACTGAGTGATCAGCTCCACTACGAGTCATGCCAAACTGCTGAATTACTGTGCTGAATTTTCCAAACCAAAGCTCGAGGAGACTGCTTCAGACCATAGAGTGACTTGCGCAATCGACATACAAGGCTACTAGACTCCCCCTGAGCAACAAAACTAGGTGGTTGCTCCATATAGACTTTTTCCTCAAGATCACCATGCAGAAAAGCATTCTTAATATCCAACTGATAAATAGGCCAATGATGAACGACAACAATGGATAGGAAAAGACGGATAAATGCTATTTTAGCCACTGGAGAAAGAGTGTCACTATAATCAAGCCCAAATCTTTGCTTGTATCTTTTGGCAACAAGGCGAGCCTTAAGCCGATCAACCTGACCATCTGGACGAACTTTGATTGCATAAACCCAACGGCAACCAACAGTAAATTTACGGGAAACAAGCTCCCAAGTACCACTTGCATGTAAAACAGACATCTCATCTATCATAGCCTGTTTCCATCCTGAATGAGAAAGTGTTTCACCTATAGTCTTAGTTATGGAAATAGATGACAAAGACAATACAAAAGCATAATGGGGTGATGATAAACGATGATAACTCAAGAAAGTATAGTGTGGGTTAGCATTATGAGTGGAACGCATACCTTTTTGAAGTGCAACTGATTGGCTAGAAGAAGGCAAGTCCGCAGTAGGAGCAGCGTCCGACACATGACATGAATCATCTGGGACTAATGGTAGACACGGACGACGATGATAAGTCAGAAGTGGTGGCACTGTAGCAGGAGACGTAGAAGTAACCGTTGATTCCTTAAAGGTTGGTTCGGGTAATGCTGGAGATATGGGTAAGACTAAGGATGGTGCGGGTAAGACTGGAGATACGGGTAAAATCTCAGAGATACCAGGATGATCAGAATATATATAGTAAGGTCGAGATTAAAAAAAAGTGACATCGGCGGACATAAAGTAGCGACAAAGATTGGTGAATAACAACAATACCTTTTTTGAATTCGAGAGTAACCAAGGAAGACACACTTGAGAGCACGAGGGGCTAATTTGTCTTTTTCGGGGGCTAAGCTATGAATAAAACATGTGCTCCCAAAGACACGAGGGGGGATAGAGTAGAGATGTGACTGTGAAAACAATATAGAATTGGGAACCTTATTCTGAAGGGAAGATGATGGCATTCTATTAATTAGATAACAAGATGTGAGGACTGCATCGCCCCAAAATTGCAGTGGAACATGGGATTCAATGAGAAGAGTGCAAGCAGTATCAAGAAGATGCCTATTTTTCCTTTCTGCTATACTATTCTGCTGAGGGGTGTACGGACAAGATGTCTGGTGAACAATTCCTTGATGAGTCATAAACTCCTGAAACTGAGAGGATAAGTATTCTAAGGCACTGTTACTACGAAAAGTACGAATAGAAACACCAAATTGAGTTTGTATTTCAGCATAAAAACTTTTGAATATAGAAAATATCTTAGAACGATCTTTCATTAAGAAAACCCAAGTACATCTTGAAAAATCATCAATGAAACTAACAAAATGACGAAAACCTAAAAGTGAACTGACTCTACTAGGACCCAAACATCAGAATGTACTAATAAGAAAATAGACTCTGAACGACTCTCAATACTACGTAGGAAAGTAGTACGGGAGTGTTTCCCAAGTTGACATGACTCACAATCTAATGTGGATAAACTAGACAAACTAGGCACTATCTTTTGTAGCTTGGATAGACTCGGATGTCCCCAACGTTTGTGAATTAGGTCTGGAAGGTCTGTAATGGAGCATGCTAGGAAGGAATTTGAAGAGGTAAGATGGTAAAGGCCTTGTGATTTATGTCCTGCGCCAATCGTCTGTCCCGTACTGCGGTCCTGCATTAGAAATGTCATCAAGAAAAGTTATGTTACAATTAAGGGCACGTGTCAAACGACTAACAAATGCAAGATTAAAAGGACAACCAGGGACATAAAGAACAGAGTCTAGAGTGACAGAAAATAGGGGTTTGGCTTGTCCAATTCCTTTTGGTTTTGTTTGGATCCCATTGGCTAAAGTAATAGCAGGAAGAGATTGTGAATAAACAATATCAGACAGACAACAGTGATTCGTTACCAGAAATATGATCAGAAACACCTAAGTCTACAACCCATGATCCAAGAGTACTAGACTGTGAAACACAAGCAAAAGGATTACCAACAATAGAAGCATTAGGCTGGGCAACTGAGGCTACTTGTGGAGATGTCTGCTTACTTGCTCTATACTGGAGGAACTCATCATATTCTGTTTGGGCAATATGAGCATTATTGGATGGTCGATTAGGCTGTGGAGATGTCTGCTTACTTGCTTGATTTCGAAGGAACTCATTATTTTCCTTTACAACAGCAGGATCATAACTGGGTGGTGGATCATGCAAACTATGACATGTATCCTAAGTGTGTCCAACTTTATGACAATAACTACACTTCGATCGAGATTTTCCAGAACGACTTCCTCGCCGATTTTCCATATGCTGATATGTTCGTTTTTCTATGGTTTGAGATGCAAGAATAGAAGAGTCAACAGTGGGTGATGAAACTACTTTGTGACTAGGAGGCGCAGCAAGATGAAGCAGACGAGAGAATAACTCATCAATTGTAGGAACCGTAGGACTAGCTAAAATCTGATCACATACAACATCATGGTCAATAGAAAGTTCCGCA
Organism: Capsicum baccatum var. pendulum; assembly: GCA_030864225.1. Classification (NCBI taxonomy): domain Eukaryota; kingdom Viridiplantae; phylum Streptophyta; class Magnoliopsida; order Solanales; family Solanaceae; genus Capsicum; species Capsicum baccatum. The sequence goes on along the minus strand of CM061558.1, from coordinate 26,441,453 downwards.
AGTGTAAGAACTAAAAACATCTGTCTAGGCTTTTGTTGTTTTTCTACATCCGCAGTGACGAGCATCAATGTATCAAATTCTTCCATGACTGCTTGTACTTGTCCCAAGTAAGTAGACATATTGAATTCTTGTTTCTTTAAGTTGGTTAGTTGAGCTATCACATCATTAAAACAAGATATACATTAGTGTATAAAGCACGAGCGTTTTCCCAAACTAAATAACACGTCTAAAATGGACGAAACAAGGGCATCAACTTGGAATCAATAGATCGCCATAAGAGACTACATAGTTGAGCGTCAACTTTCTCCCATTGCTCTTTAGCTTTTGCATCTTCCGCGCTAGACTTTCCCTTTTCATCTGCCACACTAGCCTTGTTCGTTAAATGATCTTGGACACCTTGACCTTTTTACCACAACTCAACTACTCAACTGAGGAAGCCCAGGCTAAATAATTTGAACTTCCCATTAATGGTTCGGAAGTGATCATAGGACTTGAACTTCCGATACCGGTAGTTTTGGGGCCAAAAACATCATACTCAAAAGACATCTTGGGAATTTTAACTTGAAAGTACCAAGAAACAGTAGTTGAATCTTTGAATAAAAACTGTCAGAAAAAGAAAATATCTGAAGCCGCCGGAACCCTAACTCCGGCGGCCGGAATCTTCAAAAAAATTGCCGGAATTTGAAAATAAAGTAACTGGCCGGATCGGAAAAGAACAGCGACCCCAACAAAAAGGAACCACTCAAAAATTCAATCGGAGAAGACACACGCGCCGGCGTGTGGTTTGGGTCGGGTTTGCGTCGCCTGAGCTTTCTGATCCTCTTGGTGGTGGTGTATTTTTCTATGTTGCTCGGAATGTCGGATTCGCCAAAAGTAGTATTTTTTTGGAGAATCCGACACGGGTGCGGCATCAAAAGTAAAGAGTCCGCGCAACTTAGGTATTTTTCACACAACCCACAAAATAAAAAATGACACAAATCAGTCACCGGAATTGATGACTGTGATTGAGTTTTTTTTTCTTTTCTGAAGTTTTCACCAACTCTCTGATACCATGTGAGAATTAATAGAGGAAAATATTATTGAATGGTGTGTTTACATAATTACATCGAGACCCTATTTATAGACACTATAGTACAATCTTTTTTCAAGTAGAATTTTGTATATATTATTCCTATTTCTACTCATATTCTAACAATAACGAAATTGAAAGGTTGGATAAGGGGTTCTGAAGTAGCCAGAGAAGGGGGTTGACAGCTTGGAAGTGACACACCTTTAATACGCAGATGACACACTTATTTTTTGTGATGCTGGGAAAGATCAACTGAAACACTAAAGGTAATCTTGGTTTTGTTTGAAGAAGTCTCTGGTTTGCATATTAACTGGAGAAAGAGTCTAATGTATTCTATTAATCAAGTCAACAACATGAGCTGATTAGCAACAATCCTTGGTGGTGAAATTGGCACTGTGCCAACTACATACTTGGGATTACCCTTGGGAGCTAAATCTAAGTCCATAGATATATGAAACAATGTGATTGAGAAGTGTGAGAAAAAACTAGCCAGGTGGAGAACACAATACTTGTCCATGGGGTGGAAGATTGACACTAATCAATTCAGTACTTGACGCTCTTCCAACTTACATGATGTCCCCTTTCCCTATTTCAGTAGAGGTCATCAAGAGGTTGGACAACATTAGGGGGAAATTTTTGTGGCAGGGTAAGAAAGGATTTCACGTGGCAAAGTAGAAATCAATGATTACTGGGAAGAAGAATGGTGGTCGGGGAATTAAGAATCTAAACTTGCAAAGCAAAGCTTTTAGAATGAAATGGTTATGGAGGTATGCAAATGGTAACCAATTGTTGTCGAAAAGGGTGATTGGGGCTAATATATAGTAGAAGACAAATGGATGACCAAAGAGGTGTCTTCTCTCGATGGGGTCAGCCTTTGGAGATCCATTAGGAATCCGTTGGATGAAGTGAAAAGCAACTCAAAGGTGAAAGTGTTTGATGGGGCCAAGACCAAGTTTTGGAAGGATAACTGGCATGGGAAAGGCAACTTGGAAGAGTTGTTTCCTGACATCTACAGCTTAGTCACATTTCAACAAGGGTATATAGCAGATTTATGGACACCCTGGTGTTGGAACTTCAACTTCAGGAGATAACTTAATGAATGGGAAGTTCAGAGGGTAGCTTAATTTTTCACACAGTGGAGTGGAGCCTTTCAATGGACTCCAAACAGGGGAGGATATCTTTTGGTGGACAGGAAACAATAGAGGAGTATACAGAGTCAATACAGCTTATAAGTTGATGGATCAGGCAAACAAGCAGAATACAAATTGGCCATGGAAACAAATCTGGAAAAGTAGTATATCACACAAAGTATCATGCTTTGTCTGGTTGTTGGCTAAAGAAGCAGTTCTGACTCAAGATAATGTTATGAAGAGAGGGATAACCTTATGCTCTAGATGCTTTCTTTGTGGGGAAACATTAGAGACTGTTAACCATATATTTCTACACTGCAAGTACGCTCAACAACTATGGAGATTTTTTTTAGTCTTAAAGGCATTTCCTGGACTATGCCCAGGAAATTCTCTGGGGCTTGGGGCTTTAAAGAGCTGGGAAGAAGCAGGAGCACAGGCAAGGGACAGAGACAGATGGAGACTTATCCTTGCTGCTATATGGTGGGCAATATGGAAAGAGAGGAAGTTTAGCTGTTTTGAGAGCATAGAATATAGTGTACAGAATGTGAAGCTTAACTATATTCTGCTATTATGTTTTTGGTGTAATCAATTGTACTCAAATGATATTGTCTCTATAATTGATGTTTTAGACTCAATTTAGTCATAGAGCAGTAAGATTTGGGGACCACTTGTAGATAAGGTTTTAGTACAACCAATGTACTATTTTGTGATATAATACAAAGTTACCAAGTTCAAAAAAAAAAAAAAGTGTTCTCCTCCATAATTGAACACACCCTTAGTCTTTTCCTTTTTGTTTAATTATGGAATGAAATGGACCTGAATGCAACAGAATTGGTACAGCAGTTAAAAATGATTAAATAATAGTGTTCAACTCTAAGTTTAAGTTTTGAGATGAGATGATAGCTATATAACATACTTCCCAAGTTAAATTCTAACAACTACTCATTGTATTTTTCACGAGCTTGACCTAGTAGAAAAGAATGAGCCTCCGTAGAGGAGTTTTGCGATGTAGTCCAATTAATGCATCACATTCATAACAATGTTTAGTTGCCATTCATAACAATGTTTAGTTGAGATGGCCATACAATTTAAGTAAGGGATTTCATTGCTGTTAGTTTTTTGCGATGTGTAGTATATATATGAGATTGACTCGTGTAGCCCATAGGGCTTTGGTAGAGGCATGTCACAAGTTTGAATCTTGTCAGTTGTCACCAAGTGTCATATTTAAGTGGAGAAGGGTAGAGGGGCGAGTCCATTATCTACCAAGTTTTGAAGCTATAAACAATGGATTTTTCAGGTACAAAAAATTGAAATTGGCTGTTATAGAATATTTGCAAAGCCAACTCCAATTAGTTTGGGAATGGGATTGAGGTGTAGTGATTGCTTAATGAATTGTTAGTCTTTCTTGTTCACACTTTCCTTCCATTATCCCTTTGCAGAGTGATCCCTAAGCGAAGGAGCTATCCAGTGGCATACAGGCTTTATATGGAACTTCTGAAAATATACGTGTTCTCATTGCCATCTTTGATTAATGGTCCAAATTATCAGAAGTATGCCTCGTTTTTTGTTTCCTCTCTTCAGTTCATTACCAGCATTTTGTTTGATCGCGTCCTTTATTACTAAGTTTAATCTTAGCACTGAAAAACATTGATGCGGTGCAACATTTGTGTTCACACCATAGACTACCGCAAGATGGGATTCATATATTAATTTATTTGGGTTTCTCGGTTAGATTGTGAAATTAATTTATTTAGGTTTCTTGGTTAGATGGTGAGATTAATTAATTTAGGTTTCTTGGTTAGATGGTGAGTTCAGAGAATTGGAAAGGTAAATGGGGGTAAAAAAAGGAAAGCCTGCACTTATTTACTTTTGTCTCAGTAGTGAACTATGTCCACCTTATCAAATCGGCAGCTTCAGTTAACATTCCAATCCTTTTTGATCGTCCCAGAACCCAAAGTGTCATGATTTTTCATGAAAATGTTAGTTGAGAGTCCAATTCCAAAAAATCTTTCTTGGGACTTCTTCTCAAAAAAATTTTTCTCGGGACTTGGTCGGCCTTTTCTTTTTCCAGTAATTTCTTTTGTTTTTATATTTTCAATTTTTCGCCCTGAAGCACCAGTTTTCAAGTAGCGGATTCGTTCAACTCTCTCTTGTAACATTTGGATGATCCTTGTTCTTGTAAAAACGATATAAGTGGAGGTCAGAGGACCTGTAATTATTTTTCTCATGTTATGCTCCTGGATTTTTTTTTTTTTACAGCCTCTCTACTTCCTCGGAGGTAGCGGTATGGACTGCGTACATTTTACCCTCCCCAGACCTCACTTTGTGGGAATACACTGGGTCTGTTGTTGTGTTTGTATGCTCCTGGAATTTTTCCTGTTTTTTAGTAACCCAGAATAATATGCTATCAATATGAATGAAAACTCTATTGAATCAGATTTGTGAACTTATTGAACCTAATGCAAACGCAGTTAGTTAATCCAGTATCAGCAGTTCACAAATCTGAATGCAATTGCAGGATCATGGAAGCCATAGATGATACATTGCATCTTTCCCAGATATTTGGACTCCAGGGGTCTGAAAGTGGTCTAATTGTGGTTGAATTTGTTTTTACAATTGTATGGAAGTTACTTGATGCATCCCTTGGTGATGAAGGATTGCTGGACCTGACTACAGAAAAGAGGTCTAGGTGGCCTATTACATCATCTCAAGATGTGGGATTGAATAATCACTATGCTTTTGCTGGGGGGAGGACAGAAAAACATGAAGTATTATGTAAAACGAACACAGTTATGTCTATTGAAATAATTGGCGAATTTTTTCAAGATAAAGTGACTTCCGCAATCCTTTATTTGGCACGCAGAAACATGTAAGATTATATACCCTTATTCCCTCAACTGCTGCTCTTGTTAATAGTAACAGTACCCTTATTTAGCTTTGCATGATATGGTTGCCGTGTTTTGCTGTTTTTAAGCAATGAAAAGTTCGAGCCGTACTAGATTAAATTGATATACCAGTGGCTGATTGTTCAATTTTTCTTTCTTCTTTAGGCCCACGCATTGGGAGTCCTTCACCCAGAATTTAAGACTTCTCGTGGCAAACTCATCAGCTTTGAGAAATTCTAAGAATATTTCTCCAGAGGCTTTGGTGCAGTTAACATCTGATAAACGTGTAGTCCTCTCTAGAAAATACAAAACAATCTCACATAAAAGGTTTCATGCTGTAATGGCTTCTGGTTCACTTGTATCTTCTGCAGATCAGTATCATGGTGCTAGTCCAGCAGTGCTCTGGCTTCCCATAGATCTCTTTCTAGAAGATACCATGGACGGGTCACAAGTAGCAGCTACAAGTGCTGTTGAAACACTCGCCGGTATACGTGCTGCAATCCTCTTAAGTTATTTTGTATAACCAATCTGCTCATTGCTAAACTGGAGTTGTAATGGCAGGTTTAGTGAAGGCTCTGCATGAAGTTAATTCTTCAAGTTGGCAGGACACTTTTCTTGGATTATGGTTTGCAGCCCTAAGGCTTGTTAATAGAGTAAGCATTTATGCTGAAATCCCTTCCATCCTTTGTCAAGTTGAATGTAATGTCTTCTCTTTCTTTCTTTCCTTCCCCTTGAGAAAAATTATTGAAAAAAACTATGTTTATCAATGTGATTGTTGGGAAGGAATGGTTTCTGGTGTTAAAAGTGCTGGAAAGTCCATTGATGTATTAGCTAAAGCTAAACTTAGGATTGCTTTGCTATTGAACTATTCAGTTCCTTTCTGTAAAGATTCTAGGAATATGCATGATGCGTGTGTGTCACACTATGGTGATTTGTGGGGGTGGGGGGAGCAGGATTTTGGACTCAGCTTATTGGAAAACTTAAACTGCTATTTAACAATCTTGCTAAGATTATGATTCTTGCTTTTGGTTTCATTGTAGAATCTTCTAACTACTTTTGGTCAATGTAGGAAAGGGATTCAAGTGAGGGACCAGTACCTCGCCTGGATACTTGCTTGTGTGTGTTGTTGTCGATTACACCACTAGCAATAGTGAATCTTCTTGAAGAGGAGGAAATGAGTTGCAGCTCTGCCAATCAAAGGAAAGAGTCCTCCACAAAACGTCACCAAGACTTGATACATAGCCTTCAGCAACTTGGAGATTATGAAAGCTTGTTGACCCCACCATTGCCTGCTGCTCCATTGGCAAATCTAGCTGCTGCAAAAGCAATGATGTTGCATTCAGGTCTAAGTGTTGGGAGTGGCTATTTTGAGGGAATGAACTTGAACGACATGCCTGTCAATTGCGGTGAGTTGATCTCTTTATTGAATTTCAAGAAATTTCAGTGCGCTGACCTTGTATTTGTTGCCCCGTGTGGTTTAACTTGCATTATACTGTTGTTTTGACGATATTTAATTGTTGATGGAATTGCTAAAAATGTGCCCCTTCTCCATCCATGCAATGGTAACTAGATGAAACTTTCAATTTGCCACTCATCAGTTGGGTATTTATGTCATTTTCCTATTTTTTCCCTTGTTTTGTCATGTTCATTTATTTTAATTTTTGATGGTTGATTGCTTTCAGATAATATTATTGGAAAACTTAATCTATGATGGTGCATCTGCTACTTCTCGTCTATGCACTAGTATGAAGCTATTAGTGTATGTCTTTATGCTAATCTTTAACAATTTGTAGTTGGAAACCTGCGACACTTGATTGTTGAGGCCTGCATTGCCAGAAACATTTTGGACACCTCTGCTTATTTGTGGCCCGGATATGTAAAAGGTAGATGCAATCAAGTTCCTCGTAGTGTCTCGACTCAAATGCCTGGCTGGTCATCATTGATGAAGGGATCTACCTTAACTCCTCCACTGGTCAGCTCGTTGGTATCAACACCAGCATCAAGGTACAACAGAGTTGTCAAAATGAAAGTTTCCCTTGTTTTCTGGTTTCCTAGTTAGCTTCTGCGGAGGATACTTGCTTTGAATAGTAATATTTTACATTGGTGCCACTGGTTCATGTTGCCTAGTTGGGTTTTTTAAACATGTTGAGGAGTGTGAAAATATGTATAGATAAGAGAGCTGATGCAGATTTAACTAATCACAAAATGATACTTTCTGATTGGAAGAAAGCTAGACCTTCAACATGAGGTATAATAACATCTTTGCTGGCTTATAAAACGGGCCTCAGTGGATCAGAATCTGAATCTGAATTACAATGATTAAAGAATAACCCAAGAAGTTATAAAAAATGCTCAATCTACTCAAGTTCTCGGGAATGGTAGAAGAGGTTATTATGGGAATAGACCAGAATTGAGAAATTAAATGATTTTATTAAAAGAAATTTCAGTGAAATGAGTTTTATATACTGATTTTAAGTTAGTGGAAAGAAGGTAGTAATCCAGCTTTAAAGGAGATCTTTTGTATGTAAAAGGAGGTTGGGTGAAATGGAGAAGGAACAACATGATAGAGAGGGTGATTAAGATTGGAAATCAACTATAATGGAAAAGAGAATAATGGAGAAATTACTACTGGTAAAAGAAATTCTTTCGAAGGGTTAATCTTATATTTGGTCTCTGTTACGGATCCCAGATATGGATCTAGTTATGGGATGCTGCAAGATGATATTAGATGTCTTCTTCCTACGACCTATGGGGCTGGTTCATTAAGAGAGAACCTGCAATCTCTTGAGTTGAAGTACTCAAAAACTTTAATAATTTTCTGCTTCCTTTCATGGAATAAACCTGAAGTTTAAATACAATGCTGATAAGATAACTACACCTAGAAACTAGGACATGACTTCGTAACATTACTGGAATGAGAAACTGCAAAATACCACAAAGAAATAACTACTACTGGACTGAGAAACTACAAATAACTACTACAATGAAATAACTATTAGTCTACTGCAAATAACTACTACTATAAATCGTTAGAGACTAAGGAGTTATAATAGTCTCGCCTAGAATTATCTTACTAGAAAAAAGTTTTACCTGTCTCAGAGAAACATATCTTACTATATAACGCTCTTGAAAGTACTATAAATCAAAAAATAGATCCAGTTTAAGGGCTGATTAGTAATTCGGGCTTTCAAGTTCATCAATCTATGTCTTCCCGGAGTATGGCATGTTAATAATCATGAATTGGAAAATGCAGTTGTGCTATAAAATAGATGCTTCTCTTATTTTTCTTAGTTACTGCCTGGTCTTCAGTTAAACCTTTTCTTTGCTGAAGCCAGGTATATCAGATGTTCTTTTTCGAAATTTATACAGTGGTATGGAACTAAAATTAAGCTAATGGATTTGATGGAAGTTTAGCAGAAATAAAGAAAATATATGAGATTGCCGTCAATGGCTCGGATGATGAAAAGATTTCTGCCGCTACTGTTCTCTGTGGTGCCTCTCTTGCTCGTGGTTGGAATATACAGGTAATACTTTCCCTCTTGCTAGATAAACAAGTGTAGGTTACTATTCGAGGTAGTTGAACTTGAACCTCAAAACTCTCTTTGTTCAAAGCCTTTACAGTCTAAATTATCTATGAAAATTTTCTGTACACATTTTCTTTCCATTGTGAAAAACATATTTGTTTCTTCTTTCCCTTTTTCTGTTCCCAAAGAATCTGTTAATAGTTAGTACAGGTTCCCAAACACCGCTTACATCATGCGGCCACAACCACAACCAATTACAGTGTAAGTAGTGCACAAAGGCTGAGAATCTCCAGCATTTGCATATGCAATCGATCCGTAACCCATGGATAAGAAAGTGAAGAAATGAAATCAAGGAGAGAAGTTGAGGAGGCTCAGCTTGACACCATCTTTCTGTCCTATTAGCATCAAGAGATGAAGAGCTTCCACCTTCCATGGTTGGCAGTTGGTTGAGTGAGACTAAGAAAAGAATGTATCTGGTGTGTATGCAACTGGAATTAGAGAAGGCAAGAAACTGCCCGCTCGTTGGTAGCACATATGACTTTTTGGACAAGAGATGGAATGGTAAAGGTGGTGACCATAGAGTGTCGACTGGTGGAGGTGATGGTGATAAGAAGAAAGAAAATAAGTTGAGAGTCAAAACCCCTTAAATGAACAATGAAAGTGGCTCAGTTTAGATAAGTGATAGTTTTTTCTGAAGACTACCTGAAATACTCCCTGCCTTAATTATTTAGAGCACATCATATTTATTTGAGCTGCAAAAGAACTTGGATAATAGAATATACATGTATTAGAACTTAGAAGTTGATTTCGGGGAAGTCATTTCCAAGTTTAAAAAGAGTTATAAAAATTGCTAGTTCTATGTCAACACACTCATTTCCTGTGCTTCATCTGCATTGATGCAGGAACATACTGTTCTGTTCATCACCAGGTTGCTTTCGCCTCCTGTTCCTGCTAATTATTCGGGAACTGAAAGCCATTTGATTGGTTATGCTCGATTCCTGAATGTCCTTCTCGTTGGAGTGTCTTCTGTTGATTGTGTTCAGATCTTTTCTTTGCACGGATTGGTACGTTGAACTTCAGCTGCTTCTATTTCATTTTAAATTACCTTAAATGACATTTATGTTGCTCGTGTGGCTGAAAATCACGTAAAAAAAAAAAGCATTGAGAATGACTTACAACTGCATGGCCACTCAACATGGATGGAGACCTTGTGACAATTGACAAATGTTCAAAAAAGAATTTTTGTTTACACATCATGAAAGTTTGATGATATCACAATCAAATTTTGAAAAAGATATCCATATGCACTCAGGGGCCTCTACAACATGTTGGAAACTCTAGTTAGCTATGCCAATGGAAGCCTGAAATAAAGTAGTGTCTTTTGTGTACCTATGAGGGCCATGACCTGAGCCAGATATTGTTATTGAATTTTGGAGAATTGTCTTTTATTTAAATCTTAAGGTTATCTCTAAAATACCTTTCCAATAGACATCTTACTAAAATGGTTATGCTGTCATTACTTGATCTGTAAAATGATATATGGAACTGTTTGAATTAGGTTTCAAGAAAGTACCTAGAGCAGCAGCCGTTATAAGATTAAGATAGAGAAAACCAGATTATTTGTTTTCTTTAATGTTTATGCATTAAATTTTCCAGGTTCCACAACTTGCTGGTGCACTGATGCCAATCTGTGAAGTCTTTGGTTCATGTGCACCCAATGTGAAGTGGATTGTAATGTCTGAAGAAATTTCTTCACATGCTGTCTTCTCAAATGCATTTACTCTTCTGCTGAAGTTGTGGAGGTTTGATCAGCCGCCTCTTGAGCATCTTATGGATGCTCCAATGGGAGCCCATCCAACTCCTGAATACCTTTTGCTGGTGCGCAATTCCCAGTTGACATCCTCTGATGATCTGCAGAAAGATCAAAGCAAAATCAAGCGGCTGACTAGACTTTCAAGTCCATTATCTGGAGAACCCATATTTCTTGATTCTTTTCCAAAATTAACACTTTGGTACAGGCAACATCAAGCATGCATTGCTTCACCTCTCTCAGAACTTGTCCCTGGAACTCCGGTTCATCAGATTGTTGAAGCACTGTTGAACTTCATGTTTAAAAAAATAAATAGAACAGGTCAGTCCCTGACAACAACTACTTCTGGAAGCAGCAGCTCATCTGGGCCTGGAAATGAAGATGTATCTCTCCACCTTAAGCTGCCTGCATGGGATATTCTGGAAGCTGTTCCTTTTGTGCTTGATGCTGCTCTCACTGCCTGTGCTCATGGTAGTTTGTCGCCACGTGAACTAGTTACAGGTTAGAGAATCTGGTCTGGATTATATTAGTTGCAATTGCCATTGATTTACTGGCAAGCCTTCTAGGGGAAGTGTTTAGTGTGCTGGAAATGCGAGCATGCATGAAGGGTGACACTTTAAAGAGAGAGAGAGAGAGAGATGTAGCTCTTAAAACCAATTATCAGATGTGTAAGAGACTTATTGTTCAATGCTACAATGATAACTCTATAACAAATAAAAATGGATAGTCAGTACCTCCACTTTCAGTATTTCTCAACTTGAGATTTAACTGGCTCATTGTTTAAGTCAATGAATTGTATGTGTTAGTACTTTGACAAATGCATTTTCCCGTTCACAGGTCTCAAGGATCTGGCCGATTTTCTCCCAGGTTCCTTGGCAACAATTGTAAGCTACTTTTCAGCTGAAGTGTCACGTGGTATCTGGAAGCTTGCTTCTATGAATGGAACTGATTGGCCAAGTCCGGCTGCAAATTTAGCAACAGTTGAGCAACAGATAAAGAAAATTTTAGCTGCAACTGGTGTGAATGTCCCAAGTCTCACCATAGGTAAGCACTCATCGAAATTGAAGTGATTGCTTTTTTAAGACCAGCGGAATTACGGCACATGAAACCTATTTCCCGATTCTCTATTTAGTATTTTCTCCGTTTCAAAAAGAATGACCTAGTTTGACTTGGCACGGAGTTTAAGAAAATAAAGAAGACTTTTGAATCTTGTGGTCCTAAATTAAAGTTATGTCAAATGTATCAAAATGCCCTTTAATCTTGTGGTCTTAAACATGCCATGTGGAAAGGTGAATTAAAAGTATAGCCAAAAAAGGAAAGGGTCATTCTTTTTTAAACAAACTAAAAAGGAAAGTAGGTCAATTCTTTTTTAAACGGAGGGAGTACATTCTTTTCTCAAACATATTGGGTTGGCAAGTTGGCACCAACTGGATAAACTAGCTATCTCTGGTGATAATTTCTCAATGAGAGGGTAAATATGTCTACTCTCGCTCGCTGCTATATGTACGTGTTTGATATGTCAGAGTTCTGATGTCATACTTCTTAAAGAACCAAGTTATGCCAGCTAAACAAACTTGCTGGTGTTAACCTCGTCTCTTGTGCATGTATCTCCAGCCATTGATGCGTCATGCATTCAAAAGCTTTGCTACACTGACCTGGACATTCACACTCTGTACATCTGGTTCAGGGTTCTCAACTGCTCATTCATCTTTTTCTGTATATCTAGCTCATGCTTTTTTTGTTTGTAGGTGGAAATTCTCCAGCTACCCTTCTATTGCCCCTGGCAGCCCTTGTGAGCCTCACCATTACATACAAACTTGATAAATCAACTGACCGCTTTTTGAACTTAATAGGCCCAGCCTTGAGTAATTTGGCTACGGGTTGTCCTTGGCCCTGCATGCCTGTCATGGTTGCTCTATGGGCCCAAAAGGTTAAGCGCTGGAGTGACTTTCTTGTTTTCTCTGCATCACGAACCGTGTTCCACCACAATAGGGATGCAGTGGTTCAACTGCTTAGAATGTGCTTTGCAGCTACACTAGGTCTAACTACATCTTCTATTGCAAGCAAGGGCGGTGTAGGTGCACTTCTTGGTCATGGTTTTGGCTCTCATTTATCTGGCGGTATCTCTCCTGTTGCCCCTGGTATGCTCTACTTGCGTGTCCATAGAGCTGTCCCAAATGTCATGTTTATGACAGAAGAAGTTGTTTCCCTTTTGATGCATTCTGTCAGAGATATCGCAAGTAGTGGATTATCTGCTGAGAATTTGGAGAAACTCAAGAAAAGCAAGTGTGGTATGACGTATGGCCAGGTTTCTCTTGCTGCAGTATTGAGTCGTGTAAAGCTTGCTGCATCACTGGGTGCTTCATTAGTTTGGATCACAGGTGGTGTAGGTTTGGTCCAATCATTGATCAAAGAAACTTTGCCATCTTGGTTCCTATCAACACATGGCATGGAGCCTAGTGGTGGCATGTCAGGAGGGATAGTTGCAAGGCTGGGAGGTTATGCCCTTGCTTACATTGCAGTGCTGTCTGGAACATTTGCATGGGGGGTTGATTCATCATCATCTGCATCCAAGCGGCGGTCAAATACTCTTGAGGCACACTTGGAGTTCCTTGCAGGTGCTCTGCATGGGAAAATATCCCTCGGTTGCAACAGAACCACCTGGACGACTTATGTTTCAGGGTTCGTCAAGCTGATTGTGGAATGCGCACCAAACTGGTTGCTAGAGGTGGATTTGGAGGTTTTGAAGAGGCTAAGTATGGGTTTGAAACAGTGGGACGAGGAGTTAGCGTTGGCTGTTTTGAGTAGTAGTGGTATTGGTGCAATGGGCGCCACTGCTGAAATGATTATAGAAGGTGGCATGACCTTTATGAGTTGATTGCAATTGATGTTCTTTCTGCATTAGTTTTTGTACCAAAGTGAGGGACTTGCCTACACCATCATGGCCTCTTAGATTTTATCAAAGGAGCTTTAGCTTTTGTACATATATATCATGTAGCTGAGCATAGAAACTTAAGTATTGAAAACCACAAGGAATTGTGCTATTTCATTCTTTGGTTGCAATCTGTCTCAGACGTAGGGTGGGGGGTGGTGGTATATGCGTTTTTTGAAGAGCTTTAAAGTTCTAATTTTTGTGCTATTTAAGAAAGGGATTTGGAAATTACTAAGTTAATACTAGTAGGACACTATGGATTTGAAAAAAATATTGAAAACGTATTAGTTCTATGTTTTACCAGGGGGGATATAGAAGGTTGTATTAGTAATATGTAAAAGGACAAAAATAGCACTTCATTCTAAAATAACTTTACTGAAATAGCCCTCAAATTTAAATACCTTGTAATTAGCTGTTAAATTAATATAATTTAAATTAATTCAATTTAGAAAAAATTACACACCATAAATAAAATAAGTACTTAATTACTTGGCATGGTTAAGGTTTGAAATAATTACCTTACATGGTTATTTGTCAGTTTTATGATTGTTTTTTATGTGGGCCTTTATATCTATAATATATTAAAAGTGTGAAGAATTTTAGAAATGTTGTTTGAATTTTTTGCTTCATTAAAAGTTTTTGTTGTAGATAAAATTATCTTTTCACTATTTTTTTCTAATATTTAAGAGTTGAGAATTAATTTTAAATATATTTATGATAAATTTTTCTTTATTAGAAGTCATCAGAATTAATCACAATTAATATTTTTTCAATAGTTGAAAAAGACTGACCTACTCTATGAACATTTAACCAGCCAACTTGCCAACATTAGATTTTGATGAATAAATACGAATACCTCTTCTTCTAGTCTTTTTGAGACGGAGTTGGTGTCACTTAAACTTTTTCCTTTGTCTTTATCAAGCTGAAATGAAAATGTTGTTCATTTAATCTATAAGGGATGTTGAGAGTTGAACAAAATACCAAAAACATAAATTAGCATAATGGCACATTAAAGACAAAAGAGTTTCATAAAAACTTCAAATTTTGCATCTTCTAATCAGGAAAACAATACAATACTCCATCCAAAAATAGAAACATAATGCTTGACATTCTGGTGCAAAGAAAACTTAGTAGTGAGCATTCATTCACACAAAAGTTGTAAATTTCTGTAGACCAAGTCTGTCGACACCTAATTTTTGTCCTCCACATTTCAAATTAGGTTTTGAATTTCTCAATTTTAAATAGTTTTAAAATATTTATGTTTAGTTATTTTGAAATAAATTTCAACCCTACCTTTTGAATTTAGGCGAAATCGGCATATTTAGTGTTCAATTATACATGATTATATAATTATCAATTAAAAAATACTTTAAAATATATTTAGAGTGAAAAGTCTTGATTAAACTACAAATATTCTACTTCTATCGATTGAAAATAAGAAATTGATGACATAATTAGTTTCTTAATTTTTATTTTTTATTTATTTATTATTATTATTATTATTATTGAAAAAAAAGAAATAAAATAAAATTGTTTCATTAAATATTTATTTTAAAATTATTAAATTTGAGAAATTCGTTAAAAGATAGTTTCGTCACGACTTTATCTGAACTCATTTAATTAAGACTATTTCATTGACATAAAATAACCTGTCATTCCTTTTAAATTGGGCTAACCCTTTCCACCAACCCAAACCAACCTCTCTTTTAATTTTAATTTCAACAAATACCAGTCCATCGTAGGCCCACGCCCAGTCAGCCCAATTCTCCCAATCCCTTACCCTTCAACAAACAACATCAGCCCACTCCAACAATCAGTCCACCACTGTCCGATCCGACCCAATCCTTTTCTGCTTCATAATTTCTCTAACAGAGAGCGTTCAACATAAAAAAATTAACAACAACCAGCAACAACAACAGCTGTGCGTAATGACGTACAACTATGATGAGTTAACCAACGTCTCTTTTCTTTCCAAAGTACGAGGACCATTAATGATTTATGTCTTACTGTGGATTTAAAAAATCTCTCAAAATAAAAACCCTAATTCCTTCTCCTATAAATAGATGTTGGGGGTTAGAGTGAAGAAGAGGATTTTTGGGAAGGGGATTCGGGAGGAGCGTTCCTCTAATCTCACATAACCAAAGAATTCAAGAAGAAATTTCATCGAAAAATCAATCCCGATGAAAAGTTAAAATTTTGACAGTTGAAATTGAAACACCGGCGGAAACAATATAAATTTCGGTAGAATTTCAGTGGAATTTCGATTGTTTAGAGCTCGTCCTGTTCCGTTCACTGCCCAGGAAAAGATAGTTCCTTTCTATCAATCTTCATAGTGCACGATTTATTAATATGAAATTTTCTTGATTTTATTGTTTGCCTAGAAGTTGGAATGATTCCGACTATGCGAACCCATACTTTAGCATGCTTATTCGACTATTTCTCTGGAAACTCGAGCCTGTAAAATTGTTCTCTTATCGATGTTATTCTGCCTTGTAGTCGCCGGAAGCATGAGACGTTATCTAATCTGGAATATTCTCTTTGTTTTCTTTGTTGAAATTCTAAAAAAAAGGAAGGGGTTCTTATCTTGTTTAAAGTGTATCCTTTGGTCACTCCCCTCTGCTAGGTTCAATAAAAAATGCCTAAGACTTTATGTTTAATTATAAAACCCCCTTTTGACTTTCCAAATATTATTAACATAGCCATGCTTTCTAATTTGGTTTGTTATGCGTGATGACTAAGTTTATTACCCTTTCTTTTTATATGCAAAGTGACATTAATTAATTATTAGTCATAGTATTGTGTCGTGGCTTCAATCCGAGATCATGTTTCACTTTGTATGATTTTCTTTTTGTGATTCATGTTCCTGCTAGAATTTATCTTCTTTGATGAGAATGCACTCCATGGAGGCTGTCTTGGACAGAATGTTAAAATCATATAATTAGACGTGTTTCTTTGTTCTATTTGTCCATCCAAGATTTGATCTTCATTGCATCACGTACTAATCTTTTCTTTTCTTTGCAATGAATGAACTACGTGGATCAACGGGACCCTCCCCCTTTCATTTCGGGGGCCAAAGACCAAGTCCCAAGATGATTGTTTTTGCATTGGTATACATCAATATATGCATTGTGAGGGCTGGTATACGGGTGGTATATGTTGAAAATGAGCAAAGGAAGCTGGTGATACAGTTGGGGGACTAAAGTTGTGTATAAATGATTGAAATACAGTCATATATACACTGTATATATACAAACTAGAAGTACAAGGCCCGTGTCACGGGCCCAACAGTAGAACATGTGGATTGCAGTTTTTAAGTTTTAGGATTTATCTTGGAGTAGAAAGTTTGAGCAGTAGAATATTTTCATTAGTATGATTGAGCTGAGGGGATCACAATTGAAACCTTTTTTTAACCTTCTTGTTGAATTTTGCGATCAGAAATATAAAGAAAGAATAGGCATAAATATGATGAAATAGCTTAAATCAAATATCTAGCAGATTATTGATTTTCAATATCGCAAAGATTAAGAATCATGTAAACTTACCCGATAAAGAGAATACACAGCTTAGATTCGCTATTATTTTGTTTAATTATTATGTTTAACACAAGAAAAGAGTGTTGTATTTTAATAGAGAAGGAAGAGTTGAGATTTTCTTTGCAATGCATGAATTACGTGGATCAACGGGACCCTCCCCCTTGCATTTCGGGGGCTAAACCCTCACTTCCTTGAGTCAAAACCTCAAGACCAAGTCTCAAGATGATTGTTTTTGCATTGGTATACAGGGATATACGCAGTGTGAGGGCTGGTATACGGGTGGTATACGTTGAAAATGAGCAAAGGAAGCTGGTGATACAGTTGGGGGACTAAAGTTGTATATAAATGACTGAAATACAGTCATATATACACTGTATATATACAAAAACGCAAAGGACGAAGGACCATAGTATACGGATGATATACACTGAAATAATGGACTGAAATTTATGGCCCAAGAGCTGGGCAGCCCAACAATGGTCCAAAAGGGCCCAATTTTTACTCTCTTTATTTTCTATTCTTACTTATTTGTATTTATTTGGACACTAACTAATTAATCTAGATAAACTCCCAAAAAACGTCACCATTTTATTTTTATCACGGCTTTTGGTCGATTCGTAATTTTCTTACCTAATTCATCTTGCGTAAAAAATGGATTAAATCGGCTCCATCGATTTTCGTTAGCACGTCGTTGAAAATTAAATGCTTTATTCAAAAATAGTATTTTTCATTTGTTCGTATGACTAATTGTCTATTTGGATTGAAATAACTTTCTTCAAAATCAAGCAACTAAATTTTCTTATAGGTTTTAACTTTCCATGATTAATATGATACCTTTTACGCTCTTAACCTATTTCCCAAAAAGTGTTATATTGGACTTTTTTATAATAATTAATAATAAAAAAATCATTTCATAATCTTTTCTTTCTCCACGAAAGCAAAATTCGTTTTTCTCTTTTGAGTCCGAAAAATCACAACTTAGTTTAATTCAAATAGAATTTTCTCTTTTGAATAAATAAATGTTATTTTTCAATGTTTAAATGAATGTTTTTAATATAAATATTTTTATAATATATAAAATCAAATCTTTGCAAAATTAGCCACTTCTTAGTCAAGTTAGTTTCTTTTTGGTAAACTGTTTTAAGGGCACTCCTAAGTGCCTTAAAAACCTTCTTAGGGCGTTAATTGAACCCTTACCCGGAATCTCTAGTTTTAAAGGTTTATTTCTGTTTTTGAAACTTTTTTAAAAAAAATCTATAAAAATCAAGTGGCGACTCTGTAAATTTTCTTAAAATTATTTCAAAATTTTCTCAACTTTTCTTGAAATAGTTTAAAGAAGTCAAACCATTTTCTCGCCAAAATGAAATCCTAAAAGGGATAAAACAGAAATGGCAACTCCACTGGGGATTTTAACTAGGTTCTAACCAAATGTTTGATTTCATCTTTAGATTAATTGTTTACTCGCTTACGTGTTTATATGTTTTGATCTTGTGGAATTTAATTATTGCATCTCATAGCATAATCCATCATTGATTTATTAAATTGTTTAGGAATTTTGTAGATGTCTCGACCCATGTTGTTCAACTCCGAATAAAGTGTTGGAAATACGATGGTTTATTAGCATGTGAGGCATCTGATGGCTGTTCGTATTTCCAAACTCAAGTCGTCCGCTTGGGAACCTGGTTCAAACTCACTCTAGACACCTAGGATTGAGCGAAACCAAAATTCTATTTTAGGCATAAGCCTAGGACGACCCAATACTTGAGGGAGTATTTAGCCTATTAGAAAACTTGCCCTGTGTCTATTGACCTCGAGTCAATTACAGATGAATCATATTTATGTGTTGAATTAATTTATCGGAATCTCGATTTGATATTTAACGTTGGGCTTACCTTTGGCTTGAAAGCTCCCACGTATGCTAGGTCGCGTAATGATTGTTTATGTGCTAAAGTGTTTTATTGTTTTGCTTTGTCTATGTTTGCTTATCTGTGTTTAAAGAACATACGTTTGGCTAGAAATAAGACTAGTCCATTATTCCTATTTCAAAATCCTAGAGCATTAATAGGCATATAAAACTCAAAATTTGAACCTTCCAAAACACCTTTAGAAGTTCATTGATAAAATTCCTTCCAATTCACCTAATTTTGTTCAAATTTCATTAGGCTATTATCCAATTCACATTGATCACGTTGTCCTCACAACTCATTTTTTTTCGTATTTGATTATAGTCAAAGCTATCCAGACATTCTGTTGATGAAAAACTACGATGTTTTTAAAGATTTTTAAATAATCCTTCTTAGGATGTTTATCCGTTAATATTCAATTTTTTAAATCACTTAGTTCATCATGTTCGAAGTTCTAATTTTTTCCATCAAATTTAAGATCCGCCAAATGATCGAAGTTCTGATCATTCAGCCACTTTCTTAAGTGTCCTTATCTTCAAATTCTGGACTTAGTCTGTTTCAAGTCAAATATATATCATTTGTTTCGTATATTACTTTGATCAATCATCACGATCATGAACTAACTTTTTGCTTTTTGAGTGTTTTTCTTTCCTTTTAGAGAGAGGCTGATTTGTATTGGTAGTCAAAACTTGCTCGCTTCATAACGACAAAGTAATCGCTGGCATTATATTAATATTTCATGCGGTTTAAGGTCAAGAAGCCAACTGTAGATTCATCAGTTTTTGCTTGGGCTAACAGAAAGACTCGTTCAACTATGGATCCTAGTTTGATTAACACAAATACTTCATCTGAATCAGTTCCTACCTTTTCTGTGGTAATGGACCCAAGTGCCTCGATAGGAAGGAAAATAACCCCAGAGCTCGTTGCCGGTTTGGAGTAGAAAATTGCCAAGCTAAGGCTTATGGTGATGCAAAGTAGAACACCTTCTCAAACTCCTCCAAACATCAATCTGCCTCCTGATGTTCGGCAAAAGAGACTTATGTTTCCAACGCCAGAAGGAGTTGATAACGAAAGTCGTTTTGCCCATATTTCTCAGAATGCCCCTTCTGGGTACACATTAGATCCTCCAAAGGTTCAGAACATACCCTTGCCATACCATGCTCTGCCAGTGTACACCTATTTTGCCGCTCCGTTAGTGACACAAAATCCAAGGTTATTCCTTCTTAGATGCTAATCATTATGTTGAAACAGAGAATGATCCGAGAGTGTGCTCCGATGAAACGGTGAACAGAAGTCTTAAGGTCTTGAAAGATGCAATGAGAAGCCTTCGAGGGCTTGGGAATAACCAAAGTGTGAAGTATGAAGAGTTGTGTGCCTTTCCCGAGATTGAGTTGCCTCTTAGTTATAAAATCCCAAAGTTTGAAAAGTTTGATGGGTCCGGAAATCCTTTCTTTCACTTGAAAACTTATTATGAAAAGTTAATTGGTGTGGGCAAGAATGAAGGAGTACGAGTCAAGCTATTTAGTCAAAACTTGAGTGGAAAGGCTCTAGAATGGTATGCCAAGCAAGATGTGACTAAGTGGCGCACTTGGGATCACTACAAGTTTCACGTCGATATCATTCCTGACAGGATCTCTATCACAAAGCTGCAACAGAAATTAAATGAGAATTTTTGTGAATATGCCATACGCTGGAGAGAAGAAGCGACTAGGGTACATCCTCCTATGGAAGAAGCTGAAATGATCAGTTACTTCATCTATGTGCTAAATCCAAAATATTTTAATTGCATGGTAACAATAGATGAAAAACATTTATTGAAATTGTCAAGACTGGAGAAATAATTGAGGATGGCCTTAAGAGAGGACGGATAATAAATTTGACAGAGCTACAATCAACTCATAAGGGCTCCCAGACAAGCTTTTACAGAATTGGGAAGAAAAAAGAGAAGGAAGTAATGGGAGTAATGACTCAAGAATTCTAATTACAAACAACCTCCTCGATATCAACCCAACGCTCGATGTGCTCATTATCTAGTTTTTAGCGTGCAAGCGACATATCATGCTCAACCTCCACCACAAAGCTATCAAAATAATGTTGCTCGTGCTAATCATAAAAGGAAGCCTCCCAGAATTTTCACGCCGTTGGCGGAATCTCTTACTCAGCTTTTTGAAAGGTTGAAAGACACAAAACTACTTCATCCAGTGTAAGCAAAGCCTGTGAACACTTCTGCTAATTGGTATGATCCAAGCAAACGATGTGCCTACCACTCTGGAGTTGTTGGACATGATACAGAGAAATGTATCACTTTCAAGCACAAAATTCAGGATCTGATTGACAATAAGGTGATAACGCTTGAAGAAGCTCCAGCTAATGTTAACAAAAACCCATTGCCCACTCATAAGAAGTAGTTATTGGAATCATCGATTTCTCTTAAAAAGACACACTTTTAGCGTCCTTCTATCTTGCATTTAAAAGTTAGTGTTTCTTTTTCTTGTATTCGTACTTTCTTATTTTATTTCCTTGTAATCGCACTTTATGATTTGATTTCCTTGTAATTGCACTCTTTCAGTTGCAATGAACTACGTTCGACCTGATTTCCCTTGTAGAATATGTAGGCAGCCTGTACTGATTTCGATCACGTTATAAAAAATTTCAAATATCCCTTTTATTTGGTATGAACTACGTTTGATCTGAATTTCTAAGAAAGGGATACATAGGCGGCCTATGTATCCCTTCGATCAACCCCATAGAAGATTTATCTTCTCATTTTATGTTGGAACTAGCTTTCCTATCTCAATGGAATACGTAGGCTCTACACTGACCCAGTTATATTTCCTGTAAAAGTTTCATAAAAATTATGATAAATTTTTTAGAAGATCTCAAAATTCATCAGAAGAATCCATCCCCAAGTTGAGTGAAGATGATATTGAAGCATGTAACTGGGGCAGAAATTTTTTAGAAGATCTAAAAAATTTCACAAAACTTGATATTTGCTACGAAGCTGAAAATCATACATTGTTAAAGCTGTGATCGGCGCATAACATTTAAAGTTCGCTATGCTTAAAGTACTCTACGTCAGAAATGGTTAAAGTATTTTGCATTTTAGACTGGGGCAGAATTTTTGAGAAGATATCAAAATTTCATACTCATAGATGTTGCAAGTTATAAGAAAGTTTGAGATTTATATGTTATAGATCGAGGTAGAATATTTGAGGAGAATCCTCAAAAATTCCACCAAAGTTGTACCTTAAGATCAGGAAAATTGGCAAATCAACGATCGACAAGGTGCATCAAGGGAGCAAGACAATACCAACACAGTCAGTCTCTCGAAACTAAGAATTTTTCTTTAGATACAGGAATAGTGAAGTCACAAAGTTGATAATGTTAAGCATGACATAGGGCATTGTCAGACCCACTGTGACCCTACCATAATAATCCAGACAACTTCTCCTCTTTCCTCTTGATTTATGTTTTTATTACTTTGTCATGATCTTTAACACTTTCTCTGATTTTATCGAAAAATGATCAGTCATAAAGATGAAGACGTGGAGATATTATCCAAACTACTCATCATGAGTCAAACAACTTCATCTTTGTCATTCCTGACTTGGTTATAACAAATTGTTCCATTATTAATGAGTGTTGTTTAAGTTGTAAAAGTGACGTTATGTAGGATCACCTCTAAGAAGTAATTCAAAAGTATCTTCTCAAATTTTAAGGATTCAATCCAGAATCTCAGGACATGCACAAGTCCTTTGAAGGACTCCTAATTCAAAAGATGAAGTTTATCACATTGGGCCGTCACCTCATTCAAAGTGACACGTTATATTTAATATTAGTCGTCCGTCTTTCAATGAGACACATTGGGTCGTCACCCCGTTAAAGTGTCATGATACATTCAACATTAGTCGTTCATCTTTCAATGAGACATGTTGGGTCGTCACCCCGTTCAAGTGACATGTTATATTCAACATTGGTCATCCGTCTTTCAATGAGACACGTTGGGCCATCACCCCATTCAAGTGATATGTTATATCCGACATTGGTCGTCCGCCTTTCAATGAGATATGTTGGGTCGTCACCCCATTCAAGTACATATTACATTCAACATTGGTCATCCGTCTTTCAATGAGACGCGTTGGGTCATCACCCCGTTCAAGTGACATATTACATCCAACATTGGTCGTCCGCTTTTCAATGAGACACATTGGGTCGTCACCTCGTTCAAGTAACATGTTACATTCAATATTGGTCGTCCGCCTTTCAATGAGACTCATTGGGTCATCTTACATTCAACATTGGTCGTCCACCTTTCAATGAGACACGTTGGGTCGTCACCCCGTTCAAGTGATATATTATATTCAAGATGGATCGTCCGCCCTTCAATGAGACATGTTGGACCGTCACACCATTCAAAGTGGCATGTTATATTCAAAGTGTGTCGTCTGCCTTTCAACGAGACATGTTGGACCATCACTCCATTCAAAGTGGCATGTTATATTCAAAGTGGGTCGTCCGCCCTTCAATGATATATGTTGGACCGTCACTTCATTTAAAGTGGCATGTTATATTTAAAGTGGGTAATGAGACACGTTGGACCGTCACTCCATTCAAAGTGGCATATTATTTTCAAGATGGGTCGTCCGCCCTTCAATGGGACACGTGGGACCGTCACTCCATTTAAAATGGCATGTTGCATTTTAAATGGGTCATCCATTCTTCAATGAGACACGTTGGATCATCACTCCATTCGAAGTGATATGTTACATTCAAGATAAGTCATTCATTTTTTTACCGACGCATGTTGGGTTGTCACCCCGTTCAAAGTGACAATATTTTCAGAACAGGTTTGACTATCTTCTGCATAGCATGGTAAAAAAGGTTTGCACCAGTTGACGTTTATGTAATGCTACATTTACAACTAACCATTTGTTTGAGTTGTTGTCGAGAGCATCCAAAAGGATGAAATTCTCAAATCGAAACCACAGTTGTGGATGACTCCAAAATAGATGCAGCACAGCGTGGAACTTTTTCTTAGCAGCAAACTGGGACGTAGTATGAAGAGAGATTCAAACTCTTTGGGTGCGAGATAAAGGACGACTTTCACCACCATCAAACCACACCCCTATTAGAAGGCATGTGGGTATTCAGGATATTTTTTGTCTCAGTTTCACCTCTGGGGCAAATTCTAAACTGGCACCAGAGGTAGTCTTTCCCTTCTTTGAAAATAAAGTGACAACAATCCTAGAGCTTTGGAAATTATGTCCATGTAGCTCTTAGTTGCGGGTGTAAGGGGCCCCACATTCGTGATTGAGATAAATGCAAGCCTCTTTTCCATAACTCGATATATTTGTCATTCATTCCTAAGCCAAAGATTGTCTGAAATAAAAGACTATCTTTTCTACCGATTGAATCGAACTACAAGCAGTCTGATTTCCTGAATCATTGGGATATGAAGGCTGGCTCTATGTAGAAAACACGACTGCATTTCAACCTTCCCTCAATCCTCTTATCCCCTAGCTTTTCGGTTTCACCAAAATTCGAAACTCGAAATAGCTTGTGAATTCTTTGAAAGTCGTGCTTTAAAATCAAGCTTTATGAACTACAAGTAGCCTGAATTCTCATATAACCTGAGATGTGTAAAAACTCGATACCGGGGTCTGTCCTTAACTCCGCAAAAATAATCGTGCGAAAACCAATCTTTTTCGAGAGATAAATCTGTGGTCGGATAAAATTAGGAACGTCAAACTCCCTTTGCCCAGGATTACTTGCATACACCCTAAGCAAAGGGATGGGACAGTTGTTGAAACCTAATTTTTGCCCTCCACATTTCAAATTGGTTTATGAATTTCTCAATTTTAAATAGTTTTAAAATATTTATGTTTAGTTATTTTGAAATAAATTTCAACCCTACCTTTTGAATTTAGGTGAAATCGATATATTTCGTGTTCAATTATACATGATTATATAAATATCAGTTAAAAAAATGCTTTAAAATTTATTCAAAGTGAAAAGTCTTTGATCAGATTGCAAGTATTCTACTACTATCGATTGAAAATAAGAAATTAATGACATAATTAGTTACTTAATTTTTATTTTTATTTATTATTATTATTATTATTGAAAAAAGAAATAAAATAAAATTGTGTTTCATTACATATTTATTTTAAAATTATTAAATTTGAGAAATTCGTTAAAAGATAGTTTCATCTCGACTTTATCTGAGTTCATTTCATTAAGACTATTTAATTAACATAAAATAACCTCTCATTCCTTTTAAACTGGACCAACCCTTTCCACCAACCCAAATCAACCTCCCTTTTAATTTTAAGTGTAAACAACATAAATTCCGTAAACAATGAAAATAATTACACAAAATCCCTTCTTGTTTTTTCTCTCCCTTTTTTGGCAAACATACTTATACATTTGGTCACGTATTATACATTGGTCGAATGTATGATGTAACAGCTAATCCAAAATTTAAGGTAATTGAAATAATTACTTATTTTAAAGTTCCTTAATTGAAGGCAATAATTGGGCAACTTTAACTCTTTTCTGGATAAAAGTAGTATCTTGATATTGAATTTCAAAACTTTTTTGAAAATTCAATTTTTTTTTTGTAATCTTGGATTCAAGATTTGGAAAGGAAAAAGGAATAAATTTCTTCTACATACGTTTTTTTAATACTACTTAAATCAATATGACTATCCTCATATTACTGCGAAATACTGAAATTTGGGAGTAAAAAATAAGTTATGGATCATACAAAAGTGACGCAATAATTATTTCGGAAGGTATTACTTTCTTGAAATTAGTTTCTACGATCGCCATGGAATTGGATATCGACGAAGTACGAAAAAAATAGAAGTTAAATATGTGGTTGAAGGAAATTCTTCTCCAATTGTCATAAGAAACAACAATGGAGTGAGGATTTACGTTGAGTTGAAGAAACAATTTTGTGGTTTGGTTAATTTTTTGCTTTGAATTTTTTAATATTTTAGATCTAGAAAATTATGCCAAATTCTTGGATTTTTGTTAGAAATAGCTTGTACAGTATTTTTGTTGAGCTTCAAAGAAAGTGGGATGCCTAAGAAAATCTTAGACTCTTTCTCCTTTGTGCACATTTATGCTTCTTTTGATGATTGGTGTGTTCTTGCAGATTTGATTGAACTCCACTTGCTTATTATTTTGTGTTATTTCAGTTCTAGAAATGTTTAGTTAGATTTACTTGTTTACCTATTTGCAGGCTCATGTAATTGGATAGATTTCAATAGATTCTACTCTGAATATTAGAAGAAGATAGAATAACCTGTGGATTTTGGAATGAAACTGTACCATTCCAGTAAACTTACGAATATATAGTATGTTGTTATACATTCAAATCATTGTATAATGAAAACTGTGTCAATCCAGTAAATATTCGAATGTAAAATATTTGATCATACATTCGTCTATGTGTATAATGAAAACTGCCGCAATGACATAAATTGCATTTTGTTCTGGTTTTATTATTTTTAACATGTTTGTTTAATATATTGACTCAATTTAAAAAATTTTATGCAGCTATGTACTGATTTGTCGTAACAAAGACTGCAAGTGGGTACACGAGTGATAATGAGGATTCTCATCGGCCGTGGAATAGTTATCTCCAAACAATTGATGAAAGTGCAGTTGTTACTTTAAAGTAGTATTTTTTTTATAATAGTCGGCATTGAAACAACTAATTCTTGATTTTGTAGTTGATGTTAAACGGTTACAATGTTACTTTTTGGATGTTAATTCACATTTTATGGATGTCCTTAATCTTATTATACATATATAACGTCTAAAGAAACATTGTGCAATTACTTACACTATATTGTAAACTAATATAGTTTGGTAGTTATTGAGTTTGCCTTACATTTTATTATATATTACGTATAAAACTAAATTACAAAATAATGTGTTACTGTATATCAACATATTGAATTTTTAACAGTAGGTAAATTATGTTATAAGTTAATAATACATTGAACAAGTGTCTCATATGTTAAAACATATGTATCACATAACATCATACATGTTGTTAAGCGTTCCTGACTTATAGAAAATATTTAACGTCATACATATTTATAAACTATAACACTATATCATACATTATTAACATACTTTTAATGTATTTTTTACATTAAATACATTGTGAACGTATCATACCTTTACACGAAAGTATAATCTATAACCATACACATAAAACAAAATGGAAAAGGCAACTTAAATTATCACGAATTATGTTACATAAGTCTACCATTTCTTATGTTTTTTAAACAAAAAATAATACATGTAGTTAGTTAAAAGTCATTGTTGTCAGTAAAACATTATGCATATTAATAATGTATAATAGTATATCATACATTATATATATATATATATATGAAAGTTTAATGTATATAATTGTGTAAGACACATTACGTTTCAACAACTATTTACTATAATAGTTGCCAAATTACATAGTATATACACACCCACAATATTTGTATAAGGAGTATGAATAAGGATAAGACGCCTTCAACACCCACTTCTCATATAAGCATTAATTTTGGATTCATTCATAGAAGACGCCCTCAACACCCACTTGCAGTCTTTGTTACGACAAATCAGTACATAGCTGCATAAATTTTTTAAAACTGAGTCAGTGGATTAAACAAACATGTTTAAAAATAATAAAACAAAAAAATGCAATTTCTTTCACTGCGGCAATTTTCATTATACACATAAACAAATGTATAATCAAATATTGTACATTCGAATGTTTACTGGATTGGCACAATTTTTATTATACAATGATTTGAATGTATAACAACATATTATACATTCGTAAGTTAACTGGAATGACACAGTTTCATATTATATATCGGCTTTAATGTATGCTAACATATTATACAAAAAGGAAGCAAATGTAACATTGAAAAGTTAGAACAAACACTTCTTCAAAACCTCAAAGAACATTATACACTGACAGGCAAGTATAATAAAACATTATACATTCGTATATTTAGCAGGAACAGCAACAAACAAACCAACTTTAGAACAAACACTTCTTCAAAACATCAAAGAACAAATTACCATAGAATATAAGCTCAGCAAATAGAATTGATCATGAACATCAAAGTTAGACTCCTCAACATCAATCTCCTCATCACTATAATCATCATCCACCACAGAATTCGGCTCAATCTGATTCTGTGAGGCAACCACTTCCATTCCTACTTTCTTTAGCGGAGCAGAAAAGAAATAAAGATCGCCACAGAACTTCATTTTCACAAACATCATCATCTTGAAAGCAAGTCAATCACACCAAAAAATGAAGCAGGACTAAGTAGCTAATACACAAAATCCACAAATTATTCTATCTTCTTCCAATATTCAGAGCAGAATTTATTGAAATCTATCCAATTACATGAGTCTTCAAATAGGTGAATAAGTAAATCTAACTAAACATTTTCAGAACTGAAATAACACAAAATAATAAAAAAGTGGAGTTCAATCAAATCTGCAAGAACACACCAATCATCAAAAGAAGATCCAAGAACTTGGCATATTTTTCTAGATCTAAAATATCAAATTAATGTAACTTACCTAACTATATGACTAATTCAACAAAAGTGAAAAAAATAAAAATCATATATTTTACAAAATCAAGAATAGAAAAAACACATAAAAATTCAATCTTGAAGCAAAAGCTCAAATATTTACATCAAATCTTGAGATCAAACACAATTATTTTAATAACAGGATAAACTCCATATGAAAAAACAACACCAAATCTAAGTAAAGATCTCAACTTTACCATAGAAAAATAAATATTTTCAAGAAATAATTGTACAGAGGAGGAAGAAGAATACCTCAAAAATATTGTACTACTTTTTTTTTGCCAAAATCAGTATTTCACATGTGTAATGATTAAAAGAGAGAAACTTAAGAAAAGGAATTTATGGGGGAGCATATGGGGGAGTAAATTACAATAGAGATATTGGAATTGTGAGATGTATAATGTTTAAGAGAGAGAAAATTGAAAGTAAAGGGATTTATGTAAGTAATTTGGAATATGTGTAAATATTTTAGTAAATTGGTATATAATGTAATTAGGTAATTTTAGTTAGTGTATATAAGTAAATTTTAGTAATTTTAATTTCAACAAATACCAGTCCATCCCAGGCCCACACCCAGTCGGCCCAATTCCCTCAATCCCTTACGCTTCAACAAATAATATCAGCCCACTCCAACAATCAGTCCACCACTGTTCGACCCGGCCCAATCCTTTTCTGCCTTATAATTTTTCCAACAACGTTAAACATAAAAAATTAACAATAGCCAGCAACAACAACAGCTGTGTGTAACGGCGTACAACAATGATGAGTCAACAAACGTATCTTTTCTTTCCAAAGTACGAGGACCATTATTGATTTTCGTCTTACTGTGGATTTCAAAAATCTCTCAAAATCAGCTCAAATTTGAATTTAAAATCCATTGATTTCAAATTCAAAAACCCTAGTTCCTTCTCCTATAAATAGATGTTGGGGTTAGAGGTGAAGGAGAGGATTCTTTAGGGAAAAATTGAAATTTCGACAAGTTGAAAGTGAAACACCGGCAGAAGCAATTTAAATTTCGGTGAAATTTCGATCGCTTAGAGATCGTCCTGTTCCGTTCGCTACCCAGGAAAAGGTAGTTCCTTTCTGTCAATCTTCATAGTGCACGATTTATTAATATGAAATTTTCTTAATTTTATTGCTTGCATAGAAGTTGAAATGATTCCGATTATGCAAACCCATACTTTAGCATGCGTATTCGACTATTCCTCTGGAAACTCGAGCCTGTAAAATTGTTCTCTTATCGATGTTATTCTGCATTGTAGTCTCCGAAAGCATGAGACGTTATCTAATCTGAAATATTCTCTTTATTTTCTTTGTTGGAATTCTAAAAAAACGAAAGGGGTTCTTATCTTGTTTGAAGTATATCCTAACTTTGGTCGCTCCCCTCTGCTATGTTCAATAAAAAGTGCCTAAGATTTTATGTTTAATTATAAAATCCCCTCTTTGACTTTTCAAATATTATTAACGTAGCCATTCTAATCTAATTTGGTTTGTTATGCGTGATGACTAAGTTTATTACCCTTTTTTTTTTATATGCAAAGTGGCATTAATTAATTATTAGTCATAGTATTATGTCGTGGCTTCAATTCGAGATCATGTTTTACTTTGTATGATTTTTTTTTTGTGATTCATGTTCCTGCTAGAATTTATCTTATTTGATGAGAATGCACTCCATGGAGTCTGCCTTGGACGGAATGTTAAAACCATATAATTAGACGTGTTTCTTTGTTCTATTTGTCCATCCAAGATTTGATCTTCATTGCATCACGTACTAATCTTTTCTTTTCTTTGCAATGAATGAACTACGTGGATCAACGGGACCCTCCCCCTTTCATTTCGGGGGCCAAACCCCCACTTCCTCGAGTCAAAACCTCAAGACCAAGTCCCAAGATGATTGTTTTTGCATTGGTATACATCGATATACGCATTGTGAGGGCTGGTATATGGGTGGTATACGTTGAAAATGAGCAAAGGAAGCTGGTGATACAGTTGGGGGACTAAAGTTGTGTATAAATGATTGAAATGCAGTCATATATACACTGTATATATACAAACTAGAAGTGCAAGGCCCGTGTCACGGGCCCAACAGTAGAACATGCGGATGGCAATTTTTAAGTTTTAGGATTTATCTTGGAGTAGAAAGTTTGAGCAGTAGAATATTTTCATTAGTATGATTGAGCTGAAGGGATCACAATTGAAACCTTTTTTTAACCTTCTTGTTGAATTTTGCGATCAGAAATATAAAGAAAGAATAGGCATAAATATGATGAAATAGCTTAAATCAAAAATCTAGCAGATTATTGATTTTCAATATCGCAAAGATTAAGAATCATGTAAACTTACCCGATAAAGAGAATACACAGCTTAGATTCGCTATTATTTTGTTTAATTATTATTTTTAACACAAGAAAAGAGTGTTGTTTTTTAATAGAGAAGGAAGAGTTGAGATTTTCTTTTCTTTATTTTATTTTTAAAATAGAGAAATGTTAATTAATATTGAGGAGCTGTAAAAGGTTGAGAAAGATGGCTACACATATTTGGCAGAAAATTTGCTAATGTTAAGAAAATGCGAAGTATTTGATAGTAAATTTGTGATAGATACATATTTTTGTACCTAAATTTACTTTATTTATATTTAAATTAGTTTGTAAAAATCTTTTGCAAATAATCTTTATACTTCTTTTCTTTAATTTCTTTAAAATATAGTAATAAAATTTACTTATGCTTTATTCTTCTCACACTTTACTACATACATTTTATCCTCTTTAAATCTTATTATGTCATTTTACCTTCTTTAAACATCACTGTACATTAAAATCACGATTGAACCAGCTAAAACAGAAATCAGTCAATTTTTAAATTTTTTTTGGTTAATTATTGTTATTTACAGTACTTTTTATTTCATTTTCAAATAATATGTTGTTTTATATCTTCTTCTATCCCGTCTCAATTTATGTGGCACTAATATAATTTTGATAGTCAATCAAATATTTTATGTTGACAGATCATTTTGTTATTCTTATTGTTCTAATACATAAATGACTTCTAATAAGGAGTGATATAGTAAAATCATCGTTCGAAAGACGAAAATTTAATTTAAAACATTAAGAGTTAATTTCACATTTTATGTCTATTTTATTTTTCATTAAATATTATTTATTTTCTGAATACCTAGATGACTCATAATAATTAATTAAGAGCAATTGATTATGTTATTACTATAAAAATTAATATAATTTTATCATATCCAATAATAATCATCGATAATTCATCGGAATAGTATATCAATTAAATACGGGATGCTATATTTGCATATGCAAAGTATGATATTATTAAACATTATTGGATAGTGCATTATATTTATCTTTCACAATAATAAAATTTTACTATATATTTTTCTTTATTTTTTTTTAACTTGATACATATTGACCCACACAAATTCTAAGAAAATATTCATTAGAAATTTATTTTATTAAATTAAATTTATTAATTTTGTACTTTAAAAATTTAAAATTAAGTTTAAATATTAGTATTTCTATATAAGAAGAAAAAAAATAATTTTAAAATTTAAATTTACTAAAACAAAAAAATTAATTTTCTATATAAAAGTCAAATAAAATAATAAAATTGATTTACTTTAAATATTTAGTTGCAATTAATTAAGATAATTTTTTATTTTAAGTCAATTAAAATAATAAAATTGATTTACTTTAAATATTTAGTTGCAATTAATTAAGATAATTTTTTATTTTGTCATGATTTATGCTGCACCGATAAAATTTTGAGAGTTGAATAGACCTTTTATTTTTTTTTAAAAAAGTATTTTAACTTGTTAATTATTGTGATTTATAATAATTTTGACGTAATTATCAAATAATATATTTACTCCTTATGTCCCAATTTATGTGGCTTCGATACAATTTTGAGAGTAAACTAAAATTTTTATATATCTTTTAAATATTTTAAGTTGTTAATTATTATGATTTGCTGTACTTTTTCTTTTATCTCAATTTATGTGGCATTGCTAAAATAATGAGAGTCAATAAAATTTCTATATGTCATTTAAATATTTTAAGTTATTAATTATTGTGATTTGTGGTAACAAATTAGTTTTGAACATGATAGTCAATTAAATAAATAATTTTTTTTACTTCCAATATATAGTTATAGTTAATTAATATAAATTAATAGAATATATTAAATATTTAAACCATTATAATGAAACAATGAAATTATTATATATTGGGATATGATATATTAAATAGAGGGGTGTTTTGATAATTACGTAAGAGGTGGTCGAAACTACCTCTTCTATATAATAGAAAAATGCAAAGGATGAAGGGCCATAGTATACAGATGATATACACTGAAATAATGGACTGAAATTTATGGGACCCAAGAGCTGGGCAGCCCAGCAATGGTCCAAAAGGGCATTTTTAGTCTTTCTTTATTTTCTAGGGGAAAGGACAGAAATGACACTTCAAATTAAACTATTTCCATAGAAATGACCATGAAATTTAAATTACACTTTCTAGCCATTTCAATTTATTGGCTTATTCTATACTGTTTTTACACACCTTCTATACATTTTTTATACAAATCTTATACATATAAATATTCTATATGAAAATTATTCAGTTTTGATACATAATTTATATAATAACTATATATTTTTTTTACACGTTTTATACAACAATTATATAATTTTTATACACTTTCCCTCTCTCTCTCTCTCTCTATATATATATATATTATACATATACATATTTAATAGAACTATACAATTTCTATACATACATATTCTATTTAATAGTTATATTATTTTTATATAATTTAATTATTATTTTTAAACAATAAAAGAAATAGAATATTTGATCAATTAAAAAATTTATAGAAAAAAAAAATGAAATATTTTTAAAAGGACCGAATTGTCCAAATTGAATATTGTATCAGTATTGTATATAGACTGTATCAGTATTGTAGATGGACTGTATATGAACTACGTGGACCAAAATGACTCAAATTGAAAAAGATTAGGAAATGACCATAAAATGACATTTGTTTACCCGACTGGACATTATATGAGGGCTATTATTTTTTAAAAGGTCATAAAGTGTCCTTTTCCCAATTTTCTATTCTTACTTATTTGTATTTATTTCCACACTAACTAATTAATCTAGAAAAAACTCCCAAAAAGCGTCATCATTTTGTTTTTATCACGGCTTTTGGTCGATTCATAATTTTCGTCGATTCATAATTTTCTTATTAAATCGGCTCCATCGATTTTCGTTAGCACGTTGTTGAAAATTAAATGCTTCATTCAAAAATAGTATTTTTCATTTGTTCATATGACTAATTGTCTATTTGGATTGAAATAACTTTTTTCAAAATCAAGAAACTAAATTTTCTTATAGGTTTTAACTTTCCATGATTAATATGATACTTTTACGCTCTTCACCTATTTTCCAAAAAGTGTTGTATTGGACTTTTTTTATAATAATTAATAAGAAAAAAAATAATTTCATAATATTTTCTTTTTCCACGAAAGCAAAATTTGTTTTTCCCTTTTGAGTCCGAAAAATCACAACTTAGTTTAATTCAAATAAAAATTTTCTCTTTTTTGAATAAATAAATGTCATTTTTCAATGTTTAAATGAATATTTTTAATATATATATTTTTATAATATATAAAATCAAGTCTTTGCAAAATTAGCCACTTTTTAGTAAAGTTAGTTTCTTTTTGGAAAACCGTTTAAACGGACGCTCCTAAGTGCCTTAAAAACCTTCCTAGGGGCGTTAATTGAACTCTTACCCGAAATCTCTAGTTTTAAAGGTTTATTTCTGTTTTTGAACCTTTGAAACTCTTTTAAATTTTTTCTTGATTTTTTCTATAAAAATCAAGTGCCGACTCTGTAAATTTTCTTAAAATTATTTCGAAATTTTCTCAACTTTTCTTGAAATAGTTTGAAGAAGTCAAACCATTTTCTGGCCAAAATAAAACCCAAAAAGGGATAAAACAAAGTCAGCAGTAAGATTTTTCTACAAAATTCAAGATTGATCCAATTGTTGAAATTACTTTACTTCTTCAACATTGTATCACCAAAAGAGATATGAAAAGTTTTCTAACAAAATTGAAGTTTGACCCAATTCTTGAAACTATTTTACTTCTTCAACACCATATCACCAAAAGAGGAAAAAGAAAAGACTATTTCAACAAAATTCAAGATTGATTCAATTGTTGAAACTAGTCCACTTCTTCAACACAATATCGACAAATGAAAAAGTTATTACACTTTCTCATATATTCTGTTTTTTGTAATTATTCCAGAAGCTAAGAAACAACTAAGCAAGAAAGATGTGATGCTCAAACAGCTAAACTTCCTGTAAAAAAATATTCTTAAAACAGATGAATCAATCCCCGCTTACCCAAAAACGGAGTCTGCAATCTTTGAAGAAAACAAACTTGTTAATTACAACTTTGTTTCATAGAAACACAACAATTAAACGTAGTGGTGAACAAAAGAAACTACTTTTTCAAAGTAAAGCTTTGTAAAGCTTTGAGAGATCTGAGACAATAAGAAAATTAAAAATATAGCAAAATCTCTCTACTAATATTTTCAATGGAGTTAGGGATCGTTTGGTAGAGTGTATAAGACTAATGCAAAATATGGTGTATTAGTAATGCTTGTGTTTGTTATGCTTGCATTAGTTATGTTTGTATTTTTCTTATGCAGTGTTTGGTTCGATGTATTAAAAAAAACATGAATTACATAATTTCTTAAAAAAAAATAAATTCTTTATATAATACCCTCAATATATATGTTGGAAAGGATGCGAAATTTTTTTTGAGGGGTAGTAGGATCTTTAAGCATGTTAATGCATGCATTAGATCCATTGCATTACTAATGCCATGGATTTTGAGGTATTAGTAATACACACCTCAATACACAATAGAGTGAATAGGGTAAAAAGGTATACCAAACAAGGTACTACTAATACACATTAAACTAATGCATGCATTAACATTTCAATACACTCTACCAAACGACCCCTTAGTGATAATACAAACTGCAAAAAGGAAAACAGGGAAAGAAGCCATTGATTGCAAGTGGATTTAACTTTTTTTCGAAAATCTTTTCCACTTTATTTCAAAAATGGTGTTTGGCCATAAGAATTTCAAATCTGACTTGGAGTTGTATTCGAAAAAGTGAAAACAAATTTTCACTTTTTTCGCTCTTACTTCTCTCACAAAAATTCAGTAACGACTCAAATTTATATTCATGGCTAAACACAGCCCCAACTACAACTTCAACTTCAAAAATTTTAATTCTCGTGATTAAACGCCTACTAATATTAACATGATTAAGAATACATATATAGGCTAAAAGGGAAGATTCATAAAAAAAATGCTAGTGTACATACTTCATCCCATCAAAACAATGAAAGTTGAGGTCACACATGCATGATGTATAGATCAAAGCATGTAGGCTATATGTATTTGCCTTTCACATACTTTATACCTTAGTCCACCTCTCACAACCTTTTGTTGGGAATATGATCACATATCCATGGCTAAATTACGACTTTAAACCACTGACAAACACCCGAGAATAATTCTGCCTATCATCAAGACTAATGTAAAAAAGGAAGCGCAGAAACACCAAAGAGAGCTAGACTTCTCTACATAAATCAATCCAAACTTTCAACAATCTCATCATCTTCAGATGGCCATATAATAGTTTGAGTGAGTCGTTCAGGCACCAGTTTCACGTTCTTATCAGATGTTTTGTTATATAATTTAGTATGATCACATTTCTGCAAGCAACAGGTAACATTCATTAACTTTTTTAAGCATCCTTGCAGTTGAAAATGGATAGAATTTCACTTTCTAGGCATAACAATTTTTCACTTGTCCATGACATAATATAGACAAGTGAAAGAAAGAAAACAGGGATTAGTACTCCGTTGCTTTAAATAACATCATTTGTTAGACACACAAAAAAAATTCACACTATTTGTTAGACACAGAAATGACTCCGACTAAGCAGTGCATGATGCCAATAGACTGCTTATGAACAATGATACATATAATTCATGAATGCCGTACTTTTGAAGGATCGGCATATTTACATCATCAGTAGCTAAAATCAAGGTGGCATACCTGCATCCGTGTGTTGTAAAGGCTAAGACGTGTTATCATCACTCTCTCAGCAAGTTTCCGCCTTTCCTGCAAAACTTTTGAAACTATCATACGCACAGACAAATGGCAAAACTTAGCTAAATTAAGCGTAATTATTATTAAACCTAAGGGAACATTACTACAGTGTAATTTTGATTACCTTGTTTCATCAGTGCAACTATTATCAGAACATCAAGTGCATCGACTAAAACTAGAGGAATATGGCAAAAGGGAGTTACCAAAAAATTGCAGCTATGAAGAAAAAAGGTTATTAATTTACATCACAGAATAATTTAGAGATAGGTGTTTATTTATAGATTATTCATGGTAGAACTGCGTTAAAATAGTACCTAATCATGGGTTGGAAAAAAGATATAGCTTAGAATCATTTCAGTATCTTTCTCTCCTTCCACAACATCAAGCAGATACCAAAGTACTATCATCTGAAGTTGCTTCATTTTATCATCTCGAATGAGATAAATGACAATATATATAATTTAGGTGATATCATAACTATGGAACTGTATGGTAAAAGGCCATATTTAGCCAACACAACTTGTTACTGACACTGATCAAGGGTCATACCAATTCTTTGTATCATTTCTTCAGCATTATTCATCTAAAAAACTCAAAATCTGTCCATAAATCCATTCTTCGATAAGAAATATTCCAAAGTCTTCAAGGCATATTCCAAATCAATGAATACGACGTAAAATGCAGAAAAGATATCATTGAAGAGTAACCATCAACATTCAATGATTTCATTAGAAAAAGAAAACATAGCAGGAAAGCTCTCAGAGAGAGGATGATATAGGTATAAGAATACTGACCTTTTTACTACTCTTCAGTTGCTCATTGATTTCTTTACCATGATGATTGCACTTCAAGAAAGTATCCATATGCTTCAATTTAACGTCATTCTCCAATCATCTTTAATATTTCAAAGTTGCTAATGCTTTCTTTCACCAGCTTCCAGTTCATTCCTTCATCTATACTCCTGTTCATTCAAGAAATCAGCATTTCCAAAAGCTTTCATTACCTTTTATTTCCCCACAATGAGTGACAGTTACTAAGCTGTAACAAAATAAGTTTTTCAGATATTAAAGGTCATCATGATTTCAACATGACGTGAAATTCAAGTATACGCAGCTTGTTGCAACACTTAGACTGCATAACATGAATTTCTCAAATATAAATAATGGTGCATATCAACAAAATACAAATCACACAGAACAAGATGTGTAGTCTATTCTTGCATTGAATTGTCACTACACAACAATCAATGTCTTGTCAATTAACAATATATTTGACCTTTTTAAATCATATGATCCTTCACTTGTGGCTTATTAATAATCCCAGAAAGCAAACATCAGAAATGTTAGCAGGCCAAGCTTTATCACAGTACGAGAGGGCCTCATGATGCCAATGTTGTCCTATCTCTTGATTTTTTACTACCTCCAAAATATTGCAGAAAAATTGCTTAATCAAAATCAACTTTTCTAGGTCAATAAATGTAACCCATTTTCTTATCGGTAACTTGCAATATAGCTTTTGCTTCGGTGCTACAGTTTCAAGCTTCAACAATCACCATATTGCATCTCAGATGGTGAGTGTTGCCCTTACTTTAAATAATATACTTGATCCATAACTTTCATTTAACTTAATCAAGATGTGCCTCATTTCTGTAGCCAACTGATCTTCTCATAGAAGGGGCAAAACAACAATCTGGATCAAAAGAAAAGCAGACAAGTTTCCAAATTGAACAAAGATTATAACTTACCTCATGTTCGTATGTGATTTTTTTCCGACTTGATTATTGAAAATGTATAACACCAACAAAGGATATAATATAATTTACAACAAAAAAGGACCTCCCAAATTGCTGAATGATAGAAGTATGTTGTGGTCATCTGTCAAAGAAAAAAATTTTTTTTTTTAAATAGTTGATTTAGGCATTATCAAACACCCTAGGTGCATTAATGTGCAAATTGAATATCGTTACCCACATGCATGTGAAATCCAACAAAAATCTATTCATGATATAGAGGAATAGCCAGATATTCACTAAAGTTCTGCCATAATAATGGGTGCAAAGGAAAAAAAAAAACAAAAATAGAGAAAAACTCACTAGAACCAGAACCGAATGACATACTACAGCACACAGCAGGGACTTTTTTAGACCTAAAATTGTGAAATTTGAAGGAAAAAAACTCTAAAATACAAATGCATAACTCTAAAATACAGATGCATGCATGTGCAGCATTTTAAAATATATATCAAGTAAGAGGAGAAAATAAATTTTAATTGAAACTCACCGAGAAAAATACAGCAAAAGCAATCATAAACAATCAGAAATAGACTGAAAGAAATATAACAGAGCATATGACAAATCAAAAGTTTAGCTAAAATTAAGAAGAAGAAAAACTATCAAGAAGAGAAACAAAGTCGATAAAAATAGGGAAGTCAATAATAATAATGCTTTCACACAGAGGAGAAGGCAAAAAGGTAAAGTTAGACCCACGTGGCATGTATACTTGGACACCTGGCTGGGGTGTGTTTCAAACTTGTAATTACGAAAGCATCCTTGGTAGCAAAATAACTGGATTGATGTTGATATCCGATAATACCCTTCATCATATATTTACGACAATACCCTTATACCACCAAAACCTTTCACATATATATTACTTAGTAGAATTATTTTCGTAAATAAGAAA
Source organism: Capsicum baccatum var. pendulum (assembly GCA_030864225.1). Classification (NCBI taxonomy): domain Eukaryota; kingdom Viridiplantae; phylum Streptophyta; class Magnoliopsida; order Solanales; family Solanaceae; genus Capsicum; species Capsicum baccatum. The sequence continues at coordinate 26,402,141 of CM061558.1, read as the reverse complement.
AAAAGAATGCGCGGTGTTCAGAGAAAGGTCCACACTATAAGGATATATTGTATGCAGTTTTACTTTATATTTATGCTATTTTTAAAGTTTGAATCCATGAATTTATGATCACGTGATATTAACTTTACCAATTACTTCAAGACTAATTAAGAAAATATGAGAAATTGCAGCAATTGAAGCGTGGTATAAAAATAAAAAAGGTTTTATAAAAAAGGTTAGGATTTATGGTTTTTTTTTTTTTTTAAGATATCACCCATTAGCCAAGGCAAGCAAGAAATGGAGGCAATAGGTTTGGGATTAGGATGCACTGGTGCTGCTTTCCCCCGTTCATTTCCTTCAACATCATATCTCTCAACAACTTGTACTTTTACAACTTCAATCAAATATCTATCCACCAAAGGTATGGTCAGCCACCTCTCTTTTAATCGTTTCGTTTTTTAGCTTAAAATGATTGAAACAATCTAAATTTTCAGGAGTGCACAGGTGCAAGGGGATAGAGGAGGAGCAAGACCTTTATGGACTTCCAAAGGAATATTATGATGATGTATGTTAGTTTTTGACTATTTTCTGTTTTTGTTTATGGGTCTTTTTTTCTCTTGACCATGTTTTCCCCTCTATCACCAATGAATTTCATTATCTTGATTTGATTGATTACCAGTTTCTTAGTTTGATTCTTGAAAAAAGGGTTCCTCTGTCCCGTACTAATTGTCCACATTACTGGAAATATCTGTCACATATTATTTGTTAATTTAGAAAACCAAGATAGAATTAATATTGTTTTTCACATTTTTTCCCTCATTTTAATTTCTTTTTCAAAGTATAAATATTGTAAAGTTCCAAAAAATGTTTCTTCCATTGTTAATCTTGGTAGTGATGGATAAGACACATAAATATAGAGTGTAGTAAAAAGAGTTAAAAATGGTAAATTAGTAAAGGTATGCTTCTTATTTATGATTTTTTAAAGGGCGTGTAAAAGAAAAACGGACAAGTAATATGGGGTAGCGGGAGTAATCTATCCGCCTGAGAAAAGAATGAGAGGGTTATGATTTATGATGGCCCAAACCCTGTCAAATGATTTCTCAAGTTTTTTGAAGTAAAATATATTGTAAATTTAACTTGCTATTAAGTGGAGTAATAATTCAACTTTAACTCGTTTGGTAAAAGGGATAAGGGATAACTAATCCCGGGATTAATCTTAGGATGAGCTTATCCCATTTTTGATTGGGATAAATTGCATGGATAACTCATCTCAGGATTAGTTATCCCAGAATTGTAGTGTTATTTTTATCCCACCCTAACTAATTCCAGGATAACTTATTTCCAACCAAACGACCCCTAAACTGGCTCTTTTACCCTTAATGAAATGCTTTATAAAACTTATTCTGGACCAAAGTTTCAAAACCTCTCTTTCATTCTTGAACTTTGTGCCCAGTCAAACACTTCACATAAATTGAGACGGATGGAGTAATACTGTAATGGATTATATATTATTATAGAGGGTGCAGTGTATAAGCAAAAGGAAAGGTTAATGTTGTTAGCATGCTCTGAACGTTGGTGCTAAGTTTTCTGTTATTAGGAATGGCAAGCACAACAAAGGGAAAGGACTAAGGAATTTCATAGACAACGTCAACAGGAGGAAGAGGAAGACGAGAAAAAGATAGACGAATATCGTGAAATTGGATTGCGCTTGAAAGATTATCCAGAAGAAGAGCTTCTGAAGGCCAAGAAATTGGTTGCCAGCTTCATTAGATCAGCTGAAGAAGTGGAAGAGGTGAACAAACTCTTATTGCTAATGTATATTTATTTCTTGTTGGATATAGATAATATACTCAAGGTGTATGGGGTTCTCCATGTGATGCGAACTGTTTGTGTTTTCTAGAAGAATGGAATTACAGCCTTTATGAAAACATTAATATTATACCTTGTTAAGTATTCGGCTTACTTACCCAGCCAAGGAGAATCTTAACAATGTCAAAGTTGTTATGGAGCTGGTGTTAATTCAAAACAAGAAAATCACTAATTGCGTTCTCTTCTTTTTTCTTTTCTTTTTTAAGAAGAAATTATTCTCTTTGGCCGTACCGATGTCTTAGTAAGAAATTGGTAGAGTAAGAAATTGGTAGCAAAAAGGTATCTTTTAGCTTTTTCTTCCCCTTGTTACCTCATTTCCTGTCCAAGAGAGTTAGAAGCTGAGTTTTGCGTTTCTCAAGGATGTAGTTTTTTTGTCAATTGCCAATTTAAAGATACACAATCAATTTATTGATCTTGGGGATTCAGGTGGCCTTGGGAAAATTAGTCAAAGAGTTCAGTTTTGGAGCTATAGTTTTTTCTCCTTTCTCCTTATGTCAGTTGCAGAACTGATCCCCAGCAACCCTTCTTTCTCGTCAGGGACATCTTTCCTGAGTTATGGTTATCTATCGTGTTGTTAATTTAGCCTTTAGAACTCTTCTTGCTTGTGAAATCTGTCTATCTTTTATACAAGAAGTTTAGCTTCTTGGATGTGACATATAGGACATGAACATCTTCTTATTAATTCCCTTGCTTATGACATCCATCCATCTATCTATCTATTCCAAAAAAATATCTTTTGATGACTGAGAAATTACTGAGGTTAGGAACACAGTGGATAATGGACCGACCACTCTACCTTTCTCCACTTAAAAATCAAACTTTTCTTTATGACAGGGTTCAAACCTGTGACATGCACCTAAACCACACATAACGTGTTTCATTCTCACAACTAGACCAAAGCCCTTGGGATTGTTTTTCTTCCAAATTCCAATTTTGTAATAGCTTTCTCATTGGACATTGTTTCTTGTATGGATCATGTTTTGATGCTTGTGTGCAGAAAATTATGGAAGCTGCAGAAAAAGGTGAACTCGACGAACTTGTTCTATTGATCATATGGAGTCGGCTTGATCTTGCTCGGCGTGATGTAAGCATTTTACGGCTTATCTTACCTTTCTATGATACCTCAACAATCCTTTTCTATTTCCTTTTCTTTTGCCTGTAACGGATTTGCCTTTTGGTCGTCAGTGTAAGTGTCACATTCACCTTTACAGGTTCTTTTCTTCATGAACCCAGATGTTTAGGTTTCAATTACCAAAAGGAAAAGCGGCAGCTGCTTTTAGCATGCCCACACAGTAGCAAATTTGGAACTGAATTTAGAGTCTAGACAAGGTTTTCCCCAAATAAAATGGCTTTGTTTAAATGAGCAAATATGAAGGATTTGCTGTAACAATAAATGATCACTGGGTATGTTGCTGCTGTTTTTACTGTGACAATCAAATGTTGAAGTGCAACATGCATGATATTTCATGCAATATTACTATTAGGTATTGTTCGTCACTTCATTGACAATTATGTCAATTACTTTGGATTCCATCTTCTTGTGTTTAAAGACCTTAATATGCAGTGTGCAATCTTTGGTTAGTATGGTACTGTTGCATAGGCAGTGCGGAAATGGGAATAAGTTTTTTTTCAGGCTTTAGTGTAGTAGAAGAATATGCAGCCTCTAAGTTCTGTGCAAGTCCATATGTGGTATGTTAGTGAGTCCCCACAACCAACTCTTTAGGAAAAGTACCAAAAGAAAATTCTAATGCATGTAAGATATCTTTGTTGTGCTTTCCAGGATGAGAAGGATGCAGTTCGAAGTCTTGATCTCTTGTACAGGCGAGTTGAGGTATGTGAAAACTTGGCTTCAGTAGGAGCACTGCTAACCAAAAACTCATACTTTAGTATCAATTCAAGAAATTTCGACTATTTTCCTTTCTTCCCATGTGTGTTGTATCCCTCTGCCCACCGAAAGTAGCCTTTATGTTGTTAACTCACCTTTATAAAGTGCCCGTCATTGTAAGTATCCAGCTTTATTAAGCATCTTACCCATTTATTGATCTTTGACGAATTGGCAAGTAAATTTGACTTACTTTGGTTTTTATTTCTCACTGTGTGGTGTCTCGTGTCTTGAGCCGGGGGTCTATCGGAAACAACCTATCTACTTCTTCAGAGGTAGAGGTATGGACTGCGTACATCTTACCCCCCCGACCCCACTAGGTGGGAATACACTGGGTTGTTGTTGTTGTTGTTGTTGTACTGTGTCCTTCCTTTTTAGTTTGTTTTTACATTTCAAATGGTAGTTTTTTTTTTTACTCAAGTCTTTTCCTGGCTCCGTCACGCACTCGTGTTTTATCTCTTATCGTGTAATCTGCATGTTGATAGATAGATAAACTGAGCAAGTTATTTTCTTCTGGTCTGTTTCTTTTTTTTTTCTTTTTTCTCACTCTCTGTCTGTCTTATTTTTTTTTTTTTTCTTTTTTATCTTGAACTTTTGTCCTTGCATTTAGACAGAGATTTTGAAGCGCGAAGCAACTCCTGCCATGAGACTACTGAATGATCTTCTGAATATGCATGATGGTGGACTAGACAATGAAGGATGGCTTAAGGCATGTAAAAAACGTATGGTTGATACATTTCCTCGAGAGGACCCATTCAGTATTCTTGTACCTGCAGGTTTCGACATGGACACGGTATATTTTTACTCTTTCAGATTGTTTTTCTGATTAATATAGACTGTTTATCTTCCTATTATTAATCTGTTAGATCCATAACCTGATTTTACCTGTGTGATATTTACATTCACCTTTTTATATGTGGGATATGCTCGTTCATTCATTACGTCAAAGCATCTAAATTTTGTTTTTCCTTTCCCTCTCTGCATTTCTTGTTAGCATCAAGGTCCTCTAAGACCAGCTTTGGAATCTGACGATATGCTTTTGAGGGTAGATTTTGTCAGAGAGGTGGACGAACTGTTAAAGGAGGTGCGATCTGACCATAATGAATCATTAGACACACAAGGACTTGATCCAGAATCAGTCGCGAGTAGATTGAAACAACAGGAGAAGCAACGCACAATACACCAAGTAGAAAGTCTTTTGGATCTGGCCATCAACTTGGAGTGGTAGTCAGGTTGCTGCCTCTTCTCAATTAAGAAAATATTGGTCAAGTAGAAATCTCATTAGAGAAAAGAAGTTCACAGAAGGTTCATCGATAGTATGCCCAGTTCTTGAGGTTCCAACTATCATTTTAGCTACAACTACTCCATGCCATGAAGTTGTAACATCTCATTTTAGATGATTTTGCGATGTCTCCTTCCTTCCGCCCTATGAAAAAACTGTGCTGCTGCTGCTCCCTCCCAGCCGAGAAGAGTGTCTATTTATTAGCTGCAAGCATAGCATTTGAAGCTTTGTTTATAAACCGAATGTAGATTTCATGTTGTAGCAAGTTGTCCTTGGTTCAGTCAGTGGGTGGGCATATAACTGTTATGAATCAGAAAGGCTTTTAAGAAGACCTGGTGGCGACATTTTGTTTGTTCTGTTTGTTTATTACGGAGTGAAGGGTTTAATACACACCTGAAGTATCTCAATTTTTCGAGTTCCATACCCGAACTATCATCATCTATTTATAAAAACACACCTCAACTATCAATTGTTCATCTTCACAACTATATTTACTTCAAGCTTCATAGTACTTATTTTTCTTTTCTTGGCTACACTAATTGGATTTGTTAATCCACTCACTGATCAAACAGTAAAACCTTTACCGAGAATATTTTTCATGAAAATGGCATTAATCTTTATATGTTTTACATAAGAACTCAAGATATTTGAAGCTGCAAAAGAAAAGTTAGATAAAAGTGTTCTCAGTAAAAACTTATTTGTTCACCTATTCAGAAAAAAATGCCTCTTATGTTTAAATATGGCTTAAATATATAAATGGGCTTACAAAGTATTGTCTCTTAGAAGAAAGTCTACTATGCTCTGTTGCCTTACTAAAATCTATTGTGAAGGAGTAAGAGGCCTCATGATGCACGACTCAAGTTGAAAAAGCAACAGGCCAGTGTAAAGGAAATTTTCAGCTAGTCGCTGTGCTTCAAACAGTAAACAGCTGTGAGACTTCATCTCATATGCAACTAATTCATCTTCACCTGGGGTCCCCTTCTCATCAAAAAACCCGGGGAAAGGGAGGGCTGTGTCAACGAGACGATGCCATACCATGTCTGTTGGAGGTGGTGGAAGGATAACACTCTGGATCGCCTGCACTATTGAAGGCAACAAACAGGTCACCTCCAATATCAGAGACTGGTGTCTGGCTGACTTCAGCATCGGCCTTCAGAGTCATAGCCAAGAATTTGCTGGAAGGGTCATCCCATTTTGGAGGAGATTGGTCAATCCCATGCCACCGGATGTTTTCTTCCTTCAAGAAGGTATTCTTTTGAAGAAGATCACTTCTTCTCATTCTTAAATTACTCAAGAATGAAATAAATTGGGTCCCAAAACCAGTTTTTAAAGTATTCCAATCAAAAGATTTTCGAGCCTCATATGCAGGGGAACCTCCTGAAGACTGACCACACTCATCTCCCATGTTCAGTACTGGTACACCTAGAGAAATGAACAATATGAACAAAAAATTACGAACTTGTGTAAGTTGTCTCTCTAGGACAATAGTATTAGTTGTATCGCCGCCTTCTCCACAGTTCCACCTTAACTCTGAAGCCACTTCACTACTACTGAAGCTAACCAGGTCAACAAGAGTAAGTCCAAAATTTCTGGAAATATAGTTAAAAGAGAATGCAGGGCCTCGTCCACCTGAGAAGATATCCCCACTTCCGCAAAGTCGTGTTGCTAGATTGCTTAGAAGACTCTCACCTCTCAAGAAGTCTCGAATGTCAGCACAGAATCTCAGATTTATCTGTGCCCATCTCCTCCAGTGAGGGAATAAATTTTCCTTTGAATCATTAGCTACTGGATTCCAATTATCCGCAATTATCTTGACATTTGAAAGTACAGGATCGAAGGAAATAGCTTCGACTAATGGAGGACGAGATAGAATCTCTCCATGGAACCCTCTCAACAAGGAAGAAGCATTTATAAAAACAAAACCATCAATACGAAACTCAATAACCCAGTGGCGGAGACAGTCCAAAATCATTTGTTGGACTATGGGGTAGTTGCAATTCAATGCATTTTGAATATTCAGATCACCACCGTTTATGCAATACGAAGTGTTATCAACATGCATCAAAGGTGCATCCTCTGCTGTGTGAGTGAAAACAACTTCAAGAAAAACCTCTATCCCGTTAGCATGTAGTTTCTTAACCATATCTTTTATAGATTTAATGACAGAAAGAGCGTCACCAGAACGTCCATACATATTTCCAGGTGAAAAGAAATGACACGGATACTAGGGTCCTTTCTGCTCCTCGAAAGGGAAAATTGGCTCCAGTAACATTGCATGCACACCAATATCTTTGAAATGGTGCCATTTTTTGCTAATACCAGAGAACGTTCCAGCAAGGTCATCGGGTAGCTTACTGGACTTGTCCTTTGTAAATTGAGTCACATTTAAGCGATAAATTATCAGTTTCTCCATAGGTAAGCTAGGACGGACATCACTGCTCCAATCATAGCCAGGTTCCTGACATAGTTCTCCAAGATATTTTGGACATTTCTCAGACCCACCCTGACGAGAAATAACACTCCTTATAACCTTAGCATGTGGGTCCAAAAGAACCAGCTCTCCTCTGTTCCCCGAAGTAGCCGCCTTGCATCTATAACCACAAGTCTTAAATGACAAAGAACAATCTAAAGCAGCATGTCAAATATCACCTGATCGATTAACATAAGGATCTAGATCAATCTTTAAGGAAGGCTTTTCAGCAGATGTGTCATCATACAAGCACAAAACTACACATTTTGCACTGTGTGAGAAGAGAGCAAAATTCAAGGATCCATCTGGCTGAAAGGAAAGACCCAATGGAGAAGGATGCCCTGAACTGAAACCAACTGGCACAACAAAATTTTTGTTCCTGTGGCTTCTGATTTCTGAGCTTTCCATGTCAGCAACTTTTTCTGACTTCATATAGAAGGAGATGTAGGAGGGGCCTAAACTTGCTTCAAAATCTAGCTCAACTGTGACCTTGCCTGAAGGTCCTTGCACAAATGGTGTTCCAACAGTACTAGTGATTTACGTGGAGCTTGGATCATTTCAGAAAATTTCTTGGAAATGTTCTTTCAAAAAGATTTTTCTGAAGAATAGTTTGTCTTCGGGTGACTATCCCTGAAGAGAAGTCCCTAATGTTGTTCAAATGGAAAATTAATATGGGACATGATTTTACTTTGATAAACTATCAGTCAAACCTCCAGGTATGTAACCACTATAACCATATTCCAAAATCTACATCATTTGATAAATAATGTGTTTGTTATATGGAACAACATAGAAAACTCTAAAAACATAAGTAGTTTCTTTTTCAAAAAAAATAAATCAACAAGATCACATTTTCAAAATGGAACTGCTGGAGAATATGAAAACACAGGAAAAAATTGTGTGATAATCATAAGAGGAAAAGGGTCAAATTGCCCTTTAATTATGCGAAATATGCAACACTTGCCGTCCATTAACTATGCCCCTTGGGTTACTTAGTTGAGCCACATATGTCCTTATGATTATCTCACACGGAACCTAACAAAACATAATTACAAGTCTAATTTGGGGTAGTTATAGACCTACATGCATACATTAAGAGCATATTTTGGTCTGACTGCAATTTGGCAACAACTTAGTTAAATTATAATAGTGAATTTAAGACATCAAACAAAGCACATTTTTAAGCACCTTAAATTAGAGGCTCTAGGTAAAGATACAACAACGATAATATCATTAAAAAAGAAAATGCATTATTTGCCATGGCTTTTCTTAGCAAGTGCTTCCCATTAGAGTTGAGGAAGGCTAAGATTCAAGAGTTAATTAATTTAAAGTAGGGCAGCATGAGTGTGAAGGAGTACTCACTTAAGTTTACTCAGTTGGCGAGGTATTCTCCTAATGTGGTTGCAGACAATAGGTCTAGAATGAGTAAGTTCATGTCTAGTGTAGCTGATAGTGTGGTTAAGGAGTGTAGTACTGCCATGTTGACTAAAGAGATGGGCTTATCTAGACTTATGGTTCATACTCAGTAGATTGAGAAAGAGAAGCTTAAGGAGAAAGAGAGAGAGTATATGAGGGACAAAATAGGTAGTTTTAACTTCTCTTAGCCAAGGTTCGAAGGTGGTAACCATTCTCAGTTTTTTTAAAAATTTTTAGCCCCAACTTTCTCTTCAGCCAGCGTGCCAGTGCCTAAGTTTAGGCAAGACAGTTGGGATAGGGAGCCGGGCTCTAAGTCCTAGGGTAGTGTAAGTAGTGGTCGCACTAATCCACTTTTCCAGAGATGTGGTAGGAATCACCAGGGTGAGTGTAGTGCTAGTAGTGATGCGTGCTTTGGATGTGGCAAGCTAGGCCACTGAATCTGGAAGTGTTGATTAGTTGCTCAGAGGGGAAAGGATTCGCGCCATCAGGGTCAATTTAATCTTTCATCAGCTCCAGCAGGCTGCCCAACTCAGCATGGCGCCACCTCCAGTGCAACCAGTGGGCAGCGTCAAAATAATTTGTATACTCTCTAAACATGGTATGATTAAGAAAGTTCTCCTGGTGTAGTTCGGGTACGTTACAGGTCTTTCATCTTCATGTTTATGTTTTGTTAAACCCTAGAGCTTCACTCTCCTGTATAACTCCCTATATAGATATCAACTTTGATGTCAGTCCTAAATATTTAGCAGAACCTTTCTTGGTGTCTACCCCAGTGGGTAAATATATTATAGCCAGATGAGTATACAAAAATTTTCTAGTCACAGTATCTCAGAAAATCACCTTAATAGATCTGGTGGAGTTAGAGATGAATTATTTTGATGTCATTCTCGGCATGGATTTGCTCCACTCATGTTATGCCTCAGTTGATTGTAAAAATAGAGTCATTTAGTTTTAGTTTCCCAATGAACCAGTCATTGAATGAAGGGGTAGTACCTCTGTGCTTAGGAATCAGATTATTTCTTACCTTAAGGAAAGAAAAATGATATCTAAAGGGCATGTTACCATCTTGTTCGAGTCAAGGACTCTAGTATGAGACTCCAAATCTTGAGTCAGTTTCAGTAGTAAGGAAATTTCCAAATGTGTTTCCTGAAGACCTTCCTAGAGTTCCTCTCTAAAGGGAAATTGAATTTGGAATAAATCTACTTCCAGATATCCAACCTATCTCTATTCTTCCCTATAGAATAGCTCCAGCCGAGCTTAGGGAATTCAAAGAGTAGCTGAAAGATCTCTTAGATAAGGGATTCATCAGTCCTAGTATTTCTCTATGGGGTGCTCCAGTTCTTTCATGCGTAAGAAAGATGGTTCTCTCAGAATGTGCATCGATTACCATCAATTAAAGAAAGTCATAATCAAGAATAAGTATCCACTTCTCAGGATTGATGACTTGTTCGACCAACTTCAGGGTGCCAGTTGAATCTCTAAGATAGAACTCAGATCCAGCTATTATCAACTCAGAGTCAGAGAATACGACATTCTGAAGATAGCTTTCAGAACTCGGTATGGCCACTTTGAATTCCTAGTTGTCTTTTGGACTAACAAATTCCCATGTAGATTTCATAGACTTGATGAATAGAGTGTTCAAGCAGTACTTGTACATGTTCATCATTGTCTTTATTAATGATATTCTTGTCTATTCCTATATGGAAAATGTTCATGCAGACTATCTAAGAATTGTATTGCAGACCTTTAGAACTTATCAGTTTGCCAAGTTTAGTAAGTGCTCATTTTGGATAAGATAAGTAGATTTCCTTGGCGATATTATTTTTGGTGATGGCATTCAAGTTGACCCTCAAATAATCGAAGAAGTGAGAAATTGGCCCAGACCTATCTCTTTATAAGATATCAGAAGTTTCTTGGGTTTGGTTGGATATTATAGGTGGCTTTTTGAAGGGCTTTCTTCTACTTCATCCCTCATATCTCGATTGACTCAGAAGAAATTCAAATTTTAGTGGTTAGATTCATGTGAGAAGAGTTTCAGGATTTGAAAACTCGACTCAGTTCAGCCTCAGTCTTAACTTTGCCAGACAGTTCAAATGGGTTTGTAGTTTACTCTGATGCTTCTAGAGTTGGTCTTAGTTGTGTTATGATGTAGATAGGTAAGTTCATAGCCTATTCCTCTAGACAAGTTAAACCTCATTAAAACAATTATCCTACCCATGATCTTAAGTTGGTAACTATTGTTTTTTCCTTGAAAATTTTGAGGCATTACTTTATAGAGTGTATGTTGATGTGTTCATGGATAACAAATGCTTGCAGTATGTGTTCTCACAGAAAGATTTGAATCTTTGTCAGATAAGGTGGCTTGAGTTGTTGAAAAATTATGATATGAGTGTGTTGTATCATCCAGGCTAGGCCAATGTAGTGGTAGATTCCCTTTGTAGATTGTCTATGAATAATGTAGCTCATTTTAATGATAATAAGGAGAAGTTAGTCCGTTAGGTTCATCAACTTGCTGGATCAGGCGTTCAGTTGGTTGATTTAGCTGAAGGTAGTATATGGGTTCAGAATGGTTCAAAATCTTTTTTGTTTTCCAAAGTGAAAGAAAAGCAAGATAGGGATCCTAGTTTAGTTAGATTGAAGGATGCCATTAGAGATCAGAAGTAGAGGTTTTCTGCCAAGAGGGAGATGGTGTGTTGTATTGTCAGGACATGTTGTATGTTCCATGTGTTAATGATTTGAGGCAATAAATTTTGGCAGAAGTGCATGGTGTGTGATATTTCATTCATCCAGGAGCCACTAAGATGTATCGTAACTTGCGGGAAATCTATTGGTGGAATAGCATGAAGAGAGGTATTGCAGAGTTTATGGCTAAGTATTCGAATTGTTAGCAGGTTAAATTTGAGCACCAGAGACTTAGTGGTACACTGCAGGAGTTCCGTATCACCACTTGGAAGTGCGAAGTGGTGAACATAGTCTTTGTGACAGGATTACCTCGTATGCATCGTCAACATCATTCGATATTGGTCATCGTAGAAAGAATAACTGAATCAGCTTATTTCTTGCTAGTTCATACTTCGTACTCAGCTGAGGATTATGCTAGGCTATATATCATAAAGTTGGTTAAGTTGCATAGAGTTCTATTGTCTATCATTTCAGATAGAGGTACAGTTTACCTTTTACTTTTGGAAAGTTTTTCAGAAGTGTCTTGGTACCCAAGTTTGTCTCAGTACCGATTTTCATACTCAGATAAATGGTCAGGCATAGAGGACCATTTAGACCATAGAGGACATACCGTGAGCTTGTGTTATTGACTTTAAAGGTAGTTGGGATGACCACTTACCATTGATTGAGTTTGCCTATAATAACTGCTGCCACTCTGATATTTAGATAGCTCCATTTGAGGCTCTCTATGAGAGAAGATGTAGGTCTCCTATTGGTTAGTTTTGATACGGTGGAGAAAGTTCAGTTGATTAGGAAGAGACTTAAGATATCCCAAAGCCATCAAAAATCTTATGCAGATGTGAGAAGAAGATACCTTGAGTTTGATGTTGGTGATTTAGTCTATTTGAAAATCTCACCCATGAAGGGAGTGAAGAAATTTGGCAAGAAGGGGAAACTCAGTCCCCAATATGTTAGTCCTTATAGAATCTTGAACCATTTTAGAAAGGTAGCTTATGAGCTAGAGTTTCCTGCAGATTTGGCATCAGTCTATCCGGTGTTTCATGTTTCTTTGTTAAAAAAAATGTAGTGGAGGTTCAGTTGTTGTTATTCCTTTAGAAATTATTGGTGTTTAGGGTAGCCTTTCTTTTAAAAAAGTTCCAATTGAGATCCTCAAATTTGTAGGTTGAGGAATAAATAAGTTCCCTTGGTTAAAGTTCTATGGCGGAATTATTCCGTTAAGAGAGCCACTTGGGAAGCAGAAGCAGATATGCATACCAAGTACCCTTATCTTTTCTCCGCAAACTCAGATTCAACTTGAGGTAACAATTTTCCTTCGATTGACTCTTTCCCATTCTCAGTTTCAAATATATAATCATTCCAATGTCGTTGCATGCATTCACGAAATTAGTTCAGTTCATGTATCATGTTTCAAACTCAATTATGTTATCATGTTCTAAATCATGCATGTTCAGTATGTGATCTCAATTGCCTTAGTTCAGTACGCTAAGTCTGATTCGAGGACGAATGTTCCCACGGGGGAGATAGTGTAATACTCCACACTATACTCAGTTCTATTCAGCTCTTAGTTATTTGCATAAGGAGCTTAAGGCCTGATAATTTTACTAAATGTTGGGGACTTAGTCATTTTCAAGACCCCTAAACTTTGAGGGTTTAATTTTTGGTCTTCTAGACCCCGATATTTTGATTTTTAGGTTAATTAATGTTAAGGGATGTAAGAGGTATGTCTCAAAGGAATTTTGGATTTTTCGAACACAGGTTAAGGCATGTTTGGATCACAAAATCAGTGGGTTACTGTGATAAGCCCGCGATAAGGCATTAGTCCAGATGTCATGCAGACTGCGTCATGGTGGTAGAAATGAATGACCGCGATAATACCGTGTCGCGGTAAGATTTTTACGTCTAATTTTGAATTTAAATGATAGAGGGAAAATTTGGTCTTTTCCCCCTCAACCTAATCATTCGTAACATGACTTGGGTATTAGTTAGGGCATAATTTTGTCCTTTTTCTCCAATTTTTCCTCCCAAGAATGCCATTCCCTTTCCCCCAAGAATACAAATTCAATTTATTTTCCCCAAATATTAAGAATTTAAATTCCCCAAGTTCAAGAACCTTCAAGAAAGCATCAAGAATAGCATTTTTCCATTCAAGTTAAAAGCTTAAGGTATGTGGGGTGTTCATCCATGGGTACTTTTCACCCATGAAGCCCCAAAACCCTCTTTTAAATTAAAGAATGGATTTTTCTATCATTATTGTATTTTATATTGCTTAAGATGGGTTTAATTCATGTTTTCATGGTAATTTAAATGCAACTCAGTCCATGTATGACCCCAGGCAAGATTTGAATTCCTTATGCTATGAATTTCAGTTTCCCATGTCTTAGCCAAGTGAACATCATGTTGTTGAATTCTCATGTTTAAATTACCCCCATGTCAAGTCCATGCTTTCCAAATGTTTGATGAAATCATGTTTTGAGTTGAACCATGATTCAATATTACAGTTTAAGTTTAAATGTCATATTTTAATGATCAGTGTTGGTGGGTGATGATACCCGATACCTACGTGTTTTACATGATTTTCAGATTTTTAAGTATGATTTAATTAAACTATGAATATCCTTACTTATTCAGTTATTATAATTAAGATGAGAACTATCACAAATAATATTCAATTAAACTTAATTCTGTTCAGTGCTAGTGTTAGTTCAGTTGGGAGTAGGATCTAGCACCGAGCGAACCTAGGGATGGGGGCTGCTCATCCGCCAGTTAGGACTGGTCCTTAGTGGTAGTCCCTAAGTTATAGAACTACATACACAACATAGGATTATGAGATGTCACCCGCTAGTTTAGGACTAACACTCTCTTAGGGGTTAACTGCCAATTAGGACTGACTCCCTAGTCCTATGGGACATCAGCCTCGTGTATCTACTTTGCCGTCCAATTTTAGTACTCGTGGCATGATATTGACACCCTTCTAACTGGGTCATAGGTTAGGCCTCGATTCACTCAGATTGGGGCATGTTAGTTATATGATACCTCCCACAGTCTCAGTACAGTGTTTAGTATATATTCAGTTCAGGTTTGCTTGCCCAAAGCATACAGATTTATACTTATTTAGTTATATAGATTTTAATCTTTCAGTTTATAGATCATTTCAGAAATATGTATATGCTTGGTCTTGCATTCTCAGATATTACAATTTTCATGCATTCATGCTCAGTTATTTCTTGTTGTTCAATTAATACTTATCTCATGTGCACAGTATCCCATGCATTTCAGCTAGACCTCATCTCATTTACCAGTACATTCAAAGTACTGATCGCATACTCTTATTTACGCTATGCTGTCTTATAACATTAGTTTAAACGCTCAGTTTACCGACCGCTCCTAGATAGTTCAGCGTACCCAATAGTAGTAGTGGTGAGTCCTCATCCATCGAGGACATGATTGCTTATTCCAGTTAGTTTAATAGTTCTTTATATAAAGTCAGTCAAAGCTAGTTGGGGGCTTGTCCTATCAACTCCTTAGTTAGTTAGAGGCTTTTCTGGTAATCAGACAATTAGACGATCAGTTAGATAGCTTTTTAGCTTATCAGACTTTTTAGAATTATCAGTTGTTTTAATTTGACATTTAGATTTTAGTATTTTATTAGATGTTTTAGACTTGTGGCTGAACCATATTTTCAGTACTCATATCAGCATTACATTCAATAGTGTATCTTCCACACATGTGTACTATTTCTATTTTATTTAGTGCTTACGGCAGGTACCAACTCATAGGTTAGCTTGTGGTCACTTATGACCAGAAGCACCGTTGTTGCGACTAGGGGGTAGACTCAGGTCGTGACAAGTGCCATTTCAATACTCAAATAGTAGATGTTATTATATACTAACTCTATCAATGCTATGTGCTGCTCCCAGTGACCTCCAATATCCATAACACAAGCTCGGAGTATACCATCAAGAACTTGAATAGTTTGGTTTAACTGTCCATCGATCTGAGGGTGAAAAGCAGTGCTAAGATCCACCTGAGTACCCAACTCCTCCTTAAAACTCTTTAGAAGCTAGAAGTGAATTCTAAGCGCTGGTATGGAATAATATATATAGGAACTCCATGCAGGTGAACTATCTCACAAACATAGAGATAGGCTAACCTCTTGGTACTAAAGGACATCTGAATAGGAAAGAAATATGCCAATTTGGTCAATCGATATACAATGACCCAAATAAACCACAAAAGGTGCATGGCAAATCACTAATGAAATCCATGGTGATCTGCTCCCAGTTCCACTCAATGGGCAACCTATGAATTTAGCGACCAGGCTTCTGATACTCAACCTTCACCTACTAACAATATAGGCAACAAGCTACATAGTTCGCCATATCTCTCTTCATGCCACTCTACTAATAGTGTTGCTTCAACTCTCTATACATCTTTGCTGTACCAAAGTGAAGATAATATTTAAAGTTATAGGCCTCGTGTAATTTTGACTAAATTAAGTCACCAACCCTTGAAACACAAATGCAGCTGCCATACCTCAGAATACCCTCTAAATCTATAGTAGCCCTCCTGGACTCACCATCTAACACTTGATCTCGAATAACATAAAGTCCCTTATACTCAAACTAGCGACTCTGAATTTTCTCAAATATGGTAGACCTCTCCTCAACACTAGTAAGAATCTCTTTGGGGTTTGAAATGTCAAGTTGCACTATCAAGGTGGCTAAGGACCAGATGTCCCACACCAATGGCCTCTTAGAAACTAAGATAGAAACTAAGTTGTTCATACTCACCGATTTCCAGCTCAAGGTGTACGCTACCATGTTCGCCTTACTCAGATGGTTTAAAATAGAGATATCATAATTCCTCAACAATTCCATCCATCTACACTGCCTAGAATTAAGCTCTCTCAGGGTCATAAGATGTTAAGACTATGATGATCGATGTAGATCTCACAATGCACACAATATAGATAATGCCTCCAAATCTTATGAACAAAAACTACCGCCGCCAACACAAATCATGAGTAGGGTAGTTGCGCTCGTGCACCTTCAACTGCCTCAATGCATAAGTAATAACTCGACCTTACTGCTTTAAAACATAATCCAAAACGATAGCAAAAATATCATAATACACGATATATCCCTTGCCTTAATGAGAAGAGCCAATATAGGAGATGACGTGAGAAAACTCTTGACCTTTCAAAAGCTTAACTCACACTCTTTGGACCACTAGAAAAGTACCTTCTTCCGGCCTTAATAAATCTCATGTAGTAACTTGCCAAACCAATGAAGCTATAAACCTCTGATGGAAATGTACACCTAGTCCAATCACGAATAACATCAATCTTCATTGGGTCTACCATAATCCCATCCTTAGACACCACATGCCCTAGTAATTTCACCAACTCAAGCCAAAAATCACACTTTGAGATTTGGCAAAAAGCCTATGATCTCTTAAAGTCTGGAGCACAACCCTCAAATACTGCATATGCTCTTCCCTACTACTCTAATACATAATAATATCATCAATGAACACAATCATGAATAAATCCAAATAAGGTTCATGAAATCCATAAATGCAATAGGGGCATTGGTCAACCCAAAAGACATCACCAGGAACTCATAAAGACTAAAACGAGTTTGGAAGGCTGACTTTTTGATGTCCTCAGCTCAAATCCTCAATTGATGGTAACCGAAACTTAAGTCAATTTTAGAGAATGCGTTGCTCCTTGAAGCTAGTCAAATAAATCATCAATACGAGGCATAAGGCACCTTTTATCTACCATCACCTTATTAAGCTACCTGTAATCAATACACATATGTAAGGAACCATCTTTTTTCTTCATGAACAAACTAGGAGCTCCCTAAAGTGAGACACTCAGTCTAATAAAACACTTACCCAGAAGATCCTGAAGCTGAGAATTCAACACTTTAAGCTTTGTAGCAGCTATATGATAAGGTGCCATAGAAATAAGTTAGGTGCTCATTTCAAGATTAATAATAAACTTAATATTGCATAGGAGGAAGTTCAGGTAGATTGGTAGGAAAATCATTAGGAAAGTCAAGAACAATAGGAACATCGTCAAGTGAGGGACTCTGAACACTAACATTATGAATATAAGCAAAATAAGACTTGCAACCCTTCAATATAAGTCTCTTATCCCAAATATAAGAAATAATTCCCTTTGGTTAATGGCTTAAATATCCCTACTACATAATAAAGGGTATGCCGGCTTGGCTAACGTAACAGTTTTGGCAAAATAATCCAAGACTGCATGATGGGGGGATAACCAGTCCATGCCCAGAATCACATCAGAATCCACCATATCTAACACCATAAGATCAGCCTAAGTATAAAACTCTCAAACAGTAATAACGTAATTTATAAACCTGACCCACAACTAAAAATTACCCATGAGAGTAAATATGCTTAACAACATAAATAAGAACCCCAAGATAACTCTAACCATGGTGCTTGATAAGCAAATACATAAGAGTAAGCTCCAGAACAAATAAAGCAAAAGTTAGGTGATGGTACACTGAAATCATACCTGTAATAACATCATTCAAAGACTCTACCTCTGATCTACTAGGTATGACATACAAATAAACTTGCCTGACACCTGGCTAGGAGCCTGGCCGATTTCTTATCCTACCTTCCTAAAGACCTCCACGACCACCCTAGGGATCACCTCGATAACCCTGTATACCTCCTCTAGATGGAGGTAGTACTGCCCTAATCGGTGGAACACTCTGCACTGTAGGAACAATTGCCCCATGCTTGGGATACTCTCTAGAGAAATGGATGAAGGCCCCATAATTATAACACCCCTAGGCAATATACTGAAACCAAAAGACCCGACTGACCAGAAATAATTACCTCTACTAGAATACCTAGAAGATGAACCTCTCAAAGGCTGATCACTACTCTAGCTAGGATAATCATTGTAGCTAGACTGACCTCCATTGGTAATCTGAAGTGTAGCATGAATAAGACTACTAGACTAAACCCGATGCAGATAATACTGGAGGGGAGGGTACCTACCTTAGGAACCACTACCTCTAAACTGTAAGCCACTTTAGCTTCTACTGAAACTGCCCTAGTATCGCAACCTTTTACCGCTGCCCCCAGGGCCTCGCGATGTATCTCCTCCATAATTTGAGCATGATTAGAAACATTAATAAAAGGCCTACCAGAAGTACCCAAACTCTATATAGCCATGCAAGGATGAAGCCTCAATCTTCAAATAAAGCACCAAATCTGTTTATACTCGATTGGTAAAATAGTTGTAGCATGACTCGTAAACTCATGAAATCGATCTTCATACTCTAAGATAGTCATAAAACCCTACTATAATCTCAAGAACTGATCTGTAATGCTATGAGGCATATGTTTCTCTAAGCAAACCTCATAGAACTAAGTCCATGTCAAAGAGGGAGATACTGTTGGCTTGGAATTAAGATAACCTCTTCACTATTATCAAGCTACCAAATCTAATTAAAAATCAGGGTAGTCAACACCGTGAGTCTCAACTAGGCCTAAATTATAAAGACTATCCTCACAAACAATCAAGAACTCATGAGCATCCATACCCAGTTCCTTACAAAACCTACCGGATTCAATCCGAAGAATATTCCCAACATCTTATGCTCTTCAACAAACATAGTAGGCTGGTCAAATACTAGTTGAGCAACTAGCAATGCTGGAGGTACCTCAACTTTAGGGTATGCAGCTATAGGTTATGCCCTCACCCCAATGCCACTACAATTCATAAACTGGGCACCATCAGATAGTGTACCACCAACACAACTGAAGAGATGAAATAATGTATCTCTGAGAAATGATAAATAAATAAACCTCGATAGAGCCTGGGATGGCCCTCGCTAATTATTGACTAGTTTAGAGAAATCTGTGGTGCATAAGTAGGAATAGGGTCAGGAGAAGGATCCTATCCTATTCTCTAGCTGGGGAGGTATCTCCATTTTATCCTCAACCTCAGGGTCATCTACGTACTCTGGTAAGATCCCTAGTCGTGGACTCGTGGTGCTCATCTTATGTAGTAGTAGCATGTGTCCTAGACATCTATAAAAGAGTAAGACCAAATAAATATTAGAGACCAACTCAATCTCTTAGAACAAAATAAGTGAAGAAAGTACATATCTCCTAAGAATGTCTTATAGCCTTCCGAATATAGAAAATAAATGCCATTGTTCTGATCTATGGGACTCAAATAGACACTTGCTCTTGTACCAATAATACTAGTAAACCTAGCACTTTGATTTCATGAGTCATGATGGTACCTACTTTATCCCACCAGTAGGTAAGCTAAATCAAAGATCGGAGCTATAAGCAATGGGCTAGTTCATGGAAAATGACATAAATGCTGGGATTATGCAAGTAACTAAATTATAAGACATAAATCATAAAGACAATAAAATAAATAAAGAGGAATAAGTGAAAAGTAATATCATCCCACGACCTAGTAAAGTCGGTACAAGAGTCTCTAATCTAAAAGTATACGAGTACTAACAAAGTCAAATATACAACAGTCTAAACAATTGAGAGACTATCCAAAAGTAAAAGATAGAGAAAATGTCAACTCTGGCTCTGAGAGATCACCCCATCTCCAAACTCTCACCAGCATAATCAAAGCGTCAATGATGGTAGCTAGTACTCAGATCTGCACTAAAATGTACAGAAGTATAGTACGAGTACTAAAGCCACGGGTACTCTGTAGGCTAAATCATAATATACATATAATAAAATGCGAGATGAATAATCTAAGGAAAGGAAAAGGACAAACCTGGGATAGCTTTTTAAATATTGAAATTAACAGCCAAAATAATGATATTAAAGAAACATAGCTATCACAACATAATTGAGCCCTCATAAGCCTATAAGGTGCAATAATGATTTTAAGATATGGTTAATTAGTATAATTCATGTTACTACTTCTTCTTGGTTTCACCCTCTAGGCTTATAATGTAAACACCAAACTCAAATTAATTCCATAACTGTGATGAGTAACCTCTCAATTTCGAACTTAAATCAAAACTAGTATCTCATATGCCAAACTCGAATCGAAATTATTATCATGAATATCAAACTCAAATCAAAACTAATATAGTCATTAATGCTGGAATCGAACCAACCTTATTATCATAAATCACTAAACATTTACCAAAACTAATCATCTCCAAAACCAGTCTAGAATAAGCCATCAAGTGTGTAAAAACCTTCTCATCTCAAGAAAGTAAATAAAATAATATACACATCTATTTAGTCTACGAGGAGCTAATAGTAATCTTTGCTTAAGGTGTGCCGATGGGTTCAATTCTAACTTCGATAATCCATTCTAATGCAAATTCTATCCAATTATGCTAGAGTGTCAATTTTACTACAAGATATTAAATAAACCACATTGTGTCCTAAAATAATAATAATTCCTAAAGAATGAGTAACTAAGTCAATTATGCCTAATTACGACCTCTAAATTGGCTAAATCATCCAATTCACACTAAATGTAACCCAATCCTAATTCCTAATACAAACTATCATATTATCACATTTATACTACAATTATCTCAATATAGGAGAAAAGTAAACCTAGCCTACCTAGATGCCAAATAAATCCCAATAAAGTCAGCTAAATCGATGATTTTCTATTTTGAGAAGCTTTCGTATGATGACATACTATTAAAATGGTAATCTACTCATCAATACGAGAACAATAGTACCAATATTACATTTTTATGATTTAGATCCAAATTCAAGTCAAAATTCCATGTGGGGACCGCTTGTGGAATCTCACTTTCAAATCGTCAACACGTCTATCTATGCTCAAGGATCATTTACTCTCAAGAATGAGTAAATTTCAAACTAAAATAACTAAAATAAACCCATTAATAATCTAGGGATTTGTGTCTAAATTGAAGAATTACACCAAGAATTGGATGGAGGCTTACCAAGATTTTGATAAGGAAATGAGTAATCTGAGCTTACAAATCCCCAAAGTCTCCCAGTAAGCACTCTCCCAATATTCCACACTTTATAGGGATTTTAGCTCTTGAGAATTTTTAAAAATGGGAGAAAATTGAGTAATTTAATGACCTCCAAGATGCTTCTAAAGTGGTCACTGCTAAAGTGGTACCCGAGTGGTCTAGCCCTTTTCCTAAAGCAGATGGGTTGTCGCTTAAGCAACATTAGCTTTAGTAGACATATCTCCACTTAAGTAACCCAACTGGGAAAGCCATTAAATTTATTGGTTGTCCACATATGAGGCTTCTGCTAAAGCGATCAAAGGTCCACTTTAGCAGATGCGCCTACTGAGTTTCACCAGCTGAAACATAGAATAATTTTAAGTTTCTACTGATACCTCAGGATTTATTCAAAATCCCATGAATGAAAATAAACTATGTTACCCTATCAAATTCAATATTTTGTACTCAGTAGCACATTCAAAACTTCCATCTGAGGTTTTTTCAATAAAAAATGGGCCCTTCACCTAAGGGCCATTTTTATCAAATTTTGACTAATAGCTCGAAATGAGTTTGAAATGCATTGAAACCCAAACCAAAGGTCCCTCTATAGTAAAATAAATATTCTGGAGCTGAGAAAACTATCAGAATTGGAATACAAGTTTGTTAGCCTAAAATTTTCACTTGATAGCTAATTCTTACCAGTAAAGACTTCAAAATAGAAAATTAGCTCTATAAACCAAACGAACTGTCCAGTAACTGAACTATCAGCTCCAACAAGTCATAAATGACTTAGGGCAGCTATAGAAAAACTCTAAATGGAGAAAATCTAGAAAATAACCTAGAGGTTCATTACATGGTTCAGGGCTACAATCAATAAAAATATATAGATTATGATAAATATTTTCTCTAGTATCTAGGATAAAAACTATTAGTTTCTTATTTCTTTTGTATCCTATATGTAGTTCAAACTATTTTAAATGAATATAAAAAGTTCATTCTTAAATAGATACCTGAAGGAAAAAGTACATGTTAAGGTACCTCCAGGTTTTGAAAGTCATCAGGTTTTAAATCATGTTTTCAAGCTATACAAAGCTCTATATGGTTTGAAAAAAGCACCCAGAGCATGATATGAAAGACTATCCAAATTTCTGCTAAAGAATAATTTAAAAAAAAAAGGAAAATTGACAGCATTCTCTTCTTAAGATCTAGAGGAAAAAATTTAATCATTGTGCAGGTCTATATGGATGACAATGTTTTTTAGTCAACTTTAAATTCTATGTGCGAAGATCATCCAAGTTCATAGGAAGTGAGTTTAAAATGAGCATGGTGGCGAGCTTAAGTTCTTTCTTGGGCTATAAGTGAATCAAACATCTGTTGGAGTTTTAATCAGTCAACAAAATTACATCCTTGAGTTATTGAAGAAATACAACGTGGAGGATGCTAAGCCAATAAACACTCCAATTGATACTTCCACCAAATTAAACACAGATGAACCAGTCCCTCTGTGAATAAGACCATGTATCAAGGTATTATAGATTCTCTCTTATATCTAACTAGGGGTGGGCATGGTATGTTATGGTATCTTAAAATTCAGTATAGTAACTTTGATTTTCGATATCTAAAAGAACAATACCATTACCATTCCAAATTAGTTCACTATGGTCGGTGTTTTTAAATTCAATTTTGGTAATTTACGGTATGGTAATTTGGTAACCATACTTTATTTGATTTCAACTTACATATATTCATTTTTAAAAAAACTATAACATTAAACTTTGAAAATGTCTCAATCATATCAGAGTAACAACTATCTTTCTTAATCAATTACACAAGAAAAACATTCCAATCACGATTAAGTAGTCCAAGTCAGAGAAAGCATCTCTGGAGGACTTGATTAAGAAACAATGGGAAAGAAAAGATTATCTTGGTGTGAATCCACATAAACAAGATGGCTATAGCTTTATTGGTCTTCACATTCTAGTAGGTCGTGTCCAAGTAGACGACATGGATAATGTAGCTCATTTGGATGATGAGTATGGCTTGGGAGAGCTCCGCCTGGTGAATATGGCTCAGGAGAATAGGACATTATTATTCCCAACATTGAAGACTCAAAGATTGAGGAACTGCTCAAAGAACCTATATTCTTCGTAATTGAATTGAAAGTTGGAACAAAAGTAAAGGGAAGACGAATAAGCTTCCCAAAAAATTTATTTCTGAATAAAAATTTACTTTTATGCTCAATTGGCTAATAGATGATGTATAAACATAATCTTAAATATAATATATATGGGTTTTATATATTGTTAAAAAACTTTGGTGCGGCATATGGTATTTTGGTATTTATTGCATAAATACCAAATAACGTACCAAATACCAAAATAATCTATAACACCTTCCAAATACCATAATAAATACCAAATAACGTAGCAAATACCAAAATAATCTATAACACCTTCCAAATACCATACCAATTACCATAACATTCATACCGAGGTATAAAAACTTTCATTTTTGATATGGTATTCGGTATATACCAAACCATGTCCACCCCTATATCTAGCTATCAGTAGGCTAGTTATTGTGTTCAGTGTTGGTATGTATTCAAGATTCCAAGCATGTCCAAAGGAGTCTTACTTGAAGGCATCCAATAGAATTTTGAGATACTTAAAAGGAATAGCCGATCTTGCTCCTTCTATCCATTTGGATGTACCTTTGATCTATAGGATATGATGATGTTGATTATTTTGAATTTCTTACTGATATAAAAAGAACATCTGGAATGGCTCACTTTCTTGGGTTTTCACTAATTTTATGACAGACCAGGAAATAGAATTGATTTCCCTTCCTACAGCTGAAGTTGAATATGTATCTACTGCTTCATGCTATGCTCAACTTCTATGGATCAAGAAACAATTTGAGGATTTTAAAGTGGATATTGTTAATGTTGAGACCCAATTTTGACTCTCCATGCTTAAAAGTAACGTCTTCAGGCTCCCTGATTGTTAAATGAAACACAATATAATTTTCACATATTTTTATAATTGTTAACAAATTACTGATAATCATCCTTACTTTAGGATTTTATCAATTTATTATCATATTTTTACTTTTCATAATTTATTCGTAATTCTTTTTATATTAGGATTTTTATCAATTCAATATCATTTTTAACATTTTCACAATCATTTGCACATGTACACTACATTACATTACATTTCTTTTTACAATATTGTCAAGTTAATTATATTTTTAATTTTCTTTACATATTTTTGTAATTACATATCAATTTCAATATTTTATAAATTATTTAATATAGTCTGCAATTTTGCTTGTCGGATCAATTATGTTTACACAGCATAATAGTTTGGTGTCTTGTCACATCCGACATTAAAGACACAATAATGTCTTATCACATCCGATAATGATCACACAATAATGTCTTGTCACATCTAAAAATGACACTACCATTTTAGATAATAACTTTGCCTGTTGGTCAAAAAGATCAAAAATTCTTTGTTCAATAACTTAAGGACCAGAGGGTGTTCTATAATAAATAGAGAGGACATCCTTTTATCCTTTGGATAATAAAGGGTTACAATATTTATTATAAATAGATGGGTGTGGAATAAAAAAACACACATTTTTGTTGTTCTTTCTCCATCTCTCAAGCATAAACAAATACACTCAAATTTCCCCCCCTTTTTCTCTCTATAAAAACACAAAAGATGCTTATATACACCCATAAAAAAAGATTTTGCTCCCTATTTTCTCTTTACAAAATACACACACTTAAAACAAAAACACACGCGTACACACACCCACATTTAACAAATCAGTTCTCTTTCCCCCCCATTCTCACAAATCCTTCCCCTCTATCTTCTTCTCCAGCGGGTTGACGTCAAAAAATGTCACCAACACTACCATCACTGTGTTATTTCTTATCTGACGACCATCGAGATAACACCTTTACTGATGTCGGATCATCAAAAGTGACGACTAACTAGCAATCTGCACCAACCAGCGTTGCGATTCCCCCTTTTACTCTTTGCTGCTCGTCCCATTTCCTTCTCTAATTCACCGCTAACTCGCTGGAGGTGATTACTGAGAATCTTCAAGCTTTGGTCACCACCCTCACAACCTCTTTTTCCTTTTTTTCCTTTCTCCTTCTTGATTTTTTCTCCCACTGCCACACTATGGCAAGCTAGATATATGTCATGACCTGAACCAGGGCCCTGGCCGTGATGAGTATTTCGAACCATGAAGGATCAAAACACTCTTATCTATATGGTAATCATGAACATAATTCATATGATAATAAGATACGCGGAAGATACATAATATTACAGAAAACATCGTCATAAATCAATTGAAATCAGTAAAGGGGAAATGATGTCCCACAACATCTATGGACATCTGAGCAACCGTCTGTGAAATATCTAATACATGACTGAAACAAATTACTGTCTAAAAACTGGGACAAGGCCCCCAGTAGACCCAAAACTACTAAATGATAAATGAACTGACAGACATCAGGTCTTCCGAAATATAGAAGGCTCACCACTTGATTCTGCAAATCTGTCGGAAGAGATCTACTGGTTATCTGGATCCCTAAACTGTGCCTCCAAATCTGGGAGGGAAGGGGGTCAATACAAAAGTACTGGTACGTGGAGAAATCAAAAATAAAATATAATATTTTTTTCCAAATATAGGTGAGAGCCCTTTATAAAGCATTTTCATATCAAAATCATTTGAAAACACATGGGCATAATGTAATAGTTTTCAACAACAATGTAATGCAGCTGATCTAGGTGGAATACCCTACATATAACATTTACAACAACTGTCAAATCTCGATTTCCATCGAGATTAGAGTATAAGTAAGGGAAAGACACTCAAGATCACACAGTAGGGTGTCCTAAGCTAATAAAGTATAGTAGTGCCCAAGATCACTTAGCCTGGGCTCCTAACTATAGTCCCAATTTGGGAATGACATAAAATCAAGTACACAAGATCACTTAGCCTGGTACCAAATCCCTATGTTGGCAAATACGGTTTTTAGCGATGAGTCCTTACACTCAAATGCCTTCTCCGAGCATCCACCTATCTCATATAAAATCAATGCATCAAACTCTATTTAATTCAATCACATATCTTATTCTGTAGGGTATCTTCATACCTGACTTGCAAGCCATCAATATCACATCATTTTTTCATGCAACCATTATATTTATCATATTTTAACATAACAACCCTCTCATTGTAAGTCAAAACCATGACCATTTTAAAAATATTTCATGTCACGCTTGTCAAGATGATTTCAAACACTTCACATGATATGAGAATTTAAAATGAGATCATGTAAAGAGAGGGATTTCATATAATTCATGCTCTGAAGTTAACATATTTTCGAAATACATGCATATACATATATCATATATCAAACCACTTCGGAAATAGGGCTAAAGACCAAATCAATATCATAAAACGTTTAAAATAAGATTACATTCATAATTTTAAAACCCCCATTTTTAAAACATGAATTTTTAAGCCCATGAGATTTTTGAGATAATCCTACATACCTCTATATGCAAAGATGATAAGTGCTTCTTGAAGCCTGCGTTCTGGGGATTCCAAATATGCAATTAGTTTCAAAAACCCACGATTGATTCTTGATTTACTTGGGTTTTCATTTTGAAACCCTAAGGAGAGTTCTTGAGCAATTTTGATGAATGAAGGTGTATTTTAGGGTATTTGGGAACTGAATTTTGTGTTTATGGCTAAATAAGGGTGGGAAAAGGACCATTTTGCCCCAAAAATAGAGTGTTTAGGTCACTTGAGTAATAATATATGTGGCGCACACCTTATCGTATAATATAGGTTGTGCGGTGCACTCTTTATCTCACACATTAGGTTGTGCGTCGTACACATTATGGTATAAGTTAGGGTGTGTGTCGCACACCTTATGCTGCACGACACACTCCACTTTGCAAAGCCATAACTTCTTCCTCGGGTGTCGGATTTTTGCAAAATTGGTATAGTTTGAAAGATAATTTGAATACCTTTCATTTGATATATAGTAGGCATTTTAATTCAATATATACACTTAGTAATGGTCGATTGAAATTGGCCTAAATTTCAACGCTCACTAAAATTCGAACGATAGGAAAACTTTCAACTTGTCCTTGATCTTGGGGATCTCTATGATCTCAATTCATGCTCAAATAGGTTTCCACACTATATAATTTATTAATACACTAAACTTGCATTGGATTTATGGATTTTACAACCTTTACGTGAAGGAAATGATGATTTTCGTTCTCGTCCGAAATGCGGGGTGTTACATTATCTCCCCCTTGAGATCATTCGTCTATGAATGATGGTAAGGAAGTTGTTGAAGTTTAAAGGTATGGAATAACGTGGACATGATGTGCCTTCTAATAAAGGACATACCTGATCTGAAATATTTAAAATTCTATGGTGAAACTGAATTTTGAGCTGACTTGACTTTTCTTGCTTCAAGAAGTTGATTCGTGCTGAAAATTTAGGATTCCCTTGAAATATTCATGATCCAATCATACATATTGAAATTAGGAAGTGATACCTTATGCAAGTACGAATCATAAGATATCAAGACTTAGATCGTACAAGGGTATTACACTATTTTAGCTGAAATACTTAAAAAATTTTGAGATTATATGCTGAACTCTTATGCACAGAGTCATGAATAGATAGCTGAATCTGAAACATGATGCTTGGAATGAACTGAACTCACAATTTATATGGATGGAATAGATTATATCTTAGGAATGACCATACGTATGAGACTTCGGATAGTGGGAATGGGTGAAAAGGTGGAAAAACGTGGACATGATGTGCCTTCTAATAAAGGACATAACTGATCTGAAATATTTAAAATTCTATAGTGAAACTGAATTTTGAGCTGACTTGACTTTTCTTGCTTCAAGAAGCTGATTCGTGCTGAAAATTTAGGATTCCCTTGAAATATTCATGATCCAATCATACATATTGAAATTAGGAAGTGATAACTTATGCAAGTACGAATCATAAGATATCAAGACTTAGATCGTACAAGGGTATTACACTATTTTAGCTGAAATACTTGAAAAATTTTGAGATTATACGCTGAACTCTTATGCACCGAGTCATGAATAGATAGCTGAATCTGAAACATGATGCTTTGAATGAACTGAACTCACAATTTATATGGATGGAATAGATTATCTCTTAGGAATGGCCATATATATGAGACTTCGGATAGTGGGAATGGGTGAAAAGGTGGAAAAACCATAATAACTTGTCTGCCCGTTTGTTAAACTGAATTACAGACTGAATTATACCAGACACTTATAGTCAACTGGAGTATCTCTTCAATACTCTCTCTAAAGAAGTTCTAGCAGTAATAGGAAGCCACGAATCTTGGGTATGGATTATTTAAGACATCCAACTAAGGGAAATCACAACATTTACACTACTCTGCAGTCTGGAATATAAACATATAACTCATAAATTAGGATAGAATTTCCAGGCCTTAGTCAATGTGACTTCTTACTTTAAGGATTAGCACACTCCTAGAATACTCCCTTAACTGTACTATTACTCGTAGATACCACATTCATTCGATCCAACTTATTTTTTCTCATATTTGCATTTATAAATCTTTCTACTAATATCTATAGTAACTTAAATCCTCTTCACCGTGATCAGGCCTAACTCCAACTCGCAAAATACTACATGCCACTCCACGATACAAGTCTAAACCATAATATTCCATCTTTTATATCTCTTAAAAGATCACACCCTAAGCCTATCATGACTTACCACTTCAATGGCTAACTCTGAACTATTACTACGAAGTCGCTAGCACATATAGCATTCGTTAACAAAAATTCCAACATGTTATTCAAGCCTATCTCTATAACCACCTATGAACTTCAAAGTAAACACTCATAAAGACACACTTCACATATTCTACTAACCATCTATCGATATAGCTCCCACACTCTACCCCAAGACCATACACACACACATACCTTTCAGCTAACCATCACATGCATCAAATACTTGACCCCAACCTTACTTCACACTTATGGCCTTATCTAAAATAATCATACTATGATCTTCCACCAACTAGAAACATTTACTCATCACCACTACCATCACATAAAAAAGAGTCACTAAAGATAAGAGCATAAGATCTTGAAGCATGGAAGGATGTTATATGAAACTTGGCACTTAACTGGGGTTTGGGGAATAACAAATCAGCATTCGAGATTTATCAAAGAAAAAATATGAATTGGGGCATACATGGGTTTGAACTGTATTCCACTTATCGTAAAGAGTATAACATAAATTATGGGAACTGAGCACACTATAAAGTGTGAATACATGAGTTATGAGCTGCATGACCTTAATTTAGAGTTCATAACATATGGAATGTGATTCCGACGGCTGAATTAACTGAAGTTCCTCATTTAGGAATCTAGAAGAGCACGTGATTTTTTATCATATACATGCTATGATCATGGAACTGAAACGTGAGGTATAAGTAGGTATTAGGATAATTAAAAAATACTGAGACCGGAATGGGTTGATCCTCACTCTTCCCTTCCGATGTTCTATGTCATACTGACATCACTACTAGAATTTGAAAGCCTGACTTGGTTATTCACTCTATCATCTCCCCCTTTGCTTCAAGCCATCATATTAAGTTTGGGAGATCCCTTACTAAACTCTAAATTGAAGTACTCTGGGGTCTAGAAAACTACTATACACGCATATCATGTAACTTAATCTGAATGACTACCTGAAAGTGAAAAATGCACTATTAATACTACCTTTTGAGATACACTTTATCATTCTATAGACCCAATAGTCATCATATAATACTTGCACACTTACTAACTTCGGGTCTTCATGGGTATCCCCATAGTCGGAGTGCACACCCTCTAGTGCTTTAACTCTTATTTCTATTAGTTCAACCTTCAAAAACTCAAACTTAGAATCTAGTACTCAACATGGATATCACCAAGCCTTCAATGAATCATACTACTTCCGACATAGCCTACCAATATCGCGACTCCAAACTTACATCTCTCTACTATGAGAATCAATAGCATATAAAAAGTCTCAACACTATCAATCAAAACTCCTTAACTTGGCTATTTAGAACACCATATACCATCTAACTAGTCTTTCTCCATCTAGAAACTCGACGGTACCACTCGTCACACAAAATGTGTAATAGTCTTAGAAAATACCGCAACCTCAGATCACCTTGGGCATACTTCTACATTATATATGCAACATCATACTTCACTATGAATCAAGTAAACTTAAGCTCTTGCATATACCGTTCAAGCCTATTAGATTACTTCCATAAAAATAGTATCATTAACCAAGAAATCATCACATCCACCTTCATGGACATCAATTGTTCAAAACTTAATGTCTAGTGCTAAACATGATTTTACAACCCAACCTTGCGCATGATTTTCACTTGGATACCATGAAATAGACATCAAGAAACACTAGTACACTAGAACTTCCAAACAACAAATAATTGATCTTGACCTTACGGGTCTTCCTTATCATAACTCATTAGCACGTACTATTTTAACACATCAAGGCTACTAATTTTTTTCCCACAAAACATACATCATTAATCTCATGCCACTATTTTTACCACCACATTCTACATTAAATTCAAGTATATAGTCCTGTACCAATCATCTATCACTACTGAAAAATGCAACATAATATGCTAGTCCATAAAATTTAGGACATATTATACAAATGTCTCAAAAATCACTACATACCTTCTCACAAGTAGTACTAGTTTACCAACGAAAATAAGGTCAAGGGGTAAAGTTACATAATAGACATGATCAACTTTAATCTTATATTATAACCCCATACAAACTTTTCTACTTATATGGATTTCTCACCTCATACTTACTTACCCAAACATACATTTAGACTACCTTCAAATTCCACAAACAACCATGAGTCTATACTTACAATTTACTGGCTAATATAGCCATTTTCATACTTCAAGCAACTGACAAATCCCTAACTATCAAATCCTTCTCTACCTTCTACTAAACTAACACATGAGGACGAATCACCTCTTTACCAACTCAATCTCATGCAAATAGATTCAGCTATATATATATATATATATATATATATTAAACTAACACAAGAACAAAAAGTTGGACAACAAGTTGGTTGTGAATCAAAATAGGCCTCACACGGCTTCACTAGGCTTTGATTTTGTATTTTGAATAAGAAAGTGAGATAAATGACAAGTCAACTATGCTAGTGAATCGAAAGAGCCCCACACAGATTCACTAGACTTTATTTTTTTCAACAACACCTTGATGACAAGATTACATGAGATAGAAATTTAATATGCAATCTCTAATGAACTAAGAATAGACATTTTACTCTATATAAATAAAATTGGAGTCAAACACTTCCTCCACAGACTACCATACCATCCATACATGCTACTAGTTACCACATTAGTCTATCATCATAAGGGGGTAAATCATTCTCGAACATCGGTTATTCAACTAAAATATTCATTTACACAAAAGTCGCCCTCACTCTGACTTCTAACTTTGTGACTTCACATCACCAACTTCTTGGTCTAATTTCACTACCAATAGGTCATGACAACAAACTTTAACGCATACTACTATTCGGGTGAAAATACAGTTCCAACATTCTACTACACATCATCTCCCCCTAAGCAAGACATTTGTAACATAAATTTAAAGGGGACTAAATGCAATTAATACTTCAAGCTGAAAAGCATGATTCCATAAGGATAAATGTTTACATCAGAATCAATACACATTGAAGCACTAACGAATTCTTCTCAAGTCCTTGCATAAATTTTAACTCTTATATGGTTCAATCAGAAAGGACCATACCATTTAGATTCTAAACTTCTGAACTTAAATCACCTCACTAATGAGACATATCTGAGGACATTAGAGTAAGGAAAGAATTTGGGATGACTTTTTTTTACTTTCATATGGGCGACGCCATAGCATAAATTAGAGTATGAAAGAGGAACATTCTGACTCTATTGCAAAACGAGAACATAAAGAAAGAGAGACATTCCTAAATGCCTAGTAGCCTTCTGCTTATAAGTGTGGCACGCTACACACCCATAAACAAGACTCTACCCGGCACGATTTTATAGACACCCTGGGACCATAAACCATGCTTTGATATCAGGTTTATCACGAACCAAATCAAGGCACTATCTGTGATGAACATTTCAAACCATGAAGGCCCAAAACACCCCTATCTATCTGGTAATCATGCACATAATTCATATGATAATAAGATATGCAAAAGATACATAATATTATGGAAAATATGGTCATAAATCAAATAAAATCAACAAAGGGGGAATAATGTCCCACAACATCTATCGATATCTGAAAAATCGTCTGTGAAATCTCTAATACATGACTGAAACAAATTACTATCTGAAAACATGGATAAGGCCCCTAGTAGACCCAAAACTACTAAATGATAAATGAATTGACAGACATCAGGCCTTTCGAAATATAGAAGGCTCACCACTTGATTCTACAAATCTGTTAGAAGAGATCTACTGGTTATCTGGACCCTTAAACTGTGCCTCCAAACCTGGGAGAGAAGGGAGTTAATACAAAAGTACTGGTATGCGGAGAAATAAAAAATAAAATATAATATTTTTTTTCAAATATAGGTGAGAGCCATTATAAAGCAGTTTCATATCAAATCATTTGAAAACACATGGGCATAATGTAATAGTTTTCAATAATAATGTAATGCAACTGAGCTAGGTGAAATACCCTACATATAACATTTACACCAACTGTCAAATCTCGGTTTCCATCGAGATTAAAGTATAAGTAAGGGAAAGACACACAAGATCACACAACAGGGTGTCTCGACCCAATAAAGTATAGTAGTGCCCAAGATCACTTAGCCTGGGCTCCTAACCATAGTCCCAATTTGGGAATGGCATAAAGTCAAGTACACAAGATCACTTAGCCTAGTACCAAATCCCCATGTCGAAAAACACGGTTTCCAGCGATGAGCCCTTACACTCAAACTTCTTCTTCGGCATCCATCTATCTCATGTAAAATCAATGCATCAAACTCTATTTAATTCAATCACATATCTTATTCTGTAGGGTATCTTCTTACCCGACTTGTAAACCATCAATATCACATCATTCTTTCATGCAACCATTATATTCATCATATTTCAACATAACAACCCTCTCATTGCAAGTCAAAACCATGACCATTTTCAAAATATTTTATGTCACGCCTGTCAAGATGGTTTCAAACACTTCACATCATATGAGAATTTAAAATAAGATCATATAAAGAGAGGGATTTCATATAATTCATGCTCTCAAGTTAACATCTTTTCGGAATACATGCATATACATATATCATATATCAAACCACTTCGAAAATAGGGCTAAAGACCAAATCAATATCATAAAACATTTAAAATAAGATTACATTCATAATTTTAAAACCCCCATTTTTTAAAAATGAATTTTTAATCCCATGAGGTTTTTGAGATAACCCCACGTACCTCTATATGGGAAGATGCTAGGTTCTTCTTGAAGCCTACATTCTGGGGATTCCAAATATGCAATTAGTTTCAAAAACCCATGGTTGAATCTTGAGTTGCTTAGGTTTTTATTTTGAAACCCTAAGGAGAGTTATTGAGCAATTTTGATGAATGAAGGTGTATTTTGGGGTATTTGGGAACTGAATTTCGTGTTCATGGCTAAATAAGGGTGGGAAAAGGACCATTTTGCCCCAAATATGGAGTGTTTAAGTCACTTGAGTAATAATATATGTGGCGCACACCTTATCGCATAATATAGGTTGTGCGGTGCACTCTTTATCGTACATATTAGGTTGTGCGTTGTACAGCTTATGGCATAAGTTAGGGTGTGCATCGCACACCTTATGCTGCACGACACACTCTACTTTGAAAAGCCATAACTTCTTTTTCGGGGGTCAGATTTTTGCGAAATTAGTATTGTTGGAAAGATAATTCGAATACCTTTCATTTTATATATAGTAGGCACTCTAATTCAGTATATACAAAGAGTAATGGTTGATTAAATTGACCTAAGTTTTAACGCACTCTAAAATTTGAAGAAAGGAAAACTTTCAACTTGTCCTTGAGCTTGGGGACCTCTATGATCTCAATTCATGTTAAAATAGGTTTCCACACTATATAATTTTTTAACACACTAAACTTGCATTAGATTTATGTCTTTTGGAACCTTTATGTGAAGGAAATGACGATTTTCGTTCTCGTTCGAAATGCAGAGTGTTACAATCTAGGTGGATTGTGATTATTTGGTGTTGCTCCAGCGTACGACGTTAAAAATACTCCATTTTACCACTGCCATCATTGTTTCAATGTTGTCTCTGTTTTTCGTAATTATTACTATAATTCTTGCTATTATGTTGTTACTGATTTGGCATTTGGATTGCACCTTTTGATGACTTTGTTGGTTTTTTTTAAGGTCCTGTTGCTCTATTACTATGTTTGAAAATTTTGGAAATATTTAGGTGGCATTCTATCCCTTTCACTGATTTCTAAATATGCTCAACTGATAACGAACAAATACTACACTGCACTGGCCGATGACAATATTTCTCCATCAGATTTTTAAGGCCATCCCATAACAAAAGATAATTTTTTATTTTTCAGGTCTGCTTCTTTCATATAGAAATAAATACATGACTAATGAAGAAATTCTCCGTCGATTGTTTAGGCTTTCTCAAATAAAAGACGGACCTTTCATATACAAATATGTAATAAAAAATAAATAATTTGGGGGATGACGAAATCTTTATAACATTACGACAACACAAAGAGTTTTATGATTCATATCTTAGTAAGCCAATTCAGGATGGCTGATAAATCGAGCAACCACTTCATAGCCATGACATATTCAAAATCTAATCTGAGCTCACTCTTTAACAAAAAGATTTTATTTTTTATGTATATTTATATACATATATGCACACATAGTTCTTAATTTATTTTGATTCATTACTAACGTGTTTATACAGGTCCTTGGGAATACTTGCCGAAAAATGTATTCAAAAGGAGAATTTTATATTTATATATTTTTTATAATTGTACACATTAAACATAGTGAAAACTTTACTTTTTGGGGTGTCGGATGAGAATATTCTTTACTTACATAACGTACATTTAGGCAAAATTTATGCCATTAATAATTACAAAAATGAATTGAGTTAATTAATTAATTCACAAATCTACATTATAAATATTATGTAAAAATTTTATTTGTAAATACTTTTCATTTTCATATCACGTCAAAGAAACTTTTCTTTTCACTTATATCATATACATTTTTTATACATATCTTTTATAACAATAGGTTTATAACAATAGATTTATAGTTATATCCTCGAAGGATGAGGACTCACTGCTAACTCTAACTGCTAAAACTAAAATGCTACTGATGCTCTGGAAATTGTGCTTCTGAACCTATGGTGTAGAATAAAACACCATAGTGCAAATGCATCAGTATAATTGAATGTACTGGTATATATGTAAGGTAGGCTGAATGCAAAGGATTCAAATGCATAAACAGTGATAACTGACTGTATAACATAAACGTGAGAATACATGTATGAATAAGTCACTGTGACTAAATTTGTGATGGTTTTGACTATTGAGTCTGATTACTGATAGCATATATTATTGATAACTGATATAACTGATATTGAGCGATTGTATCTGACAGTCTAGGTTCTGATGGAACTGACTGAGTTTCGTATTGTTTTGAGTTGACTGTATCGACAGTCCTAAAATTCTTAAGAATTATTTGAGTTCTATTACTGAGACTGAGTCTGAAGTTGTAACTGTAGGAAGTAGTCATCTAACCCACATGCCTCAAATAAATCAATATAGATAGGTTGGGATGCAATTTGTAACCCTAATTGGAAGGGTGTCAAAACTGCGCCACTGGTAAAGTTAAGCTGTGGGTGACCCTCATTTGATAATGTCCCTAAAAAAGAATGGTGAGACTCTCATTTGATAGTGTTTATCCACCTTATCAACCCTCAGCTATCAGTGTTGATGTCTCAACCTATGCTGGCTACATAATTCTGGAACGCAAGGATTGCTTCTAAGGATCACACCCTCAAATGTCAATGTGTGTCCTCATCCTTAGGTTGACTCGATGCTAAATCCTACTCCATCTGAATAGACAATGAACATGATCAACTGAACTGAGCTGGACTAAGTTCATTGAGTTCCGTTAACTGATGAAATACTACTGAGATTGCTGAAGTACTAAGCTTTCTGAGATTACTGAGTTTACTGAGTTTTTTTGAGTCACATGACTGACTGAATTCTACTGAACATGGCTTGACTGAGGATATCATAAAATATATAATAATAGCTTTAGGCACACAAATAAATTATCGGGTGCAAGTACCCCTAGGACTCGATAGAAGAAAACTGACAAGGCATGACATTTTTGAATACACTACCAACATTAACAATCCAAAATACAATAAGTTGGTGATTTCATAAAGTACATGGTTATCATAATCTTGTACATGGTAGTAATGCATATACTCAATGTCATAATTTCATACTCTAATATCATGAGCATTCCAATGAACATCTACATTGCACATCAATAGCATGGGAGCCATTTGAACATAAGGGTAAAACATGAATCCTTCACTTAAGTCACAATTGAGTCATATTACATAATTTCTAGTCTCTTAGGCATTTTGTTAAACACTTAGGGTGCATGACTTAGGGCACGGCATAATAAACAAATCAACATATCATAACCAACTAAAATTCATGGTTTTCAACTCACATACTTACATATTTTCATAAAATACATAAAGATTCCAACTTGGGAATCATACAACAACAATAACCACATGAACATAATCAACACATAGCATGAATATCATAATTCATAATTTAAAGCTTGATTCTTGGGATTCATGGACGAAAGGAATCCATGAATGAACACTATGCATACCTGAGAAAGGAAAACTTGAAGGTTCTTGGAGTTCTTGAATGGATTTCTTAAGATTGACCTTGATTCTAAAGGGCTAGGGTTTTGTTTTTATTGAGAGAGAATGTTATTTATATTGGGTAAAAAGTGAATAATAAGTAGCTAAGGATGTTTTTAGGACTTAAATCCCACATCTGGGTGGAATAAAATCATGAAAAAAGACCCATTTAACCCTAGACATGACTTTTAATTTTTGTGAAAATTTCTCGATCTGGACCCCAAAAGCGATGCGGCGCTATCACGCCATGTCTATGGAAAGTGGCAACTGAAAAATTGCATGGTGGATCGATATGGTACAATTTTATTGCCACCTTGGACACGACCTGGAATCTTACTGCGATGTTGTGGTATCGTGTTGTAACACTTGGAAAAGGACAATTATGAACTGGGCCTTTAGCGCGATGCACCACTATCGCGGAGAACTACTGGAAATTGACAATTGCCATTTAAACTGGCTCCACAATGCATTGATGGCTCAGATAATACCCTATGACACTAAAAAGGCTCTAACTCTTCGCTCAGGTGTCAAATTTGGGAAAATTTGGTATCGATAGAAAGGTTATTGAATTTTCTACATAACAAAAAGTGAAAATCTTTAAAACTCCACATATATAAAAGTGTATGCATCTTTAAAGCATGTCTTTGATATCTTTAGGATGAATTTAAGCTAGGTTAAAGTACGGGGTATTACAAACGGGAATATTCATCCTCGAATGAAACTGAACGAGATGGGTGAAATGATAGACTAAATTACATACTGCATATGAATAATTAAAACATGATTTCATGAATGATATAACTGATAAGCTGAATGTATTATGTTGAATATGCATATCTGATGCATGAATAACAGTTTTATGATAGCATGACTAAATTATTGTAAGATGAGTTTCTCATCAAACGAAACATGCATATCTGATGTATGAGTACATGACTGAACTGACATATGACTGCATGACTGACTATGCAATGATAATTAATACCAAGTTTATAATGGAATTCTGAATATGAACTGGACACCAAGTTGTAACTGAAATCTAAACATGAAACTGAAAGTCTTAAGGAAAGCTGTTACCTTGGGATGAGTCTGAATTAGAGGAAAAGAGGTGAGGATACTTGGTACACATGTCTGCTTCCCAAGTAGCTCCCTCAATGGACTGATTCCGCCAAAGGACTTTGACTAGAGGGAATCCTTTGTTCCTCAGTCTGCAAGTTTGATAGTCAAAAATTTAGACCAAAATCTCTAAAAAAGAGAGGTTGTTGTGAATATCTATGCTTTGAATAAGGACTACAACCGTTGGGTGACCTATTCACTTCTTGATTAAAGAGACATGGAAGACTGGATGAATTGAGGCTAGATCTAAAGGCAATTCGAAGCTACTTTGCCGAAGCGACTGAGAAATTTGAAGGGACCAACATATTGGGGACTGAGATTTACCTTCTTACGAAATCTCTTCACTCACTTTATGGGAGAGATCTTTAGATAAACATAGTCACCAATCTTGAACTAGATATCTTTTCTACGCACGTCTGCATAAGACTTCTGTTGGCTCTGAGCAGCCCAAAGTCTTTCTCTGATCAACTGGACTTTTTCTAAGGCATTGATACTAAGTCAGGCCCTATAACTAATGCCTCACTAACTTCAAACCAACCTACTAGAGATCTGCACCTCCTACCATAGAGAGCTTCAAATAAATCCATCTTAATATTGGAATGATAGCTGTTGTTGTATGCAAACTCAATCAAAGGCAAGTAGTCATCCCAAATACCCTTAAAATCAATTGTATATGCTCACAACATATCTTCTAAAGTCTGAATGGTTCTTTTTGCTTGACCATCTGTCTGGGTATGGAAGGCTGTACTGTGATGAACTTGGGTACCTGCACCCTTTTGGAGCACTTTCCAG
Organism: Capsicum baccatum var. pendulum; assembly: GCA_030864225.1. NCBI lineage: Eukaryota > Viridiplantae > Streptophyta > Magnoliopsida > Solanales > Solanaceae > Capsicum > Capsicum baccatum. The sequence goes on along the minus strand of CM061558.1, from coordinate 26,362,530 downwards.
AAATAAAAGGTGAACTAGGTACCTCTGTCTGAGATAATTGATAACAAAATACCATGCAATCTGACCAACTCTCTGATGTAGAGTTTGGCGTAATCCTCAGGTGAATAAGAGGTATGGACTGGAAGAAAATGAGGTGATTTGGTTATCCTTTCTACAATGATTCAAACTGAATCATGCTGATGATGAGTACGAGGCAAACTCATCACAAAGTCCTTATTCACTTCTTCCCACTTCCAAGTAGGAATATTAAACTCTTGCATGGACCCACTAGGATTCTGTTGCTCTATCTTAACCTGCTGATATGTAGAGCACTTAGCTAAAAACTCTTCCATATCTCTCTTTATCCCACTCCACCAATAGATCTCCCACAAGTCGTGGTACATTTTTGTGGCCACTTGATGAATAGAGTAGCGCACACCATGCGCTTTGGTAAGAATTTTCTGCCTCAAGTCATCTACACCTGGAACGTACAGACGACCCAACACAATACACCATCTCCCTCTAGGGAGAAAACCTCAACCTTCTGATCCTTGACCGACTCTTTCAACTTGACTAGATTGGGATCTTTATCTTGCTTTTCTTTCACCTCAAAAACTAGAAATGATTCTGAACTACTCTAAACCCATATATCACCCTCCTCTGTATCGACTAAGTGAAAACCTAGTCTAGAAAGATGATGGAATTCCTGAGCTAACTTTTTCTTACTGTACTCAACATGAGCAAAACTACCCATAGAAAGTCTATTGAAAGTGTCAGCCACTATGTTGACCTTGCCCGAATGATAAAGGTCACTATGTCATAATCTTTTAAGAGCTCTAACCACCTTCTCTAATGAAGATTGAGATCTTTCTGAGAAAAGACATACTGAAGCCTCTTATGCTCTCTGAACACATCTATATGAACTTTGTATAGATAATGCCTCCAAATATTTAAGGCAAATACTGTTGCTGCTAACTCAAGATCATGAGTAGGACAATTCTTCTCATGGGGTTTAAGCTGTCTGGAGGCGTAGGCTATGAACTTACCATTTGCATGAGGACACAACCCATACCTACTTTGGATGCATCATAATACACTACGAAACCATCTAAACCAACTGGAAGAGCCAAAATTGGAGCTGAGGTGAGTCGAGTCTTTAACTACTAAAAACTATTCTCACAAGGATCTGACCACTGAAACTTGACATTCTTCTGAGTCAATATGGATATAGGGGATGCAATAGAAGAAAATCCCCCAACAAACCATCTGTAATATCCATCCAAACCCAAGAAACTATTGATATCTGATGGAGAGACAGCTTTTGCCCAATTTCTTATTGCTTTGGTCTTTTGGGTATCTACTCTAATGACATCACCGAAAATGATATGACCAAGGAATGCTATTGACCTTAGCCAAAATTTGCACTTACTAAATTTGGTGAATAGCTGATGATCTCTGAGAGTTTGAAGTATGATCCTGAGATAGTCTGCGTGATCACGTTCACTACAGGAATAGACAAGACTATCATCTATAAAGACTATGATGAACATGTCTAAGTACCGCTTGAACATACGGTTTATCAAGTCCATGAAAGCTGCAGGGGCATTGGTAGGACCAAAGGACATGACTAGGAATTTGAATTGACCATACCGAGTTCAAAAAGTAGTTTTTAGCATTTCACATTCCCTAACTCTGAGCTGATGATAGCTTGATATGAGGTCTTTCTTAGAGAAATAGCTGGCACCCTGAAGTTGGTCAAACAATTCGTCAATTTAGGGAAGTGGATACTTGTTCTTGACTGTGACTTTATTAAGCTGACAGTAATCAATGCACATTTTGAGAGAACCATCTTTGTTGCACACAAATAAGACTGGTGCACCCTATGAGAACACACTGGGTCTGATGAATCCCTTATCTAAAAGTTTTTTCAACTTCTCTTTTAGTTCTTTGAGTTCTGGTGGTACTATTCTGTATGGCGGAATAGATATAGGCTGAGTAACTTAAAGAAGATCAATGCCGAAGTCTATTACCCTTTCAAGAGGAATTCCTGGAAGATCTTTGGGAAAGAAATCTGAATATTAAATCATGACTAGGAATGATTTAAGACTAGGAGTCTCGGAACTAGAATTCTTAACATGAATAAAATGATAGACACATCCCTTAGATATTATTTTCTATGCCCGAAGGTAGAAAACAAGGTGACCTCTGAAAGCTGAAGTACTACCGCTCCACTCTAGGATAGGTTCATTCAAAAATTGGAAATAGACTATTCTATTTCTGCAATCAATTATGGAATAGCAGGAATGAAGCCAATCTATGCTGAGAATATTATTAAAATCAGTCATTTCTAATTCAATTATGTCTGCTGAGGTGATTTTCTAAAATATCATAACTGGCCAGTTCTTGTATACCCGCCTGGGTATGATAATTTTACCTACTAGGGTAGATACTAAGAAGGGCTTTGTGAGAATTTTGGGACTGTCTCCAAAAGCAACTACTAAATAAGGAGTAACAAAAGACAAAGAAGCTCCTGGATCAAGAAAAGCATAAACATGCAAGTGAAAGATCTATAACGTACCAGTAACTACATCAGGAGAATTTTCTTGATCTTTCTAGGACTGGAGATCTTAAATTTTTTTTGGGGCGTTGCCCACTAGTAGCACTGGAAGTGGCAGCCTGCTAATTTGGGTGACCAGACTGGGCTGAGGAACGGTTCTACTGACCCTGATAACCTGACTGGGGACAATCTCTAACTCTGTGGCCTGGCTTTCCATATTCAAAATAGACATCACTGCCAGTTCTGCAAGTACCTTTGCGGTTCTTACCACAAGTCTGACAAAAGGTATTAGTTTGGGCATTTCTGACACTACCCTGAGACTTAAGATCCTGGCAACCTATCTCTATTACCATCCCTGAACTTAGGACCTAGAGCACTAGCTGAAGAAGGATCTAGAACAGATAACTTAGGACAGAACTGAGAACTGTTTCCTTCCTCTGACTTAGGATGAGCAATTTCGAAACTATTTATTCTTGCTTTCTTATTCTGCCTCTCTCTTATCTTGATATTTTGCTCTTCTATCTATTGAGCATGGGTCATAATCCAGGATATGTTCATGTCACTATTCGACATCGTGGATCTACACTCATTGACCACATTATCATTCACCCCAGAAATAAACTTACTCATCTTAGCCTTGCTATCTGTAACTACACGAGGAGCATATCTGGCTAATTAAGTAAACTTAAGAGAATACTCTTTCACCGTCATGTTGCCTGCTTGAGGTTGATAAATTCTTACACCTTAGCTTTCCTCAGATCTTTAGGAAAGAATCTATCTAAGAATACAGTGACAAACTCTTCCCACTCAATAGGCCCTGTAACAACTGACCTCTCTGACTTTCATTGTTTGAACCAAGTGTAAGTATAAACGTGCAACTGACATGCATCTAGCTGAGTACTCTCACTAGAAATGACCCCCATGATTTTTTTAACCTTTTAAACCTGTTCTAGGAACTCCTGAGGATCCTCTTCTGACTTAAACCCCAAAAAAAAATAGAGGATTCTTTCGGGTAAAGTCCCAAATCTTGGTTGCTGCTAAATTTGGACACTGGGTTGGCCGGAACGATAGTTGGTCATTCATTCTAAGCAGTAATTGAATTAGCAAGAGTGGTGAATGCAGCTCTGAAATCTGAATGAGAAACGTGTTCATCCAAGGGATCTACTTGGACAGGCTGAGGGGCTGACTGATTTTTATTTCTTCTTTTGGGAGGCATGTTCTGTAGAAGAAAGGGATAAAAAGATTAGACTAAGAGTTAAATTTGAGCTGACGCTCACTAGCACAACATGAATACTGAAAGAAGGGAAACTGATCCAAAAATATATCATGGCCTCCTGCACATAAATATGGCACTCAACACACCTATGCACAAGACTCTACTAGATACGGATTTCAGACTTCATAGGACTCTATTGAACCTTAAGCTTTGATGTCAAGTTTGTAACATCCTTAATCTGGTACCCAGAATGCTACATGATGCCCACGATCCCGAAGGACCACAAGCTACCCCATGACTAATATCTGTACCTGAACACTTCATAATATACTATATAAATACAGAAATAATAGGCTAAAACATGCCATAATGTTCAAAACTGATAAGCATCTAATAAAACCATATTTGAATAATGTGGTATGACAATACCAAAACTGAAATAATTTTTGAAAACATCAAGTCTGAAAATACTGTAGTATGAAAGCCTCTAAACTGTCTAAATAAGGCGTTGATGGGACATGTCCCCAACTAACTCCAACTACTAAAATAAACTAAGTAATAAAGAAATAAATTAATAATTATGTCCTTGAAGGATAAGGACTAACTGCTAACTCTAACTACTAAAACTGGAATGCTATTGATGCTCTGGAGGCTTCTGAACCTATGGTATACAATAAGACACCATAGCGCAAATGCATCAGTACAATTGAATATACTAGTATACATGTGAGGTAGGCTGAATGCAAAGGATTCAAATGCATAAATAATTCTAACTGAATGTATAACATGAATGTGAGAATACATGTATAAATAAGTGACTGTGACTAAATTTGTGATTGTACTGACTACTGAGTCTGATTACAGATAGCATGAGTTACTGATAACTGATATAACTGATATTGAGCGACTGTATCTGACAATCTAGGTTCTGATAGAACTGACTGAGTTTCGTATTATTTTAAGTTGACTATATCTGACAATCTTAAAATTCTGAAGAACTATCTAAGTTCTATTACTGAGACTGAGTCTGAAATTGTATAAAAAGTAGTCATCTAACCAATATGCTGCAAATAAAGCAATATAGATAGGTTGGGATCCAATCTATAACCCCAATTGGAGGGGTGTCAATACCGCACCACTGGTAAAGACAAGCTATGAGTGATCCTCATCTGACAGTGTCCCTAAAATAAAATGGTGGGACCCTCATTTGACAGTGTTTATCCACTTTATCAACCCTCATCTATCAGTGTTGATGTCTTAACCTATGCTGGCTACATAGTTTTGGAATGCAAAGATTGCTTATAAGGATCACACCCTCAACTGTCAGTATGTGTCCTCATACTTGGGTTGACTCGATGCTAAATCCAACTCCCATCTGAATAAACACTGAACATGATCAATTGAACTGAACTAGACTCAGTTCATTGAGTTTCGTTGACAGATGGAATACTACTGAGATTACTGAAGTACTGAGCTTACTGAGATTACTGAGTTTACTGAGTTTTCCTGAGTTACATGACTAACTGAATTCTACTGAACATGGCTTGACTGAGGATATCGTGAAATACATGATATTGGCTTTAGGCACACTAATAAACTATTGGGTAGAAGTACCCCAAGAACTCGATAGAAGGAAACTGACAAGGCATGACATTCTTGAATACACGACCAACATCAATAATCCATAATACAATAAGTTGGGGATTTCATGAAGTACATGGTTATCATAATCTTGTACATAGTAGGAATGCATATACTCAATGTCATAATTTCATACTCTAACATCATGAGAATTCCAATGAACATCTATATTGCACATCACTAGCATGGGAGTCATTTGAACATAAGGGTAAAACATGAATCCTTCACTTAAGTCACAATCTAGACCCCTGGAGCGATGCGACGCTATCACGTCGTGTCTCTGGAAAGTGACAACTGAAAAATTGCTTGGTGGAACGATATGGTGCAATTTCATTTCCACCTTGGACTCCCTAGAATCTCACTGCGACACAATGTTGTCGCGTTGGAACACTGGAAAAAGGACAATTGTGAAAGCTAATTGAATTTGGGTAAATTTGGTATCGATAGAAATCTTATTGAATTTCACACATAACAAAAAGTGAAAATCTTGAAAATTCCACATATATAAAAGTGTATTCATCTTTAAAGCATGTCTTTGATATCTTCAGGATGAATTTAAGCTAGGTAAAAGTACGAGATATTACATTATCTCCCCCTTGGGAACAATCGTCCTCGAATGAAACTGACTGAGATGGGAGAAATGATAGACTGAAGTACATGCTGAACATGAACAATTGAAACATGATTTTATGATTGATATAACTGATAAGCTGAATATATTATGCTACATATACATATCTGATGCATGAATAACTGATTTATGACTGCATAACTAAATTACTGTAAGATGAATTTCTCACCAAACTACATGTGCATATCTGATGCATAAATACATGACTTAACTGACACATGAATGTATGACTGACTATGCAATGGTTATTGATACCAAGTTTATAATGGAATTCTTAACATGAATTGGATACCAAGTTGTAACTAAAATCTGAACATGAAATTAAAAGGCTTAGAGAAAGCTGTTACCTTAGGCTGAGTCTGAATTAGCAGAGAAGAGGTGAGGATACTTGGTATGCATGTCTGCTTCAACTTCCAAGTATCTCCCTCAAAGGACTAATTCTGCCAAAGGACTTTGACTAGAGGGACTCCTTTGTTCCTCAGTCTGAAAGTCTGATAGTCAAGAATTTTGACTGAAATCTCTTTAAAAGAGAGGTTGTTGTGAATATCTATGATCTGAATAAGGACTACAACTACTAGGTCACCTATGCACTTCTTGAGTAAAGACATATAGAAGACCAGATGAACTAAGGCTAGATCTGAAGGCAATTCGAGCTCATAAGCTACTTTGCCGAAGCGAATGAGAAATTTGAAGGGACCAACATATCGGGGACTGACCTTTCCCTTCTTGCTGAATATCTTCACTCCCTTCATGGGAGAGATCTTTAGATAAATATAGTCACCAATCTTGAACTAGATATCTTTTCTATGCACGTCTGCATAAGACTTCTGTCGGCTCTGAGCAGCCCAAAGTCTTTCTCTGATCAATTGGACTTTTTCTAAGGCATCAAATACTAAGTTAGGCCCTATAATTGATGCCTCACTAACTTTAAACCAACCTATTGGAGATCTGCACCTCCTACCATAGAGAGCTTCAAATGGAGCCATCTTAATATTGGAATGATATCTATTGTTATATGCAAACTCAAGCAAAGGCAAGTGGTCATCCCAACTTCCCTTAAAATCAATTGCACACGCTCACAACATATCTTTTAAAGTCTGAATGGTCCTTTTTGCTGGACCATCTGTCTGAGGATGGAAGGCTGTACTGAGATGGACTTGGGTACCAAGACCCTTTTGGAATACTTTTTAGAAATGAGAGGTGAACTGGGTACCGCTGTCTAAGATAATAGATAATGGAATATCATGCAATCTAACCAACTCTCTGATGTAGAGTTTAGCATAATCCTTAGGTGAATAAGAGGTATGGACTGGAACAAAAATGAGTTGATTTGGTCATCCTGCCTACAATGACCCAAACAAAATTATGTTGATGACGAGTACGAGGCAAAACCATCATGAAGTCCATGTTCACTTCTTCCCACTTCCAATTCGGAATATTGAACTCTTGCATGGACCCATTAGGCTTCTGAGCTCTATCTTAACCTACTGACATGTAGAGTACTTAGCCACAAACTCTGCCACATATCTCTTAATCCCACTCCACCAATAGATCTCTCGCAAGTTGCGGTATATCTTTGTGCCCCTAGATGAATAGAGCAGTGCGCACCATGCCCTTCTACAAGAGATATTTTTCACCTTGGAATACACCATCTTCCCCTTAGGAGAAAACCTTAACCTTCTTATCCGTGATTGACTCTTTCAACTTGATTAGACTGAGATCTCTATCTTGCTTTTCTTTTACCTTGGAAACTAGAGATATTTTTGAACTACTCTAAACTCATATATCACCCTTCTCTATATCGACTAAGCAAATAACTAGTCTAGAAATCTAATGGACTTCCTGAGCTAACTTCTTGTTACTGTACTCAACATGAGCAACACTACACAGAGGCAGTGTACTGAGAGCATCAGCCACTATGCTGGCCTTGCCCAGATGATAAAGGACACTATGTCATAATCTTTCAAGAGCTCTAACCACCTTATCTTAAAAAGATTGAGATCTTTCTGAGAAAATAAATATTGAAGGCTCTTATGATCTATATGAACTCCGTATTGATAATTCCTCCAAATATTTAAGGCAAATACTATTGCTGCTAACTCAAGATTATGAGTAGGATAATTCTTCTCATAGGGTTTAAGCTCTATGGAGGCATAGGCTATGACCTTACCATGCTGCATAAGTACACAACCCAAACCTACTTTGGTTGCATCAAAATACACTAGGAAACCATCTAAACCACCTGGAAGAGCCAAAATTAGAGCTGAGGTGAGTCGAGTCTTTAACTACTAAAAACTATTCTCACAAGGATCTGACCTCTAAAACTTGACTTTCTTCTGAGTCAATCTGGACATAGGGGATGCAATAGAAGAAAATCCCTAAACAAACCATCTGTAATAGCCATCCAAACCCAAGAAACTCCTGATATCTGATGGAGAGATAGGTCTGGACCAGTTTCTTATTACATCATTCTTTTTATCATCTACTCTAATTCCATCACCGAAAATGATATGACTAAGGAATGCTACTGACCTTAGCCAAAATTTGCACTTACTAATTTTGGAAAACAGTTGATAATCTCTGGGAGTCTGAAGTATAATTCTGAGATGGTCTGCCTGATCACGTTCATTGTGGGAATAATCAAGAATATCATCTATGAAGACTATGATGAACATGTCTAATTACTTCTTGAACACACGGTTAATCATGTCCATGAAAGCTGTAGGGGCATTGGTAAAACCAATAAACATGGCTAGGAATTCGAAGTGACTATATCAAGTTTGGAAAGCTATTTTTGAAATGTTACATTCCCTGACTTTGAGCTGATGATAGCTTGTTCTGAGGTCTATCTTAGAGAAATAGCTGGCACCCTAAAGTTGGTTAAACAAGTCATCAATTTGGGGAAGTGGATACTTGTTCTTGACCGTGACTTTATTTTGATGATGGTATTCAATGCACATTCTGAGAAAACATTCTTTCTTGCGCACTAATAATACTGGTGCCCCCCATGGGGACACATTGGGTCTGATGAATCCCTAATCTAAGAGATCATTCAACTTATCTTTCAATTCTTTGATTTTTGTTGGTGCCATTCTGTATAGCGAAATAGATATAGGCTGAGTATCTCTAAGAAGATCAATGCCAAAGTCTATTTCCCTTTTGGGAGAAATTCCTAGAAGATCTTTAGGAAAGACATCTGAATATTCACTCACAACTGGGACTGATTAAAGACTAGGAGTCTCGTAACTAGAACTCTTAACATAAACAAGATGATAGGCACATCTCTTAGATGTCATTTTTCTGTGTCCAAAGGTAGTAAACAAGCTGACCCCTGAAAGCTGAAGTACTACCCCTCCACTCTAGGACAGGTTCATTCAGAAACTAGAAATAGACTATTCTATTTCTATAATTGATTGTGGCATAGAAATAATGAAGCCAATCTATGCCGAGAATATCATCAAAATCAGTCATCTCTAATTCGACTAAGTCTGCTGAGGTATTTTCTGAAATATCATAATCGGGCAGTTCCCGTATACCCATCAGGTTATGTTGATTTTACCCAGTTGGGTAGATACTGAGAAGGGTTTTGCAGAATTTTAGGACTGTCTTCAAAATCAACTGTTATATGAGGATCAACAAAAGACAAGAAAGCTCCTGGATCTAGCAAAGCGTAAACATGCAAGTCAAAGATCTATAACGTAATAGTAACTATATAAGGTGAATTTTCCTAATCTTGACGGGACTGGAGAGCTTAAAGTTTGTTTGGCATTGCTCACTAGTAGCACTGGAAGTAGCCCCCTAATGATTTGGGCGACCAGACTAGGCTGAGGAACGGTTTTGTTGACCTTGATAACCTGACTGGGGACAATATCTAACTCTGTGGTCTGGCTTGTCATATCTAAAACAGACATCACTGCTAGCTCTGCAAGTACCCTTGTGGTTCTTACCATAAGTTTTACAAAGGGGATTAGTTTGGGCATTGCTGACACTGCCTTGAGACTTAGATCCTGGCACCCTATCCCAATTACCATCCCTGAACTTAGGAGATGGAGAACTAGTTGAAGAAGGATCTAAAATGGATAACTTAAGATGGAACTGAGAATGGTTTCATCCCTCTGACTTAGGCTGAGCAAAGTTGAAACTACCTGTTCTTGATATCTTATTCTGCCTCTCTCTTGTCTTAATCTTTTGCTCTTCTATCTTTTGAGCATGGGACATAAGCCAGGCGATGTTCATGTCACTATTTAACATTGCGGACCTACACTTATTGGCCACATTATCATTCACCCTAGAAACAAACAAACTTATCTTGGCCCAGCTATCTGCAACCACATGAGGAGCATATCTGGCTAATTGAGCAAACTTAAGAAAATTCTTTTTCACCGTCATGTTTCCCTTCCTGAGGTTGATAAATTCTAACACCTTAGCTTCCCTCAGCTCTTGGGGAAAGAATCTATCTAATAATTTAGTGACAAACTCCTCTCACTCAATAGGCCCTTCATCAACTGACCTCTCTGACTTCCACTATTTGAACCAAGTGTGAGCAACATCCTGCAATTAATATGTAGTTAGCTCAGCACTCTCACTAGAAGTAACCCCCGTGATGTCTGCAACCTTCTGCACCTAGTCTAGGAACTCTTGAGGATCTTCTTCAGACTTAGACCCAAAAAAAGATGGAGGATTCATTTGGGTGAAGTCGTGAATCTTGGCTGCAGCTGAATTGGCTACTGGGTTGGACGGAATGGCAGCTAGTCGTTCATTCTAAGCAGCAATTGAATTAGGAAGAATGGTGAATGCAACTCTGAACTTTGAATGAGAAATGCGTTTGTCCAAGGGATCTGCTTGGACGGGTTGAGGGGCTGACTGATTTCCATTTCTTCTTTTGGGAGACATGTTCTATAGAAGAAAGGGAGGAATAGATTAAACTGAGAGTTTAGTTTGAGCTCACGCTCACTAGCATAACATGAATACTAAAAGAAGGGAAACTGTTCCAAAAATATCTCATAGCCTCTTGCACATAAATATGGTGCACAACACACCCATGTATAAGACTCTACTAGATACGACTTTCAGACTTCATAGGACTCTATTGAACCTTAGGCTTTGATACCAAGTTTGTAACACCCCAAATCTGGTACCCGAAATACTACACGGTGATCATGACCCTGAAGGACCATAAGCTAACCCATGACTAATATCTATACCTGAACACTGCATAATATACTATACAAATACAGAAATAGTAGGCTGAAACATGCCATAAAGTTCAAAACTGATAAGCATATAATAAAACCATATCTGAATAATATGGTACAACAATACCAAAACTGAAATAATGTTTGAAAATATCTAGTCTAAAAACACTGTAGTCTGAAAGCCTCTAAACTATCTGAATAAGAAGTTGATGGGACATGTCCCCAACTAACTCCAACTACTGAAATAAACTAAGTAATGAATAAATAAAGTAATGATTATGTCCTCGAAGGATAAGGCCTCACTGCTAACTCTGACTACTGAAACTGGAAAGTTATTGATGCTCTGGAGCTCGTACTTCTGAACCTATGGTATTGAATAAAACACCATAGTGCAAATGCGTCAGTACAATTAAATGTACTGGTATGCATGTGAGGTAGGCTGAATGCAAAGGGTTCAAATGCATGAACAATGCCAACTGACTGTATAACATGAATGTGAGAATACATGCATGTATAAGTAACTGTTATTGAATTTGTGATGGTACTAACTATTGAGTCTAATTATTTATAGCATGAGTCACTGATAACTGATATAAATAATACTGAATGATTGTATCTGACAGTCTAGGTTCTGATAGAACTAACTGAGTTTCGTGTTGTTCTGAGTTGATTGTATCTGACAATCCTACAATTTTGAAGAACTATCTGAGTTCTATTACTGAGACTGAGTCTAAAAATTTAAATATGGGAAGTAGTCATCTAATCGACATGCCACAAATAAAGAAATATTTCTAGGTTGGGGTCCAATTTATAACCCCAATTGGAAGGGTGTGAATACCCTGCCGCTGGTAAAGATAAGCTGTGGGTGACCCTCATCTAACAGTGTCCCTAAAACAAAATGGTGGGACCCTCATCTGACAGTGTTTATCCACCTCATCTACCTTCATCTATCAGTGTTGATGTCTCAACCTATGTTGGCTACATAGTTCTGGAATGCAAGTATTGCTTCTAAGGATCACACCCTCAACTGTCAGTGTGTGTCCTCATCCTTGGGTTTACTCGGTGCTAAATATTACTCCCATATGAATAGATACTGAACATGATCAACTGAACTGAACTGGACTGATTTCATTGAATTTCATTGACTGACAGAATACTACAAAGATTACTGAAGTACTGACCTTTCAGATATTACTAGGATTGCTGAGTTTACTGAGTTTTTCTGAGTTACATAACTGACTGAATTCTACTGAACATGTATTGACTGCGGATATCATGAAATACATGACACTGGATCCAAGCACATAGATAAATTGTCAGGTACAAGTACCCCCAGGCCTTGATAGAAGGAAACTGACAAGGTATGACATTCTTGAATACACGACCGACATAAACAATCCATAATATAATAAGTTGGATATTTCATGAAGTACATGGTTATCATAATCTTGTACATGGTAGACATGCATATACTCAATGTTATATTTTCATACTCTAACATCATGAGCATTCCAACAAACATCTACATTACACATCAATATTATGGGAGTCATTTGAATATAAGGGTAAAACATGAATCCTTCACTTAAGTCACAATTGAGTCATATTACATAATTTCTAGTCTCTTAGGCATTTTGTCAAACACTTAGGGTGCATGACTTAGGACATGGCATAATCATCAAATTAACATATCATAACCAACTAAAATTCATGGTTTTCAACTCACATCCTAACATATTTTCATAAAAACACATAAAGATTCCAACTTGGGAATCATACAACAACAAAAACCACATGAACATAATCAACACATAGCATGAGTATCATAATTCATAGTTAAAACTTTATTCTTGGGCTTCATGGATGAAAGGAATCCATGAATGAACACTATGCATACCTGAGAAACGAAACCTTGAAGGTTCTTAGAGTTCTTGGATGGATTTCTTAAGATTGACCTTGATCTCCAGGTTTAGGGTTTGTTTATATTGAGAGAGAATGCTCTTGATATTAGGGAAAAAGCGAATAATAAGTAGCTAAGGACGTTTTAGGGCTTTAATCCCATATCTGGGTGGAATAAAATCATGGGAAAAGACCCATTTAACATTGAACATGTCTTTTGATTTTTGTGAAAATTTCCCAATCTGGTCCCCTAGCTCGATGCGGCGCTATCGCGCTGTGTATCTGGAAAGTGAAAACTAAAAAATTACATGGTGGAGAGATGTGCTACAATCGCGTTGCCACCTTGGACGCGACCTGAAATTTTACCGCGACGCGGTGGTATCGTGTTTGAACACTGGAAAAGGGATAATTATGAACTGGGCCTTTGTTACAATACGCCACTATCGTGAAGCAACACCGGAAATTGAAAATTGCCATTTAAGATGGCTCCGCAATGCGCTGATGGCTCAGGAGATACACTGTCTCACTAAAAAGGCTCTAACTTCTCCCAGATGCCGAATTTGGTCAAATTTGGTATCGATGGAAAGCTTATTGAATTTCCCACGCAACAAAAATTGAAAATCTTGAAAATTCCTCATATATAAAAGTGTATTCATATTTAAAGCATGTCCTCAATATCTTCCGGATAAATTTAAGCTAGGTAGAAGTGCGGGATAATACAACGAGTCGAGAGCTTTTTTATTTCAATAGCCCCGTCAATCGAGAGGCTATTAACTTCTAGTTGTTCCACTAATCGAGAGGCCATTAGAATTCCATCACCTCACTAGTTGATGACCTTAGTCTTCGTAGATAATTGAGGACGACAATTAACATCAGTCTCCATAGAAAATCAGAGATATCATGCACCAAGTTCTCGAAGACAATAGAAGGACTCTACCACAATCAGCATCCGTCTTCATAGACAAGTGGAGATGTCATCAAGTCTTTGTATACAATCAAAGATGCCATTCATCACATATTCTCTATTGATAATCAGAGACGTCAACCAACATTAGCCTCCATAGACAATTGGTGATGTCATCAAGTGTTCGTAGGCAATCTGAGACATCTTTCATTCATTCATAGTCTCCATAGACAATTGGAGATGTCATGCATCAACTCTTTTTAGAAAATTGAAGATGTTATCATTCAACGTCAGTCTTAGTAGATAATCGAAGACGATAATCAACATCAGTCTTATAAATAATTGGATATATCATGCATCAAGTCTTCATAGACAATTAGAGACATCATTATTCAACATTAGTCTTAGTAGACAATCGAAGACAATAATCAAAATCAGTCTCTATATACAATTGAAGACGTCATGCATCAAGTTCCCCTAAACAATCAGAGATAACATTCATCCCTAAATCCCCGTAAAAAATTAAAGATGCCATTCATCCCCAAGTCCTCAACAATCAAAGACATCATGCATCTTTACAATCCATAACAATAAAACATTTTTCAAATTTCTTTCAAATGGTCCAGTGTTAGCCAATAATCATACACTCGGGAAAATTATGAGAACGCCCTTAAAATCTCCCCAATCTCATTTCAAACTACATTGACCCGATCCTTATAAAACTCGAGATATGTAGGAAGCTTTATGCAGAGTTCAATAATCACAATCCCATAATCATTCTTTCTCCCCAGAAAGTACATAATCTTGCATCCTCAATATCTCACAGCTCAATACTGGGGTAGTTCTGAAAGGAGAATCGTGAACATGTGAGAACTTTCGTTCTCAAATAGTCCTCCTCTTAATAATCACTCCACATGATCATCTAACCTTAATAATGGACAATAGGCAATTTTCCTATTGTTTTGAACTACACCCGACCTGAACTACACCCGACCTGATCCTCATGTAACTCGAGGTATATAGGCAACTCTAAATTAGAGTTAGGTCGAATTTTCATCAAAAATGATTTTTTGTCAAGCAAAATTGTCTACACATCAATGTTTTCATTTGAAGACTTCTACATCATCTCTAAAAAGGAGAAACTATTAACACCTATTTTTGACTCTCTATGCTTAAAATTAACGTCTTCGGGCTCCCTAATTGTTAAAGGGCACAAAATATGATTTTCACATATTTTTTATAATTGTTAACAAATTATTGATAATTATCCATACTTTAGGATTTTATCAATTTATTGTTATGTTTTTTATTTTTCATAATTTATTGGTAAGTCTCCTTATATTAGGATTTTTACCAATTCTCTATCCCTTTTAACATTTTCACAATCATTTGCACATGTATACGACACGACATGACATTAGATTTCTTTTTACAATATTTTCAAGTTAATTACATTTTCATTTCTCTTTACATTTTTCTGTAATTACATATAATTTTTTACATTTTGCACATTATTTAATATAGTTCTCAATTTTGTACGTCAGATCAATTATTTTTACACAAATAATAGTTCGGTGTCTGTTCACATCTGACAATGACCACATAGTAATACCTTGTCATATTTGATAATGACCACACAATAATGTCTTGTCACATCCGATAATAACCTTATAATGACTCTACCCTTTGGATAATAACTTTTCCTGTTGGTCAAAAGGATAAAAAAATCTTTTGGTTAATAACTTAAGGACCAAAGGGTGTTTTATAACAAATATAGGAGACACCCTTCTATACCTCGAATAATAAAGGGAGCCAATGTTTATTATAAATAGATTGGGGTGGGAAAAAAAGACACACTTTTGTTCTTTTTTTCCCTATCTCAAGAATAAATAAATACACACAGAAATTTTTTCTCTCTAAAAATACTCATATACACCCATAAAAAATAGATTTTACTCCCTATTTTCTCTCTAAAATATACACACACTTAATACATAAACACACATATACACATACCCATATTTCACAAATCAGTTCTCTCTCCCCCTCATTCTGATAGATCCCTTCTCTCTATCTTCTTCTCCAATGAGTTAATGCTAGAAAATGCCACCAACATTACCATTACTGCATTGTTTTTTCTTGGGTGACCACCAAGATAATACCTTCACTGTTGTCGACTCCAAAGGTGATGACCAACGAGCGAGCCACACCAATTAGCACCGCCCTTCCCTCTTTTGTATCACGATCATGACCCAAAATATGGCCTGGTTATGATGGTTTCTCAAGTCCACCGTGGATCGGAGACCACCCCATGAACCTAAACAAAACACCACATACTACACAACAAGGGTTGAATTTCAAACATATAATAAGATAGAATAACATACGCTCAAAGAATAAAAGGAATGTCTATAAGTGATATACGGTAAACGACCTAAAAAAAGCCAACCAATATCACCCAAGTCTACATTAAACCACAAAGCCTTCAAACAAAACCAAAATCAATATAGTGTCAAGACATGCCTCCGACCCTGACAATGACAATGACAATGACAATGTTAATGATAATGTGAACTCTCAATTCTAATATAAAAATGAAAACTTATGAAATGTCTAAGTCTTTTAGAGAATGGAAGCTCACCATTTCACCGCCAATGGATGATGAACTGAGCCGATCCACCTAACTCTATGCAGAAAAAGTAACAAAATTTTTTATGCTCGCATCGCATGGGGACATAACATTCGGAGACGGTTAATGGGGTAAACACTAGCATGTAACTCAGGGGTAGTGACCAAATAATGTCAAGTTAAATGATTTCAAATACCAAATAAAACTTATTATAATACACATATAAATAATATGTCAGGGTAGGGAACAAGGTTTAGCATAAAGTAAAATATTATATTGGACTATGTAGCTCAACCGTCAAATAGGCACCCATGAGCTACATGAGTTCAGCTCCCCTACTGAAAGGATCCAGTGCGTGTTAGCCGCAAAAAGTGGAGAAAATTAGAAGGAAAGCTAAAGCTATATATATATATATATATATATATCAAGTATTATATATGAACTTTGATCATCAAGACCAAACCTAATGTTGAAAAATACGAGTTTCCAATACAAGTCATCCAAGACCCACACCTTTATGACTTCGCTACATGAACCCCACTAATTCCAATTTAAATCAAGTTTCACATAACCCATTTATTAATCAATGAACCAATTGTTAAGGCACCCCATGGGTATAAACATACCCAAATACTTGTAAGCTTATCTCTATACCATAGCAATCATATTAAAAAATAGGGAAAACGCCTCACCCCCTTTATTCATTAATAACATAGCTACCAAGGATTTTAAAGTCCATGTTCAGTGGTTTTCCATTTATGAAATGCAATAACAAGGTAAGTAATTCAAACCAAATGTCAAGTTCATAATTTAAATCCATTTACACAAGTAGGTTGAGGAAACACCGTTATTGAAAACCAATTCCAATTTCAAAGCACTAATTTGGGGAAAACCATGACCCCTCAAAATATTCACCATACCCATGCACTCCATAAGGTAACCATTAATAAAGCATCAATAATTCACAATAGATAGTTGGAAAATAATTCAAGGATCAACCATGTCAAACCCACAACCATGTTGGAAATCCACATTCAAAACCATCCAATAAAACCAATTAAATACATGTCTTTCACAAAATAACAATTAGGGGTGAGTAACATGCCTGAATTATCTAAGTTTATGGAGAGAAATCAACTTTTGAGCCCTTAAATGACCTACTTCTTGTATACCTCAAGTATGGATGCTTGAGAGACTAGAGAGAGAAGAAAGAATATTTAGAATGCGTTATCCATAAAAATAGGGCCCTAAGTATGTTTATAGGTCATTAAATATTATTGAGATAGGAGGGAAATATCTAAAATACCCGCATTAAAAAGCTAAAAAGTAGACCATCAGCTGTTACGGGTCTCATAACAACTCATTTTCACGAATCCTAGTCTAAACAGTGTCACCAAACACACACACTGTTGACCTTACGAATCGTATACAATAACTCATAATGGTAGCCTACGACTAGTAGGTTCCAGTCATAGTCAACAAAGAAACTATTTGGGTATACACTGGACATCCTACGATTTGCACACAACGACCCATAATGAGTCCTCATGACTCATAGTAAGCCACCCGTACTCAGAGCATAAGACTTAGCCACACACACTTGTCAAACTATGATTTGTGGACTCCCTATGACTGATAGGGTAATTCATTGTTATGACAGTGAGGATAAAATTTCAAAAAATCTCAAGGACCAAGAATCTGGGATGTTACATTTTTTCTCTTTGTTGCTCATCCCATTTTCTCTTCTAATTTTCCACTAGCTCACCGAGGGTAATGACCGGTGAGCTTTAAGCTCCAGCGACCATCCTCACAGTCTTTCTCTCCTTTCTCTATTCTCTTAGCTACTTCTATCCATCACTGCCATACTATGGTGGGCCAGATCTGGGCAAATTATAATTACCCAACGTGGCTCTGACAAACACCGTTGAAGCAACATTGTTGTGATGTTGCCATTATAATTTTGATATTGTCTCTATTTTTCTTAATTATTACTATAATGCTTTCTATTATATTGCTAGAGATTTGGCATTTGGACTAGTTCTTGTTTGGATTGCACCTTTTGATGAATTTGTTGATTTTTTTTATGATCCTGTTGCTCTATTACTGTGTTTGCAAATTTGGGGACTATTTAGGTGGCATTCTATCCCTTTTACTGATATTTGGATATAGTCGACAGATAACAAACAAATAATACACTACATCAGTCGATGATAATATCTCTCTGTCGAATTTTTGAGGCCACCCCATAAAAAATATTGGATTTTTATTTTCCAATTCATATGCGACATTACTAACCCACTTCAAAACCCTGTACGGACCAACATAACGGGGACTGAGCTTTCTCTTATTACCAAACTGCATCACTTCTATCATGGGGGACACCTTCAAAAATACCCAATTACCAACATTGAACTCCATCTCCCTTCGCCTCACATCAGCGTAGGACTTTTGGCAATTTTGGGCGGCCTTAAGTTTATCCCAATTCACCTTCACCTTTTCCATGGCTTGGTGAACTAAATAAGGAACAAACAACTTATTTTTATCAAACTCAAACCACCTAATTGGAGATCATAACCTCCTACCATTAAGGCCTTAAATAGAGTCATACCAATTCTAGAGTGATAATTGTTGTTGTAGGAAAATTCTATAAGAGGAAGGTGGTCAACCCAACCATCCCTAAAATAAAAAACACAAGCTCGAAACATATCTTCCAGGACCTAAGTTATCCTTATTGCTTGCTCATTCGTCTGCAGGTGGAAAGTGGTACTAAGGGTTACCTTAGTCCCTAAAACTCCCTGGAACGGCCTCTAAAAGTAATATGAGAACTGAATACCCCGATCAGATATGATGGAAACTGGAGTACCATGCTACCTCATAATCTTATCGATGAGCAACTTGGCATACTCCTTAGAAAAAAAATTATCTCTCACTAGTAAGAAATGAGCAGACTTAGTTATCCTATCCATGATGACAAAAATTTAATCAAATTACTGGCAAGACCACAGAAGACTGGTGATAAAATCCATATTAATTAGCTCTTATTTTCACACCGACAACTTAATCTCTTAAGTTAACCCATCGGGCCTCAAGTCTCTATCTTCACTTATTGACATACTATGCACTTAGCCACAAAATTAGCGACATCCCACTTCATATTATTCTACCAATAAATTTCTTTAAGATTATGATACATTTTTGTCAAACTAGGATGAATAGTATATCACGACTTATGAGCTTCGGTCAAAATTCTTCCTTGCAACCCATCAACATCGGGAATACACAATCTGCCTTGGTACCTCAAGATACCATCACCATCAATCTTGAAAATCATCACTTTCTACCTACCTACATCATTCTTGATTTACATCAGTATATGATCCAACACTTGCTTCTCTTTTACTTCAGCACAAAGAGATGACCTCGCCAACTCTTGACCTATCACACCACCATCCTCAGAATCCAAGAGACGAACTCTAATATTAGCTAAAAGGTGAATATCCTTCACCAAATCCCACTTTTTCTCATCCATATGAGATAAGATTCCCATGGACAACCTGCTAAGAGCATCACCAACAACGTTACCTTAACCTGAATGATAGAAGAGACTAAAGTCATAGCCTTTTAGCAACTCAAGCCACCTCCTTTGCCTGAGATTTAATTCTTTCTGGGTACACACGTATTGCAGGATCTTATGATCAAAATAACTATCAACATGGACCCCATACAAATAATGTCGCCAGATCTTTAGTGCAAACACCATAGCTAATAATTCCAAATATGGGTAAAATAATTCTTCTCATGAACTTTTAACTGTCTAGAAGCATAAGAAACCACCTTGCCATGCTGCATCAACACACAACCCAACCCTACCTAAGATGCATCACAATAGATAATAAAACCATTAGTGCCCTCGGGTAGAGTCAAAGCCAAAGTCAAAGTCAACTTATTCTTCAGCTTCTAGAAACTACCCTCACAAGCATACGACCACAAGAACTTAACTTTCTTTCAAGTAAACTTAGTCAATGGGGCAGCAATAGAAGAGAAGCTCTCCACAAAACTTATATAATACCGACTAAACTTAAGAATCTCTAAATGTCAAATGGAGTCATGGGTATAGGCTACTTATTAACCACTGAAACCTTCTATGGATCTGTTATGATCATTTTACTAGAAACAACATGCCTAAGTAAGTCACAACATTCAACCAGAACTTACACTTATAAAATTATGCATACAACCACTGCTCCTTAAGGATCTATAATACAAGGCAGAGTTGATCGACAAGATCTGCCTCACTCTTGGAATACACTAATATTTCATCAGTAAAGACAATGATAAATAAGTTCAAGAAATGATGGAAAAATTGATTCATAAAATCCTTAAATGTGGTGGAGATATTGGTTAAATGAAAGGACATTAACAAAAACTCAAAATGACCATACCGTGTTTGAAAGGCAGTCTTAAGGATATCATCCTCACTAATATTCACCTGGTGGTACCCAGATCGAAGATTAATCTTGGAAATAAACTTAACACCCTGAAGATGATCAAAGAGGTTATAAATTCTCAAAATTAGATACTCATTTGTTGAGGTTACTTTATTCAATTGACAGTAATCAATACACATCCAAAGGGAACCATCTTTCCCATACACGAAGAGCACGGGATCACCCCAAGGAGACACACTAGGGAAGACAAAACCCTTGTCAAGAAGGTCTTTCAGTTGATCCTTGAGTTCCTACAACTCAACCAGAGCCATTCAATAAGGAAGGATTGAAATAGGTTAAGTGTCCAGAAAAAAATCAATCCCAAAATATATTTCCCTATCAGTAGAAACAATAGGAAGATTGAAATACCTAGACTTGAACCATTGAAAAATAACTTTATTTTTGTGCCTCTAAGTTGGGTACGACTAGAGCCTTAAGTCGTACCCTTGGTCACGACTCGTATCCACCTTGCGCTCTCCTTTTATACCTTGGTCAGTCCATGAGGGTATAATACTATTTACTATAGGATATGACCTCTCCTTGGTCATAATAAATGCATACGAGTCATATACTACTCAACTATTAGAGGGAAGCCTCAAACCAAGTGGATTATTTTTATCACTAGTGAAGCTTATGAGTTAGGGGTGAGGCATACCCTTTGGATATAACTCAAGGGTGCCCACTTGAACCCTTAATAATGTGTTTCACCTAGTATAAGCCTAGGGTAAGAGTTAGGGTACCACTCATACCCTAGGGTACGATCACTAATGGAATCATGTGGGAGAGTCGTACCCCTTGATGAGCTTATTTTTCATCTTTTAACTAAGGATATTTTGTCCATTTACCTTGGATAAAAAACTAACCCCTATCACTATATAGGTCATTGTGGCCTCCTAAGTTTTCACTGTACAAGACTCAAAAACTTGAAAATACTCTAAAGTCTTCTTGAAGTAAGATTGGAGGCTAGGGTTTGGAGGGTGATTATCTAGTTACAAGAGGGAGTCAACATTTTGGGTGATTCAAGATATTTAAGGAATGTATCTCTTCCACTATTTAAATATCTCTAAACCCATGTATTTCACACTTGGATTAGTAAGTGTACATGGTGGTTTTGAAATTAAATAAAAAGGGTTTTTTTGCTCAATGATGTATGATGTTGAATATTGCTTAGATTTATATTTATACGTGATATTGATAATGAATTACATGTATGGGTAATTTTTGTATGTGTATTAACATGAGGGTCTTGAGTAACCATAATCTTGATAATATATACCATGAAAATAGCCTTGTTGAAGGTATGTACCCAAGGTGTTTATGAAAATATCTAAGTGAGTTGTTTAGTCATATGTTTTTGATATATTGAATAAGAGAAATAGACTAATTAACATGGATGAATGATAAATGATTCTAAAGGAATTATGAACCATGTGTGATAAAATTAATAACCTTGGTTGTTGGCTAATGAGAGGGCAAAGTCCCTAGATATAAAGATAAACTTCAATTACGGGTTGAACCTAAGTGTGGTAAGAATGTGGCATAGAATTATTGTAAGGGTCTTTATGACCATAACTTGTTTAGTATGTTGAATTAAGTAAAAGCACTGGCTTATTGATATGGTTGAGAAATAAAGGCTCTAATAAGGACCATGTGGTCATGTATAGTGCTGAATTGGCTAAAATAGTTAAAGTCCTTAAATTTTATATTGAATGTATGTCGATGCATGGTAAAAAGGTAAAGTCCCAAATGCTATCTAATGATAGTTGTGGTGGCTTGAGTTTAAAGCCTATTGCCTTATGTGATGTCTTAAGGTTGAAGTCCCTTGCCCAATGATATTGCTCTAGGTTAAAAGTCCCATTCTTGAAAAGATCTCTTGAGGTCAAGTTACCTCTCTGAAGTAAATAGTTTATGGTTAAAGCCAAAGTGAGATATGAGATTAGAGTCTTTTGTCTACTAAATAGGCACGAGGTTAGAGTCCCTTTTCTAGATGCTTATGGGAATGGTTAGAATCCCTTGTTTGAATAAATATGTATGTAGTTAAAGTCCTTGATTAATGATTTAGTGCATATGGGTAAAGTTCCATGTCTAATGATAATGTGAATATGGTTAGAGTCCTTTGTCTATTGAGAATGTTTGAAGCTATAAGTGTGAGAGGTTGTATTCCTCCACTTCATGAATGATGAATGAGTGCTTAAAGCATGTTGATAAGACTTGTTCCTTGTTTGGCATGTGATATACTGATATGTATAGATAAGTGTATAAATGTGATAAAACGTGATATATTTACTTATTTTTTTTATTGATGATGTTATTTTATCACTTATCCTTGAGTTACCTAGTTTTCCAACGGCTAACTATCTCAAAGTGCTATGTCCCCACGCGACATGAGGACCAGAGCATCTTCTTTTCTTCCCATGCAGTGATTAGTTAATTGAAGCAATTTGTGCATTGACTTGAAGTAGTGAGCTTTCTTACTTTGGAAGACATGTATCTATTGGTCTCTTATCTTTAGACTTGGTAAATTTAAGACTTGGTTTGGCTATTATTGGTGGCTTGTCCCGACATATACATTTCTTGACTTTTATTTTGTATAGAAGTATTGTGAACAATTGTGAACTTAGGTGTGACATAGTTATTATGAATCTAATACTAACTTATGATATTTTTTCTGCAATCTTTACTTGCGAATAGGAGTTTTTTTGGATCCTATTGTGTGATAAGATATTGGGTTGGGTTATTGGGGTGACCTCCTTTTCATGTGAGCTTGGGGTGCCCATACGACATGGCCTAGGGTACGGGTCGTGTCAAGTTGGTATTAGAGCCTAGGTGTATGGTTAGTGATTCTTCTTCTTATGAGAGTGATTCTCCTTCTCTATCCTCGCAAATTCTCCTTCTCTATCCTCGCAAGGGAATGATTCCAATGTAAAGTTTCATTGCTCCATCAATCACTTGGTTCAATTAGTGACCTCTCAATTGAAGCATGGTGCTCCAGCTACTATTTCTTCATAGGACACAAGAACTAGCCGATTTATGAGATTGAGCACTCCTATGTTCATGGGTATGAAGGTTAAGGAATATCCTCAATTCTTCATCAATTAAATGGAGAAGATTTTCTAAATTATGCATGCTTCAAAAATTAAGGGCATTGAGCTTAATTTCTACCAATTGAAAGATGAAGCGTAATGGTACGTAGGGTGGGAATTTTCTAAAGATATTGATGCTAGTCTAACTTCATGGTTGGATTTCTTTGAGGCTTTCTTAGATCGCTTCTTTTCTCAAGAGTTCAGGAAAGCAAAGGCAGAAAAGTTTATGAACTTAAAGCAAGGGAGGTTGTTTGTTCAAGAGTATGCCTTGAAATTCCATGAATCGTCAAGGTATGCTCCTGAGATGGTTTCTAACATGAGGGCTAGGATGCGTAAGTTTATCTCAGGATTATCCTATGAGTTAGTTCTCGAGAGCAAGGTGACTTTGTTGATTGAGAACATAGATATTTATAGGTTGAATGTGTATTTACAACAAGTAGAGAATGAGAAAAAAAAGCAAGTTGAGCCTAGTGAGAAGCAAGAAAGGATATTTAGGCCTTCCAAGAAAAGTGGTGGAAAATGTCCATGAAAGAAGCAGGGGAGTTTGGGTTCGTTCTCCTTGGCTAGTGTTCACTCTTATTTCCTAAAGTAGTTGGGTGATCGCCAGCCTTAGTTTAGTGGTGGGGTCCAGGCACAGGGTGCCCAAGTCCAGGCTAGTGGTGCCCAGCCAGCTCCATGTCGCCCTCTTTGTAGATTTTATGGTCAGAGTCATCGTGGTCAGTGTGAGAAAGGGAGAAATTGGTGTTTTCATTTTGGTCAGGTCGGGCACATGCAGTATGAGTGCCCCTCTCTAGAAGCTTCTTAGGCCAACATGGCCCTTTTTACTACTACACTTTATCTCATACCAGAGGGTGCTATGTTTACCTTTTCTTTTATTTCTGGCGCTGGTGCTGGCCGAAACCACCTGCATGAACTTACTACTCACAAGACTCCAAGGCATCTCCCAATATTTTTGCGGGTATGTTGAAACTTTTCTCCCATGATGTGTATTGTTTGCTTGATCTAGGGTTTTATCTTTCTTATGTGATCCCGTATATGGCTATGCAACTTGATTGTGGTCCCAAGACTCTATCGTTTTTTTTTTCTATTTCTACCTCGATGGGAGACTCAGTAATTGTTACAAGAGTCTATAGAGGATCTGTGATATCTATCGGTAGAGACACTCTTGTTGACTTAATAGAGTTAGACATGGTTGATTTTGATGTCATTTTAGGGATGGATTGGTTGCACTCTTGCTATGCTTCCTTAGATTGCCGGACCCATAGGGCCATGTTCAGATTCCCTAATGAGACGGTCATTGTATCGGAAGAAATTTCTCTAGTTCCTAAGAAAAGATTCATTTCTTATCTTAAAGCTCAAAAGTTGATTGGAAAGGGGTGTTTGTATCATTTATTCCAAGTTAAAGATTCTAACTTGAAAGATCTTTCCCTAGAATCCATCAATGTGGTTAACTGAGTTTCCCTAGGTGTTTCCCAATGATCTTCTCGATGTTCCTCCCAATTGGGAAATTGATTTTTTGCATTTATCTTATTTCGAACACTCATTCGATTTCCATCCCACCTTATAGAATGACTCCAACGTAGCTAAAAGATCTTAAAGAGCAATTGAAATACCACTTAGATAAAGGTTTTATCTACTTTAGTATGTCTCTATGGGGTGCTCCCGTGTTGTTTGGGCACAAGAAGGATGGTTCCCTTTGTATGTGCATTGATTATCGTCAGTTGAACAAAGTGAACATAAATAATAAATATCCTCTTCCTAGGATTGATGATTTGTTTGATCAACTTTAGGGTGCGAAGTGTTTCTCTATGATTGGGTTATTATCAGCTTAAAATTAGGGATTTGGATACCCCTAAGACTACCTTTAGAACCTGGTATTGTCACTATAAGTTTCTTGTCATGTCCTTTGGGTTAACTAATGCCCCGGTGGCATTTATGGATTTTATGAATAGGGTCTTCCATTTAATATTGGGCATGTTTGTGATTGTCTTCATTGATGATATCTTAGTGTATTCTAAGAGTGAGGTGGATTATATAGATCACCTCTGTGCCATGTTGCAAACTTTGAAGGATCATCGTTTGTATGCCAAGTTCTCCAAGTGCGAGTTTTGGTTGAATGTTTTAGCTTTTCTTTACCGTGTCATCTCTAGTGAAGGGATTATGGTAGAATCCTAAAAGGTTTTGGCAGTTAAGAAGTGTCCTAGACCTATGCTCCATCCGATATTTAGAGCTTCTTGGGTCTAGCCGGTTATTATAGAAGGTTTATGGAGAGTTTTTCCACTATTGATATCGTATTGACCAAGTTAAACCAAAAGAAGGTCAAGTTCTTGTCGTTCGATGCGTGTGAGGGTACTTTTGAAAAGTTGAAAGATAAATTAAATTCGGCTTCGATTTTGACCTTGCCCGAATGTAGTGGTAGTTTTGTGGTGTATTATGATGCTTCTCATATCGTACTTGGTTGTGTGTTGATGCCACATGATAGGGTGGTGGCCTATGCTTCTAGGCAATTAAAAGTTCATGAGAAGAACTACCCGTTCTATGACTTAGAGTTACTAGCCATGGCCTTTGCTTTAAAGATTTGGCGGCATAATCTGTATGGTGTTCATGTCGATATCTTTTCCTATCATAAGAGCCTTCAATATATGTTTACTCAAAAGAAGTTGAATATCCGTAAAAGAAGGCACCTTAAGCAATTGAAAGACTATGGTATAAGTCTTCATTACCATTCCGGTAAAGCGAATGTAGTCGCCGATGTTCTTAGTAGATTGTCCATGGGAAGTTTGGCTTGTATGGATGAGGATAAGAGGGAATTGGTGAGGTATGTTCACCATTTGGTGAATCTTGGAGTTTGACTTGCGGACTCTGAGGATGGTGGTGTTTTTGTGCATTCGGTATCTCAATCATCTCTTGTTGTTGAGATAAAGAAGAAGAAAGTATTGGACCCCAACATGATAAATATCAAGAGTAATGTGGTTCAACACAAATTTGTGTACTTTGTGATTGGTGGTGCTGGTATCTTAAGGTACCAAGGTAGGCTATGTGTTCACGACGTCGATGGATTGAGGAAAAGGGTCATGGCCGAGGCTTATGGAGCCCGTTATGCTATTCATCTCTATTCTACAAAGATTTATCATGACCTTAGAGAGTTTTATTGTTGGAATAATATAAAGCATAATGTAGCTAGTTATATGGACAAATATACTGTGTGCCAACAAGTCAAAGTTCAGCACATAAGGCCTGGTGGTTTATACCAAGAGATCGTCTTGCTTGAGTGGAAGTGAGAGGTAGTGAATATGGATTTTGTTATTGGTCTCCTAGATCTCGGAATCAATGTGATTCTATTTGGGCCATTATTTATAGAATGACCAAGTCCTCCCATTTGTTGCCTGGGAGAACTAATTTCTCGATGGAATATTATGTTAAGTTGTATCTTGCAAAACTTGTAAAGTTACATGTTGCTCCGGTGTCTCTTATCTCAGATCATGGTCCAATATTTTCATCCCACTTTTTGAAGTTGTTCCAAAGAGGTTTGGGAACTAAGGTGTGCCTTAGTACCACATTACACCCGCAAACGGATGGGAAAGTAGAGAGAACTATCCAAATATTGGAGGATAGGTTGCGGGCTTGTATGATTGATTATGGTGGTAGTTGGTTTGACCACTTACCATTGATTGAGTTTGCCTATAATATAGTTACCACTCTAGTATTGGTATGACGCCTTTTGAAGCATTGTATGGTAGAAGATGTCGATATCCTATTGGGTAGTACGAAGTTGGCGAGGGCAAGTTGCTTGGCCCTAATTTAGTTCACCAAGCCTTAGAGAAGATGAATGTGATTAGCGACAGATTGAAAACCTCTCAAAGTCATAAAAAGTCCTATGCTAATATGAGGTGTAGGGATCTAGAGTTTAATGTGGGCCATTGGATAATTTTGAAAGTATCTACCATGAAGGGAGTGATACGGTTTGGTAAAATCTTAGTCCCTGGTCAGTCCCTATTTGATTGTGAAGAAGGTTGGCAATGTTGCCTATAAGTTGGAATTGCCTTCTAGTATGGACTCCATTCACCCGGTTTTTCATGTTTTTATATTGCAAAAATGTATGGGTGACCTTTCCTTAGTTGTTCCCTTGGAAGATGTTGGTATCTTGGACTCTTTTTCCTATAAGGAGATCCTAGTGAGGATCTTGGATCAGTAAGTTTACCGGTTGTGAATGAAAGAGATGGCTTCAGTGAAGGTTCTATGGAGGAACCAAAAGTACAAGAAGCTACTTGAGAGGCAGAAGAGGACATCAAGTCCAAGTACCAATATTCATACCTTGATAATTCCATGAGGTTATCATACTATTTCCATTACAATATGACCTCCCTTTGGTCGTAACCAATGCATACGAGTCATATACTACTCAACCATTTAAAGGGAATACTCAAACCAAGTGGACTATTTTTGTCACAAGTGAAGCTTATGAGTTAGGTATGAGTCATACCCTTCGGATGAAAGTCAAGGGTGCCCAATCATACCCTTAAAAGAGTGTGTCACCTAGGATAAGCCTAGGGTAAGAGTTAGGGTACCACTCGTATCCTAGGGTACGATCACTAAGGGAATCGTATGAAGGAGTCGTACCCCTGCACGAGCATACTTTTTAGCTTTTAACTAAGGATATTTTGGTTATTTTCCTTGCCTAAAACCTTAACCCCTTTCACTATAGCATTGTAGACTACTAAGTCTTCATTATACAAGACTTAAACACTCGAAACATGTAAAGGATTCTTGAAGCAAGATTGGAGGCTAGGGTTTAAAGGGTGATCATCTAGTGGCAAGAGGGAGTCAACATTTTTGGTGATTCAAGTTTTTTAAGGCATGTATCTTTACCCTCTTTAAATATCTCTAAACCCATGTATTTCACACTTAGATTAGTAAGTGTACATGGTGGTTTTGAAATCAAATGAAAAGGGTTTTGTTGCCCAATGATGTATGATGTTGAATCTTGCTTAGACATATGTTTATATGTGATATTGAGGATGAATTATGTGCTTCTTGTATGTTTATTAACATAATGTTATTGAGTAACCCTAATCTTGATAATATATCATGGAAATGGCCTTGTTGAATGTATGCACCTAAGGTGTTTGTGAAAATATCTAAGTGAGTTGTCTAGTCATATGTTGTTATTGTATTGAACTAGGGCAATGGCCCAATTATCATGGATAAATGATAAATGATGTATTAAAGGAATTATGAACCATGTGTGATGAAACTGATAACCTTGGTTTTTGGCTAATGAGAGGGTAAAGTCCCTAGATATAAAGATGAACTTAAATTGTGGGTTGAACCCAAGTATGGTGAGAATGTGGCATAGAATTTTTGTAAGGGCATTAATGACCATAACTTGTTTTGTTTGTTGAATTAAGTGAAAGCATTTGCCTATTGAGATGGTTGAGCAATGAAGGCTCCTCTAAGGACCATGTGGTCATGTATAGTTTTGAATTGGCTAAAATGGTTAAAGTCCTTAAATATTGTATTGAATGTATATCGATGCACGGGCAAAGGGTTAAAGTCCCTAATGCCAACTAATGATAGTTGTGGTTGCATAATGTCAAAACCTGTTACCTTATGTGATGTCTTGAGGTTGAAGTCCTTTGCCCAATGCAATTGCTCGAGGTTAAAGTCTTATTCTTAAAGAGATCTCTTGAGGTAAAAGTATCTCTCCGAAGAAAATGAATTGTGGTAAAAGTCCAACTAAGACATTAGGTTGGAGTCCCTTGTCTACGAAATGGGAACGGGCTTGTAGTCCATTTCCTAGATGATTGTGGGTGTGGTTAGAGTCCTTTGTTTGAATGAATATGTAAGTGATTAAAGTCCTTGACGAATGATTGAGTGTGTATGGTTAAAGTTCTATGTCTTATGACAATGTGAATGTGGTTAGAGTCATTTGCCTATTGAGAATGTTTGAAGCTATAAGTGTGGGAGGTTGTAGTCCTCTACTTCGTGAATGATGAATGAGTGCTTGAAGCATGTTGATATGACTTGTTCCTTGTTTGGCATGTGATATACCGATATGTATGGATAAGTGTATGAATGTGATAAAACGTGATATATTGACTTGTTATTGATTGATGATGATATTTTATCACTTATCCTTGAGTTACATGCTAGTATCCCAACTACTAATTGTCTTCGGCCGATATTTCTCTACGCGACATAGAGAATGGAGCATTTTCTTCTCTTCTCACACAGTGATTAGCCGTTTGAAGCAGTTTGTGCATTGACTTGAAGTGATGAGCTTCCTCACTTCGGAAAATATGCACCTCTTGGTCTCATATCTTTAGACTTGGTCTCTTTAATACTTGGTTTGGCTATTGTCGAGGGCTTGTCCCAACATATACACTTATTGACATCGATTTTGTATAAAGGTAATGTGAGCTTGGGTGTGAGATAGTTATTATGAATCTAATATTGACTTATGATATTATTTCTACAATCTGAACTTGTGAATGTGAGTTCCTTCGACTCCTATTGTATGATGAGATGTTGGGTTGGGTTGGGTTATTGCGGTGACCTCCAGTTCATGTGATCTTGGGGTGCACATACGATATGGCCCGGGGTTTGGGTCATGTTAAAGATCATGAGGAAAGAGTTCAGGAAATTGACAGACCACAGGGGCAGTCTGCAAAAAAGGACCTTCGGCTTTAGAATCCTTAACATGACTAAGTGATAGAGTCGCCCTTTGGAAACCAAATTCCAAGCTCTAACATACGTGATGAATCTTCCCTTAGGCAATAGGGAACTGCACCCCCCCCCCCCCCCCCCGCCTATTCTATTACCGGCTCATTTAGGAAATGGAAACTATCCTTTTGGGTTCAACAATCAAGGAAAGCATAACACGAATGCAGCCAATCCATCCCCAAAATCAG
Organism: Capsicum baccatum var. pendulum; assembly: GCA_030864225.1. Lineage (NCBI taxonomy): Eukaryota > Viridiplantae > Streptophyta > Magnoliopsida > Solanales > Solanaceae > Capsicum > Capsicum baccatum. Next base: position 26,331,398 of record CM061558.1, on the reverse strand, counting down.
ATCAAAGTTTAACATGTCCAACTCTATTAGATCCACCAAGGTCTCCCTGTCATGAATCGATATCACAAAACCCCTAAAAACCCTTCTATCCATAATGGAGTCACCTACCCAGGTGGACATAGAAAAGGGACCTGAAATACACTCAGGATCAAAGACAAAATGAATAGCCACATAAGGTGTCACATAATAAATAGTATACCCAAGATCTAGTTGACAATATACATCACGAGAAAAGGGTTTAATCATACCAGTAACAACATCAGGGGACTCCTCAGAATCCTAGTGAGTGGCAAAACATACAGATGGTTCTGACCAGCGCCGAAGCCAGAAACAAAAGTAGCACTCTTTAGTGCTAGAGCGGATGAGGTAGCAACAAGAATATTATTCACCCCAGAAGCAACCTTAGAAGGACAATCCCTCTTCAGATAACCAATCTGGCCACATTTGAAGCACTTGTTTCTCCCTTCTTTGAAAAAACCACGATGCACCTGACCACAAAATCAACAAGGAGGATATAACGGAGCTGACTGAGCCCCACTAAATTGCGACTGGGCTCCTGGGTGCTCTATACCTACTATCATGTTGAGAACGACAGTCATTCGATGGCTTCAGATAAGGAACACTAGTTGTATAGTAGGAACCAGAGTGGGCCCACTTTTTCGTAGACCACTTCCCACATTTTCTACCACTTTGTTGCTAACTTTCACCCTGATCCGAATAGCAAACTTCTTAATCCACCTTTCACTCATCTCCATTTGCTTCTTCTTTTCCTCTTCCATTTGTTACTTATACACCATAAATCTAGAGATGTCCACATCCTTGTTCAACAAAGTATCCTTGGTCTCGAAGATCAACTTACGGGGCAACCCATAAGTAAACTTCCTCATTCTAGCCCTTATGCTAGACACCAATTCAAGAGCACAAGCAAAAACTTATGGAACTTCTAGGCATACTCCTTTACTGAATCCTACCTTGCTTTAGATTCACAAATTCCTCAGCCTTTGTCTCCCTTACCTTCTAAGGAAAGAAGCGGTCAAGAAAAGCACTAGAGAAATTATCCCATAGAGCTAACTTGGCATCATCTCCCCTAGACTGGTCCCATTCTTCGTACCACTAATGCACCAAATCCTTCAATTGATAAGCACTGAACTCTACACCCTCCACATCAGTAACATGCATCACATAAAAGATTTTTCCATCTCATCGATAAAGTTTAAGGATCTTACTCAACTTAAAACCAGTGAAAATAAGAGAACTCGACCTCATAAACTGTCCAACCCTAGTGGCCTTAAATGATGGAGCAACAAAAGCAACACACTCAGTCTAGAAGACAACTAACTGGGTAAGAAAATGAATCGACTGGCGAAACTCAGCATTAGACACATCAGGTCGAGGTGCTTAGGGAGTGACAGGGGGAATAGTGGAGCTCCCTCAGGGCAATCAGAAAAAGTGACCCTAGACTGTGTCTGAACTCCTGGAGTTGGACGAGCTCCATCCACATTGTCCTCAAATGGGACAAAACAATTATCACGGGTATCAGATCGTCTTAAAGGCATGATCTGAAAGGGGAACAAATGGGAATTAGAGAGATTCAAGATCTTAGACTCTATACTTGAAATAAAACAACAAGAAAGAGTAACATTCTTAAATGCCTCAAGCCTCTCCCTTATAAGTGTGGCACGCTACACATCCATAAATGAGACTCTACTTGACACAGCTTTGTTGGACACCCAATGACACCAAACCAAGGCTCTAATACAATCCTTGTCACGACCCAAACCAGGGCTTGGCCATGACAGATATCTCAAGTCTCACATGGATCGGAGATCATCCCTGCACCTAACCAAACCAAAAAAAACATACCCCAAGGTTGGGTGAATTTCGAATATATAACAAGATAGCGTGCAACAAGTTTAAGAAAAATTTAATGTAGGTCTATAACCGACGATAGGTGACCAGCCAAACAACCGACCAACACCTCCTAATAACCACAATAATTCGAATAAACCCTCTAAAAAAAGAACCAAAATTAAGTATTAATAAAGTGTCGGGATATGCCCCCGACTATAGCCAAAAATAGTCGAAATAGTTTAAGACATAAGAGATCAAAATATGAAATATAGAATTTTAATGTATGGAAGTTCACCACTTCGATGTCAACTCATGAGCTGAGTCCTAATCACTGAGCAGAAGGAGTAGATTTTGACCAATTCCTATATGGCGCGGGGATACAACATTCGAAGATATTCAACGGGGTGAATGCTAGTGTCATAACCTAAACCAGGGCCTGTTCATGATTGGTTTTAAGTCCCACATGGAATGGAGATCACCCCTACACCTAACCAAACCAGCACTAGAAATCCCATATCAGATGAATTTTGAATATATAACAAAATAACATAAAGATAAACTTAAGGATATTTAAATCATGTCTATAATCCACCAACCAAAAACTGACCAAATGACCTACCAACAACACCCGGTCTACAGTAATCCAACAAAGCCTTCAAGACCAATACCAAAACTAAATACCAATAAGGTGTCGGGACATGCCCCCCAACTATAGCCAAAATAAGTCTAAACAATCTGAGACATAAGAGACCAAAACATGAAATGTAGACTTTCAATGTATGAAAGCTCACCACTTCAATGTCAACTCACGAACTAACCTCAAATCCGAATAACTGTGCAAAAAAAATAAAAGTATGGCCAGTTCCTGCATCGCGTGGGGAGACAATATCCGAAGATGCTTAGTGAGGTAAACGTTAACATGATACTCAGGGATAAGGATAACATAATACCGTAATTAACAGTTTCAAATCATTCAAAATCTAATGCACACAATCAAATACATATACATATAATATCATATCGCATGTCGGGATAGAGAATAAGGCTTAACATGAGTGTTTGAAAATCTTAACTTAGGATATATAGCTTAATCGTCATAATAATAGTACCCATGGACTATATGGTCCCCAGTTCTCACCCCATGGCCGGTCCCCAGTGCATGTAGCCATAAGAACAGGAGAAAGATCATACATATATTCATGGGGGACTCAAACCCTCCAATCATAGGTCAAAAGACATTTAAATAATCAATCGTTCGGCTCAAACCTATTTAATAAACCGAACCCACAAGGTTCCAATTCCACCATTAATACATGGCCACTAAGGCCTTCCAAGGAAAACATGAATACTTCATTATCCTTTATATGCCAATGCATTATTACAAGTGGGTAAACCAAACTATATGACAAAAAGCCTTTTCATTATTAATTTCACAAACATGTTGAGGGCATACAATTTTCTAAAACCATAATCAAGGTAAAATCATCAAATTAGGGGTTAAACCTAACCCCACAGTTTAATCACCATTCCTATGCACCTACAAGTTCAAAACTATATCAAAAGCATGAAAATCATATGTATAAACTGTGAGAAACATTGTTTAATTCATAAAATTCAAAACACCCAAGCTTTGTTTTTCAAAACAAAAACAATAATATTTTGAACCATACTTTAAATCACATGCTTTTGTAAAATTAACTATGAGGAAAGAGTAACATGCCTGAAGTATTCACAATTATAGAAAAGACACCTTGAATTGACCCCTCGATGCTCAACCTTAAGGAAACCCTAGCTTGCTTGGATTAAGAGAATTTAAGAGAGAAGAGGATATATTTTGATTGTGTTATAGGTGAGAATAAAGTCTCAATAGGGTTTATAGGTCATGGGTTATGTTTAGGGAAAGAGGAAAGTATGTAAAATACCCTTATTAAAAGCTAGAAAAGGGTCGTCTTTGACTATGAGTCAACCATCGACTCATAACCACTTCTTACAACTCTTCACCATAAGTCGTAACTAAGGCACCCTACATTATTATCTTTAGGACTCAACCATAGGACTCATAATAGGACCTTACTACTCATAGGGTCAGTCGTAATCAACACAAAATTGAAATGGGGACTTGTAATGGACACCCTATGACTACACTTAATGACTCATAACATATCCTTACATCTCTTAGTAATCCACCCGTACTCAGAGCAAAATCAAACCACAAACTTACTGATTTAGTTACGACTCGTCAGGATACCCTATGACTCATAGGATCCAATTGTAACCAGGCCAGTGAGCTCAAAACTCAGGAAATTTTCAAGGGCCGAAATCTGGGATGTTTTAATTCTCCCTTACTTGTATCATTCATCCTCAAATGATGGGTCAAGGAAAATACTAGCACAATTTGACTCCATCTACCCCTACTCTTACCTTAACAATCTTAGAAAATAAAGATGTCAAAAATAACACATACTTTAAGCATGAATTTATAAAAAGGGGAATAGGATCGGATATTGGATCTCATGACACCCCCAAGTGAACTGTTTAGGCACTAACCATACGATAATGAGACATGATAGAGACATGATCTTGGGAATTCGTACTATGGAACATTAATACAAAATGCAAACTAAAATTCTTGCAAGACATAAGGATAGCATAGAAACATCTTCCACTTCCCAAACAATACATCTAATAACCCTTAAATATAACTATGCTTCCCACTATGCTTTTAACTATGGACACAACACTTCACCCTTTTAATTTCTCAAATTCTCCTGTAAAACACACAACTATAAATCCTGAGTGTAACTACATATTCCTCTCATGTTAAAGCGTAACTCAAAGTTAAATGAACTAGTGTAATCCATGGGACCCTATACTTTACACCACTATAATAGTACTACTCTGTCTTATCACCATAATGAAGTAATATCAGGTCTTAATCAAGTATTACTAACCACATAACACAATGATTTGTGTATCTATCAATCACAATATTCAAGCTTGCCTTTTTACCCTTGCTTTGCAGATCTCCCACTAAAACTAGAAACTTTAATCACTATCACAATGTATTTCACTCGTGCCTCCTTCTTAACTATTTACATAACAAAGGTTCATCTTACCCTTCTATTTTTATCTGTAATTTTAGCTTGAGTAGTCACCCCAAAATTTTACAACAAATAACAACTATCATCCTAACATAAGAAGGGTCACTGAGGAACTAGAGTACAAGCATCTGAAATGAAGGGACTACTTCTCAATTACAACTCCTATTTATCGCATTGCTCAAGGTGAGACCCGCAAGATGAGACACAATACAATAAGCATGAATTACTTCATAGAAACCACCTAGGTCATAAATAAAGGTTCGTTCTGACATAAACATACCATAGCATGAGTCCTTAGGACTGGACACCAGGAGAAACACAACTGTATATATCATAGGTAATGTGAGACATGAATATATTAATCATGAGCGTCATGACATAGAGCTTGAAAACTTGGATGCTCAAATTTTTTAGAACCATTATTGCCTTCAATTCAGGGGCTGGAGTATGGATATTTGCAGTATGTGGAATGCGGGCCTTAGGTATAAGCACTATCAGAATGCATACAGCACTTTTAGAGTTCCCTCTTAACTGAAATAGGAGGGAATTGCTAGAATAGGAGTAAATTTACCCTAACTCCCCCTGAAGCTCACCACTAGGAGCAAATTTAAGATTAGCCCTCGATCTTACTACACTTATAAGCACCACACTCTGATCTAAAGGGTATCACCATGGACATTTACTAGGGAATTTTGGCTCTCTTATACTTAAAACATTATCTATCCAGATGCTACATGGGGCTCATCATATTCTTACGAACTTCATGCCATAATCCATCCAATGACTTAGCCTCCAATCCATCAGTTCAACCTAGGCCTCCAGCCTATACATCACGACCTTCCCACTTTAGTATTTCTTAAGTCATCACCTCATCCCTTCCGTACACCTCATCAAGCCTACCAATTTACTCCCACAAATCTCGTATCGCTATCCTCAAGCTAACATATCAAGAGGAATACTATAAAGATCATCACAAAACACCTTAGAAAAATTTATTGACTATAGGGAAAGACTGCAAAGAAGGGCCTTCAAATCTAGAATCCTTAGCATGCACTAGATGGTAGAGGTGCCCTTTTGGAAATCAATTTTTCAAGTTCGAAGATACAAAATAGACCTTCCCTTAGGCCCAAGGGAACTACCTTCCCATTTAATCACTGGTTTATTTGGAAAATGGAAATTGACCCTACGGGTCCAAAAATCCAAAGACGCATAGCATGAATGTAACTATTCCACCCTTAAATTCACATCAATGTCGACCATGTACAACTCTATTAGATCCATGAAGGCCTCCTTACCATGGACCGATGTTACACAACCCCTATAGACCCCTCTAGCCATATTAGAGTCACCCACCGGGGTGGACAGAGGAAAAAGATTTAAAATACATTCAAGATCAAAACCAAAATGAACAACCACATAAGGGGTCACATAAGAGAGGGTAGACCCAGGAGCAAGAAAGAAATACACATCACAAGAAAAGAGTTGTAATATACCAGCAATGACATCTGGTGATACCTCAGACTCCGGGAGAGTAACAAGAGTATAAAGATAATTTTGGCCAGAGTTGGTATTAGAAGTAGCACCTCTTAGTGCAAAAACCAAAGAGATAGCAACCAAAGTCTTATTGGCTCCAATAGCAACACTGAACAAAAGATAATATTATTGCATATAATCGAGTTGACCACATTTGAAGCATTGATTCTACCCATCATGACAAAACCCACGATGTCACTAACAACATAACCCAGGAGAAGGATAGGAAGGTACTAATCGGGCTCTACTGGACTGATACTAGGCACCCTATGACCTAGGACCTATACTTTTTTGAAAATGACGACTATTAAATAGCTTTGGGTAGAGGTCTCTAGCCGATAGGTATGAACTAGAATTTTCTTTGCTCCCCTCCTTAGTCCACTATCTCCTATGTCTACTGCTATTGTGATGACCCCCACCCTGCTCTAAATATCTGAACTTCTTATTCTATCTCTCCTCTATCTTATCCTGATTACTTATCCTACTAACAAAACTAGACTGGCATGATAGAGAGACTACTATCTGGGTCAGCATATGAATAAAATGATGGAACTCAGTATTGGACACTTTACCCTAAGGTGTTTGGGGAGGACTAGGGGGAACTAGTGGAACATCACTAGGGAAATCAAAAGCAGAGACCCAAGACCAGGTCTGTACCCTAGGGGTAGGATGGGTTTTATCCATATTATCCTCAGACGAGATAGAAAAGTTTCCACGAGCATCAAATTTTCTAGGAGGCATGATCTGAAAAGCAAACATACGGGTATTATAGGAAATTTTAGGACCTTAGACTCTATAGATCAAAGAATAGATCACTAGGAAGGAAAATATTCCTAAATTCCTTATAGCCTCTCCCTTATAAGTGTGGTGCGTTACACACCCATAAAAGAGACTCTACTTGACACGGCTTTGTTGGACACCCAATGACACCAAACGTAGCTCTGATACCATACTGTCACAACCTGAACTAATTCCTAGTCGTGATGGGTATCTCAAGTCCCACATGGATCAGAGATCGCCCCGTGCACCTAACCAAACCAGCGTAAGATCTTCCCTATTGGATGAATTTCAAATATATAACAAGATAACATAAAGATAGGCTTACAGATATTTAAATCATGTTTATAATTGGACAATCAAAAATTGACCGAATGACCTACCAATAACACCCAGTCTACAGTAATCTAATAAAGCCTTCTAGACCAGTACCAAAACTAAATACCAATAAGGTGTCAGGACATGCCCCCGACTATACCCAAAATAAGTCTAAACAATCTGAGAAATAAGAGACCAAAATATAAAATATGGACTTCCAATGTATGGAAGCTCACCATTCCAATGTGAACTCACGAGCTGACCCCGAATCCAAATCAATATGTAGGAAAAGTAAAAGTATGGCAGTTCCTGTATTGCGTGGGGATACAACGTCCGAATTTGGTTAGCAGGGTGAACACTAGCATGATACTCAGGTATAAGGATAACATAATGTTGTATCAACAGTTTTAAACCATTGAAAGTTTAATGCACATAACCTAATACACATGTATATAAATATCATATCACATGTCGGTATAGGGAACAAGGCTTAACATGAATATTTTAACATGGGTTGTGTAGCTTAACAGTCATAATAAGAGTACCCATGGGCTATATGGCACCAGTTCTTACCCCCTATTCGGTCCCCAATACGTGTAGTCGTACGAACCGAAGAAAGATCATACATATATGCACGGGGGACTCAAACCCTCCAATCATATACTAAGGTAACTTAAGCACCCGATCATGAAATGTGATATAGGTAACTCAAACCCTCCAGTCATAACAATAACAATAAGGTGGACTCTAATCACATGGTCTTAGCAAGGGTACTCGAACCCTCAAGCTATAACAACCCTTATACCGGCTAGCACGATTTTCAATTTCAGTCCCCTTCGGACCTTCACCTTCTACGGTTAGCTACACAACCCTTTTTTAAGGCCAATTAAAACATTTAACACATATTTCTATTTTCATTAAACCAATTTCACACCAAGGCATCTCGTTGGTATCATCATACCAACCTCGCTTGCAAGCTAATATCATCATGTCATGTCATATTCTCAACCAACTAGGACTCGAACCCATAGGTCAAAAGATATTTAAATAAGCAGTTATTCGGGACTCTAACCTATTCAATTAACCGAACCCACAAGGTTCCAATTCCACCATTAAAACATGGCCACCAAGGTCTTTTAAGGAAAACATGAATAGTTTATTATACGTTTTATGCCAATGCATTATTACAAGTGGGTAAACCAAACTATGTGACAAAAAGCATTTTCATTGTCAATTTCACAAACATGTTGAGGGCATACAATTTTCCAAAACCATAATCAAGGAAAAATCATCAAATTGGGGGTTAAACCTAACCCCTCGGTTTAATCACCATTCCATACACCCACAAGTTCAAAACCATATTAAAAGCATGAAAATCATATATATATATATATATATATATAAATATAAACCGTGAGAAACATTGTTCAATTTATAACATTTAAAAACCCCAACCTTTGTTTTCAAAATCAAAACAATTATCTTATGAACCATACTTTAAATCATATATTTTTGCAAAATTAACAACGAAGAAAGAGTAACATGCCTAAAATATTCACAATTATAGAAAAGAAAACTTGAATTGACCCTTGGATACTCAACCTTAAGGAAACCCTAGCTTACTTGGCTTGAGAGAATTTAAGAGAGAAGAAAATATGTTTTGATTGTGTTATGGGTGAGAACAAAGTCTCAAAAGGGTTTATAAGTCATGGGTTATGTTTAGGGCAAGAGGTAAATATATAAAATACCCTTATCAAAAGATGGAAAAGGGTCGTCCTTGACTACGTGTCAACCATCGACTCGTAACCACTCCTTACAAATCATCACCATGAGTCATAAATAAGGTAGTACCACCAAGGCACCATATACTGTTATCCCTACGACATAACCACAGGAATCATAATAGGACCTTACGACTCATAAGGTCCGGTTGTAACCAACACAAAACCCAAATAGGGACTTACAGTGGAGACTCTATGACTACACTTAATGACTCATAACGTATCTGTATGGCTCTCAGTGAGTCACTCATACTCAAAGCAGAATCAAGCCACAAACTTATTGATTCAGTTATGACTCATCCCAATAATTTGTCAAGACACCCTACGACTCATAGGGTCTAGTCGTAACCAAGCCATTAAGCTCAAAACTTAGAAAATTTTCAAAGGCCAAAATCTGGGGTGTTTCGGATAGTATGTAGCTCAAGGATAAGGATAACATAATGTCATAACCAAAAGTTTAAAATCATTCAAAACCAATGCATATAATCAAATGCTTATACATATATATATATATATATATATCACATGCGGGATAAAGGACAAGGCTTAACATGCACTTTAAAATAATAGCCTTGATTATCCATGGTCTATATGGTCCCATCTCTCACCTCCTGGTCCAGCTTCAGTTCATGTGCCACACGAACTAGAGAAAGATCATATATATATGCACGGGGAACTAGAACCCTCCAAATCATATACCAATGTAACTTAAGCACCCGATCAAGAAATATGCTATGGCAGACTCGAACCCTCCAATCATAATAATAGTAATAAGGTGGACTCGAATCACCTGGTCATAAGCAAGGCGACTCGACTTCTTAACCCATAACAATCCCCGCATCGGCTAGAGCGGTTTCTAGTATCGGTCACTTGGACTTTCACTTTCATGACTCATCTATACAACCTTCTTTTAAAGCCCAATTAAAAATATTTATCACACATTCCCATTCATTGAATAATTTTTCACATTAAGGCATACATTGTTGGTATCGTCATACCAACTACACTTATAAGGTATCAATAATATGCCCAAACAATTATATCACTTGGGGGAATTCACAACTCCCTCGATTTAATTATGCATTAATTTGTGAAAACACGAATCCATAAGGTTTAATTCAATATCACAAAGTAATAGTTTAAGAATAGTTTAATTCCCACATTTCTCATAACTAAAAACCAATTTCACATTACGGGGTTGGGTTCATAACCATTTTAAAAGTCACAAGTTTGGAAAAATCAAAATTCCCTAGTTCATTCACCATACCCATGCACCCACAAGTGCAGAACCATAATTAAAGTATGAAAATCATATGTAAAGCATGGGAAAACATTGTTCAACAACAAGCATACAAAATCCTCAACTCTTGTTATGAAATCAACATGAATATCTCATGAACAATACTTTAAATCACATGCTTTTACAAAATTGACAATGAAGAAAGAGTAGCATGCCTTAAACACCAATAAATTTGGAGAGAAATCGACCCTTGAGCCCTTAGATAACCAACTTGATGAAACCCTAGCTTGACTTTCTTGAGGACATTTAGAGAGGACTTTTGGAATGTTTGAGAAGTTAATTAGATTTTTTTCTGAGTGCTAATGACACCCTAAAGAGGTTATAAGACGTGGGTTTCAGGTTAGGTGAGAGAAAAAATATCCTTTAACTACGGGTCAATCGTTGACTTGTAGTCACTCCTTACGACTCATCACCACGATTCGTAACCACGACAGACCCACCAAAATACCATACACTTCTGGCCTTACGAATCAATGACAAGACTCGTAATGGGACCCTACGACTCGTAGGGTCTAGTCGTAGTCAACACAGAACCCAATTACGTAAACGTTAGATATCCTACGATTTGTACCCAACAACTCATCATAAATCCTTACGGCTCATAGCGAGCCACTCATACTCAGAGCAGAATTTAGCCTCTTAATTTCTGATTTGTTTACGATTCTATCCCAACGACTCGTCATGAGTCTTTACGACTCGTGTCCCCAAGTCGTACCCAAGACATAAACTAAAGCACTATTCACTGAACACCTTACAACTAGGGTCACCTAACCCTTCAGACACCCTACAACTCGTAGGGTGTGTCATAATCAAGGCAGTGAGCTCAGAACTCAAAAAATTTTCAAGGGCCAAAAACTTGGGCATTACAGTGATAGTGTCAGCTCTTACTCATGGAGCACAACTTATTTTTTAAAAGAAATCAAAGAGAAAAAAAACAAAAAAGAAAACTAATACAAGTTGAGAAAAAAAAATTCAAGAAAATAAAAAAGAGAATAAGGGAAAAAATAGGAGTTGAATGAAGAAAAGGAGAACAAAATACACGTTGAGAAAAAAAGAAAAAAAACAAAGAAAGGACAGAACAAAAATAAAAGAAAAGTAAAGTTAAGAAATATAAGAAAGGAAAAAAGAGAAAAGAGAACGTAAAAACAAACTAAAAATAAAAAGGAGAAAAAAAATATAAAGAGATAGAAGTTGAAAAGAGAAAAGGAGAAAAAAGTAAAGGTTGAAAAAACTTTTAAAAAATGAGAAAAGAAAAAAATAAAAATTAAAGTAAAAGTAAAATGAGAAAAAAAATAAAAGTTGAAAGAGAAATAAACATAGAGATTTGTTTAAAAATATTTGATGTACAAAAGGACAAAAAAGGATTTATATTATAAAAAAAAAAAAAAAAAAACTAGCTTTATAGTACTTTTCTTGTGTGGTAAAAAAAAATCAAAGTCACCTATTATGTATGTAGTTTACCCTAAGCTATTGCTATTGGGCAGGACTTAAAAGAGTTTAATTCCTAGATTACACAAAGGTTGTAATTAGTTTGCTTGCTAGAAGTTTAGTGGAGAAATTGGTGAAATCCTACGGGAGTAAGTAGTGATTTTACTCCATGTAAATATTTCATGTCATTTATTTTCCTGCATTTTTTATTGTGTTCATACTGTTCTTGAATATCCTCATAGGGACCCGATCAGGTCTTAGTTACCGTGGTAGACTCTTACCAAGCATCACATAGAATATTGAAGTACATCAGCAAAGAAAAGTGATTCAGTCGAGTGTAAAAGGCTATTAAAATGTTCGGTTAGTGAGTGAAAGATGATACTGCAACTGTGTTTGTCTTTCTTTCCTCCTTTATTTTCCTATGTTCATTGTTCTTTTGGAGTTTGAGGGTGGGGCGGGGGGTGGCGGGTGTTTCCAGAAATAGAATGATTTTCTTAGGTATGAGAAAAAATGTCTTTTAAGATAATCTTGGCAAACCCAAATAAGGTTATTGAATGGTCCAAATTGGCTTCAATTTTCCCTCCATTGATGTTCAGGATGAGAATGTCCTGCCTAATGCAAGATGCCCCCAACCCCCCAAATTAATATCTTGATGGAACTTATTGTTGTACTTTGATAGCTTAGAAATTGAAGTACCATTATAGTGAAACACTTTCTTTTAGCCTTTGATTCTGCACAAACATCAGATACTGTGAACAAGTTAAAAAAATTCTTTCTCCTATAGTGAGCATTTACAGGCGCCTGAAATATCATCATCGTCTCTGCGCGTTTGAGTTCAGCATTCAGTACATTCTGATTGTGTTATGTTCTACTGCAGAAATCCCAACACAAACTACAACCGCTTCCTGAAGTTGTTTCTATCTGCTTCAGGTGACAACTAACTCTACAGCCCGTGTCTCAGACGCCCTCTTCAGAATGAGGCTTACTACTCCTACGCGATCTCTTGGTAGCAACAAGTGGATTATTCTCCTCATCGTCAATTGCTGTCGGCCTGTCTAACTCCACACCTTTAAAAACTGGGTGTACATAAGCATCCTTCAGATATGCTTTTAAATTAAGAGTTGGCTCTGTCGCCCGTTCTAGTGTATCCTTCACCATTGCATCCTGCACCAAACACTTAACAATCTTAGCCTAAGTTCACAAACCTGGTAAAAAGCATTCCTAGATAGAGGAAGATCTAAAAAGTATATATAAAGGTTGAATTCGTTCCTATTGCCACTCAAACCAGCACAGTGGCAAGTACAATAGGCAACGAAATTTTCTGGAATATAATGGTTTTCCTCTGAATTTTTTTTTCCTCATTTACAAATTTGTAGTCCACGCTTATACCATGTTGCACTAGGTAATGAACACTAACCTGCAACGGGAATTTCATAAATGCTGACTCATATCGGCCCTTGCAAAATATATGGAACCAGATTGTCAGAATTGGAAGTGCAATCAGTACAGGTGTTGATCTGGCAACATTTTTGTTGCTCAACAGACCCAGCAATAGAAGCTGGGATATCACCAAACCTACAAGTATACGACGATGGACATCTGGCCAAAATGAAGCGCCGCTCTCATATTTCTGATTGTACACATTAATGATCTAGAGGAAAGAGCAAATTTTAGTATCTGACCATTTGATGGATAGCAGAAGCAGCAAATATTTAATGTTAAAATTCAAGATCTACTAAATTGAACTATCTAAAAATGGACAAAAGAGCTGATAATTTCAAGCTGTCCTGAAGGGAAAAGCAAAGCAAAATAACACAAAATAAGTACTGAAAAACATCATCCAACTTGTAACGGGCGACTTGCAGAGCTGAGTAGCAATTAAAGTACCTATGTATAAGGTGATGAAGTACTTATTCGTGTGCCTAGATGTGTAATAGTACTTCTTATTGGGACATGATTGATTGTGTAATAAATTGTGCAGATTTCTCTCCCTAATTTGTGTTCTCAAGTGTGCAGATTTCTCTCCCTAATTTGTGCTCTATCAAATGTATATAATTCTCTAGCTGATTTCTAGTGATTTAGATATCTCGTTACCTTAGTTAGCCTTTCCTTTACTTGTATATATATCTATGTAACCTTTGGATAATATATAAGTCTAATACATTACTTCTTCATCTCTCGAACCTTTATGGTATCAAAGCCTTTCTAAACTCCAACGAGTCTTCTCAATCTCTTCCACATTTTTTTTCTTTGGCTCTATGGCATCCATGGTGAATCCAAGTGATTCTACTATCCCTGCTAATAACACCAGCCATCTGGTGCAATTTAACCCAAGTTCCCAACTTCCGCTCAAACTTACTAGTCCAATGAACTTTGTCATTTGGAAAGCACAGGTCGAATCTCTCTTGTTTGGTCATGATCTCTACTGCTATCTCGATGGAACCTTGACAACACCATCAAAAACGGTAACCCTCAACAACCAAGAGGTACCCAATCCCAGGTAAAAACTTTGGTTTCGCCAAAACCAGTTGATACGCAATGCCTTAATGGCATCTGTTGATCCTACAATCACCTCTGCAATCGCCAAAACTTCCACCTCAAAGCAAGTGTAGGACACACTGCATAACCTGTATGCTAACAAACCACATACAAGGGGTTTTAGTCTCCGAAACTCTTGGCTACCATCATAAAAACTCCCACAGTATGATAGAGTACTTGCGCGAGACCAGGAATGTTGCTGATGAACTTGCAACAGCTGGAACTCCTATTCCAGATAATGAACTTGCGGTGAAAATTCTTAGCGGTCTAGCACCTGAGTATGATTCAATTTCAATGGTTATCCAAGTACGAGATACACCTCTCTCATATGAGGAACTATACAACAAGCTTCTCAATAGAGAGCTTCTCCTCAAACACAATAAGCCTAATCAGGCCTCAATTACACCTCAATTACAGCTGCAGTGGAACAAAAACCATCACCAAATAACTTTACACCCCGCAATAATAAAAGAGGACAACCATGGTGTCCACAACATCCCAATCATCAAAATGCACAAACCTCATCTCCAAACTGGCGTCCAACGAATGCACCAGCCACATCACCATATTGGCGTCCGACGGCCCCTCGATAAACTCATCCAGTTTGTCATTTATGTGGTCGCACTGGGAATACTGCCAATGTGTGTCGTTCATGCTCCCACAATCACTTGGAAGCCAGAGCAAACTTTGCTTCCATGCCTTGGGTGGTCGATTCAGAAGTATCGCATCATGTGACTGTTGATTCTCATAATCTTCAACGTCCGGATGACTACACTGGTACTGATGATATTACCATGGGCAACGGTAACAAAATTCTATAACTCGTACTGGTCATGTTCAAATAAATACTTCAAATAAGAAGTTTCATCTTTCGAATACTTTGTGTGCACCAGAGATTAAACATAACCTTATATCTGTGTCTCAATTTTGCAAAGATAATCTGACATCCATAGAATTTTTTCCTTTTGATTTTCTTGTGAAGGATATGAGTACGGGGACACCATTGGCACGAGGCCAGAATAAAAAGGACTTTATGAGTGGCCTGTTGGAGGATCCCAATGCAATCTGAGCTACCAATCCTATATGGCAGAATCTCAATAATCTTGGCATAGAAAATTAGGACACCCAAATAAAAGAGTGCTTAAAACACTCTCACATAAGTTTTCAATTCCAATTCCAAATTCTGAAATGTTTGATTATTGTAATTCCTGCTCTTCTAATAAAAGCCATCGGCACCCCTTTTCTGAGAATACTCTAGTGAGCGAAAAAACCTTTACAAATTATTTTCACTGACGTATGGGGCCCATCACCTATTTTGTCAATTGACAAAAAATTATATTATGTAATTTTTGTAGATCAATTTACAAAATACATTTGGTTGTACACACTTAAAAATAAAAGTGAGGTCAAAATAATTTTTTCTAAATTTAAACCCCTTGTTGAAAATTATTTTCATACAAAAATACTCTTACTTTATACTGATGGTGGTGGTGAGTTTGAAGGTCTTAAGTCATTTCTTCACACCACTGGTATTGAGCACCTTGTATTGCCACCATACACACCACAACGGGTAGCTATGGCTGAACGTAGACATCGATACATCATTGAAACAGCAAAAAACATTTTACACCAAGCCTCTATGCCTCCAGTATTTTGGTTCTTTTGGTTCTTTTCCTGTCAACAAGCCACATTCTTGATTAACAGGCTTTCTACCCGCACACTTCATTATGATTCTCCATACCAATGATTATTTAGAGAAATTCCAAATTATCAAGCCATTCGTAATTTTTGGTTGCCTATGTTATCCATGACCTAAACCATATGCCAAACACAAACTAAAACCCAAGGCCACCCCTTGTGTTTACTTAGGCTATTCTAATACCCATCACAACCATCAATGTTATGATCTTATTTCACAAAGGATATATATTTCACGAGATATTATTTTTTATGAAAATAAATTTTCTTTTTCTGATATATTTTCATCTTTGAAAAACAAAGGAGTTTCAAAATTAGAGTGTGATATCTTGTACAAAGAGTAAAATGACCTTAGTGTCAAGTCTATGCCTCCAGTGGATTATGAGATTCTCCAGCCAATCAAGGCTGCTCTAGAATTGTCGGCGACACCTCCTAGAGGTTCTTCTTCAGGTCCTTCTTTGGTAGCACCGCCAACTCCTGCCGCTGGCTCAGATTGCTCCACACAGCCCATTATTGTCCCACCTACCACACAACCACTAATCTAGTATCAACGCCGAAATCGGCACACCCCGATAAACCCTTTATCTACGCAACTCCAGACCCCTCCCCATCCATTCCATCTTACAATCATCAACAATCCTCCACCATAGCTTCCGCACATACCCAACAACCATCTATTCACCGACCTGTTACTCGTTCATAAAATAATATCACTAAACCCAAGCCAGCATTTGATTATATTGCAGTTGCATTAACTAAACCATTTCCCACCACTTATAACCGAGCACAAAAGAGTGCACACTGGAGAGAAGCGATGAAACTTGAGTTTGAAGAATTGATGAACAATAAGACGTGGGAGCTTATACCACCATCCTCTTCTCAAAATTTTGTTGATTGTAAATAGCCTATCGTATCAAAACCAAATCAGATGGAAGTGTTGACGGGTATAAAGCTCGACTAGTTGCAAAGGGCTTCACGCAATGATCGGATATGGATTATAAATCTACATTCAACTGGATGTGAATAACGCATTTCTTCAAGGACACCTTGAAGAAGATGTTTATATGCGTCAACCTCGTAGGTATGCTCATCCTGATTTTCCTCATTATGTGTGCAAATTAAAAAAAAGCAATTTATGGACTTAAGCAGGCCCCTCGAGCCTGGTACTCTGAGTTAAAGCAATTCTTGCTTCAAATTGGCTTTTAAAAGTCTAACTCTGACTCTTCTTTGTTTATTCGTCATCAAAATGAAGCATTAATCTATATTCTTGTATATGTTGATGACATAATTATCATTGGATCGAACTCTGAGGTTATCAAGAAAACTATCCAGGTTTTTTCCGCCAGATTCTCTCTCAAAGACCTTCGACATCTTATTACTTTTTGGGTATTGAGGTTCTCCGCACTAAAGAAGGGATCGTCCTTTCTCAGGTCAAGTATGTTTCTAATCTTCTTGATTCTCATAACATGTCTGAATATAAGCCTGTTACAACTCCCATGAGTTCCATGGCCTTATTGTCCTCAAAGGATGACACACCTCTGGCAGATGCCACCTTGTATCGTCAAGTACTTGGTAAGCTTCAATATTTGTCATTCACCAGACTAGATAAAAGCTTTGTTGTTAACAAATTATCTCAATTCATGCATGCTCCTACACAAACACGTTGGTATTTTGTTAAGCGACTCTTGTGATACCTCCAGTACACCAAAAATCATGGCTTACAGATAACGAGCAAGACACATCCTAGGTTGTTTATGTATTCAGATGTTGATTAGGCTGGTGACATTAATGACAGGAACTCTACTTCTAGATATATCCAGTACCTTGGTGCAAATCCTATTAGTTGGTCATCCAAAAAGCAACGCACTATTATGCGATCCTCAACTGAAGCAGATTATCGTGCAGTAGCTTCTGCACTTGTTGAGATCAATTGGGTTCAAAAACTTCTTGGGTATGTTTGGTATGATGGAAAATGTTTTCCTATTTTCCGTTGTTTGGTTTCAATAAAATGTTTGGAAAACATTTTCTACAACAACTCATTTTCCTCAATTTGAGGGAAAATGACATCCTCATGGGCCAAGGTTTGTCATTTTCCAAACAATGACAAATGTGACTTATGACCCTAACCCCATCCCTATTCCCCACCCTAATAACACTCATATTCACATCACTCAAAAAATTCACATTTCTTAAAAATTAACATTACTCGGAAATATTTTTCACTGTGCTTTGCTTCAATTTTTCACTACTTGAAATAAAAAATAGTGAAGCCCGAATTTTTTTTATTTCCAATGTTCGTTGAATGTATTGTTATTTTAATATGCATAGAGGAAGACTTGCCTATGTTACTTTTCCTAATTTCATATTTCATTTTGGCATAGATGTAACTTGTTTCACGAGGTTGAATAAGCTTGTCGTTCTGTTATATTTCTATTGATTGTAGTATCTTGAGATTGTTCTGACAAAATATTGAAAAGGGTCTCCTATATTTGCTAGTTAATAGTTGCTTAAATTTAGTGATTGTAATATTTTAGTATTCGATATTGATATTATTTGTTATGCTTAAATTAGTTCTTACAAATTGTTGAGTTGCTAGAGGCACTGATATACTAGTTAACAGTTAGTAGTATTTTCTAAAAAAATATTTTTCACTCACCAATCAAACACTAGAAAATATTTTTCTAAAAAATAGTCTCTACCCACCAATCAAACATGAGAAAACAGGTAGAAAACCAACTTATTTTTCAGGAAAATATTTTCCATCATACCAAACACACCCCTTGTTGAACTACATGTCCAGCTTCCTGATCCACCCATAATCTATTGTGATAATGTTGGTGCTACCTATCTTTGTCAAAATCCAGTACTACAGAATAAAATGAAACACATTGAAGTTGATTTTCACTTTGTTAGAGATCAAGTACAGGGAAAACAGGTGCTCGTTCAGCACTTACATGTTGTTGATCAGCTCGCGGATACGCTTACAAAGCCTTTGCCTCGTCTATTGTTTACATCTGTCCAAGTTAAAGGTTATTGATGCCACCTTCAACTTGCGGGGGCGTATTAGGACATGATTGATTGTGTAATAAATTGCGCAGATTTCTCTCCCTAATTTGTGCTCTCAGTTGTGCAGATTTCTCTCCCTAATTTGTGCTCTATTAAATGTATATAATTCTCTAGCTGATTTCTAGTGATTTAGATATCTAGTTACCTTAGTTATCCTTTTATTTACTTGTATATACATCTATGTAACCTTTGGATGATAAATAAGTCTAATACATTACTTTTTCATCTCTCGAACCTTTAATTACATCTGCTATTTGTTCAGGTTTTGCGGAAATAATCTGCTAATTCAGTAAAATAGTTCCAGCAGTAGTTAACGGAGTTTGTTTGAATTTGTTGACGTATTGAGTTATTTGATGTTATTTTTATTTTTTTAGTTTAGTAATTTATTTTTGAAATTCAGTTATTTAAGTTGATATAGAATAGGATTTATTAGTATCCTAGTTGAAGATAGAATAGGATTTTATTAGTTTCCTAGTTAGAAATAGAATAGGATTCTTTTGTCTATTTTATTCTCAGATGTGAATGAATAAACAAGCAGAATATTTTTTAATCCTCAAACATTTTCTTCTTCTCTGTGTTCTGTACAACAATAATTAGTATCAAAGCCAATTTCTTGAGGGATCTGTAAAAGAGAAGACCCCAAAAATAATCCTACGTAAAATTCAATATTGTTATGGCTTCCAACAATTTTTCAATTCCTTCACCCCCATTTTTTTTTGTGAGAATTATCCAATGTGGGCTATCAAGATGAGAACATACTTACAGAATATGATCTGTGGCAAGTGGTAGAGGTTGGAGGAGAGGTAAATCCTTTGCCAGATAATCCAACTATGGCTCAAATTAAGAATCACAGAGAAGAGGTTGCAAAAAACTTTAAAGCTCTCTCTTGCGTACAATCAGCGCTTTCGGAAGTAATTTTCACTAGAGTTATGGCGAGTGACACTGCAAAGGAGGCTTGGGACAAATTGAAAGAAGAATTTCATGGAAGTGACAAGATTAGGCAAATAAAAGTGATAAATATGAGAAGAGAGTTTGAAATTCTCAGAATGAAGGATGCAGAAACTATTGAAGAATTCTCTAACACGTTGATGAAGGTTGTAAACCAAATCAGACTTATGGGAGAAGAGCTTACAGATTCAAGAATCGTGAAAAAGGTTCTTGTGAGTTTGCCAGAAAGATTTGAAGCAAAGATCTCGTCACTCGAAGATTCGAAGGATCTCACAAAACTATCACCTTCAAAACTTGTACATGCTCTTCAAGCTCAAGAGCAAAGAAGGTCCTTGAGGCTAGAAAAAGCTACTGAAATTGCTCTTCAAGCCAAGTTCAAGGGGAAGATGCAAATGCAGAAGAAAGGTAAAATCCCAGAAACTTCTACTAATTCTAGTAGAAATAATCAAGGCGATTCTCGCAATGGAGTCAAGAAAAGAGAAAACTTTCCTCCATGCAAGTATCGCAAAAAAAAAAACAATCATAAAGAGGATGATTGTTGGTTTAAGGGGAAGAAACCACCTCTCTAGTGTAGATATTGCAATAAGTTCGGTCATATTGAAAGGTTTTGCAGAGTGAAGAAGGAGAACAACCAACAAACTCAAAAAGCCGACGTTTCGGAAGTTGAAGAACAGAAGGAGTTTGTGTTTACGGCGATGGCAGCAACAAGATTGAATGATAAAAACACATGGTTTCTTGACAGTGGCTTCACTCAATACATGACCAGCAAATGAGAATATTTTACGAAGTTGGAATCTGCCAAAGTAGTGTCAAGTTAGCCGATAAAACTAAGTTGGAGATTGTTGGTAAAGGAACTGTGGCAATTGAAGCTCCCAAAGGTACTAAATTTATTCAAGATGTTTTATTGGTACCTGATCTTGACCAAAATCTATTGAGTATTGGTCAAATGCTAGAACGAGATTATATGTTACTGTTCAAAGATAAAAAATGTGCTGTTTCTGATTTTAGTGCACAAGAAGTGATTATAGTTGAAATGATAAAAAGAAGTTCTCCTTTGAATTGGAACTCAAATACTGAGCAAGTTTGTCGAAATAGTCAATGTGAGCAGGTTATTGTGACCACCAAGCACAACGATGATGATTTTATTTTTTATTCTGGAAAAATTGAAAATTGTTACGCTACAATGGACATTGAAATCGAACAAATCACTTCTCAAGAAAATGAAGCTATAACTAAGGATAATTCACATACTGTAGCTGGGACCACATCCGGATCTCCAGACTCTGGCAATAACAATAGTTTCAATTCAGACCTCACATTTCATGAGATCAGAAGGACAGAGATGATGGGATGGATGATTGCGATGATGTGTTAAATTATAATGATGTTGATGACTATTTATCAGAATGTCGTTGCAATAATGATAGTGTTCCAGACAATGCTTCACCTCATTCTGGTCCTTTGCAGAAATCTGGTTCAGCAGAGAAAGGAGAGCATTCCTCAGGAGATGTTTCTTTAGATCCTGCAGCAACATGGAGTTTTGTACCCAGTATGGATGCAACGTTAAAAGATCTTAACTTCGCAGATGAAAATACTAGTGCAAGTGAAAAGCAGGTGCTTATGAGATATTTGCTTTGTGGTATCTGCAAGCAGTTGTTATGCCGACCTATAGTTCTTAATTGTGGCCATGTTTATTGTGAAAATTGTGTGATTAATCCAAGCGACAAGCTATGTAGATGTCCAGTTTGCAAACTGGAGCATCCAAATTGATACCCCAACATTTGTTTGATTCTTGCACACTACTTGGAAGAGCATTTTCCCGAGTTGTATGCATAAAGGGAAAAAGCATCAGTGTACAGAGCTGCTCGTCAAATCCCATCAGCACAAAATCAGGACAAAACTGCTGGCTGCAAATCACTACCTAGATTTGATCTTTCCGCATAGTTAATGGGGGGAAGACCGCAAGTTTATATTGGAGTAGGTTGTGATCATTGTGGGATATGTCCTATTGTTGGGGAACGGTACAAATGCAAAGACTGCAAGGAGAAAATAGGAGCTTGGAAGATGTTCATTATGGATAACTGTGAGGAGCTTATGCCCGAGTACCTTGGATTTGTGAAAGGTGTTGTGGACTCTGATTATTTGTCTCTCAACATCTCTCGTGAGATGCTACAACAGAACAAGATTCTCAAGGTGATTAGGAATAACCTTGTTAAAAAATGTTTTGAGATGTTCAATGAAATTGCTGAGAAAAAGAAGGGATTGAAGCTCGCTGATATATTTACCAAAGCTCTTCCCAAAGAAACTCTTCGTGAACAACTTGGAGTTAACGGCAAACACCTCAAGGAGGAGTGTTGAAGTATTGAGTTATTTGTTTGTTATTTTTCTTTTTTTAGTTTAGTAATTTTATTTTTGAAATCCAGTTATTTAAGTTGAAATAGAATAGGATTTATTAGTATCTTAGTTGAAGGTAGAATAGGATTTTATTAGTTTCCTAGTTAGAAATAGAATAGGATTCTTTTGTCTAATTCATATTCTCAGATGTGAATATATAAACAAGAAGAAATTTTTTTTTTATCCTCAAACGTTTTCTTCTTCTGTGTGGTCTGTACAACAACATAATCAAATAATGTGTTATTAGACATGGCTAAGTAAAGGGATGTCATCTTTTTGACTGAAGAAATGTTGTTACCAGAAATATAAAGCAGGAACCAAGTGTGGAAAAAAAAAAGCAAATAAGTCCAAGAGAAGGGTCAATTGTTCTAAAAATGAATGCACACTGAAAATACATACAACACATTCTACATTTGCTTCATTGGCGATCCACATCCAAAACGTAACTCTTGGAGAACACTAGATTTTTTTAGGTTCATTGCTTTTATGCATTTATCACACATGTTGTAGTACCTTCTCAACAAAATATCTAACATCTGTTACAAAAGGAATATTGAATATACCTGATGGCGAAAAACCATATAAGCAAATGCGAAGAAGACAATGATGAAAGGCAGGAGTATAGGTGTGACCATTGAGTACACAAGACCTAGTAGGAAGTACAGTTGTATGCGAGGCTCTGATACTGAGAAGTTTAATGAACCGGGATCTGTCGCCTGCTGTCTATCCTGATCTGTCTTTACCAGAAAAGTGTTCTTAAGATGAAATATAACAAAAGGAACCAATCTAAGAATCTCTGCAGCAATTCCAGCCCAACCATCAACCATTATGTAGGTAATGAAGAAAGTAGCCTTCAACGGAATAGCAACACCGACCGTTTTTGGAATTCTAAACATAAAAGGAAAAGGTTAAACAAACTGGTGCATATGATCAAGACAGAAGAAGAAATACTGCAAAGTATATAACCATTAAACCAAGGAATTCCTTCACATCAAATGTAATACCAAGGAATTTCCTATAAACACGTTCAAACTGCTTTCACAATAATCTAAAGTCACTTAAATAATCCAAACCCTTGATACCTCATAGTTCAACACACATAATGAAGCCCTATAATAGGTCGGTCACTGTAATGCATCTGCAGTTGCAGCTTTCGAGGAACATGGTATCGTGAAAACAGTTGCTGCACTTTGAGTGGAAATATTATTCAAAAAGTAACACTAAAAAAATCAAATATCCTCATCTATGTTCAATGTCCATATAATAGATCGGTCACAAGCAGGGATGAGCTATAAAGTCAATGTAGTTTATGTCATATGGAGCATTTGACAGAGGCAATTCTAGATAACAGTGAGATCCTAATGCCAAGAGGTTAATTTTTCCGATAACTTCATCTCTGAACCAAGAAATAAACAATCATAGGAGGTAACATATGTGTCACCGGATCATGTGAATATAATCTTCTCTCCTCTTTCTTTTTTATTTTTATTAAAAATAATTCTTTCTTTCTAGAAGTTCAACAGTAAGATCCGTCGACATTTCATGGCTTCCATTTAGTGAGCAGTAGAAACTCACTCTGAAGGAGGCTTTTCCACGAATCTCTGAAGTTGCTCAAATGCTGCTCCAGTGATGATACTTCCCAAGAACACATTGACAAGGATAAAAATATGATATTTAGTTGCTGATCTTCTGTCCAAAGATGAAAGTGATGTATAACCTTCTATTTTGGACATGGCCATTAGAAGCATAGGAAGAAGAGCCAGAAAAATCTTCAGTATAATCCCAGGAAGAACACCTTGGATAAAGGATTTGACAACTTCACTGTAATAGAAATTCCAGAAGTAAGCACATAAGGTATTGATTTCTTAAATACATAACATCCTCAAATAATATATCAAAAAAAGTCCTCAAGGTGCAAATATTGAAGTTCCATTAATTCATCTATAATCATTCATCAATATACCAGCACTTCAGAAATTGCTTTCTTTCTTTTTTTCTGTTTTTGTATAAACATTAGCACATATGTTACCAACTTAACAACATACGATTACTTTTTTTATAAGTAAAAAAATCACAAAGTAAGGGGATCACTTACATTTGTATCAATGGCCTCAAGACGGGAAGTTTATTCTCTATACCATCAATGCTTGCCAAAGACTGAACGAATGCAATAGGGATCATAAAAAAGAATGTAAGAAAGAAGAAAGCAACAGCCATTAGCAGTTTGCGGACATTGAGTTCAACAAATGGTATTGATAGATTATCCCAATAGACGTCACGTGGTTCGGGAGCCCATTGTGTCAACCAAATGGTCGGGTTACTTGATTGTTGTGTTTGAGCACAGACAGCTGCTCCCCAACGAGATTTGAAAGAAACGAATGCTGCAGGAACAATTGCCTTGGGATCACTCATTACCTTTTCTCTTTCTATAGCTTCCTAAATAAAAGACTAAGTCCATTACCACAATGCAAAAGGAAATCCAAATATTTATTGCTAAAAACTTCAAGCATTTTCCATTAGCAAAATTACCTTTCACAACTAATTGGTTCCCCCTAAAGTGAAGTGTCAGAGGTAAAAGGGTCAAAATCTCTTGAAATTGGAATCATCTCATTTTGTAGAAATTAATGACACAATCTATATTAAATTGAAACCACAAAATCTTTGACAAGCTTAGCAAGTTGTTAGAGAAAGAGTTTAGCTACTGGCAAAGTAAAGACAGGAATCTTATGTCTATACATAATCAACCATAAATTGGCATACAATCGGACATAATTTTGTACAAGCTAGCATACAAAATTACGCTCAGCCAATAAAATTTCCAATACTACCACAAGTTATGTTATGTTTTTCTTGACTCTAAATCCAAGAATCATCATATTTGACAAGAGACATCAAGAGAAGCTGAAAATATTTTCTCGCGTGCTAGCTAATGCCGAATATTAGTGAGAACAAACATTTGACCCAATTCATGCAAGGTCCGCCAGGAGAAACCTCACAATTTATATTGGATTCCCTGAATGTAGATTAAATTTCCAAAGTACTAAATTAATATAACTACGTGCTGCACATATGCATGAATCTTCTTTGCTCTAAGTTCAAATTATCTAGTTGAAACACGTATTTTTTCAAGATGGTGCTTAAAATATGGAAAAAACTGAAAGGTCCCATTTTTATGTATGAACATGCAATTCAATTAAATCCTATGCTCTGCTGAAGGTTTGTAATACGTCCTGTTAAATAGTCCTCTATGACTCATTTATCTCTTCAGATTCGATCAAGTATGCCACACATACAATGCAATTTGGTTTTCCAACATTTAGCTCATTTGATGGGAAAGAAAGAAGTGTGATCTGTAAATATGAATTACTTACGCTAGTAACATAGAATGAGTCAATTGGGACTTACAATCCAACCCATAAAAAACTTTTAAATAACGGTGCATGTAAATGGAAGAACAGCCGATACTCCAAGCAAAACAAGTACTTATTCAGATGAATTCATAAGAAGCAAGAGAAACAATACCACAGTTGAGACACTTACATTTTTATTCAACTTCTCAATTTCTTCGGTATAATACTCGATGGCATCCACAGTTTTTCCCCAAAGACCCCAAAATCCTGTCTATACATGACTGAACATGAGCCTCACTATGTATGATTAACTCAATAAATTTAACAAGAAAACAAACAGGAAATGAAATTAAAACAATGCTTTGGTGTTAAGAAAGATCATAAGGTAAAAAAAAAAAAAAAAAGGTACCTTCGTTTTTGGCTTAATCTTAAGGTTTCTCTCATACTTAGTTTGGTAGTATGTAAGCCAATTTTGATAGCTCTTCTTCTTTTCCACCAGTTCAGCTAAATTGTTTGCATTGTAAACAACCTGCAAGTTGCATAAGTTTAAGGTTCATAAATTGCAGTAACTGCAAAATGCCAGGACAACATAGGAATGAGAAATGGATAAATCCCCCTATACATCTCAGCGTTACAAGGCTAGATAGGACATAACATAACTATGCCAAGGGAAGAGGCATGATATTAAAAAATATCTGTATATTTCCGTCATTGTCTAAAATACATCATTCTTGACATTCAAATGGATAGAGACCTGCTGTGTTAGATAATGATCTGGATGATTCACACAAAAGAAATGTTCGACATGCTCGCTCACTGATTCATCTGGATCTGGAGGGACATTCCTCACAAGGACCTAAAAGAGAAACACTGGTAAACTAACCAAACAGTTAACCAAAACTCAACATTTCAATGAATTATGTCAGGCACCTACAGTAAACTGATCAGGACGACGATTTTCAGAGGCCAGAAACTGCAGCCTCATGGTTGTTATTATATGATATTCTTTGTACAGTATATAGCAAGTCCAAAATGTGACCACGTAAGCCATTACCAGATGCGCCCAAAACCTGGAAAAAAGAAAAAAGAGGCTTTAGTTAGTAGGTGTCAGCCTTGTAAAAACCATTAAACAAAGGAAACTGCAGCAGCTAAGCCTGACATACCAAACGAGGTGCTATTTTATACATTATTATTTTACTAGGTAATAGAAGTGAAGAAACATGAAAGTCCATCAATGTGGTGCCATCAAATCTGAGCATGGATATACGTGCCATTAACATTTTTCGCAAAACATATAGGTGTGTGAATATCTTTTTGAAACCAACTTGATAATAGAATCTTATTTAAAATATAATTATTTTTTGTGAAGTGCAATTTGTTTATCAAGTTAACTATTAAAGAGGAGCACTGTACACAAGAAATTCAGTTTATTAAATGGTTTAATAGAAGCAAGCAGTCTTTTTACAACAATGTGAACTAGAGATACCAAGACTCGGAGGGAAAAAGTGAATTCTCACCTCGGTGATCCAGAAGGAACATTGGAAATCGAAAGTTTATCGATAGTGCTGAATGTTAGATCCTCAATGTGCTCTAATGAGTTCCCAGTCCAATTGACAGGTACTAAAACCCCAAAAGAAAGTAGTGTGATAGGAACGAAGATTTTCAAGCTGCATTAACAATACTGGAGTTAACTCTGATACATAAAACCAACAATAACGTAAATCAACTTTTTCCCCCCACTTATCCTTTGAAAGATCCTAGTGACAATGAAGGAAGCATAACCGAAAGCATTTTGTTATCAGTAAGAAAATATAGCCTTTTAATGAAATGGATAAGGAATATTATAAATGTTGTGAACCTACCCAAGAAGGTATATCCGTATATACACGGCAGAATCGAGACCAGCATGATCGATAAGCTCTGGTTCCGGCATTCTTAGAGCTGCAGGCATCCAATTCAAGAACCTTATGTATGTTCTGCAGTCCAAGTTGACAAATCTTTTCATAAATGCTCCAGAACTTCTCGGGCTTGCTCGTATACCCTTCAGATACCATTTTGAGAAGTACACTCTGTCGTTGATTGGCTGGAGTCGTAGAATAGCAAAGGCCACAAGAAATGCAAATGCAGATAAAAGATTGAGCACAGCTGACAGAAGAATATCCTCACTGCTAGCCATGTTTCCCCCCAAATGTTACTTGTAACCTAATTTCTTCAACAAGAATAGGTACGTAGTGAGAATATGTTCGACGAAATACACCAGGAAAGACAGGTAAGTATAAAAGCGACAACTTTTGTAATTATGGTATTTGTCATAATAAGACAAAACTACTCATAACTTAATTCAACAATATGTCATCAGTGCAATCAGCAGTCAGAAGAGGGGGATGCAGCCTTGTTCCCACAAGGATACAATGCATAAATATATGCGAAAAATTAGTACAATTTCAAAAATACTATAAACTTTGAACTCATTCTATAAGTCGAAGGAATCCAAAAAGCACCTTTTGCTATATTATCAAGGGAACTAAGAAAAACTTGAACCTTGGTGCTCCTTTTCGCCAAACACAATGACGGCGCAGTTTGTCAATCAACCTTCCACTCTATCAGCGTGTACTTTTGTGGTAACCTACAAGTTCACTGACAATAAACTTGTTGAGCCACATAGCTATGACAGAAATCTTGAATATCATGACGTTAAGAGCATGATAATTATGTCTAAGCTCCAGGTGATTTCTTCCCATATGTCCAAGTCAGGTATTCGCTGGAATTAGTTGAGGTAGTGGAATAAGACAATGAGAACATGACACAGCTATGCCATTGATGTAGGAGAATGTTAAGAAGATTCTATTACACATAAATGATGTATTAAACAAATCAGAATCATGAACAGAGGCCCATCGATTTTGTTTTATTAAATATGCTGCTTATTTCAATATCATGGGTTCGGAAACAGCTTCTATCTACCTCCCATCATCATCAAGAAAACACGACCAAAGAAAACAAAAACTTTTTGAACACATGGTTAACAAAATTGAGAAGATTAATGAACAAGAAACTAACCAAAAGAAAAGGACGCAAGATTCTTTCCCAAACGTATCGACAAAAGCATTATATTTTCTGCATGTTGTAGCCAAGCAATGTGAATGACACAATTACAGAAAAAGAAATGAGATTAATTAGGGTTCATGTGAGCAGAATGCTTGATGATGATGATGATGGAGTGGCCGGGCAAGGAGCAGAGACGGGGACCGGCCTTCCTACTTGCTACGCAAGGCGATATTTCCTGTATATGCGTGTCATCAGACACTCTCACCGATAAACTTTAGCCTATATATATTATTGAGTTAATTAATAAAAATAATTCTAAACTTGACATCAAATTATAATTTTGATCTTAAATTTGATAGTGCATAAATAGGATTATAACTATTCAAAACCTGAACAAATATGACCTCCAATTTTTCAACTTCATGCGTGAGTCTTACTCGCGCCTACGTGGAAAAGTAATCCAATGATACGGTGCCACGTGTACTGTCAAAGTTTTACTTTTTGTGTTAAAATGACCTCGTCGTTGTTGTTGTTGTTATTATTATTATTATTATTATTATTATTATTATTATTATTATTATTATTATTATTATTATTATTATTATTATTATTTCTATAGTAGCAGCACCTAACTTTTTTTTAGCAGGGATCGAACCCACACAGTAGGCTGAAGAAAGCGCTCAAGAAGAGCAAATAACACCATTGGGCTATCTAAGTGTCTTGTTTCATGTGGTTCAACGTTAATATACGTACATAAATATACATTTTCTATCTTATATATATACAACGTAATTTTTTTACTGAGGGGTTCGGGTGAACCCCATGGCAACCACGTAGGCCACCCCTCGTTAATTTAATAACGTTTTAATAACGTTAATTTAATAACATTTTAATTACGTTAATTTGATAACGTTAATTTAATATACTACTACTATCCTTAATAACATTAATCTAATAATGTTTTATTAAAAATATAATTTTTTAATTATTATTATAGTTTCATCTTTAATTTAATAGTTAAATAAATAATATTTAGATATATTATATAACTTAAATTCGTCCCCTGTTTTATAATATATATATACATATCCGCTCGATTTTTTCATATGAGACTAACCCGCCTAATTAATAAATCTTCAATTTTGCTCTTCTTTTCGCAATGACAAAAGAAATTAGATGTTATTTTCATCTTTGAGCCAAAAATAATGAAAAAATAATAGTAAAGAGTCATTTAAAGGTCATATTTGTGTAGTTTTGAATAGTTAAAGGTCATATTTGTACACTGTCAAAGTTTAAGGTCATATTTATGTATTATGCCCTTAGATTTTAAGCTGGATTCGCCCAGTTTTGCGTGTTGAACACGCATTTTGGCATGTAGGATTGGAGGTTATATTTGTGCAGTTTTGAATAGTTAAAGGTCATATTTGTGTATTGTCAAAATTTAAGGTCAAAATTATAATTTGGTGTCAAGTTTAGGGTCATTTTTACGTATTAACTCTATATTATCAACACCTCAACACTTCCATTACGTTGTTCCAAAAGTCCCTACCCCCCTTGCTTTTACCTACACTAATACCTACAATATGACGCACTTCAATTTATCCATCCTTCTTTCTTTTCTTTTCTAGAAAAAAAATTCAACTCATCTTAGTTGGATCAATCAACTATTATTACAACTTAAAAAACTATCAATTACAAATACTCAAAATTTATGTATTATACTCACTCCGTTTTAAAAAGAATGACCTACTTTGATTTGACACAAAGTTTAAGAAAATAAAGAAGACTTTTGAATCTTGTAGCCTTAAATTAAAGTTGTGTCAAATGTACCAAAATACCCTTTAATCTTGTGGTCCTAAAAATGTCAGGTGGAAAGTTGAAATTAAAGTATTGCCAAAAAAGGAAATGGGTCATTCTTTCTGAAACGGACTAAAAAGGAGAGTAGTCATTCTTTTTTAAACGGATGGAGTATAAAATTTATAATTTCAAACATAAAGTATTTTAGTTATTGGAAAAGTCCTTTTGGCCACAATTTTTTTGCCACAATTTGACCACAATAGAAAAAAGTTATGTTCACATTATGAACTAGTTAACTTTTAGACATTTTTATTCTTTTACGTTAAAAATTAAATAACTTTGTCTATTTGAAAGAAAAGAGTAATGTAGTATTTTTATTATTATGGCCAAATTTGGGCCAAAATTTTGTGGTCATTTGTAACACCCCGTATTCA
Organism: Capsicum baccatum var. pendulum; assembly: GCA_030864225.1. Lineage (NCBI taxonomy): Eukaryota > Viridiplantae > Streptophyta > Magnoliopsida > Solanales > Solanaceae > Capsicum > Capsicum baccatum. The sequence continues at coordinate 26,300,036 of CM061558.1, read as the reverse complement.
AGTACGTGTATTGACGTATTCAAGTACGTGTATTGATCTTATTTATATGGAATTAATTTTTTTATTTTATTTATACTGGAATTTGTCCGTCAATGGTTCCATGCGAAGGTTATTGAATAAGTTTTCCAACGATATAAAGATTTCCAAAAACGGATAGGTTTCGGATATAATTATTGAATAAGTTTTCCAACTATATAAAGATTTTCAAAAATGGATAGGTTTCGGATATAATCGAGCATGTTCAAAACTATAAAATGGTGGCCAGAATATTTGGGAATAGTAAACATGCAGGAAAATTTCCTGCACACAAACTACTGAGGCCAGCCGAATTTTTGGGTCAACTTCGAATGATCATAACTCCCTTAATATAATGAACTGGGAGAGTTGCGACCTATGAAAAGAAAGATATTTGAGTCTTCTTTCCAATGCAATTGGTTTCATCCAAATTCAACATCTGAGTAAGGAGTTATACTCATTTTACTTCAGCCTATCAAAACAGATTTTTAAGGTCAAATTCAAATGACCATAACTCCTTGTACAGGATGAACTGGGTGGCCTACTTTATATGAAATGAAATACTTTTGAATTATCCTTCCAACGATGGTCAATCTACTTTAGCTTATCAAAACAGTCCACCAAAGGACAGATTTGACATTATTTAAATTTTAAAGGCATTTTGGTCATTTCCTATTATATTATGGACAGGAATATGTGTATATATACATGAATATGAGTTCAAAAACTCATTTTCATCATCAATCATTGAAGAAGAACAAACCCTAGCCAAATTTGACCTTTAAATTACTTTTGATTCAACCGTAGAAATTCCAAAGTAATCCGATAACTGCGTTTGTCATCTCGAGAGCTTCGAACGGCACCTATTATTTGTTCAAACAGGATTGCATAAGCAAGAGGTGAATTCTAAGGTATGAATATTATTTGTCTTTGTTCTTTTCCATATGTATATGTGTGATAGAGGATTATATGTATTGGTTGTTATTGAAAGGTGATGGAAATAGGGTTATGGACTATTTTACATGGTTTGGTTGTATTGAATTGTGGAAAGTGGATATGGTAATTGAGTTATGAAAGGTGGATATGGTAATTGAGTTATGGAAGGTGGATATAGTGATATACTATTGAATTGATGATTATTTATGTCTATGGCTCAATTTGGTTTAATGGATTGGTTGGAAGGATAAATGAATCCAAACTTGATATTGGAGGATATTGTATGAATAAGCATGGTATGTGAATGTAATTGGAGTATAAGAGGGTTAAAGTGACACCCTTTATGGTGTAATTAAGGCTTACTACTTAATCACTAGTTTGGTGAAATCAAATAATTGAATTGTGACGTTTGGTTGCTAATACTGGATTGCTATATATGTTCATTGTAGATAAGTAATCTGAAAAGACGGGAAGTCCATTTGGGACTAGTATTGAAGGTTGACAGTCAGGTATGTAAAGCATACTCTATACCATATCTTTGGCATGAAAGTGAACAATTGTTCTATTAAGAAAGTTTTCAAAGTTATTCAGTAACATGTGATCCATAATGGTTTTGTATGATGTCTTATGTTACCAATGAACTTGTTTCCACCCTACAAGATGTCAAGACATTCCAATACTTACTTGTTTTCCAAATCTTACATGTTTATTGAACTAATGAATGTCAGAAGGTATCCGGTTACTCAAACAAGATCCATGTGCTATTAATGACTCCAAAACGTTTCATTGATATACCAATAAGTTTCTACTCCATTGTTATGGCATTGATGACTCCAAAACACTTCATTGATGTGTCAATGAGTTCTTACTTCATTTTTATTGCATTGATGGTCTATTTATATGTCTCTTATTGATGTATCATTGTTTCAAAGTATCAAAAATACGGTGGCGACCGAAATAACAATCTCAAAGATTAATTGAACTAAGTGATGGAAGTTCTCTCTTATTAGGTGGTATCCCGGAGGCATAAGGCTATCATAGGTTGATCCCTATTTATGTGTTTATGGGTGGTATCCCAGGGGAATAAGCCTATCATGGGTCGATCCTAGTTGATATGTACTGGAGGCAGCCTAATGGCCACAGTACAGTACATTAATGATTACAAAGATGATAAGAACGAAGGTAGAGTAATTTAATAAATACAATGTACAGGTTGTCACAAGTTCTAGTAAGTGTGGTCCACTCCTATTACGATTTATTCACTTGTTTCTGATTTCTATTGAGCTCCTATATCATATGTGATTATCTACAGCTTTACATACTCAGTACATATTTCGTACTAATGTCCCCCACGGGGGACCTGCATTTCATGCTGCAACCACAGATACCTTAGCTCATACACCATACAAGTAGGATCTAGGATATCCAGCTGATTTTCGTGAGCTCCAGTTTGCTTCGGGGCTTTTCATGTCATATCCAGTCACTTTTGGTATTGTATAGAAGTTAGCTATATGGCGGGGTATGTCCCGACCTTAGTTAAACTCTGTGTATTGTCTAGAGGCTTTGTAGACCTAATGTACAGTCAAGGTGGTGTTTTGTTAATAGACGTGATGGCTCCAACAACCAAGTATTGTATATACATATATATATATATGTGCTTGAGCTTATACAGGTGATTATTTCCTTTTATATTGGACATGATGTTGTCCGAATTTCGAGTTGTCATAGAGGTATGCATGGGAAGTATAAGGTTATGAGCTGGTTCTCCTGGGCCTCCTCGATTATGGGTGCCAGTACGCCTCAATAGGATTTGAGATGTGACACCATTTAGCACTATCCGGCTAGGAAATATGTCGAACATTTTGAGTACTAGAGGTTACTACAATTTCTTATGGGTTTGAATGATTCTTACTCTCAATCGAGCAACTAAATTCTGAACATGGTCCCTATACCCTCTATTAACAAGGCATTTGTACGCTTCTTATTCCACTGTATAGGTGCCTGTTTGAGGCCATACAAAGATTTATGCAACTTACAGACGTTAAGCTTGGTATTATGACAAGAGATGCCTTGAGGAATGTCCATGTACACCTCCCCTGTTATATCACCTTGTAAAAAGGCATTGCGTACATCCATCTGATAAACATACCAACCTTGTGATATAGCAATTGCTAATGCAGATCTTACTATGACCATTTTAGCCACAGGGGAAAAGGTATATGTGCAGTCCAACCCCTCTTTCTGACTATACCCCTTAGCAACCAGCCTAGCCTTGTATCTTTCAACTTCTTCTGAGGTAGTATATTTGACTTTAAATACTCATTTACAACCAATTAGAACTTTGCCAGTAGGTAGATCAACAATGCTCCATGTTTGGTTTTCTTCTAAGGCAGATATCTCCTGCTGCATGGACTCTATCCACTTAGCATCTTTAACAGCCTCAGAGAAAGAATGAGGTTCCACAATATGGGAATAAGATGCTAGACCAATACTGAATGCAGGTGATATATTAGCATAGTTAATAGAGTTAGAGATAGGATAGTTGCAAGTGGAATTTCCCTTGCCTTTAGTTATGTAATCCTGCATCCTAAGTGGAGGTTTTGATGATCTTGAGGACTTCCTATAGGAAGTGAAGGGGGAACTACAGTTGATGAAGGTAAGGTATGTGGTATCTCAGGTTCTACACTCTCTGAAAGAGAAGAAGAGTGTGATGGATGTTGTGTTTCAGGATCTAAACTTTCTGTGGGAACATCATTTGAGGTAGAAGGAATTGGGGAAGTAGTATAATCAACTTGTGTGGTTGGAAGCAAATCCACAACAGGAAAAAGAGTGGTAGTACTGGGAGAAACATGTTGCATAAAAGGAAATATATCCTCCTTAGAGACCACATCTCTACTAATATGAAATTCCTTAGAGAAAATACTAAACATATTGTAGCCCTTCTGAGTTTGTGAGTAACCAAGAAAAACTGGAGGTACTGCTCGTGGAGCAAACTTATCATATCTTTTCACACAAGTTAAATACCCAAGACAACCAAAAACTTTCATGTGGGAGAGATCAGGAGCATGACCAAAAAACTTTTCAAAAGGAGACAGTCCTTGAAGCACTTATGATGGTAACCTGTTAATGATGTAAATGACAGTACTAACACATTCTCCCTAAAATTTCAAAGGACATTTAGCTTGAAATCTAAGAGATCTGGCAATTTCGAGAATATACCTATGCTTCCTGTTAGCAATGCCATTTTGTTGAGGAGTATATACACAAGAGCTTTGGTGTATGATTCCTAAAGACTGAAGTAAGTCATGCATTTGAGAATTAAAAAATTCACAGACATTATTAGACCTCAAATGTTTCACTGAGTAAGAGTACACACTGTGGATCATAGCAAAAAAAGATTTCATTACAACAATTACATCAGATTTTATCGGTAACGGAAACAGCTAGGTATATCTTGAGTGATCATCAACTAGAGTAAGAAAGTACCTCTTACCATCATGTGTAGGAACTTTATAGGGACCCCATACATCTGCATGTATAGTATGAAAACAGGAACCAACAGTGGTACCACAAAGAGGAGAAGAGGATATTTTGAGAGAGAAAGGAAGAAAACTCATTCTTTGATATTGTGATTGATTCTCAATTAAACGGTTTCTATATATGAGTATATTTACAGAAGGTTCTAGACTTGATAGTCGACTAACCTCAACTCACTCTAACCAATTAACTATCCAATCAGTAATAATTAATTTAGCTGTAATCCAACTGTCTAACCAACTCTAACTAAACTCTAACTAATTGTTCAACTAACTTCAACACCTTTCCTCAAGCTGATGCTAAAAAAATATCTTTCAACAATAGCTTGGATAATAGGTAGTCATGAGGTTGCTTTCCAAGGCTCTTGGTCAGCAGATCAGGAAGTTGGTCTTTAGTTGATACATGAAAAGTTTTGACAACACCTTGTATAATTTTTTCCCTGACAAAATGACAATCTGTGTCAATATGTTTGGTTCTTTCATGGAATATAGGATTAGCTGCAATCTGGATAGCAGCTTTACTGTCACAATACAAGTGAATTGGTACATCCAGAATAACTTCCAATTTTCTGAACAAGCCTTTCAACCAAGTGATTTCAGCCACTGTAGAGGCCATACTTCTGAATTCAACTTCTGCAGAGCTCCTAGCAACTATGGCTTGTATTTTTTATTTCCAAGAAATCAGTTCATCACCATACATGACTAGATAGCCAGTGAAAGACCTTTTGTTTTGTAGACAACCACCCCAATCTGAGTCACAAAATACTTCAAGTTTTCTGAAACCTGTGGAAGGCAATAGCAGACCAAAACCAGGAGTTGATTTAATGTACCTCACTACTCTTAGAGCTGCATCAAGATGAGATTGTTTAGGTTTATACATGAACTGACTTAGGACCTGAACTACATAGGCTATATCAATTCTGGTCATTGTGAGATATAAAAGTCTGCCAATCAATCTTTGATACTGCCCAACATCCTCTAATTCTTTGTCTTCAGGATCCTGATTTTCTAGTAGTATCATCTTGTCAAATTCTATAGAAGTGAGCTTTAAGTTGGATTCAAGAGAGGTGCCAGCAGGTTTTGCTCCTCCAAGTCCCATTTCAGCAACAAGTTCTAGAGTATACTTCCTCTGTGACATCACAATACCTCTTGAGGGTCTTGCAAATTATATACCTAGGAAGAACTTTAGTTCCCTTAAGTCTTTCATTTTGAACTTCAGTTGTAAATCATTCATTATCTGCTGAATCAGGTCTAGATCACTACCTGTGACTAGCAGATCATCCACATAGACTAGCACCATCACTAGATGAGATTGTACCTTTTTTAGATTGCAATTTATAATAATTCTTTCTTTTTTTTCTTCTTTTCTTTTTTTCGTTTTTCCCCTTTCTATCTCTAGCCTTTACTTCTCTTTTTATTCTTTTTTTTTCCTTATTTTTTGTTGTATTTTATATTTTATATTTTTTTATAATTTCAAAAATATGATTAAGTCAAGTACAAGCATAAATGATGACGGATACATCATAATTGCTCATTGTGTTTGTATTTAGCATCATTTTTTTTCTTTTTCTTTTCACTTTTTTGGGGTTTTTTACTTTTTGACTTTTTCTATTTTTATTTTATTTTTTATTTTTTCATTTCATTCCTTTTTTTCTCTTTTATCTATAACTTCTATTCTCTTTCTTTTTTTTTTCTTTTCTATTTTTTTCTTCTTATTTTTTTCTTTTTACTTTTTTGTATTTGCTTTTCTTTTTTTTCTATTTCGTAATTTTTCCTTTATTTTTCTTTTCTTCAGTTTTTTTTTTCTTTTTTCTTTAGTTTGTTTTTCTCTTTTCTATTTGCAGCTTCTATTTCTCTCTCTTTTTGGTTTTATTTTTTATATTTTATATTTTTTGTATTTTTGATAAATATGGTTATGTCAAGCACAAGTCATGGGTGATATCAAAACTACCACAATCGCTTATTATATTATATTCGCACTATCATTTATATTTTTATATTCATTGATAGAATTGTATTTGTATTTTGTAGTTCGCGCTTATATTTGTATTTGAATTTTATAGTTTACATTTGTATTTGTATTTTGTAATTCACACTTGTATTTGATGTTATAGTTCATACCATCATTTATATTTTTGTATCCGTTGATACAATTGTATTTGTATTATAGTTCGCATTTGTATTTATATTTTATAGTTCGTATATGTATTTATTTTTTATGGTTCACACTTGTATTTGCATTTTGTAGTTTTCACTATTATTCATATTTTATACAATTTGCACATGTATTTTAAAGAATTATTTTGTATTGAATTTTATAGTTGACTGCATATTTATATTTGTATTTTGTGATTTTATTTTATTTGTATTCTATTTTCGTCGGTGCACTTATATTCTTAAAAGAAATATTTTGTATTTGTATTTGTATTTGTAAATTGACCATATATTGCATTTGTATTTGAATTTGACTTGTTTCATTTATTGGCATTTGAATTTGTAGCTGACAATATCATTTGTATTTTTAAACAATTGAAAAAAAATATTATTTTTTCTTTCTACAAACGCATGAATTTATAGCATTGATACGAATTGTATTTTATTAATACAAAGTGAAAAATACAATATAAATAATAAATTATAAGAATATAAATGTCAAATTATACAAATACAAATAATACATGTTTATACAACTTGAACCGTACACATACAAATGATACTTGTTTATATACAAATACAAATGATAAACTTGACATATAAATACTAACGATACATTAGCATAGAATGTTCATATTTATATATTTTCGCCTCAAGTAAAAATAATTAATCTATATATTTATTTGTATACAAATAGAAATGATAAATTGTATTCACAACTAAACTATTCAAATACAAATAATAAATTTATTTAAAATATATAATATGATACCAATATGTATCAAAGTTTGAATTGGCGCCAAGTTGAATAAGGAAATGAGGGCTTTTTAATGAAATGCAATACTCATATATATAAAATCTGATGCAGATACAATTATGCAATCTTCGCTTAAAGAGTTAATCTTTACAGTTATTATGACTTAATAGGGTATGACTATCAAATAACAAGATCTATTTTGTTGTTAAATATTAATTAGGAGCTTAATATTCTTAGATCTCGCACATAATAAAGAAAATCTAGCACAAAACTTTTATTACTAGCAAATGAAATAATATTTTGATGCGCGTAACATTTAATTTTTATAATTTTTCCCAGCGCATTAAACAATGGGAGACTTATAAAAATAGCCTAGGTTCTAGTGAAATGAAAATATTCTTAGTCTAACTTTTTAAATTGCAATTTATAACATTTTTTCCGTTTCTTTTCTTCCCCCTCTTCTATCTCTAGCTTTTACTTCTCTTTCTTCTTCTTTTTTTTGGAGGGAGGAAGGGGGGAGGGGTATTTTATATTTTTTGTAATTCCAAGAAATATAATTATGTTGTGTACAAGTCATGGATGATGACGGATACATCATAATCGCTCATTGTGTTTATATTCACCATTAATTTTTGATTTTTTTCTATTTTTTATTTTCCTTTTTCTTTTTCGATTCTTTCTTTTTATTTTTCTCTCTTTTATCTATAACTTCTATTTCTCCCCTTTTTCTTCTTTTTTGTATTTTTTTCTTTTTACTTTTTTGTATTTTCTTTTTTTTTTCTTTTCTTCTGTTTTTTCTTCCTATTTTCCTTTTTTGTCTATTTTTAGTTTTTTTCTTTTTCTTATTATCTTTTTTATCCGCAACTTTTATTTCTCTTTCTTTTTGATTTTCTGTTTTGTATTTTTTATTTTTTAAAAAAACGTATTATATATTTTTTATATTTTTGATAAATATGGCTATGGCATACATAAGTCACAGTGATACGAAAAATACCACAATCGCTTATTGTATTTCTATTCGCACCATCATTTATATTTTTGCAATCATTAATAGAATTATATTTATATTTTATAATTTGCGCTTGTATTTGTATTTAAATTTTACGGTTTGCATTTTTATTTATATTTTATAATTCGCACTTGTATTTGTATGTTATAGTTCATATCATCATTTATATTTTTGTATTTATTGATATAATTGTATTTGTATTATAGTTCGCGCTTGTATTTGTATTTATATTTTATAGTTCATATATGTATTTGTATTTTATAGGTGACACTTATATTTGTATTTTATAGTTTTCACCATCATTTATATTTTATACAACTTGCACATGAATTTTAAAGAATTATTTTATATTTGGATTTTATAGTTGACTGCATATTATATTTATATTTTGTGATTTTATTTTATTTCTATTTGTATTTGTATTCTATTTTCGTCGATACACTTGTATTTTTTATAAAACTATATTGTACTTGTATTTGTAAATTGACCACATATTGCATTTGTATTTGAATTTCACTTGTCTCATTAGTTTGTATTTGAATTTGTAGTTGACAACATCATTTGTATTTTTAAACAATTAAAAAAGAATTGTTATGTTTTCTTTCTACAAACGCATGTATTTATATCATTGATACGAATTGTATTTTATTAATACAAAGTGAACAATACAATATAAATGACAAATTATAAAAATATAATTGTTAAATTGTACAAATATAAATGATACATGTTTATACAATTTGAACCGTATACATACAAATGATGCTTATATACAAATACAAATGATAAACTTGACATACAAATACTAACGATACATTTGCATAGAATGTTCATATTTATATATTTTAGACTCAAGTAAATATAATTAATCCAAATATTTATTTGTAGATAAATACAAATGATAAACTGTATTTACGGCTAAACTATTCAATCAGTTAGAGGCTTTCAGACACTTTCAGACAGTCAGTTAGATTATCAATTTTTATCAGTCTTTAGACAGTTTCTTTCAGTCTTACGAGTCAAAATTGTTTTCACCATTTAAAACATTATGGAATTTTCAGTAAATTTCCATACACGATTTTTTTGTTATTAGTATACTATTTAGTGCTCACAGCAGGTACCATTTCATGGGTTAGCTTGTGATCCCTTGGAACCGTAAGCACTGTGTAATGTCTAGGGTGTACTTCTGGGGCATTAAAAACTTGGTATCAGAGCCTAAGGTTTTAAAGTATCCTAGGAAGTCTGAAAGCCGCGTTGAGCAGAGTTGTGTGCATGGGTGTGAAGCACACCACAGTTATGGTCAAGAGGCTACATAGAAAAAGTTTACCTTCTTTCATGTCTTAGATCGTGCATTAGAAGTGTTCTCTAAGGAACTTATGTAGATTGTCATGTTACTCCATTCGTGCAAACTTTGCCTTATTCTTGAGGCAATATAAATAGCCAAGCTTAAATACTTTTAGATATAACTTTCTCAGGCATTCCCTACAGACAGTTATGGGATTGCATGCAGAGTTAAAAGGATCCCATCAGTGCCCTCACGTTCTAAAGTTTGAAATATTTCATTCATGATCATGAAAAATCATGCTTTGAGCCGAATCTAGATATGCTTTCAGATCCCTCATCAGAATCCTATGATAGTATATGACCTAGAGTTAGAAGCATGAATCCATAAGTTTTGCGACAGTAAAGTGGGGATAGTGTTATCAGAATTTGATAGACTATGTAACCGTGGGGCTAGTTGTAAGAAAGGTGAATCAGTAAGCTTGAAAATAATGCAAGAATTTAATCTAAGTATGATAGTATGGTTATGCTTATGTAATACCCATAAGTGCTTAGTCTTAATGGGGCTAGTAAAATAGTAATTGATATTCTTACCAGCTAAGTTATAGGCTGTACGATGTTGATGCCATATGTACATGTGTAATGGTAATTCTGATAGCTTAAAGAGAAATATAAGTTTAGAGATGTGATATTGTATGCTATGATTAAAGTAGTATGGTTCATTGAAGGTTTGGGGATATCTATGTTAAGTGATAGAATTTAAGCTTGAATCTTTGAAGATTGAGCTAATAGAAAGTAGAGTTGAAGCACTAGATGGTGTGAACTCATGGTATGGTGATACTCCTGGAAATTCTAAGTTAGTTTGGGTTTAAGTTATTGTAGGATGACTTTTGGGGCTATAGAAAATTAAGAGTTCTATCTTAGAAAAAAGTATCAGTAGTAGGATTTTACAATTTCAGGTGCAGTCTTTCAGGGTGAGTTTAGTATTTATGAGTATTGTTATATCTCAGACTCCAGAGTAAAGTGGTTTCAATTAATTTTAGAGTTTGTTAAGTGGTTCACAGACTTAGAATGATGGCTTTAAGCTAAGAGGGAGATGGTAGAACAAGTAACCAAGTCAGGTTCTCAGATTCTAGTAGTGATGCCTGCATGTTATAGAATAGCAGTAAGGGAGGATGATGCGCAACCCATTCTCATCCCAGTGTAAAGTTTTGTATATCAGTTATTACGATATTTACTCATGCCTTACATGTCATCCCTATGATCATAGCTCATATTCGTGCACTTTATAGAAAATCATGTTCGCTTCCAGTTCCTAGAATAAAGAGTTCCAGTTCACCCAGCAGTATGAATCATATTCCATGAATTTATGAACTCCAAACTTAGGTCATCAGCTTATGACTCATGTATTCATGTTTTACATTATGCTCAGTTCCCATGACTCATGCTACACTCTTAATGATCAGTGAAATTCAGATTATGTCATATTATCCTCAGTTTTGATCTCTGTAATGAATCCATGTCGTGGATACTCTATTCCTCAAGTCTCAGTTAAGTGTCAAAGTTATGTATAGTATTTTTTCGTGCTTTAGGATCTCATGTTTTAACCTTTCAGTGACCTCTTCTTATGAAATGATGTAGTGATAAGCAATTGCTTATATGGGAGAGAGTAAATATTTCATGTTAAAGAAAGATTTTTGTATACTTTTTTTACACGAGGATATAGGCTTGAAGAATGGTTGAGGCAAGGTTTTTGATACATGTCATGGTTAGTTGAAACATCGTGTGTGTTTTCTTGAGGATAATACCTGGAAGTTTTAATGACAGAGGCATTAGAGAATATTACAAAGATACTTTTATGGGTGTTGTTTAGAAGTTCATATGTAGTTATGAAGATAGGCTTGAATGACATGTTGGTGTGTAAGTGGATAAATGTATTACGCATTAGTGAATGACTAGTAAGAGGTTGTATTTTGTTGTTGAAGGGGTAATAAGATTTATTTAGGAGATGGAAAGTTATGAAAATGCAGGGTGTATTGAATTCATAATTCAGACTAGTATTACAGTGTTATGTATGCACTTGGTAGATTTGAGTAAGCTTGAACATAGAGAGAGAATTCAGTTCAACCCAGACTTTAGTAGGTAGAATTATCACTGCTCATGTGAGTATCTTCAGTAGCCTCAAGTATAGTGCAATATTGAAGAAGAGTGTATAGTTGAGGGAGCATTCGTGGAGTATGTCTAAGCTTGAAAATGACAGTTGCATTATTTAAGGCATAGTAATTCTATCCTAGCTTATGTTTCATAGGTCTATGTTCCATGTCCCAGAATTATAGCCATGTTGGGATTCCTTAGATAACTGTCTTGTTTAGATCACGCCCAAGATTCTCGGCTTCCTAATTCTATTAGAATCAATTAGAAAGAGCATTGAATAAATACTCCAGTTGAGTATAGGATTTCAGTATGAGTTAGTCCGTAAAGCCAATAATTCAGTCTAGCAGTCAGACAAACAAGTTCCAATGGTTTTCCATCTAGTCTTACTATCCGAAGTTTCATGAATATGGCTATTCTATGAGGTAAAATATTCGCACCCCTGCAAATTATGAATTTAGCTCAGTTCAGTTCATACATTAGTTTCAGATTCTAGACGTTCAGTCATGATTCAGTCCATAAGTGTTCTGAACATCATCTCAGTCTTTCCTTAGTATTTCTGCTAAGTTAGTATTATTTGGGGGACGAACTATCCCAAGGGGGAGATATTGAGATACCCCCAAGTTTTCATGTCCTAAACTTCTAAACTTTCTTCACGCAACAAGATCCAACTTGAAGTAATGGGTACTCATAAGTTGACTCTCTCATTTCTATCTTAGCCTTATAACTATTCTCATGTCATTACATGTATTCATTAAATCAGTTCAGTCATGTATCATGTTTCAGACTAAGTCATGTAATCATGTTTTCAGTTATGCATGTTTAGTATATGGTCTCAGTTTCCCCAGTAGTCTCATCTTAATTAGTCTTATTCAAGGACGAATGTTTTCAAGGGGGAGATAATGTAACACCCCGTATTTTTGGGCTAGAATTTAAATCATTGTTCCTATACATATAGACTTGAACCTAATTATTCTATGTATATACATGTGTAATTAGAAAATATATTATGTGGGAATATCTTTGTATATTGATCAAGGTCATAATACCTTCCTAACTTAAAGACGAGTTGAGGACTTTTCTATCAATAAAGTTTTGACAAATGCTCCAGCAAAGGTCAACTTTAAACGAGTGTATCTCCAAGAATATGTTGATTCAGGTGTTCTACTATATACCCAAATAAAGATTTTTGAATCTTCCTTCCAATGAATTTAGTTTTACCTAAATTCGATATTGGAATGGAAAGTTATGATCGTTTTACCTCAGCATGTCCGTCTGTCATCAAGGTGATGACTTGAGGTGATAATCCGTCAACTAAGTGATGACTTATAAGCTAAGTCATCAGCCTTAACTAGAATGTTATCAACTTCAGATACAAAGTGATGATTTGAGGTGATAAGTTATCAACCAAGTGATGACTTATCAACCAAGTTGTCACCCATAATTATCTCAACTACCAAAGTGACGACTTGACTTGATAAGCTATCAACTAGTTGATAAGTTATCAACTCAAGTCATCAACTAAAAATTTTAGCAACTCTTATTCATTATGATTTATCTCCATGAAGCTTTTATGAATTTCGATTATACAGGATATTTACAATCTATTTTCATTGAAAGCAGGCCTTACATGTTTGAAGCATGAACTTTCATTGTTACATCCCTAAGTATAGTTTTAGTATTGCAATTATGCTATTCCCCATATGTTCCAATCATTCCCATGCTAAAGTTTATGAATCTCTATCTATTTAAATTTCAAGTTAAGTTTATAATTGATTTCAAGGGGAATGGATTATAGTATGTTCTAAATATTATACTTCTCATAACATGTTCACGGGAATTCAGAATAAATCCTCAGTTTATGATGTTGTCCTGTGATCGTGCCATCTCATCATGTGTAAAAAGTATTCCCATGTTAAAGTCTTGGTCCCCATGTGTTTGATGAAATGCTTAAGTGAATTATTGTGAACAATGATTTCCTTCTATGGTTTCAAAGTTTTCATGTGTCCCTATTCTTATTGTTATTAAGTCTTGGGGGTTATGAATACCCAAAATTTAGATGTTTATCTAGTTTTTAGTACCCTACAAAATAATTTTAGAATACACCATGAGCATTCTCTTTCAGTCTGTTATTAAGATCAGTTGTTAGTTCAGTTAAATTTAGTTCAGTCCAGTAATCAATGTCAGTTTAGTCGGGAGTAGGATTTAGCACCGAGCGAACCTACGGATGGGGTTTCACCCGTCAGTTAGGACTGGGTCCTTATAAGTAATCCCTAAGTTCCAAAACTATATAGCCAGCGTAGGTATGAGATGTCACCCGCCAGTTTAGGACTAACATTCTCGAGGATCACCCGCCAGTTTGGAGCTGATCTCAGGAGTCACCTGCTAGATTAGGACAGACTCCATAACCATTATTAGTACCCGTGGAACGGCACTAGCACCCTTCCAACTAGGGTCACTGGTTGGACCCCAATCAGTTCAGATTTGGGGCTTGTTGGTTAGATTATACTTCTCACAGTTTCAGTTTCAGTATTTAGTACAGAACTTGGTTCAATTTTTCTTGACCATAGCATAAAGTTTATCAGTTATTCAGTTATCATATTTCAGTATTTTAGTTTACAGGCTATTTCAGAATTATTTTATATGCTTGGTCATGCATTCTCAGATTTTACAGCATTTACACATTTATATCAGTTATTCAGTTACCTCATGCTACTCATTCAGTCAATTATTACTCATGCACATCACCTATACATAACAAACTAACCTCATCTATCATACCAGTACATTCAAAGTACTGATCACATACTCATTTCTCGCGCTATGATGTCTTATATTGTAGTTTCGAACACTTAAGATTCTGATCGTACTTAGACATTCCAATGCATCTGTAGCAATAATAGTGGTGATTCCTCATATATCGAGGTCTATTTTTGTCTAGTTCAGTATTTCAGTTCAGTAGTCAGTCGAAGTTAGTTGGGGGCTTGTACTATTGACTTCTCAGTGAGTTAGAGCCGTTCAGACACTTTTAGATATTCAGTTAGATTATTAGTTTTTATCAGTATTTAGACAGTTGCTTTTAGTCTTACGATTCAACATTGTTTTAAGCATTTAAAACCTTATGGCATTTTCAGTAAATTTCTGTACACGATCTTTTTATTATCATTATACTATTTAGTGCGCACAGTAGGTACCAGTTCATGGGTTAGCTTGTGGTCCCTTAGGACTGTAAGCATCGTGTGATGTCCAGGGTGTACTTTTATGGAATTACAATATGCAATACTACAACTCAGCTCGACATCCCTACAGAGGGTAGAGGATACTACAGACTCAAGTTCAGCAAAAGGAAAAACAGAAGGCTCAAACTGCAACATAGATAGGATCTTGGAGTAGCTTAGATGGTTTATACATGTTTCATTTCTTAATTCTTTTAATAAGTAGGCCTATTTTAATTACTAGGTGTTGTTAAATATGGGAACGAATTAATGTTCCATAGGAGGAACACTAACCTCAATCCCACCTTGAGTTTAAAAGTAAGGTTTTATGTCCCTCCTTCCTGTACTTTTTTCTTGTGATAAAATAAAATCTACTATTTTTGCTAAAAAAACTATAATTCTATATGTGTAATCCCTCAACTGGGGTCTACGAAGGGTTGTGTGCACAAAGATCTTACCAATATCAAGTATTGATTAATATCAATATCTTATTTATAGGAGTAGAATGATATTGTATTGAAATCATCAGGAAGCAATTGCCACAAGTTTGAGATTCGCTTGTAGACATCCTTATATTATGTTTTAATTGGAATTTACATGGTAAATATTTTTTCCACATAAAGCTAAGGATGCAAGACGGGACAAGAAAAAAATTTAGGAGACAATAGCAGATGCATTTTTAGTATCAATGAAGTTTTGATGCTTTATAAATAAATGAAACATGCTGATCAAGCTGGTTCACTGATACATAGAATCAAGGATGGAAGTCCACTGATACATGAATACAAGAGTGCTTGTTTTCAGGAAAAGATAAGCATGTACATCTGATAAAATTAAAACATATATATCATTTGTGGAGATAAAGAAGTTGATTTTGAATACAAGATATAATACATAAGAGTTTAGGTTAAAGAAGGAGTTTTACTTCAAATAAAACTCTGAAAAGCCAAGAGGTTCAAAGTAGGAGAAAGTTTGATCTAATGAAGAGCTTTTTAGAAGGTGGTTTTTAAATAGAGGGAGTGACTTACATAGTCACTCATACACTTACAAATCAAAACGTAATTGACAAATTGACTTGGTAGTTCACAGCTTGAAGGAACACATAGATGAACTTGATTGTATTACTTAGAAAGTAAGGAGTCTTAGATTCTAGGTATTACGTTTGGTTCTTAAGTTGTAATATTGATGTAATTCTAGTTTCAATGAAGTATAAATTAAATTTGGATTATTGTCTTCAAGTTGGGAAACTCGAATACTTGGGATCATATACCTTGGGAGGGTTGTGAGTTGTTTTTTATTAGGAGTTAGAGTTTATAATTCCTAGAATTACATAATTCTTTAATTTGTTATTTGTTGAGGCTCAAAGTTTCTTAGTGAAGTTTGGGGTGAAATCCTATTGAGGTACTGATCATAGTTTTTTACACCTTTTTGAGTCAAGAATTTTCCACGTGAAAATCACTCTCATTTACTTACACTATTCCGGATTTGTTTAAACACGTTAGGCAACCTATTTCACTTATATATTACTGTTAGGTTATAATAAGTATTAGTAGGTTGCATACTTTATCAGTTGGCATCAGAGTGAGGTTATCGTAAAAATAGTTAGAACCTAATATATGATCATCATGAGGAACTCTACAACACCTATTGGACATAGTGAAGGACAATTAATCACTCTACAACCACTTTTTGATGGTTCCAATTTCATTTGGTAGAAGGCTAGATGGAAACGTACCTTCAAAGAAAAGTCTATGAATTATGGGATAGGATCACTGATGTACCAACAATTCCTATGAAGATAGTTGATAAAGAGTAGGTAAAAAAGGTTAGAAGTGAATTCAGTCCTGAGGATCTTGTTTCCTTAAGGAAAAATGCATAAGCCAATAATATTCTGGTTGTGGTGTTAAGTATAATAGGGTGTCAAATTGCACCATTGCTAAATAAATCTGGAGAGCTTTGGTAAATGCATATAAGGGTACTACACAAGTAAGGAAATTCATAATCCCCTTACTTTTCACTAAATATGAGGCTTTCAAAATGAATAAAAATAAATCTGGGGGGCGACGCAAGATCTGGAGTAGTGGACTAGAGGGGGAGGCTTTCAATTGTGTATAACATGCTTAGTGTTGTAAACTTGCATTCCATGTAGTCATTGTAGTACTATCTTGAGTTTTTTGAATGTAGTAAAAGTGTGGAGTCTCTTCAGCTCATGATTCTTATAGTTATGAAATGTTCAAGGATGAACAAGGCTTTAAGCGAGGGGTGGTGATGTTGGGTGTATTTATGCATTCTAGCCTTGCTATTTTAGCCTTTTTAACCTTGTTTTGAGGATGATTCATGCATTTAATGTGTTCATAATGATATAAATGTTCATTTAAGTGTCCATGTATGTGTTTACAATGTTTAATGGTGTTTTCAAATAAGTTTTGATTCAAATTGATCATTTAGAATTCAACCAAGAAAACTAGTGTGACTAGCTTGAGCTAGGTGTTTGTCTAGTCTATCATGTTGGGTTCTAACGTGATTAATGAGTTATTAAGGTTGTTATTTTGTATTTATATGTGAAACAACTTGATTATAATGTTCAATGGTCAATTGGATCAAAACAAGAGTCAAAACAATGAGCTAAAGATCAAAGTGAATGAAGCCTAGTCTTAGCTCGTGTTTCTAGTTCGTCGTATTGTATGTTGTATTGTTATGAGCTTTAAATTGTTGTTTTTAATGCCATAGGATGCTTTTTAATAGATTATGATGATATATGAAGGATATGCAAGCTTAAAATCAAGTGGAAACAATGCAAAAAAGCTTGGAATGGATCCTGGAAACACAATACGCAACTTGATGCGAATTTGGACACCTGAAATGTCCGGGAAGAGTGGGGGCGCGTGGAAGCCATTTTTTTATGTGAAGAACACCAAACGGTTTATAAGCCACCAAAATAGTGAACCAATTCTATATGGAGGTGACTCCTTGCCTAGAGCGGCACTCAACCCAGGGCACAGCCTTGCCTAGAGCGGGGCTATAGCCAGGGCGGCGCCCTCTCCACTCTCAGGCTCAATAACTGAACATTTCCAACTCCAACATGGACTTGGATTTCTTCTATACTATAAATACATGTTATATCATATTTTTACATACTTTTGAGCATCTTGGAGCATTAGAGTCTATCACAACTTCTTCAGGTTTTATCATTCTTTAATTTAGTTTCTTTATGGTTTGTATCATCTATCCAAGGGATTAGATGATGAATATTTCCATTAAAAGCTAAAACTCCTTTTTTTGGGGTTGAGGCCAAGATCATGATTATTTTATTTTGAATTAATTTTGTTGAATTGCTTATCATTAGGGTTGTTTATTTACCCTTGTTATAACTATTTTAAGGATTCATGGCCCTTAGAATATATTCATTGTCGACCTTGTGATCCTAATAGGGGGAATAGGAAGATAGAACGTGGGGTAATAGAACAAGGTTCTCATTTGTTTATAAAATAAGGAATTTAAATTAGCATCTAGGATAGGGATATACCTAGAAGCCTTGTTTGATTTACACATAGGATGATAGTTTCAACTCACCTAGTTGGATTATTGCATCCCCACTCAACGATGTAGTTGTAATTTCAAAATTAGGTAAACGATTAGAGGTCAGGAGACCATGATCATACAATTAACCTTATGAGTCAACAACCAAGATAAGAAATTTAACGAATAAAATTCAATAACACAGTATGATTGTTCGTAAGCCTTAACCCTGGATCTTTATCCTTTGATAGTCCAAAGTCATTTTACTATTCCTCATTAGTTTAGTTTCTTTTTAGTTTAAAATTCTAATACTTTATTTGTTACACTTCTTAATATGTTAAACTAAACTTGGATAGTTGTTTAACACAAGTCCATGTGGGATTGATATTCGGCTTTCTTGAAGGCCACTATATTACTTGTAGACCACGTACACTTGGATGTGCAGTGTTAACCTTACGAACCAGGTATGGTCAATTTGAGTTTTTGGTGATATCCTTTGGTTTGAATAATTCCCTATCGGCATTCATGGATCTTATGAAGAGAGTTTTCCGTCAGTTTCTTGACTTGTTTGTCATTGTGTTCATTACTGATATTTTGGTATATTCAAAGAGTGAGGCAGATCATGCCGATCACCTTCCTTTAGTGTTGTGGATCCTTAAGGAGAAGTAAATGTATGCTAAATTCTTTAAGTCTGAGTTATGGTTGAATGTTGTGATTTTTGGGTTATGTTTTTTCTAGCGAAGGAATCATGGTGGATCTACAAAAGGTTGCGGTGGTTAAGAAGTGGCCTAGACCTTCAAATCCAACCAATATTCGTAGCTTCTTGGGTTTAGTCAGTTATTATAAAAAGTTTGTGGAGGGCTTCTCTTCTATTGATGCCCCATTGACTGAGTTGACTCAAAAAAAGGTGAAGTTTTTGTGATCAATAGCTTGTAAGGGTAGTTTTGAGAAGTTGAAGGATAAATTGACTTTGGCTCTGGTTTTGACCCTACCTGAGGGTATGAATGTGTAATACCCAGCAAAGTTCTCTTCCAATCTGAGCCTTAGAGCGTATTCAGTAAAGCGAAAATCCGAGTCTAAAAGTTTCAGAAATATCTTCCTAAGTATGAAATACTTTGAATTGTGTGAAATTTCCCTAATTTCTACTTTTTGCCATGTAGAGCATTAAATAAGCTTTCTATCGATACAAAATTTGCCTAAATAGGACACTTGAGTGAAGATTTAGAGCCATTTTAGTGAGACAGTGTGCCACCTGGCACCTTAGCGCATCGCGGAGCCAGCTAAAATGGTAATAGTCAAATTCCAGTGAAACTTCGCAATTCCACCGCATCGCGGTATAGTTTCAGTTCGCAACCAAGGGGGAAATGCGATTTTCACCGCGTCGCGCCATCGTACAGTTTCCCAATTGTCCAAATTCCAGTGAGCTGGCGCGATTATGGCGCGTCGCGCCAGCATAAAAAATCAGGATTTTTCAGTTTAATTCCAAAGGCGAAAAGGGGCTTTTACCAACCCCTATATGTACTCCCTTACACGGGATTTGGCCTCATTTTCTCTCCTTCCACTCCAAAAACTAGGGTTTCCAAAATCAAAACCCTCTCTTTTCTTCAACAAAAATCAAGAGAGAGTCAAGAGGAATCAAGAAATCTTTGCAAGAACCTTCAAGAAAAGCGTTTCCGCAGGTATGTAGATGTTGATTCTTGGGTCCCTTTCATCCAAGAAGCTCAAGTACCCCTTTTTAAAACTGAAAGATTTTATTTTTATGAGTTGTTAATGATTCATGTGAGTTGAAATTGATGTTCCATGTGTTGTTGAGTTTTGATTCATGTTTGTCTACAAGATTTATGAACTTGAACCCTAGTATATGGAATTCTTGTGTTGGTAGTGATGAACCCTAGTATGTGGAATTCTTGTGAGGGTGGTGATGAACTTTCTTAATGATGCTTCCTATATGAAGCGTTCATGTTAATAGGAGTAGAAATGGTTGAATAAGCAAAGCATGTCCCCCATAAGTTTGACAAAGAGCTTAGGTGAAGCATAAAGGCCATTATAGTATCTTAAACAGAAAACCCCCAAATTGGGAGCTAGTCCATGCATGCCTAGTCTTTGATAAAATGACTTAGTGAGTGAAATGTGCCATGATAGTATGAAATCCCCAAGCAGGTTTAAACCCGTACTTGCTTAGTGTTGTTGAAAGACCTTAGTGAATAAGTAGAGATATGATGGTGTAACGCTCCGGAAAATGGGTCTTAGAGCGTCACACGGTGCTTGAGGCTACGAGTAGCCCCAAGATAACCCTTTGAGACATTTTCATTCAGTTTAACACAAATCAACCGGGTTTCCATAAATAACCCTCAAATATCAACAGAGTAATCATCATCCAAGAATAAAAGAATTTTAGAAAGATAATAAAATACGACTTATTAGTCAACTCCCAACATCTATACTAGTCTGACAAGCCTCTAAGAAAATCAATAAAACCAGCAAGCCATTGAGACATGCCCCAACTGACTCATACTCAATTATCAAATGTAAACGAATCCGTGAAACCAACATCAGACATCACGTCCTCGGAACATGATGACCCACCACAACAGAGGATGTAGAACAGCGTGCCCGAAGAATCACTGTCGAACCTGGAACTGAGCACCTAAACCTACATTCTGAGAAAATACAGCCCACATCCGAAGATGTGGGTCAGTACCATGGAACGTAACCAAGTATATGGGGGTGTATGCAGTTGTATAAACATTATCATCATAAATATTTATAAGAAATATGCAGGATGTATGAAAGACTCACATAGCCCAAAGAAAATCATCATAATAATGAGAGGATGAAATAAGTACAATAACACATGTGAGTCATCATATAATTTGTCAATCACTTTCAGTTCATCAAGAATATCAATTCTCATAATGTAAATATCATTTAAATCTTTCAAAAGAATAACTTTCACAATTCCACTTTGAAATCACTTCACCATTCACCATAAACACAAGGAAACACACACACACTGGGAGATCCTACAACCGACATAAACCATGTAAGCTACATGGAGTCCAACGTACAACCCACGTTGGGGAGAGCCGTCCTATCCTTGCCATAGGAGTAGGACTATCGATGTCAAATCCACACAAACTAGTGATCACTATATAAATCAGCCTCAGGCTCACTCCTATGGGGCATGTAGTTCTAGGGAAGTAAGGTCGCTTTATACCTCCCACTCGGTGCTAAAGATTTCTCCCGGACTTAGCTCAGATCATTTCAAAGACAGTCCACAACAAAACAATTTCAGTAATATATAAATATACACCGGGAGCCATCATGCTTCCCATCTATCAAAATCAACCACGTTGTGGATTTCTTTCACACTCGAGTTTAAAATAACTCCATTAAGACCAAAAGGTCAAATCATTCAAAATATCTCAAATATACAGCATCAATGTGTTTATAGCACACATTTTCTCAAAGACATAATTTCAAATGGGGTTCAAGACCCAAATATCAAAATCATGATAAATATCGTTCAAGATTCATGCTTTATATCACCACACATGTAAATCTATCTTTCAAAATCATAAACATCAATATTTCATAATAATCATCATAAGATATGGGTTCATCCTTAAAATTCATAAAAATTAAATAAAAATCATTCCTTTGTAAAGAAAATTACTTTTGGGCACAATAACGAAATAGAGTTCTTATTGAAAAATCCCACATACCTTGAACGATGAACTTTAGATCGATACTCATTTTTGAGATGTTAATCGTGCCTTTGAATGATGGTTCTTGGAGTTCTTGAACTAGGAACTTGGAATCTTGAATAAATTTGCGGAATTAATGGTGAACTTTGGAGGTTCTTGAAGTTCTTGAACTGGGAATTTGGAATCTTGAATAAATTTGCCGAATTAATGGTGAACTTTGGAGGCTCTTGAAGTTGGATGTAGGAGATTAGGGTTTTCTTTTTTAGGGAATTTGATGAAATATAACATATAATGCTTCTAATAGGCTTTAATATAGGGTTTGGATGGATTTTGGGCGAGGAGGAATGACCAAAATGCCCCTAAAAATCAAATAATTCTCGAATCTGTCCTTTGGTGGACTGTTTTGATAGTTTGAAGTAGATCAACCATAACGTTTTACTTTGATATCCAAATTGGATGAAACCAATTTCATTAGAAACAGGACTCTCATATATTTTTATTGATATATAGTATCTCACCTAGATCATTGTGTACGAGGAGTTATGATCATTTGAAGTTGACCCCAAAATTCACTTTTGATAGGCTGAAGTAGATCGACCATAACTTTTTGCTCCGATAGACAAATTGGATGAAACCAATTTCATTGGAAAGAGGACTCGTAGAGATTTCCGTTGATATATATTAGATCACCCATATAATTATGTACAAGGAGTTATGATCATTTAAAGTTGGAGAAAAAATACGCCAGGCCTTTGTACTTTTTCTTGCACGTTTTACTGTTCACTACTATTCATGGTTCGATCGGAATGTTCATAACTCGTCACTCGGGTGTCTGTTTTGGATGATCCACATATCATTGGAAAGACTATTTGATACTCTACACAATGGTGGGTCATAATCTAAGACATTCCGCTTGAAAAATTTATAATTCATTCTAGAAGATAGAACCCAACACGTTTACGCACAAAATTTCAATGAAAAATTTCCTAGGTTATTACAGATGATTGTAAATTTCTCAATTATATGCTCTCTGATATATGCTAAGCTTTTACTATATGTAAAGTGGTTAGCAAGTAAGTTGAGACATGATAGTATGAAGTTTTCCCCAAATCTTGTGATGTCCAAATACATGTCAAGACTGATTTAAGTGTGAAGTACTTAAGCTAAGACCTTGATGAATGAAGTATAATCTGGTAGTATGTTTCCCTACGCTAGTATATGTTGATGTTTCCTAAATGCTTGACGCGATGCCTTAATGATTGCAAAGGTAAAGGTATGTTATGTTTCCTAAATACTTGAAGAGATACTTTAATGATAATAATGATGAATGAATAACTGTGATGATGATGAATGAATGGCTGTGATGATGGAGGAATGATTATGCTTTATTTTATGTTATCGAGTCCTGGGGGTATTTATACCCTATAATTTAGCTGCTGTCTAGAGCCTGTGTCAGTTTCATGATAATTCCAGTCGATCCATGACTCTCAAAACTCAGTGAATTATAGAACGCTGTATCCCCAGATAGTTACAGAAATTAAGAAATCTCAGTAATCTCAGTTATCTTTGTAATCTTTGTATTGCTAGTAATCTAGCCTCAGTCCTGTGATCGGTTTAGATCTAATAGTATTCAAGTGGTCAACTCTAATCTCAGAAGTGATTCGAGCAATCTATTTAAGCTCTGTATCATCAGTCAGATACCATGATTTAATACCATTTCTGTCAGATACAGAACTAAGTGATCTCAATGTAACTCAGTCAGATCTTTTGAGAAACATGATCAGTGTCAGAATTCAGTCTAGAGACTTTTAGTTGGGAGTAGAAACTATCACCGAGCGAGGGAAGGGATGGCTGCTTCTCCCATTCAGCGAGAGAGAGGCTGGAGTTATTAGTAGTAATCCCTGACCTCTAAATCTGTGTAGCCAGCACAGGATGCAGGAGTCTCCATCATTAAAGGATCTCACCTCTAGAGAGAGATTATTTGACTATAATATTTCCTTAGGTTGACTTCTTGTTGAGGTTCATCCATAAGAGAGCATTGATCAGAGAAAGGTCTTTACCCGTGGCACAGTATTGACGCCCTTCTAGCTGGGGTTATAGGTTAGACCCCACTTGTGGTAGGTTGGGGTATGTCAGTTAAGTAACTAATTCCCACAGTTTTAGTTTCAGTTTCAGATTCAGTCTCAGTCTCAGTATTAATCTTTAGAAATTAGGACTATCAGATACAGTCATCTATCTCTATGAAAAACTCAGATAGTTCTATTGATTCATGGACCATCGATCAGATAGGCTTGGTCTTATATACAGTTATTTGATATCATATTTAGAGATATGCCTCTAGACAAGCTTGATCATAGTCTCAGATTCTATTGAATATTCTTGTTGTTAGATTCAGATATGATCATTTCCTTACCATTGATAATAGCTTCCTTAATCATCCGTTAGAGAGGTTGATCTTTAATCTTGTCAGTCGAGAGCAGTAAGCTTAGAATTCAGTCATCGATGTAAGTACATCTAATTTCTCAGTCATCAGTATCAGGTGAGTCTGTGTCTCAGTATCTCAGTGTCAGTAGTGAGTTCAGTCTGCAGTAATGTAGTATCCGAGTTTTAGGATCTAGAGTTATGATGATTGTGACTATAGTCTATGCATTATGTATGTGTTTTTATTCTCATATGACATTTTCATGATTATCCAGTTTAGATATTATGCATGCATGAGCCCTTGCATTTAACCTACCTCATCTACATACTCGATATATTCATGTACTGACGTATTTGTGCTATGGTGTTCTATTTGACACCATAGGTTCAGAGGCATAGGATCCAGAGTTTCCTCAGTAGTTCAGTCCCAGCCAGCAGTAGTAGCCATAGCCGTGAGTCCTCTTCTTATAAGGACGAATCTCAATTTACTATTATTGCATCAAATTTTATTTACTTTTAGTTGATGAAGTTAGTTAGGGACATGTCCCATCAACTCTATAGTTCAGATAGTTTAGAGGCTTTTAGATGGATGTATTAGTATTCAGTTTTTAGTTTTATGTATTTATAGATGTGTTGAACCTTATGGCTAGTTTTTGCATTTAGTTCAATATTATATAGTGCACAGGTACAGATATCAGTAAAAGGGTTAGCTTGTGGTTCTTCAGGTCATAAGCATCGTGTGACATCTCGGGATGGGATCTTAGGGCATTATAGAATGGTTTTGTGGTTTATTGTGTTGCATTCATGTGGGATTAGGTTTTGTATTAATGCACATGGTAAGGTGGTAGTATATGCTTCTAGATAGCTTAAAGTTCATGAGAATAACTATCCAACGTATGATTTAGAGTTGTTAGATGTGGTTTTTGCTCTAGATATCTGGTGTCATTACTTGTATAGGGTTCATGTTGATATTTTCTCAGACCTTAAGAGTTTGCAATAGGTGTTCACCTAGAAAGAGTTGAATCTTAGACAGTGAAGATGGCTTGAGTTGCTCAAGAATTGCGACATGAGTCTTCATTATCATCTAGGAAAGGTGACATAGTTGCTGATGCTCTTAGCAGGTTGTCCATGAGAAGTTTGTCTCATGTTGATAGGCAGAAGCAAGAATTGGTGAAAGATATTCACTGTTTGGCTAATCTTGGGGTTCGTCTCTTTGAATCCAAGGATTTTAGTGTGATTGTTCAAGATGTGAAGAAGTTATCTCTAGGTGCTAAGGTGAAGGAGAAACAGATTTTGGATCCCATTTTGATATAAATCAAGGATGATGTGGGTCACCAGAAAGTGATGTCTTTTGAGATTGGTGGTGATGGCATCTTAAGGTACCAAGGTAGGTTATGTGTTCCTACATTTATGGGTTGTGAGAAAGGATCTTAGACGAAGCTTATGAGTTGAGGTATACTATTCATCCTAGTTCTACAAAGATGTATTAAGACTTGTAGGATATTTATTGGTGAAATAATATAAAGATGGATGTGGCCAATTTTGTAGCCATGTGTATGGTGTGTCAATAAGTAAAGGTTGAGCCCTTGAGGCTTGGTGGTTCTCTTAAGAGATTGAGTTGCCCGTATAGAAATGGAAAGTGGTTAATATGGATTTTGTTACTAGTCTCCTGCAGTTTTGTGGCCAGTTGGATTCCATTTAGGTCATCATGGATAGGATGACTAAGTCGACTCACTTCTTCCTGGTGAGGTCTAGTTTCTTTTCAGAGGATTATGCCAAGTTGTTCATTGAGGAGATAGTTAAGCTATGTGGTTCTCTAGTTTCCATCATTTTTAATTGAGGTACTCAGTTCTCATCTCATTTTTAGAGTTCATTTCAGAGAGGTTTGGGGACTAAGGTGAACCTTAGCACTACTTTCCACTATCAGATGGATGGACAAATGGAGAGGACTATTCAGACTTTATAAGATATGCTAAGGTCTTGTGTGATCGATTTTGGTGGCAGTTGGGTTGACCATTTTTCTGTTATAGAGTTTGCATATAATAATAGTTGTCATTTGAGTATTGGGATCACTTCTTTCGAAGCATTGTATAGTAGGAGATATAGGTCTCCTATTAGGTGGTTTGAGGTTGGCCAAAATGGATTGTTTGGCCCGTACTTAGTTCACTAAGACTTGGAGATGGTGAAAGTTATTTGAGATAGACTTAAGACTGCCCAAAGTTGCCAAAATTCCTATGTGGATGTAAGGCAAAGAGATTTGAATTTTGATGTGGATGATTTGGTATTTTTGAAGATTTCTCCCATGAAGGAAGTGATGCGGTTTTGATGGAAGGAAAAGCTCAGTCCTCATTATGTTGTCCCATATCGTGTTTTGAAGAAAGTTAGAAAGTTTGCTTATGAGTTGGAGTTGCCTTCTAGTTTGAATTCTATTCATCCAGTCTTTTATGTGTCAATTTTAAAGAAGTGCGTGGGTGATCCTTCCATGGTTATTCCTTTGGAGAGTGTTGGTGTTTTGGATTCCTTGTCGTATGAGAAAGTCTCGATGGGGATTTTGCATTGAAAAGTCCATCGGATGTAGACTACGATTGTGGCTTTGATAGAGGTTTCATGGAGGAACTAAAAGCATGAAGGGGGGAGAATGTAACAACCCAAATTCTTGGTCCTTGAAAATTTTTGAAATTTTATCCTTATTGATTTGACTACGACTTACTTTCCCTACAAGTCGTAGGGAGTCTTGACGAGTCATTGGGACTCAAATTGTAGCCTAACCAGTATGTGTGGCTAAGTCTTCTGCTCTGAGTACGAGTGGCTCACTACGAGTCATGAGGACTCATTATGAGTCATTGTGTCCAAATCGTAGGATGTCCAGTGTATACCTAAATGGTTTCTGTGTTGACTACTGCTGGACCTTACGGGTCGTATGGTCCCATTATGAGTCATATTAGGTGAGGTATAGGGTTAACAATATGTATGTGCCCTAGAAACTGTCTTGGCTACGACTCGTGGTGACAAGTCGTAACAAATCCCTACAAGTCGCATAGTGACTCGTAGTCACCGATGACTAAATTTCAATTTTTAAGTTGAGGGCACTTTGGAAAATTCTCTTCATACCCAATTAAAACCCCATGTTCCCAAAGAACTCAAGGGAGTTAATTCTCATTCATAACGTAATTAAACACTCTCAAATTCTCTTAAGTAAGATACTCAGGGTTTCTAAGAAGTAGGTCATCCAAGGGCTCAAGGGTTTATTTATCTCCATAAACTTGGGTAATTCAGGCATGTTACTCTTCTATAATTATTATTTTGTGGAAGACATATATTAAATTAGTTTTATTGGATTGTGTGGAATGTGGATTTCTAACATGGTTGAGGGTTTTGACATGGTTTCTTCTTGAATTACTTTCCCATGATTTATTATGTATTGTTGATGCTTTATTAATGATTTTGAACTTATTGGGTGCATGGGTATGATGAATATAATAAGGGGTCATGGTTTTTCCCAAATTGATGATTTAAAACTAGAATTGGTTTTGAATAATGGTGTTCCCTTAACCTACTTGTATAAATGGCTTTGAAATGTAAAATTGTCACTTGGTTTGAACTACTCACCTACATTGCATAGTTTAGTAAATCAATAAACTTAGATTTTAAAATCCTTTTTGGCTATCATATTAATGAACAAAAGGGGGCAAAACGTTCCCCTGAGATTTTGATATTAATGAACAAAGGGGGCAAGACATTCCCCTAAGTTTAATATGTTGTTATGGCATAGAGATAAGCTTACAAGTGTTTAGGTATGAATACACCCATGGTGTGCCTTAACGGCCGGTTCATTGATTAATAAATGGGTTATGTGAAAACATGCTTTAAATTGGGCTTAATGGGGGTTATGTAGCAAAGCCGTGATGGTGTGGGTTTTGGATGACTTGTACTGGAAACTCATGTTTGCTAACATGAGGTTTTGTCTTAATGTATTGTGTGCATATGTCATACTTGATATATATTGGGACAACTTGTTTCCTTGATTACTTTAGCTTTCCCTTAGATTTTCCCTAATTTATGCGGCTAACACGCGCTGGGATTCTTTCAGTAGGGGGAGTTGAACCCATATAGCTCGTGGGTGCCTATTATGATAGTTGAGCTACATAGTCCAGGATAATGTTTTACTTCATGCTAAACCTTGTTCCCTATCCTAACATATTATTTATACATGTATTATGATGTGGTTCATATGGTATTTGAAATAATTTGACTTGACATTATTTTGTCCCCTATCCCCAAGTTACATGCTAGTGTTCACCATACTAACCATCTCCAAATGTTGTATCCCCATGCAATACAAGCACCAGAGATATTGCTATTTTTTTTATGCAGAGTTAGGTAGTCAACTCGATTTGTTGGTCCATAGAGGTGAAGTGCTGAGCTTCCATTCTCTGAAAGACTTAGACATTTCATCAGCCTTTTCATAGAATAGAATTAAGAGTTCATATTATTATCAAATTATCATTGTCATTGTCACCTATCAAAGTTGGGGATATGTCCCAACCAAGACTGGTTTTGGTTTTCTTTATATAAAGGCTTTGTTGGATTACTATGAACTTGGGTGATATTGGGTTGTTGTTTGGGGTCAGTTGCTGATTATAAGTTATAAGCATATCTTTTATTCTTTGAGCTTATCTTATGCGATCTTATTATGTGTTCAAAATTCAGCCATCATTGGGTAGTAGATGGTGTTTGGTTTAGGTTTAGGGGATGGTCTCTGGTCCACGGTGGAATTGAGATACCCATCACGTCCAGGCCATGGTTTGGGTTGTGATAATTTTCAAATTCCTTAATGAGCCAATTATTGAGTGGAAAGGAAATTCCCTAGTACCTACGGAAAGGTTCATATCTTAACTTAGAGACCAAAAGTTAATTTCCAAGGGGTGTGTTTATTATTTGGTTAGGGTTAAAGATTTTAGCTCGGAGGGTACGTCGTTATAAACTGTTCCTGTGGTTAATGAATTTCCTGAGGTCTTTCTTGATGATCTTTCAGGTGTCCTTCCTGATAGGGAAATTAATTTTGGGACCGATCTTCTCCCAGATACTCATCCTGTCTCCATCTCTCCATATAGGAATGGCTCCAGGTGATTTGAAGGAGTTGAAGGAGTAATTAAAAGTTCTCCTTGATAAAGGTTTTATCCGCATTAGTATTTTTCTATGGGGTGCTCTTATTCTGTTCGTACATAAAAAAGGATGGTTCCCTTCAGATGTGAATAGATTATCGCCAGCTAAATAAGGTGATTGTGAAGAATAAATACCCTCTTTTGAGAATTGATAATTTATTCGACCAGTTCCAGGGAGCTAAGTATTTTTCTAAGATTGATCTTTGGTCGGTTTATCATCAGCTAAAAATTAGGGAGGTGGATATCCCTAAGACTGGTTTTTGTACCTGGTATGGACATTTTAAGTTCTTGGTCATGTCTATTGGGTTGAATAATGCCTTGGCGACATTTATGGATCTTATGAATCAGGTATTCCGTTAGTTCTTAGATTTGTTTGTCATTGTGTTTATATATAATATTCTGGTATATTCCAAAGTGAGGCAGATCATGACGATCACCTCCATTTAGTATTACATACCTTTAAGGATTAGCCGTTGTATGCAAAGTTTTCTAAGTATGAGTTCTGGTTGATACAGTGACTTTTTTAGTCATGTTGTTTCTATTGAAGGGATCACAGTGGATCCACAGAAGGTTGAGGCAGTGAAAATATGGCCTAGACCCATGACTCCAACCGATATTCAGAGTTTTTTTGGGTTGGCTGGGTATTATAAAAGGTTTGTGGAGAGCTTCTTTTTGATTGCTGCTCTATTGACGAAGGTAACTCAAAAGAAGGTAAAGTTTCTATGGTCGGATACCTGTGAGGGAAGTTTTGAGAAGTTGAAAGATAAGATGACTTCTGCTTTGGTCTTGACCCTGCCCAAGGGTACGAATGAGTTTGTTGTTTATTGTGATGCACCCCGTGTGGGATTGGGTTATGTATGATACAGCATGGAAAGATTATGGCCTATGCTTCTAGGCAACTGAAAGTTCATGAGAAGAATGATCTAATGCATGATTTGAAGTTGTTGGCTCTGGTGTTTGCTTTGAAGATCTGGCATAACTATTTATATGGGTTTCATGTCGACATCTTCCCTGACCATAAGAGTTTATAATATGTCTTCACCCTGAAGGATTTGAATCTTAATCAAAAAAGATGGCTTGAGTTTCTCAAGGACTATGATATGAGTCTTCATTATCATATCTAAGTAAAGCTAAGGTGGTTGCTGATACGCTTGGTAGGTTATCTATGTGGAGCTTATCTCACGTGGATGAGGAGAAGTGAGATTTGGTAAGAGATATTCATCGATTGGCTAATCTTGGAGTTTGTGTTTTGTACTTGAGGATGGAGGGGTGATAGTGCAAGAAGTGGTGAAGTCATCTCTTGGTATTAAGGTGAAAGAGAAGCAGGTTTTGGATCCTATCTTAATGTAGATCAAGGATGATATGGACTAAGAGAAAGTCATGGCTTTCAACATTAGTGGTGATGGTATCTTGAGGTACCAAGGTAGATTGTGCAATCCTAATATTAATGGGTTGCGAGAAAGAATTTTGGCCAAAGCTCATGACTCGTGGTGTATGGTTCATCTTGGTTCGACGAAGATGTACCATGATTTGAAGGGAATTTATTGGTGGAATAATATGAAGCGAGATGTGTCTAATTTTGTGGCATAGTACCTGTTGCGTTAACAAGTGAAGGTGGAGCACTTGAGGTTGGTGGGATTTTCCCAAGAGATCGATTTGCCGTGAGGAAGTGGTAAGTAATGTATATGGACCATTACTGATCTTCTGCGGTCTCGCAATTAGTTTGATTCAATTTGGGTCACTATGGATAGGATCACTAAGTCCGCTCACTTCTTGCCTGTGAAGACTAATTATTTAGCGGATGATTATGCTAAGCTTTTCATGCAAGAGATCGTGAAATTTCATGGTGCTACAGTTTCTATCATTTTTTATAGTGGTACACATTTCTTAATGCATTTTCACATTTATTTTAGAGAGGTTTGGGCACTAAGGTAAACAATAGTACCGTTTTCCATCCATAGATAGATGGATAAATAGAAAGGACCATTTAAATATTAGAAGATATGATTCGGGCTTGTATGATTAAATTTGGGGGTAGTTGGGTTGATCGTTTGCCTCTCATTGAATTCGGTTAGGACAGAAATTATCACTCTAGTATTGGTATGGCTCCGTTTTAGGCTTTGTATGGTAGGAAGTGTAGATCTCCTATTAGTTGGTTCGAGGTTAGTGGGGCTGGATTATTTGGTCCTGACTTGGTTCATCAAGCTATGGAAAAGGTAAAGGTGATTTGAGATAGGATTAAACCTCCCAAAGTAGCCAAAGTCCTATGCGAACGTAAGGCAAAGAGATTTGGAATTCAACGTTGGTGATTGGGTGTTCTTGAAGGTATCTCCCATGAAGGGAGTAATGCAATTTGGGAAAAAGGGAAAGCTCAGACCCTATTATGTGGGTTCATATTTTGTACTGAAGAGAGTAGGTAGTGTGGCCTATGAATTGGATTTTTCTTCTAGTTTAGGTTCCATTCATCCGGTCTTCCATATTTCGATGTTGAAGAAGTGTGTAGGCGATCCCTCTTTGATTGTTCCTTGGGAAAGTATGGGTGTTTTAGACTCCTTGTCTTATGAGAAAGTCCTAGTTTAGATCTTGGATAGGCAAGTTCGTTATTTAAGGACTAAGGATGTGGCTTCAGTGAAGGTTCTATGGAAGAACCAAAAGTTGGAGGAATCCATTGGGAATTTGAAGAGGACATGAAGTCCAAGTATCCGTTCTTGTTCCTAATATCGAATAATAGTGCTTAAGGTATGAGTTTCATTTTTCTCTTATTACTTTTTGTGTTTGTTGTTTGATTTTGGTGTATTCTTGCTAATCCTCATGCCATAAGTATCCTAGCTTATCATTCAGTGATGAATGATTCTGGACCTGGAGGAGGAGGGAGGGGCTAATGTAACACCCTCAAAATGTCAAGCATTTTATTTTTGGCCTTCTCTTGTTCGAAACATCAATTTTTGTCCTAAATTATGTTTAGATATGTTAAAAGGGAGTCCCAGTAGAGTTTCAGAACTTTTGAAAGGAGTTTAGGGATACTTAGAGTTTCGAGGCAGTATGCATCCGCGATATCCTTGTGTCACAGATGATATCTCTGCGATATGGTCTTTGACATCTAGGATAATCTTTACATTAAGGTCCATGGCATGAAGGTTAGCTTTCACGATAAGGTCTGTGCCACGCCCCTATGTAAAATCCGTGAAGTTTTGTTTTAATTACTTAGGATGAGGGGTATTGGGGTATTTTCACCTAAGTATGAACCTTAGGCATTATATAGCCTATTTCTTTCAGTTTTAAGTGATTAACAATCCCTAATTCCACTCAAAAACACAAAACCGTAGAAAAGCTTAAGGGTTTAATTGTATGTTGATCTTTTGGGTTCCAAGTTCCAAATTGCTTCTAGATTCTTGTGTGTTTGAGGCATGTACCTCTTTCCCAAAAGCTTATTTTGTTAAAAACATGTTTTTAAATTGTGATTCATGTGATTCAATTACTGATTATGAATGTGGGTTGAGGGATCTCGAACATTTTGATATGGCAATTGGTATAACCTCAAACCAACCTTGTGAAACTTGCTTTGAACATGAGAAAATGAATGTTTGACTATTTTTGAAACCTTGCATTGCAAAAAAGGTTAAAGGAACATAAAATTAGTTTTAAATTGAAAACTTCAGAGTCCTATTGGCTGACTTGGTTAGAGTCCCTTTGGCTAGATGACTTGGTTCCTACTTGGAACTTTTGATTCCTATTAGTTGAGTGGGTTAGATTCCCATTGGCTAATGGTTTAGTTCGTACTTAGAACTTTGGAGTCCCATTTTCTAATTGGGTTAGAGTCCCATAGTTGGATTTGGCTAAATGACATGCGCTTGCAAGCTATAGTCGGTATGACGATACCATTTGATAATGCCTCAATGAATGACCTCTTGAATGATTTATGTGCTAAATTCTTTAATTGGTCTTAAAGGAGATTGTGTATCAAGGTCGT
Source organism: Capsicum baccatum var. pendulum (assembly GCA_030864225.1). Lineage (NCBI taxonomy): Eukaryota > Viridiplantae > Streptophyta > Magnoliopsida > Solanales > Solanaceae > Capsicum > Capsicum baccatum. The sequence goes on along the minus strand of CM061558.1, from coordinate 26,266,200 downwards.
AAAGGTGGAGGTCTTAAAGAGATCAATATTGAAAACTGTATTTGCCGATGCGGGGGTCTAAATGACCAGGTTGTTTGAGTTCCCTATATTATATGATCGGGAGGTTCGAGTCTCCCATATTACATGATCAAGGTGCTTAAGTCACCTATAGTATATGATTAGGAGGTTTGAGTCCCACGTGCATATATATTATGATTATTCTCTGATTCGTGCAGCTTCACGCACTGGGGCTCGACCAGGGGTGAGAACTGGGGCGCATATAGCCCGTGGGTACTACTATGATGGATAAGCTACATAATCCAGGATAATGTTTTACTTTCATGCTAAGCCTTGTTCCCTATCCCAACATGATATACATTATGTATCTACACTGTGTATGTGAATTTTACTATGGTTTTACTTGGCATTATTTTATCCCTATCCCATGAGTTACATGCTAGTGCTCATCCCACAAACCATCTTCGGACGCTCTATCCCCATGCAATGTAGGAATCAAAAATACTTCTACTTGTCCTGCACAATGACTAGGTGATCGTGGGATAACTCGTGAGTCAGATTGAAGTGGTGAGCTTTTATACATTTGAAGACATCATTTCATGATTTGGTCTCGCTATGTCATATACTTTTCTTTGGTCTAGTTTTGGCCATTCATCGGTGGAATGTCCCGATTTAGATTGATTTAGTTATGATTTAGAGGCTTTGTGGATTACTGTGGACTTGGGTTTGGTTGTTGGATTCTTAGACTTCTTCTGAGTCATACTTATCTATCTTGTTTTACGTTTTGTGTGTTCCATTTGACTAGGCAAATGGGGTGGTCTCCGGTCCTTATTGGACTTGAGATACCCGTCATGGATAGGCCCAGGTTCGGGTCGTCACAACATCAATGTCACATCTCTTTTTCCCAATCGTTCATAATTGTTTTAACAGTAAAACCCCTTCACATTTCAACTTCTCTTACACTCCTATAAAATCATCATCCATTATACTTCTTCTCACCAAACATTTCTTTTTATTGTATTGAAACACAAAATCTCTATAATAGCATCCTCTTCTCATTTGAAAATTCCTTCAGTGTCTGACACTTCTCCTGAAAAATCCAAAGAAAATGTAATCTATACTAGGTATAATTGTGAGCAATCACCACATATTCCTCCTCACCCATCAATCAAAATATCTGATTTTCAAGCATGGAACAAGCTGAAAAATATACTCATATCTTTTACGAGTGACCCATCTAGAACTCAGTTGTCCCTTCCCCATAACCTAGATGTGGTCCCTCTTTAAGTTCTCCATTCTAAAGAAATCCCTCTTGTTCCTATATCTCCACAAAGAGTTAGATCTTGCCTCAGGAAAAAATCTAGAACTTCTATATTATTCCTGACGATGAATACTCCGTTGAACAACCTCCAATTTCTATTCCACTTTATACTCCTTTTATCAGAAATCATAAATGCTAGGAGGATGAAACTCTTGCACAAGCCCTTCATGATAGTAAAATAAGAAGGCCTCTACCTCGACTGCTGCTCAATCAATCTCCATTCCTTCTGATGATGACTTATTTCTTCATAAAATTCATTGTGGGAGCACTGTCAAATACAATATTCTTAAATCTTCCTCTTTTATTCCTTCTAAACCCTCTCTGTTCTTAAAACCACATCGAAAAAAAACCATCCCCTCCCTCTAAATTGCTCCCTAAATCAACATCTACCCCCAAGTCTTATTCCTTAAAATAGGTCTCTCAACCTGTTCCATACCGTGACTCTAAATCTGAAAGCATATATGATGATGTGTTTGTTATTGATGAGATCTCTGAACCTTCAGACTCCAGAATGCAATACATTTTACACTTTCAGAAGACATTTTTCATGCGAGGTAGAGTCATTACAAGTTTTGAAGGGCCTGAAATGACTACTCTTCTTGGTAAAATGAAAGATAAAGGTTGGTCAAATCTATTTCTTCAGGTGATACGCAATAAAAATTGGGTCGAACTAAAGTCTATGAGTTTTATATAAATAGTTCTGAGAGCAGGCCTGCTTTTGTTACTACTGTGTAAGGTGTGTCTTTCACACTTGTGGCTGAGAATGTGGCTCATATTCATGATGTCCTTCTTGGGGGGTAGGATCATTACGTTAAATTTGAGTGGCCTCTTTTGGATAACATCACATCTGCCGTGGACATTACTAAAAAATTTTCTCGTAATCCCAATCTCCCTCAGCACAAGCGTGTTCTCAATAGAGAAATGTTACCTCTCCATTAACTATATTTTGATGTGGTCTATAAGATGATTGCTCCTCATAAGGAAAGGCGTATTGAGGCAAATTATCTTAATCTTACATGTACAGAGCTTCTTGACACTAAAGTTAAGATGAATTAGCTCATTTTTGTTATCAAATACATACAACGTGTGCTTCTTAAAGATGAAAAAGGATATGTTCTTCCCTATATTTTTTGGGTTGCTCCTATTTTTAAAGATTTTTGTGTTTCTGTTCATGTGTGGTCCTTGTAGACTACCAAGGATATTCTTGAAAGGGTGAACCATACTCCTTTACTTGTTTCAATGAGCAAGGAGGATGATCCTTTGCAAAGTTTGAGAATGGATTGGATGATAAAATTATAGGGTTGGGAGAGGCTCAGGCTGTTTATGCTTAAGAGAAGGGGGTTCTTCATGCTAAAATTATGAATTTAGAAACTGAGTTTTCTCGAGAAAGATTTGAAAATGCTGAGGCCATTAGGAGATTGACACAATTGATCTCACCTTCTCTACCATCTTTCTTAGATCCAAGTTCTTAATCCCTTTTCTCCCAGTCCTTTCTATGTCTTATTTTAGTCCCTTTTTGTATTCCTTTTAAGTTACAGCTCTTTATATTTCTCTTGTTCAGTTGTAGCATATATTTTTGTTAAATGAATGGACTGTGTTTTACTGTTATTGCTCTTCCTTCTAGATTTGTGTGTCTTTACATAGTTACGGTACTGCTTGTCTCACTCTATTAATTTGCTGGCTTCCCCAATGGCTTTGATTGGTTTAACATCTTCCTTATCCATTCTTATTATTGAACTAGCTTTTTTATGATGTCAAAAAGAGGAAGAAGTGTGGTCGTGTAGTGTTTATAAACTAATTACTGACCTATTTCATTTTAGTGTCTCTTGCTTGATTGTCTATAGAAAAATGTGGTATATGCACAAAGGCAGTGGTTTGTCATTATCAAAAAAAGGATTTTTTTTAGGATCAGTGAAGTTTTGATGACATTCAAATGAATAAAACATGTTGATCAATCTGGTTCATTAATACATAGAATCAAGTATGGAAGTCCACTAATATATGAAGACAAGAATGCTTCACTTCAGGAAAAGATAAACATGTACGTCTGATAAACTCAAAATGAATATCACATGTGGAGATAAAGAATTTGTGTTTGAATACAACATATAATACATGAAAGTTTGAGTTGAAGAAGAAGTTTTACTTCACACAAAACTCTGAAAATCCAAGAGGTTTAAAGCAGGAAGAAGTATGATCTAATAAAGAATCTTTGGAGGGTGGTATTTAAATAGAAGGAGTGACTTGCACAGTCACTCATGCACTTACAAAAGCAAAGTACAATTGACAAATTGACTTGGTAGTTCATAACTTGAAGGAATACGTAGCTGAACCTAGTTCTATTACTTAGAAAGTAAGGAGTCTTAGTTTCTATGTATTAAGTTTGGTTCTCAAGTTGTAATACTAATGTAATTCTAGTTTCAGTGATGTTTAAACTGAATTAGGATTATTGTCTTCAAGTTGGGTAACCCGAAGACTTAAGATCACATACCTTGGGAGGTTTTTGAGTTGCGTTTGATTAGGAGTTAGAATTTATAATTTCTATATTACATAAGTCTTGTAATTTGTTGTTAGCTGAGGCTGGTGAAGTTTGCGGTGAAATCCTATAGAATATAGGTCATGGTTTTTCACGCCTTTTTGAGACGGGTGTTTTCCATTTACTTACACTGTTACAACTTTATTGAAGCACATTAGGCAACCTGTTTCACTCATAGGTTACTGTTAAGTTAAAATAAATAAATTAGTAGGTCACGTACTTTATTATGCATTTTGTCCTACTACAACAATAAGTGGTATTCTTTTATTTCATTCCCTAAAACTTATTCAACACTGGTTTCCTTTTCTTGTAACTGCCATGGCCATTTATATATTGGTACCGTGTTTTGATTCACACTATCCCATAATGTAGTCAACTACTCATGTGTGGTGGAGGTCAATGGTCGAGATTTTCTAGCAACATCTTGTTTAAATATCAATAATTCCTTGGGTCATTTTGGTTGATTGAGATATACTTGGCCTATTTGACTTTATTCAAGTTTAACTATGTACATGTATACCGAATTTTGACAAACATTATTTTGCAGCTCTAATTTATTTAAAATAAGCATCTGGATTTTGATAAACTTTCTTATGCAACTCTAATTTGTTTAAAATAAGCATTTTCAAGTCACACTTGACAGACAACAAGTTACTCTTTCATATTTGATCAAGTATAACTGTGTTTATCGAGCCTGCAAAAGAAGGACATGGAAATGATGTCCTTGAATAATTGTGATGGTTTTCCCCAAATAGATGAATCATTTGATTAGTAAGACGTCTCACTGTTATACTTTTTTCATCAAAGCAACGGTCTAATTTGGTTTCTCTTTGCAAATAAGATGTATTGATTCTTTGGTTTATAGTCTAAAGAAGAAGATGTCATATAGTAGGAGTGCTAATTTTTTTGTGAACCAAGACCTACATTTATGTTGTTCTGGAGAGTTGTAGTGCTTTCATTATTTGAACTCCATGTGAAGCAACATTTACATTACATTGCTGTTATTGAGTTTCGGTTTTTATTCACTTGACCACCCTGGTCATTCTTCTTTTATGTGATTTAATATATGTTGCTTAATCAGTAGAGAATCTAGTCCACTCTACGTTGTTAAGTGCTTGTAATTGGATAAGAATTGCTTTCTTTCTCAGTTTATGTATCTCATTTTCCTCTCATTATCTAAAACTTTATGCATGGTTAGGACTTACCAGGATTCTGGAAACAATAATTACCGAAAAGGGCAAATAAGAAGGGAAACATGATTATTTTTCTCTGAGGACCGGATAATAGAATTTGGCCTACCTTTTGTCACAACGGTTCATATTTTAACGTTTTACCAAGTCATTGGAAACAAGTTACTGCAACGTATGGCCCAAATCTAGGAGATGAATGTCTTGCACACTCCCCATTCGCTGTAGAGACACACCTCAACATTCTATATTACCCTCTCCCCCTCGTGTCCTATTCCTTTTCTTTTTTATTTTTTTATTTAATAAATTTTTAGTTGGTTACTTTCTTTTAAATTACACATAAACTTGCTGGTTTATGATTAATTTTATTGATTTTTGCATCATTTAATTATTATTAGGGAAGACTTGTTTAATCCTGGAGAAATATTTTACACTACAAAAATAGTTTCTTAGGACAGTGCCTAGAACGATTCATTACATTTATCTATAACTAAAATTATTCTAGTGGTAATAATGAGATAAAATACTATTACCCCCTCAAACTATAACAGAAGTAACTATGACACATCTAATCTTCACGGGGGTCCTATTATGCACTAAACTATTTTTAAGTATAATAAATACATCTTTCAGTGCTGATGTGGCACAAAGAGTATGTTCACTCTCTTCGAAGCAAGTGAGGGATGAAAAATAAGACAAAATTCTGATCAACAATGGACAAATGCTCTTTTTTAATTGGACATTTTTCAATTAGTTAGTACACATTGTTACAAAGATTAAAACTTATATATATGTAATTGTATTCCTTTCTTTATTTTTGGAAATTAGTTCCCTCCTCATTTTTAAAATTTATTTTTTTCCTTTTCTATTTCATTAATTTATAATCTTTTAAAGTTTAATTTATTTGAAAATTTATGTTTTTTTTAAAAAACAAGAAAATAAAAAAAAATCTTCATTTGTTTTAACATTTTTTTATTTGATTTACTTCACTTTATTTTGGTATCCGTATGAAGTTAGCTTATTTTAAATACAAAGCATTGATATTAAATTTGAATCAAATTCAAACTAAAGGTATTACTATCTAATAAGAGGCAAAGGGAAAGAGAAGCAGACAACTGACCATCAACATGCCTGCTTAAGCTGTTTGCTTCGTGATTTTACTATATCATTCTTAATTAATTATTATATGTTATTTATGTATTAAAAAATAATAATAATTTTTTTAAAAAATATAATATATATTTATGACGTGTCTGCTTCAGCTGCTTTAATCATAATTTTACTAAATATCACCTCTAATTAATTATTATAAGTTATATAAGTATTAAAAAATATTAATATTCAATAACACAACAACAACAAACCCAGTATATTCCCACATAGTGGGGTCTGGGGAGGGTAAAATGTACGCAGTCCATACCACTACCCCCGAGGGAGTAGAGAGGTTGTTTTCGATAGACCCCCGGCTCAAGACGAAGGACCGTAGACCAAAAGGTGAGCAAAATGATAAAATAACAGAGAAGCATCATCTACAAAAAAAAGTGCAATTACCGAACCAAAGACCCTTCTCCCCCAAATCTAGAACTACCAACGAAGCTATGCCTAACCCTTCTACTTACAGACTATGACTCGACCACATACGTTAGCCCTCTAACTTAGTACTCTTTCTCCAAACCTTTCTATCGAGGGTCATGTCCTCAGTAAGCTGTAACTGCTTCATGTCAAGTCTAATCACTCCTCTCCAGTACATCTTCAGTCTATCCCTACCCCGCTTGAAACCCTCCAAGGCCAACCTCTCACACCTATAAACTGGGGCATCCGTGCCCCTTCCCATCACGTGCCCAAACCATCTCAACCTTACTTCCCGCAACTTATCCTCCACCGAAGCCGCTCCCACCTTCTCCCGAATAATCTCATTCCTGACCTTGTCAGCCCTCATAAATCTGCACATCCAATGCAACATTCTCATTTCTTCCACCTTCAACTTTTGGACGTGAGAATTTTTAACAGGCCAAAACTCCGCCGGGACCGCAACTCTATAGAATTTACCCTTAAGCTTGAGAGGAACCTTCTTATCACATAAAATTCCCGAGGCTAGCCTCCATTTCATCCAACCTTCCCTAATACAGTGAAAGACATCCTCATCAATCTCTCCATTCCCCTGGATCATAGATCCCAAACACTTAAAACTATCCTTCTTACAAACTGTTTGCGACTCCACCTTCACTACCACGTCGTCCTCTTGCCTCGAGTCACTAAACATGCACTCCAAGTACTCCGTCTTGGTCCTACATAACCTGAATCCTTTAGATTCTAGGGTTTATCTCCAAACCTCCAACTTATCATTGACACCTCGGCACGACTCACCAATCAAAACTACATCATCCACAAAATGCATACACCAAGGTACCTCCCTTTGTATATTCCATGTCAACACATCCATCACCAAGGAAAATAAAAATAGACTAAGAGTCGATCCTTGGTGCAACACTATAAATACCGGGAAATGCCCGGAGTCCCCTCCCACCGTCCGTACCCAAGTCTTCACCCCTCATACATATACTTAATCGAACGAATGTACACCACTGGGACCCCTCTCGCCTCCAACAATCTCTAAAGAACCTCCCTAGGGACCTTGTCATACACCTTTTCCAAGTCGATAAACACCATGTGTAGATCTCTCTTCCTCTCTATATACTATTCTACCAGCCTCCGCACTAGGTGAATTGCCTCAGTCGTCGAGCGACCAGGCATAAACCTAAATTGATTCTCCGAGATAAGAACTATCTTTCTCACCCTCCGCTCCACCACCCTTTCCCAAATCTTCATCGTGTGACTCAATAACTTAATACCACGGTAGTTGTTGCAACTCTGAATGTCCCATTTGTTCTTATATAAAGGGATTATCATGCTCTATCTCCACGCCTCGGGCATCTTAACAATCTTTAAAATATTGTTAAGCAAATGGGTTAGCTACCTCAACCCTGATCCGCTAGCAAACTTCCAAAAATCCACCAGAATCTCATCGGGCCACATCACCCTGCCCCTTCGTATCTTGCAAATAGCCTCATAGATTCCCTCCACCTTAAAACATCGACAGTAGCCAAAATCACGAGATTTTTTGGTGTGCTCCAACTCCCCTAACACAATACATCTGTCCCCCTCATCATTCAAGAGCTTACAAAAATACGAATGCCATCTTTTCTTAATTAGAACGTCCTCTACCAAAACTCTGCCATCCTCCCCCTATGCACTTCACTTGGTCCAGATCCCAACCCTTACGCTCCCTAGTTTTTGCAAGCCTATACAACCTCTTTTCCCCTCTTCTCTCCTCTAAACTTGAATACAGTCTCTTTAAAGCTACTGCCTTAGCAGTCGTAACTGCTAACTTAGTCTCTTTCTTGGCTAACTTATACTTCTCCTTGCTCACCTGCTTCTCCTCTTCATCCTTACTCTCAACCAACTTAACGCAATCCGCCTTTTTTGTCTCCACCTTTTTCTTAACTTCTTCATTCCACCACCAATCCCCCCAATGCTGGCCATACTATCCCTTTGATACACCCAAAACCTCTCTAGCAGTTTCCTTAATTCAACCCACAACCCTATCCCATTTACTATCCACGTTCCCCCGACACACCCACACCCCTATCCCCTCTAACTTCGCCTCTATCCTTAATGCACTAATCAGAGTCAGGCAACCCCACCTAACTCTAGGTCTACCCTCCCCACCCCTGCTCTTCTTGCCTATTTTTATAACCAAATCCATCACCAGGAGTCTATTTTGGGTCGCAAGATTCTCATTCGGAAAAATCTTACAATACTTACACAAAGATCTATCCCCATCCTAAGCAGCAAAAAGTCAATTTGAGTCTTGGCATGGAAAGTAACCAGATGCTCCTCTTTCTTCGGGAAGCTGGAATTCACTACCACCAACCCAAAGGCCCTTGCAAATTCCAAAATAGTAGCTCTCTCATCATTTCTATCCCAAAAACCAAAGGCTCTATGCACATCATCATACCATATCGGCAAAAGCCCGATGTGCCCATTGAAGTCCCTCCTCTGAAAATATTCTCCAAACTAGGCACGCCTCAAATCACCTTGTCCAAAACCTCCTAAAATCTCTTCTTCTCCTCCTCGTCCAGGCCCACCTGTGGAACGTAGGCACTACAGACGTGTACCATAAACCCCCAATGACCAACTTAATAGTTATCACCCTATCATTAACCCTATTAACCTCTACTACCTGTTGCCTAAGACCTTCATCCACTAAGATACCTACTCCATTCCTGTGCCTCTCACTACCTGAGTACCACAACTTGTACCCACCCACATCCCTAGCCTTACCACCTACCCATTTAGTCTTCTGGACACACACAATATTGATCCTTCTCTTTCTAAAAATCTTAACTAGCTCTATCGACTTACCCTGAAGGGTCCCTATATTCCACGACCCTATTCTTAACTTACCAACTCTCTTCTCTCCTCTCCTAGAACCCCCCTTTGCATCTCAACTTTAACCCAACACCTAACCCCAACTCCATCCCTAGCCCCTCAGGACATGAACTTAGTCCACCATTTATCACCTAAGCCACTACACAACAAAAGCAACAGAAGAGGTTCAAAAATAGCAAGACAATAAAGACACCCTCAAAGCACACACTATATCTAAATTTTAAGAACAACAACTACTAGAAATTCAAATAATAGACAGGGAATCTCATGCAAATTATAGGCAACCAAAATACTAAAAAATCATGTGATAAAATAAAGTTCAAGGGTCAGAAGTCACCGAGATACGTATATCATGTAATCTGCTCTTGCTTGTTGTGCTGGAACCCGACAAATTGGGTCGCCAGAATCACTTTGCCGGAAAGTAGCCAGCTCAAATCTGGACAGTAGTTGCAATATCTAATAGAGACCCCTACCTATTTTTTCTGGCTCCGCCGCCTTCACCAACAATGTCCGCCGAACCAGATATCTTATATGAGACCTACTTGAATTTTTTCACGATAGAGGGAAGAGAAATAGGCAGTTGGCTGTCAACATGCCTGCTTAAGCTGCTTATTCTGTGATTTTACTATACAACAACAACAACAGCAACAACAACAACAACAACAACAACAACAAACCCAGCATATTCCCATATAGTGGGATTTGGGGAGGGTAAAATAGACGCATTCATACCACTACCTCCGAAGAAGTAGAGAGACTATTTCTGATAGACCACCGGTTCAAGACAAAAGGATAGTAAATAAAATCGTCAAAAATATGCAACAAGATAAAAATAACAGAGATACGACACCCACAAAAAATATTATACATTACCAAACAAAAAGGCACCCCCTTTCCCCCAACCCTAAGACTACCAACCAAGCTATACCAAAGCACTTCTAACTACTGACAACTACTCATCCAAACGCACTAGCCCTATAACCTAATATGTTTCCTCCATATCTTCCTATAAAGGGTCATTCCTAATTAATTATTATAAGTTATTTATGTATTTAAAAATTAATAATATTTTTTAAAAAAGTAAAATAGATATTTATGACGTGTCTGCTTCAACTGTTTCAATCATAATTTTACTAAATATCACCGCTAATTAATTATTATAAGTTATCTAGGTATTAAAAAATAATAATATTTAATAAAAAAAGGTAAAAAAAATAGATACAAAATGATAAATTAACTCTTGATATTTAAAATTAACTTGATATCTTGTATGAGACCTACTTAAATATTTTTTCACAAGTATTTTTGTAGTAATTTTGCTATATCACTTCTAATTAGTTGTTGTGATTCATTTAAGACATGTTTACTTCACTACTTCAATTGTGATCTTGCTATATCACCCCCTAATTAATTATTTATTGAAAAATGTACTTGAATATCAATGTCACAAGAGTTTAGACAAGGAGAGTAACATATATTATTTGAAAATTACCTAAAAAGTATTATAAATTATAATAGTTAACTCTTTACAATAACTAAAAAGAATTAGTCTATTATATATCTCAAAAAAATAGGCAAAACATACTATAAATTACAATAATTAACAACTTAAAAAATTTAAAAGATATAAAATATTTGGCTGACTTTCAAAATTATATCAATTCCACTTAAATTGGAATAGAAGAAAAGTATTATAAATCACAATAATTAAAAAAATAAATTATTTTAAAATTATAATTGACTATCAACGCCAAAAAAGTTTGGATAGGGAGAGTAACATATATTATTTAAAAATTACATAACAAATATTATAAATTACAATAGTTACCAGCTTAAAATATCTAAAAACTTATTAAAAGTATGATTAATTATCTAAATTATATTTGTGCCGCATAAATTGAGACTAAAAAGTAACATATACTGAGTCCGTGTTATTTGAACAACAGTAATATAGGCTCATCGAATTTTGCTTTTCACACTCTTTTTTAATTTTTATATTTGTAGAGTTTAATTTTGAATGTGAATTAAATTTTTAAAACAAAATTATATATTTGATTAATAAATCACAATAGCCGATAATTTAAAATATTTTAAGAATACATGCAAAAATTACTCTAAAAAATAAATTTATTTAAATTTTAAAATTCAAAAGTTGTCACATTAATTTATACGATTATTATTATAATATTAATATAGAATAGATGCTGGCACGAGCTTATCATAACTAGTAGAACATAAAAAAGTAACAAAAAGAATAAGGAGGTAATTTTTTTTTAAAAAAATTATGCTTGTTTTGAGAAAAAATTAAATACAAAAAAAGAATGAAAGAGAAATAAATAAAATTTCATGCTTTTTTGAGAATATTAAATCAATAAGAAAACAAGATGGGAAGAAAAAATTTAAAAATTAAGTGTATTTGTGAAAATATTAAATACAAGGCAAAGAGAAATAAAACATTTCATATATTTGAGAAAGTCTTAAATACAAGGCAAATAAAAATAAAAAAATTACATGTATTGACTTATTTTTAATATAAGACAAAGAGAATTAGAATAAATAACTAAAAAAAACTTTTAAAAAATATTTATACACGTGGCATCACGTGTATAGTACCATAACTAATTGAACTGAGTTGTGGTATCATGTTAGCACTGAAAGATGTATTTATTACACTTAAAAATAGTTTGGAGGGGTGAGGTGGAGTAATGGACCCCCGTGAAGTTTAGGTGTGTCATAGATACTTCGGTTATAATTTGAGAGGGTAATAGTATCTTATCTCCAGTAATATTTATCTATATTTCAGTACTGTTATATTAATAATAACAATAACATTATTATTATTATCATTGTAATTTGTTAATAATACTATATCGATAATAAGAAATATTATCATTGTTACATTTTATTATTATTGAATTTTACAATTGATAATAATTACTCTATATTACTATTATTGAAATATTATTATGGTTTTCCAACAATCCAAGAAACTACGGTAGAGAAATTTAATTAGATACCCAATTAAAAATGACAACTAGGAGAAAATTTTATGATGAGCAAAATGCAAATGTGAACTAGGAGAAAGATAAGGTGTAAAATATTATGGGGCACGGAAGAAGTTAACATTGACATCATCAACAACAACAATGGAACCCCACTAGTAAGAGATTCATTAATAAAGGCTATCTATGTGAGAAAGCTGTTACTCCTATCAAGGATAAAAACAATGAGAACTCTTTTGGAGAACATGTAGAGAAAACCTAAGAGCAATCAAATATTGATAATAATAATACTACATCGATGATGAATGAGGTGAATAACGAAATAACAAAAAAAGGAAGGGAGAGAGCAAATATCAACAAAAAATTAGGGTTTCATGGCATTTCACAAGAATGGTAATGACATAGTTACTGGTGATAGAAAAAAAGAAGGTCCTACAATTAATAGAGAGAAGATTTAGCCAAGAGCAAAATATAAAAATTAATAAAATAGAAGGTGGGAGGGAAGAAGGGCATAATGAGGATCAATCGGCGAAGATGAGAGTTCAAGAAACTAGAAACACACAGTTATTGTCAGAGAACATGAGTAATCATGTGCAGAGTAATTGTCAACCAAAAAGTACAGAGAACAGTAGCACAAATGCAAGGGATTGAGAAAATCAAGTGTGTACCAAAGAGGATGTTCAGTTATGTAACACCCCATATTTCCCTAGCATAATCTAAGTCCCAGTATGTAAGTATTCATATATATAATTTTTGAAATACTCATTATTTTCAGTTTAGAGCCTGTCATTATGTAGGAAATTCAATTAGCTTTACAATGATATAAAATTCACCTAAATCCGATAACCGGGTTAGAAGTTATGGCGATTTTAAGTTTCAGTCGTTAAACACCATCATTTTGACCTTTAGCGTATCGTGGAGTCAGTGTAAATAGAAATTGTCAATTTTTAGTGTTTCTCCATGATAGTGGCGGATCACACCGTAGGTTCAGTTCATAATTATCCAATTTCAATTAGGCAGCGCGATCATGGCGCGCCTCGCCAATGGTGAAAATTAGAATTAAAGAGGCATCGTGATTTCTTCATGTCGCCCTGTAAGCCCAGTTCCCAGTTGTCAGTTTTCAGTGACACGACGCGATAGTGCCGCGTCACGCCAGGTGCCCACTTTAAAAAAATAGGCGAAAATTAAAAGTTTCGCCTAAAGGTAAAACTGTCTTTTCCCCAAATTTTAATCCGCTTAGGTGTGCTTTTAAGCCCTAAAAATATTTTTAAAATAATTATTTTAATTTTTTTTTCCCAAATCAAGAAGCTTTTTCTCCCAAATCAAGAACCCTAGCTCTCCAATTTCAAGACCAATCCTCAAGAACTCACAAAGAACTTCATTAAAATTCACCAATTAAGGTATGTTAGATGTTCATCCATGGAGTCCAAGTATTTAATCACCAAGTTATAATTTTTTCAAGTTATTATGTTTTAAATTATGATTTCATCCATGAATCTCCATGCACTATTGATTTTATACTATGTTACTATGAAATTATCGTTACTATTTAATTCTCCATGTGTTAATATTATTATTTATTAAATTAAGCCATGATTTAGTACCATTATGTTGAATTCATGCTATTCGTGTAAGTTCCATGGCATTTCTATGATTGTTTTAAACCCTAAACTACAAGTGTTTGATAAAATGCCTACAAGAGTGATGTAAATAAAAGCCTTCATGTTTTGCCCTTTAAGCTTTAGTGTCATTTTACTATTATTGTTTTGAGTCCTGGGGGTATTGAATACCCGAAATTCATAGCTGTTTACTTAGTCTAGTATCAGTACATTACAAAATAGTCTTCAGAACATACTATAAGCATTATCAGAAAGTCAGATATCAATCAATTAAACTTAGAACAATCTAGTATTTCAGTGTCTTTCAGTTGGGAGTAGGATTTAGCTCCGAGCAAGTGTAGGTATGGTGGATTTCTTATTAGATAGGCAGAGTCGTTAGTAGCAATCCCTATAGTCCAGAACTATGTAGCCAGCGTTGGATATGAGAAGTCACCCGTCAAATTAGTCTTGACTATCTCGCAGGGGTCATTCGTCAGTTCATGCTTGACACCCTTAGTCCTTTGGACATTATATCAGTTTAGTGGATCTACACAACCATCATTAGTACCCATGGTATGATATTAATACCCTTCCAACTAGGGTTACAGGTTGAACCTCGATTAGCTCAAATTAGGGAATGTCGATTAGATGATACCTCCCACAGTCTCAGATATAGTCTTAAGTACAGTCTTAGTACAGTTATGCAGTATTAGAGTTGCTTGACCAAAGCATACAAATATCAGTATTTTTCAGTATTTCAATTTACAAATTTTACTCAGTCCATTTTATATGCTTGGTCATGCATCCTTAGTGTCCATATATTTTCACGTATCTTCAGTATTTATAGACTGTCATGCATACTCGGTATTTACAGATTCTCCATATTTTTAGTATCTACAGATTTTATGTTCTCTACTCAGTTCTTCATGTTTTACATACATATTCTATTAATTATTAGTTCTGTTCATGAAACCCTACGTATCAGCCTACCTCATTTAGCATACCAATACATTTAAAGTACTAATCACGTACCTTTCTTTTGAGCTATGGTGTATTATATCATAGGTGCTGGCACTCAGTTCCCAGACCACGCTTAGACTTCATTTTTCAGGCTATCAGTAGTAAAGTAGCAGTGGTGAGTCCTCATCATTCGAGGATAGATTATTTTACTTCATATCTCTATTTTAGCAGTTAGCATAGTTAGTTGGGGGCCTGTCCCATCAATTCATATTTAGTCAGTTAGTTTTAGAGGTTTTTTCAGACATTAGAGTCAGTTATTCAGTATTCAGACATTACAGTTAGTTATCATTTTATCATTATTTTATTAGATTTAGTCAGTTATTTCTATAGACTTACATTTTAGTTTTAAATCCAGTTATTAAAATCTTATGGCATGTCAGTATTCTTCCATATTTATGATCATGTTATCCAGTGCTTACATTAGGTACCATCTCATGGGTTAGATTATGGTTCCTCAAGACTGTAAGCACCGTGTGATGACTAGGGGGTAGTCCCGGGTCATTAAAAACTTTGTATCAGATTTTATGGTTTTAAAGTATCTTAGGAAGTCTAAAAGACACATCCAGTAGATTCTTATGCATGGGTGTGTAGCGCGCCATAATTATGGACGAGAGGCTACAAGGCGTTTAGACAAAAAGGGTTTCCCTTCTTTCAGTATTCATATCATACGGGTGAGCATGAGGTTAAGTTAAACTTCTTGTATAATCTATTTTTTCCTTCCATCTATAGAACATGCCTCCAAGAAGAACGGAAGAAGAATTAGAAATCAACCAGCCCCTTAGCCCGTCCAGGCAGATCCTCTGGATGAGCCCGTTTCTCACGCAGAATTCAGGGTTGCATTCACTACTCTAGCCAATTCCATAGCAGCACAAAATGAATTGATAGCTGCTGTTCTATCCAACCCAGTGGCCAATACTGCTGCAACTAGAATTGGGTATTTCACCCGGATGAATCCTCTTTCTTTCATGGGATCCAAGTCTGAAGAGGATCCATAAGAATTCTTAGATATGGTGTAAAAGGTAACGAATGCTATGGGGGTGACATTTAGTCATAGTGTTGAGTTGATGATATATCAGTTGCAGGATGTATCCTATACTTGGTTTAAGCAATGAAAGATAGATAGGGGTGTTGATGCAGGACCTATAGAGTGGGAAGAGTTTGACATAACTTTCTTAGATAGATTCTTCCCATTAGAGTTGAGGGAGGCCAAAGTGTTAGAGTTCATTAACTTGAGGTAGAGCAGCATGAGCGTGAGGAAGTATTCCCTTAAGTTTACTCAGTTAGCTAGGTATGCTCCTTATGTGGTAGCTGTTATAGCTAGGTATTCTCCTCATGTGGTAGCTGATAACAGGTCCAAGATAAGTTAGTTTGTGTCTGGTATATCTGATAGTGTGGTCAAGGAGTGCATGACCCCAATGCTTATTAGTGAGATGGACTTGTCTAGGCTGATGGTCCATGCTCAATAGATAGAGAAGCTAAAGATTAAGGAGAGATCGAGAGGAAATAAGAGAGCTAGGATGGGTAGTTTTAATTTTAATCAGTCAAAGTCAGAAGGTGGTAACCATCCTCAGTTTTATTAGAGGTCTACAACCCCAGCACCCTCTTCAGCCAGTTCCCCAGTACCTAAATTCAGAAATGACAATAGGGATAGGGCACCAGGCTCTTAGTCCTAGGTCAGTGTTAGAAGTACTCGTACAAATCCTCTATGTCAAAAATGTGACAGACACCATCTGGGTGAGTGTAGAGTGGGTAGTGATGTGTGCTTTGGGTGTGGAAAGCTAGTCCATCAGATTCAGGAGTTTTGGGTAGTTTCCCAGAAAGGTAGGGATATGCGCTAATAGGGCCAGTCCCATCAGTCGTCAGTTCCATCCGATCACCC
Source organism: Capsicum baccatum var. pendulum (assembly GCA_030864225.1). Classification (NCBI taxonomy): domain Eukaryota; kingdom Viridiplantae; phylum Streptophyta; class Magnoliopsida; order Solanales; family Solanaceae; genus Capsicum; species Capsicum baccatum. The sequence goes on along the minus strand of CM061558.1, from coordinate 26,249,208 downwards.
AACTCAATAAGGTGCCGCTTCCAGTGCTACTAGTAGTCTGCATCTGAACAAATTATATGCTCTTTAGTCCTATCAAGATCAGGAAAATTCTCCTGATATAGTTACTGGTACGTTGCAGGTTTTTAACTAACATGTTTATGCTTTACTAGACCATGGAGCTTCTCTTTCTTTTGTAACTCCATATATATCTATCAACTTCAGAGTCAGTTTTGAAACTCTATAAGATCCCTTTTCAGTGTCTACCCTAATAGGCATTTCCATTGTAGCCAGACAGGTAAATAGGAGCTAGTCGATTATAATATCTCAGAAAGTTACCTCAGTTGATCTCATGGAGTTCGAGATGACAAATTTTGACATTATTCTTGATGTAGATTGGCTCTAATCATGCTATGCCTCAGTTGATTGTAGAAATAGAATAGTTCATTTTCAGTTCCCAAATGAACCAGTCCTTGAATGGAGAGGTAGTACCACAACTTTTAAGGGTCAGTTGATTTCGTACCTTAGAGCGAGAAAAATGATATCGAAGGGGTGTATTTACCATCTTGTGCAAGTCAAAGACTCAGAAACTCCAACTCTTAAGTTAGTTCCAGTAGTAAATGAATTCTGAGATGTATTTCCTGAAGATCAACCCAGAGTTTCTCCCGAAAGGGAAATCGACTTTGGAATAGACCTTCTTCCAGATACTTAGGCCATATCTATTCCGCTATACAGAATGACTCTAGAAAAACTCAAGGAGTTAAAAGAATAGTTAAAGGATCTCCTAGATAACGGATTCATCATACCTAGCTCTCCCCATAGGGCACACCTATTCTATTCGTGCATAAGAAAGACGATTCTCTCAGAATATGAATAGACTACCGTCAGTTAAAAAAGTCAATAAATATCTACTTCCTAGAATTGATGACTTGTTTGATCAACTTCAGGGCGACAACTATTTTTCAAATATAGACCTCAGATCAAGTTATCATCAGCTCAAGGTTAGGGAATGTGACATTCCAAAAATAGCTTTCTAAACCCGGTATGGTTACTTCGAATTTGTAGTCATGTCCTTTGGTCTTACCAATGCCCCAGTAGCCTTTATGGACCTGATGAACTGAGTGTTTAAATAGTACTTAGATATGTTTATCATAGTCTTCATTGATGACATTCTTGTTTACTGTCGTTGCAAAAATGATCATGCAGACCACCTCAGAGTAGTATTTTAAACTTTTAGAGCTCATAAGTTGTTCGCTAAATTTAGTAAGTATGAATTCTGGCTAAGATCAGTAAATTTCCTTGGCCATATTATTTTCTGTGATGGCATTAGAGTTGATTCTCAAAAGACTGAGGCGGTGAAAAATTAGCCTAGAAGCATCTCTCCATCAGACATTAGGAGTTTCTTAGGTTTAGCTGGCTATTACCATCGATTTGGTGAAGGGTTTTCTTTTATTGCATACCCCATGTCCAGATTGACTAAAGAAGAAAGTTAAGTTTCAGTGGTCAGATTCATACGAGAAGAGTTTTCAGAAGTTGAAGACTCGACTCACCTCAGGCCCAGTCTTGACTCTACTAGATAGTTCAAATGGTTTTGTTGTGTACTGTGATGCATCTAGGGTAGTTTTAGGTTGTGTCCTCATGCAGAGAGGTAATGTTATAGTCTATGCCTCCAGATAGCTTAAACCCCATAAAAAGAATTACCCTACTTATGATCTGGAGCTAGCAGTAGTAGTATTTGACTTAAAGATTTGGAGGCATTACTTGTATGGGGTGTATGTAGATGTGTTCACAGATGTCAAAAGCCTTCAGTATATGTTCTCTCAGAAAGATTTGAATCTGCATCAGAGAAAGTAGTTAGAGTTATTGAAGGATTATGACATGAGTGTTTTGTATCATTCGAGCAAGGCCAATGTAGTGGATGATGCTCTTAGTAGATTGTCTATAGACAATGTTGCTCATGTTTAGGATGGTAAAAAGATGTTAGCTTAGGAAGTTCATCAGCTTGCCCGACTAGGTGTCTGCTTAGTCGACCCAGCAGAGGGTAGTGTGTGAGTGTAGAGTGGCGCTGAATTATCTCTAGTTTTTGAGGTGAAGGAAAAGAAGGATAGGGATCCCCACCTAGTTAAATTAAAAGAATCAGCCAGAGACCAGAAAATGAAGGTTTTCTCCAAAAGGGGAGATGGTGTTTTACGCTGTTAGGGTAGGTTGTGTGTGCCTGGTGTAGATGATTTGAGGCAATGAATTCTTGCAGAAGAACATGGTGCGTTATACTCTATTTATCCAGGGGCCACTAAGATGTACCACAATTTGTGAGAGATTTATTGGTAGAGTGGGATAAAGAGAGATATTGCAGAGTTTGTAGCTAAGTGCTCTACATGCCAGCAAGTTAAGATTGATCATCAAAAACCTAGTGGTTCTGTGCAGGAGTTCAATATTCCTACTTGGAAGTTGGAGGAAGTGAACATGGATTTTATGACAAGTTTGCTACGTACCCGGCATCAGCATGATTCTATTTGAGTCATCGTAGATAGGATGACCAAATCAACCTATTTCTTGCTAGTCTATACCTCTTATTTAGTCAAGGACTATGCCAAACTCTATATCAGAGAGTTGGTCAGGTTACATAGACTCCCAGTGTCTATCATTTCTAATAGAGGTGCCCAGTTTACCTCTCACTTCTAGAAGGCATTCCAAAAGGGTCTTGGTATTCAAGTCCATGTCAGTATAACTTTTCACCCTTAAATAGAAGGTCAAGCAGAAAGGACCATTCAGACTCTAGAAGATATACTGAGAGCATGCGTTATTGATTTTAAGGGTAGTTGGGATGACTATTTGCCTTTGATTAAATTTGCATACAATAACAACTATCATTCCAGTATCCATATTCCGTTTGAGGATCTCTATGGTAGGATATGTAGATCTCTAATTGGTTGGTTTGAAGTATGTGAGGCCGTAGTAATAGGGCCTGACTTGGTGTTTGATGTGTTAGAGAAGGTTCAGTTGATTAGAGAAAGTCTTAGGGGTGCCTAGAGCTGACAGAAATTGTATGTAGATATGAGAAGAAATGACCTCGAGTTTGAGGTCGATGATCTTATTATTTGAAAAAATCTCTCCCATGAAAGGAGTGAAGAGATTCAGCAAGAAAAGAAACTCAGTCCCTGATATGCCGGTCCCTTCAGAATTCTCAGTCATTTCTGAAAGGTAGATTACAATCTTGAGTTACCTTCATATTTAGCCTCAGTACACCCAGTGTTCCATGCCTCATTGTTGAAAAAGTGTATAGGTGATCTAGAGGTAGTTGTTCCCTTAGTAAGTGCAGAGATTCAAAATAGTCTTTCCTTTGACGAAGTTCTAGTCGAAATTCTTAATCATTAAGTTCATAGACTAAGGAACAAAGAAGTTCTACTAGTCAATGTTCTTTGGCGAAATTAGTCCGTTGAGGGAGCCACTTGGGAAGTACAGGCAGATATGCAAACCAATTACCCTCATCTTTTCTTCGCGAATCCAAATTCAGTATAAGGTACTAATCTTCTTAAGATTTCTGTCTATCATACTCAGTTTCAGTTTCACATCATGTTCATGTCAATTTTAGGTTGGTAGCATGGTTGCTTTAATTTTATGGCTTTTATATCTCATTTTAACCCTCAATTTGTAAGATTGTGAAATTATTTCTAGAGGGTCAATTCTATTAAAACAACCTCTTTTCAAATGTTTGATGTCGCCATTGAGTCCAGTGCATCGAATTTGATAGGTAGCATAGTTTTTTGTGTTCTCAAGATTTTGGATGATCTCGAGGGGTTTTTGAAGACTTGGAAATTTTCTAATTTTAGCCGGTCCCCCACACAGCTGTGCAAACACTAAAGCACCATTTTGGCTTCTTTAGTGACCCGATTCTAGATGGGGGGCTTAAGTGAATGCCTGCTAAAGAAGACTGGGCTGACATGCGGGTACTGCTAAAGTGACTCTTGACCTTTTAAGAGGAGATCGCTTAAACGGTCAAGTGGCCCCTTAAATGGCTAGACCTGGGTAATATAAAAATATTTTTCTCATTTTTCTTCCATTTTAGAGGTATTGAGCTTTGGGTTTTAAAAGTTTGGATGAATTTTTCCATTTTCAAGCTTGGGTAAGTTCTAAATCCCTATTTCAATTGTTCTACTTTGATTCTTGTAGTCTAATTCTCGCTAAATATAATTTTAAAAGTAAAATTAAGCTCAAATGACCTAAAATGATTTTCTTCAAATTTAAACCTCATTTTAAACCTATTTTCACTTGGGTTTCCTTGTATGACTTCCTTTAATCATGGGTAATGTGTTTATGAACAAAACTTTTAATTTTACACTTTCTTTTCAAAAACCATTTTGGGGGTTTATTTTGACACCGACTTAGAAATGGGCAACATGGGTATTGCTTATTTCTTTTTGATGTGTAGATTCTATATTTGTATGTTTTAGTTGGTTTTGAGGCCGTTTGTGAGGGAAAGGCTTCATGATTAAAGGATTTTGGATTGGGATTTCATTGTTCAAGGTAAATTATGGCTTAACTTTGTTCAGACCGGGATGTGTAGTTAATACTGATATAAAAAATATTATAGATTTAGGTAATCATAAAAATTATGCTATTACTATTGTGTGCTCGTGTAGGGATCTATGTTGTTGACATTGGTGGTTTGAGATATTATTTGCTATGTATTACCCATGTAGAAGCCTTATATAATGTTGTTGGTGATTTGTATATATGTTTGGTTGTTTTCTTTCGGGTGGAAATGCTTAAGTTTGGGTTTATATGGTATTAATGGCATATTACTTGCATATCTCACTCGAATAGTACATGGATTATACCAAACCATGGATGGTTGGTTTATTGAGTAGATTCTAGCCCACATGCATGTGTATTGGTTGGTTTTGAAATTCTGATTTTGGTTTGTCTATGAGCATTACACCCTTATATCATATAAACTTTCAGGAGATATTGGTACTACTATGTAATCACTAGTTTTCTGATGGAAATGTGACATATTTAAAAACCCTCCATCAAAGATCATGTGCTAGAGAGGGTTAGTGGATATTGATATTTTTTTATTGGATTATATATAGGTTTTGAAACCCCCATATGTCTTACCCTGGGAGCAATGCTCGGTAGGCGTATACGAAGGTTGTGAAACAACATTGGACTTATCACATCATCATCATTATCATTGTCATGAATTCTATACATGATGCACCTCCTGTGTGGTATTTTTGTCCTTGATTTGATGTCATTGATGTCGCCCAAAACTATACCCTCAAGAAGATATAATGCAGTTTTTGTCAAACTATGGTAACCTAAATAGGTAGGGGTCGATCCCACAAGGAATAGGTCAAACTCGTCTCTCGAACTTGCTAAAGTATCTAGAATTGTAGGGAAGTAAATAGGGGGATTTTGTATTCGACAGTAAAAGTAACATGATTCAACTGCTTTGGTTTTAAGCAATCTGAAATAAACACTAGGCTTGTGTTCCACTTGGCTTCTAACTTAGTAGGTTTATCATGCTCAATTCGACTATCTCAAGGTCATGCATGTAGAATCTAACAAGCTATGTATCACCAACCATCTTGCGAACACCTTTGGTGAATCACATTCTTTACCTTATTAGCTTAGGGTGTCTCCTTACTAACTCTTGCCTTTGATCCCAATTTAACTTTCACCTTATGGGTCTCAAGTAATTAGACAAGGACTGATAGCCTCAAATCACTGTTGTAACCTTTTTTTCTCATTCTTGACCTCTCTTATAAGATGATCACAAATACAGGTAAGTCCTTAGCTTCTGCAGGAGCAAAGGAAGCAAACAATATGAAGAAGATCACAATACATGCAACAACAATGGTTTAGTCGAACCTAACAGTTCCCATACTTTATTAAACCACCAGTGTTCCCACAACCTTAACTAAGGTAATTAGCTGCTCATAGTTGCAAAACAATCCATTGAATTCAATAAAGAAAGCATAGAATCAATCTCACTATAATAGTCGAACAACAACCCAAAGTCTCAAATCAATTATTCAACCAAAAAATAAAAACACAAGTATCCCAAGATCAAAAGTCAATCTTGGAATCAAAATATGTTTGTAAGAGTATAAAGTGCATCAAAGTGTGTAGACTAACTAAAAAATGTCAAAAGAGTTTTTATAGATTACATAAAAACCCTAGGAATCCTTTCTAAAACAAAAGAGAAAAACTGAGTAGGCAACCACCTATGGTGCCACTTATGGGCCATAAGTGGCCCTACATAGGTGACAGGGTCTTTAACTCTACAGTATCTCTTTGAATCTTTAATTTCTGGCACTTAATTTGGTAGCAGGGCTAAATATTTAATCCTTAATTTTTCAAACTTTGACTTTCTGACACCTACTCCGATACCTATGCCATGTAAGTGGCACCTTCATGGGTGGGCCTAAATTTAGCTTTCAGCTTCTTTTCATTTAGCTCCCAAATCCTCATTTCCTTCAAAACACAACATAAAAAACATCATAGCTAAAAAAATGACCGAAGTAACTTGCATATTTCTTGGTTTTAAGCATCAAAAGTGCCATGAAACCATGTAACATCATCTATCTATTCTGTGCTTCTTTTTTGCACTTGTACTTGGTATATGTGTTATAATTGGAACTGTTAGTGAAGATGGCATGGGCTACCATTTGGGACATTTTTGGATTACAAGTAACGTTCCCATAGTGTATATTTAATATACTTTATTTTTTACGTTGCTTTGTCGGCTATGATAAATACTAAATATAAGTGGATCGTACTCATTCCTATCATTCCTTTTTGTTGTAGATCTAGGTATAAGTGTGCTGCACGACATCTGAGTTCGAGCGATATTTTGATACTTTTGAGGTAGTGGTTGCTCTATGCTTCTAGAGTTGACCTTTTAACCCATCCAATCTAGATTATATCTTATTCTGTATTCATAGACAAACTTGTGTTCCTTTTTGGATCTTTAGTTGTATTTTTTGCCTTGGAGTTGTATGAATATTTTTCTTACATAATGACACATGATTTTGGGATGGCTTATGTATCATTTTGATAATCATATTTCCTCTATTTTATGTACGTATGGTTTAATTTTGTTCCATAAGTCCTGCCTTAGAACTTTTGTATTGTTTTCTCATTTTGTATCAGTTGGATGATTGGCTTATTTTTAAGGGCATAGTTATGATAAGTGTCATCATGACCCCTATTTTTGGATTGAGACAAAATGGTATTAGAGCAACCAAGTTTGTTGGTTTCATCTGTGTAAGAATAGGGTGTCTGGTAGAGTCTCACAGATTGCTACATAGACATCTAAATCTATCTTTGAGATGCTATAAAATATCTTAAATAAACTTCTTTGTTTTGTTCCTTATCTTGTGGATCTTTCATACCTAATATTCTAAGTCTTGTTTCATTTTATTATATATAGATGGTGTGGACTAGATCCCGCGAGGCTAGAGATATTAAGCGATCATCTGAGAAGAGAGCCTAGTCTAGGGGGTAAGTTGCGAGTCATGGATGAGCCAAGGTAGAGGAAAAGTATGAGGATCTCCCCCAAGCCTCGGGTTGATTATGTTAGAGATATTGGACCTACTCAGGTTCTATAGAGTTTTTCTATCCCAATCTTAGAGGGGTTATTGATTTATTTCCTAACTTATTTTAGGGTGTTCCTTTGAGTGCACTGAATTTTCCTCCTACTCTGAGTGTAGATTCTCTAGTAGTGTCAATATCTACTTATGGTACCCTATAGACTCTGAGTTTTATTCCCCCTTTTGTATCGATGTCTGAGTATGGTATTAGGGGATTAGTAGTTCAGTCTTCGCCTATGTAACCCTCTCAGGTGGGATATAGTCTAGCAAGATTCACTATTGTTCCTATTGTTATGGGTATAGATATGTCTTTTAAGGATTAGAAGAGGTTTGATAGACTTACTTGGGTCCACCTAAGTTCAGTGGTGTTGTGGGAGAGGATGCCTATGAGATCTTGATTTATTGTCGGGATAAATTTCATAACCTTGGATTGCTTAAGTCACATGAGGTTGCTTATATTACCTACTAGTTGAGAGTTAGAACCAGGGATTGGTCGAGGTCACTTATTAGTTGCATATCCCTGGGATATCCAGAGATGACTTAGGAGCAGTTTGTTGTGGCTTTTTTGGATAGGATTGTGTCGTTTAGTTTGAGGGATCAAATAAGAGATTAGTGTGATCACTTAGAGCTGGTATTCATGATTTTCGCAGAGTATATGACATATTTTTATGCCTTGTCTAGATATTATTTTATCAACACAACCATTAAGTATGAGAAGACTCAGATGTTCATGAAAGGATTACATGTTCCACTTCAGTTGGCTACTTCTTAAATGGTAGTGTCAGGGGAATTGTTTCAGAGTATAGTGGATCATACAAAGATGACTAAGCCTATTCTTTGAGATTCATAGAGAGGCTTCAAGAGGGGCCATCAGGGCAATTTTAGTAGTCGTACTCCTTGAGGTAGAGATTTTAGAGGATCTTGAAGGTTTCATTGTAGACTAGTGTAGGTAGCCTTGTAGGGTTCAGATAATAGGTCTTCTGGTTCATCATTTTAAGGTGGTCATTTTAGCTTAACCGTACCTCCTCCTATTGAGTTAGGCTGCAATATCTGTTACGTATGTGATAAGTTTGGCCATCTAGCCAAGTAATGTTCCCACCATATTTATAGGCTTATTCCTTTATTAATAGCGAGATATGACCCTCAAATAGGTATAGGTTCTATTAGAGGTCCACAAGGCAGAAGTAGTGATGGTCGCGGGTCTACTCGATCAAGTAGGGGATGTGGATAGTGCTATGCTATACCCGCCAAGACATAGGTAGATATTTTGATGCTATTATCATAGGTATCACCCCCGTTTGCTCCAGATCTGCATTTATATTATTTCATGCAAGGTTGACTTTGTAATGTGTCTGTATATTTTGCTTTGGGTTTTGATTCTACTAGTGAACCTCTTGTTGTGCCTATCCATGAATATACCTTCATAGAAAAGTCTTTAGAAGTGGATTAGGTACACCAATCCTGTGTTGTAGCCTTTGCTGGGCATGATACTTGGGTAGATCTAATCATCCTAGATATGATATATTTTGATGTCATTTTGGGTATGGATTGGTTAGCTCCTTATCATGATACTCTAGAATATTATGCTAAGAATGTGACTTTAGCTTTGCTGGATGTGCCAAGGATAGCTTGAATGGATGCACTTCATTCAATTCCAAAGAAAATTATATCTTTCCTTCAAGTTTGTCACTGGGTTGAGAGGGGATATTTGTCATATTTGTCCCATATTCGTGATACTAGTGTTGCTTCACCACTTTTTTTGGATTCTATAGATGTTGTCCATAAGTTCATGGATGTTTATCCAATGGATTTGCCTTGTATTCCTCCATACTTTGATATTGACTTTGCTACTAATGTTGCGCTAGGCACCAAGCCTATCTCTATTCCTTATTATAGGATGACCCCAACAAAATTGAAGAAATTAAAGTAATAATTACAAAAGTTATTGAATAAGGGATTTATCCAACCTAGTGTATCACCATAGGGTGAACCTATTCTGTTTGTCAAGAAAAAAGATGGGTCATGCAGATGCGTATTAATTATTGATAGTTGAACAAGGCGACGATTAAGAATAAGTATCCTCATCCTCGTGATTTAGTAATTTTTAACATTTATTTGATGTTTGGGTATCACCAGTTCTGGGTTACAGCTTTGGATATTCCAAAAAAAACTTTTTGGACTTGATACCATCATTATGAGTTCTTGGTCATGTCCTTTGGGTTGACCAATGCCCCGGCCGTATTCATAGAGTTGCTGAATTGGGTATTTCGACCATATATTGACTCTTTTGTCATTGTATTAATATTTGATATCTTGCTTTATTCCAAGAGTGAGGCCTATCATGAGAAGTTATTACGGATTGTACTTCAGAGGTTGAGTGATGAGAAGTTGTATGCTAAGTTCTCCATGTGTGAATTTTGGTTGGAATCTAGTTTTTATTGGTCATGTGGTGGCTAAAGATGGTATCATGGTCAATATGCACAAGATTAAAATGGCTCATGATTAGGCTAGGACTATTCTCCCATCGAGATTCAGAGTTTTATTGGTTTAGAAGGCTACTATTGAGACTTTATTAAGGGTTTTTCATTTATTTGAATATGTTGACTTAGAATAACATTTTGTTTTAGTTGTGTAATGCTTGTGAGGTGAGCTTTCAAATGCTCATAGATCTATTGACCTTAGCTCCTACGTTGACTTTACCTAAGGAGGGCATGGGTTTTATCATATTCTGTGATGATTCTGGTGTTAGGTTAGGTGTTGTGTTAATCCAGGAGCTTAAGGTGATTGCGTATGCTTTTCATTAATTGAATCCCTATGAAAAGAATTACCCAACCTATGATATAGAGTTGTGCGCAGTTGTATATGCTTTGAAGTTGTAGAGGCACTACTTGTATGGAGTCCGTTGTGAGGTCTTCTTGATTCATCATAGCCTTCAGTATTTTTTCACCCAGTGAGATCTTAATATGGGGCAAAATCATTTTCTAGAGTTGCTTAAGGTTTATAACTGTATCGTTCTTTATCATCCGGGCAAGGCTAATGTGGTTATAGATGCCTTGAGCTAGAATTAGACTTGTATGGGTATCTTAGTTCATCTTTTAACCCAGGAGAGGGTTTTGGCCTTAGATATTTAGTCTTTATCTGACTAGATGGTTAGGCTTAATATTTTGACACCTGGGTGTTTTTTGGCATTTGTAGAGGCTAAATCTTTTTTGATCGAGCAGATTCAAGATCATCAGTTTAATAATGCTAGATTGAGAGTAATTTAGGATAAGGTGTTGAGTGGTAAAGATAAGGAAGCCTCTCTTAATTTAGATGGAATTTTGAGGATTGAAGGTCAAGTCTGTGTGCCGAGAGTGGGTGTTTAGGTGAGGTTGATATTAGAGGAGGCTCATTGTTCTAGGTTTTCCATTCATTTGACCAAGATGTATCATGATTTGGGACAACACTACTGGAAAAGTGGTATGAGGAAGGATATAGCAGATTTTGTAGCTCATTTACTATGTTGCTAACAAGTAAAAGCCGAGCACTTGAGGCCTCGTGGTTTACTTAAGTGGTTACCCATGCTCCAATGAAAATGCGAATAAATCACTATAGACTTCATGACTTGGTTACATCATACTCCTTGTAGTTATAATAGTTTTTGGGTCATCGTGGATTGATTGACCAAATCTGCTTATTTCGTTCCTATTCAAGTTTCTTTTAGTGTTGCGAGGTTGGCCCACATCTATTTTTGTGAGATAGTTCAGTTTTGTGATACACTAGTGTCTGTTATCTCAGACAGGGGTTTTGTTTTCCCATTTAACTTTTGGTAGACATTTTAGAAGGAGTTTGGTACTTGGGTTGATCTTAGCATAACTTCTCACCCCAGATTGATGGTCAGTTAGAAAGAACTATTCAAGTTTGGATGATATTTTTGTGCTTATGTCATAGACTTTAGAGGTTAGTGGGAACAACATTTAGCTTTGGTAGAGTTTGTGTATAACAATAACTACTTCCAGTATTGACATGGTCCCTTTCAAGGATTTGTATGGTAGGTATTGCGGCTCTCTAGTTGGTTTAAGGTTTCTGCAATTGTAAATTGAGGTACGAACCTTCTTTGTGAGTTTTTTGATATAGTTCGATCATTCAAGAATGACTTCAAGCGGCTTAGAATAGGAAGAAGTGCTATGCGGACTGTAGACTTTGTACCTTGAGATTTAGCATTGGTGATCGAGTCTTCTTCCGTGTTTTACCCATGATGGGCGCGATGAGGTTTAGGGAGAGGGGCAGGCTTAGGCCTAGGTTTGTTGGACTATTTGAGATTCTTTGGACTACTAGGAATGTAGCTTATGAGTTTGCACTGCCCCTATATTTATCAATTATTCATCTAACTTTTATATGTCCATGGTACGATGCTATATTTTAGATGTATCTTATATCATTTCTTGGGATTTAGTGGAGTTAGATGAGAGGTTGTCCTTTATTTAGGGGCTAGTCTCTATCCTAGCCTGGCATGTTAGGCAGTTGCATTCTAGCAATATTCCAGTAGTTAAGGTCCAGTGGATACATCGACCTGTAGATAAGGCTACTTGCGAGGCCAAGTCTGATATGCATTTTAGTTATCCCTAACTTTTCATTGATTCCAGTATTTACCTTGCCTTTAGTTTAATGACGAACTAGATTCTTAGTGGTGGATGATGTAATGACTTGATTTTCAGTGAATTATTTATTTTTATATGATTTGACCATTTTTCCCCTCCTTGTGGTTGCTACGTCATTATTCTGGGTTATGGGATTATGGCGTGTTTTGTGTTAGTTTGTGGTTTTTGGAGGTTAAAAAGGCTTTATAGTTCTTTTATTCTATGAATCGGATGGCAAAATGGACTATTCCAACTAATCCAAAACGTCGATTTTGGGTTGGTATCATGGTTGATGTGATTTAATGGGCTATATCTTATTTTGAACCTTGGTTATAAAGATTGTGAATTGGGTCTTGGGTGTCAATTCGGTTAAAATAATCTTTTTCTGAAAATATGATGTCGCTATTAATTTTGGAGCATTGAATTTGATAGGGTAGCATAGTTTATTTGCATGCCTGGGATTCCAAATAAATCTTGAGGTATACACAAAGACTTGAAAATTTTCAAACTTCAACTGGTGCACCACCCAACTGGTGATGCTGCTAAAGCAATATTTTGTGACTAAAGTATTTTGGATCGAGATTTCTTTTTTTGAGGTAGGTTATAGATTAACTTTCTTTAGACTAGACTAGGTAGTTAATACTGATATAAAAGCATGTTGTGGATATGGGTTATTATCATGAAAATTGTGTTATTATTGTTATGTGCCCATGAGGGGGCCTATGTTTTTTATATTGGTTGTTTGAGACATTATATTCTATGAGTGGCCCGTGTAGGGGACTTATATGATGTTGTTGGCTTGTGTATATATATTTGGTTGTTTTCATCCCGATAGAAATACCTAAGTTGGGGTTTATTTGGTATCAAAAGACATATTACTTGCATATCTCACTCTAATTTTACATGGATTATACTGAATCGTGATGGTTGGTTTATTGAGTGAATTCTAGCTCACGTGCGTGTGTATTTGTTGGATTTAAAAATCTCATTCTTTTTTGGCTATGAGAATTACATCCTCTTATCAAATAAACATTCATGAGACATTGGTTGCATTATGGAAATATTAGTTTTCTGATAGAAATGTGACATCTTTAATAACCATTTTCCGAAGATCACATAGCAAGGAGGATTTATGGATATAAGATTGGTATTGGTATTGGTTTTTGGATTGTATATAGGTAGCAAACCCCCATGGGTCCTACCTCGAGATCAGTGCTCGGTAGGTGTATGCATTGGTTGTGCGACAACCTCCGACTTATCACATCATCATCGACAAACTCAAACTTATCACATTATCATCATTGTTATTCTTATTGCATTTTATACATTATGCACCTTCTATGTGGTATTTTCATGTTTGTTTTGATGTTTTTCTGTTATGCTTTTCTTTTTCATACATGTAACTAGTATATATGTTATAATTAGAACAAATAGTAGAGATGGTATGGACTACCATTTGGGATATTTTTTTATTATAGGTGACATATGCATAGTGTGTATTTTATATACTTTATTTTCTACTTTGCTTAATAATACCATGATACCTACTGAGTACATGTGGACCGTACTCATCCCTATTATGCTGTTTTGGTGTAGACCCAAGTATGAGTGTGCCGCAGGGTAGTTGAATTCAAGGGGTGATTTGATATATTTGGGGTAGTGGCCTTTCTATTCTTCTAGAGTTGACAATCTACCCCATTCTATCAAGATTATGTCTTGATTTCTATTCAGAGATAGAATTATGTTCCTTTTGTTCTTTATTTTTATCTTCTAACTTTGAGTTGTATGTAGATTGTTCTTACACTCTAACACCAGGTTTTGGGATAGCTATATATTATTTTTATATTCAAATTTCCACTATCTTTATGTATGTATGGTTTGACTTCATTCCAGAAGTGCTTCCTAGGGATTTTTATGTTGTTTTCTCATTTTACATCAGTTGGGTGATTGAATTAATAGTCAAGTATTAGCAGCGACAAGTGCCATCATGACCCTTATTTTTGGGTTGTAATAGAGGTAGCGGTACGACTGCTCGTGGAGGTGGTTGTAGGGTTAGTCACTCTGTGAGTAGATATGGTTAGTGTTGTGTTATACCTTTAAGACTCGATGTAGTGGCTTCTGATGCATTTATTATAGGTATCGTCCTAGTTTGCTACAAATTTGTTTCCATGTTATTTTATTTTGGGTCTATATTCTCCTATGTGTCTATATATTTAGCTTCTAGTATTTATGTTGCATTTGAGCCTCTTGTTATGTTTCTTCTTGTTTCCCGAGTATTATTGAGCCTACCAAGATTACTTGAGCCTATTATCTAGGCTACTAAGAGAGGCACCAAGAAGGGTCATCACGAGGGTAAGTTTAGTGGATACACCTCCCAAGGTGGATATTTCTCTAGTAAAGGTTTCTATGGTTATCATGGTAGGCTGGTTCAAGCGTGTTGTAGGGATCAGGTGGTAGAACTATAGGTTTTGTGCCTTTAAATAGTCAGGTATTAGGTCATGCAGATGAAGGCTCTACAGTCGATTCTTCATGCCAGGGCATTCTTTCTAGTTCATCCAAACCTTATCAGATTGAATTAGGTCGCAGGAGATGTTTTGCATATGATGAGTTTGTCCATATGGACAAGCATTGCCCTAGACATGTGTATGGACCCTCAACAGGTTTTTTAGCTTCAGCTTTGCCCTACTCGAATTTCTGCAGTAAGAGGTAGTTTATAGACTGCTACATGTTGTCCCAGTGGTGTTAGAGGCTGTAATGACTTGATTTTTTGTAAATTATTCATTTTTGAGTAATTTCACTATTTTACCTTTCTCATGGTTGCTATGTCATGTTTTGGGGGTGGGGCAATGATTGGTATGATTTCCAATGCATTATGGTATGTTTTGTGTGAGTTTGTTGTTTTTAAAGGTTAAAATGGCTTTATAATTGACTTTGGTCAACATCTTTTGTTCTGTGCGTCAGCTGACAAAACAGACTATGCCAGCATTCGAAATGTCAATTTTGGGTTGGTAGCATGGTTGGTTTGGTGTTATGGCTTTTATATCTCATTTCAACCCTTGGTTTGAGAGATTGTGAAATTGGGTCTCAGGGATCAATTCTATGAAAATAATCTCTTTTAAAAAGTTTGATGTCTCCATCAAGTTCGAAGCGTTGAATTTAATAGGGTAGGCTAGTTTGTCTGCATTCTGGGGATTCTAGATGAATCTCGAGGGGTTTGCAGAGACTTAGAAATTTACCAAGTCTGGCTGGTGCCCCACCCAGTTGGTTCAGCCGCTAAACTGCCATTTTGGTCGCTTTATCAACTGACTCCCAGCTGGGGGAGGGGGGGGGGGGGGGCGCTTCAGCGATGCCTAGTTCAATAAAGCCGACTGAGTTGACACACGGGTACCACTAAAGTGACACTTGACATGTTCAGCGGTGACAATTTAATCGGTCAAACCTGGGTAATATAAGAATATTTTTCTCATTTTTCTTCTATTTTTGAGGTTTTAAGCTTTGGGTTTTAGAGATTTGGATGAATTCTTCCATTTTCATTCTTGGGTAAGCTCCAAATCCCTAGTTCAATTTTTCTACTTTGATTTTTGTCATTTAAAACTCATTAAAATACAATATCAAAAGTGAAATTTTAGAATATTGGCTTAAAAGGCCTAATATGGTTTTCTTCAAATTTAAACCACATTTTAAGTTCGTTTTCACTTAGGTTTTCTTCTATGACTTTCTTTAATCATGGGTAATGTGTTTTTGAAAAAAAAAATAATTTTACCCATTCTTTTTGAAAAATCATTTTGGGGGTTTGTTTTTTCATCGACTTAAAAAATTGGCATTATGGGTATCGCTGGATTCATTTTGATGTGTATATTTTATATTGGTATGTTTTAGTTTGTTTTGAGGCCGTTCGTAATGGGGGAGGCTTCATAATTAAAGGTTTTTGGACTGAAAATTCTTTGTTTAAGGTAGTTTATGGCTTAACTTCCATCAGACTAGGCTGGGTAGTTAATATTGATATAAAAGAATGCTATGGGTATGGGTATTAATCATAAAATTTGTGTAATTACTGTTATGTGCCTGTGTGGGGGCCTACGTTATTGATATTAGTGGTTTGAGACATTCTTTGATATGTGTTTCCTATGTGGGGTTTTATACAATGTTGTTGGCCCTGTGTATACATGTTTGGTTGTCTTCTTCTCGGTGGAAATGCTTAAGTTCGGGTTTATATGGTATTAATGGCATATTCTTTCATAGCTCACTCTAATAGTATATGGATTATATTAAATCATGGATGATTGGTTTATTGAGTGGATTTTATCTCATGTGCATGTGTGTTTGCTGGTTTTGAAATTCTCATTTTGGTTTGGCTGTGAGCATTACATCCTCATTCATAAAAATATTCATGATATATTGGTACCCCTATGGAAATACTGGTTTTCTGATAGAAATATGACATATTTAAAAACCCTCTACTGAAGATCATGTGATGGAGAGGATTAATGGATATTGGATTGGTATTGGAATTGGTTATTGGATTATATTTGGGTTACAAACCCCCATGGGTCTTACCACAAAAGCAGTGTGCAATAGGTGTATACGAAGGTTATGCGACAACTTCGGACTTATCACATTATCATCATCATCATCATCATTATCATTATCCTTGCATTTCAAACAATATGAACCTTTTGTATGTTATTTTTTGTTTGATTTGTTGGCTATCAAATTTGCTTTTTTATTTAGTACCTGTATATGGTATATGTGTTACAATTAGAATTGTTAGTGGAGACAGTGTGGGCTACCATTAGGGATATTTTCTAATTGCAGTGACGTGCCCATAGTGTGAATTTATATACTTTATTTTCTAGTTTGATTAGTTAGCCTATGATAGCTATTGAGTACAAGCGGATCTACTCATACCAACTGTGTCCTTTTGGTGTCGATCCAAGTATGAGTGCACTATACGACAGCTGAGTTCGGGCGATGATTTGATACTTTTGAGGTAGTGGCCGCTTTATGCTTCCATAGTTGACTTTCTACCCCATCCAATCTTGATTATATCTTGTTTTGTATTCGGAGAAAGACTTGTGTTCCTTTTAGGATCTTCAGTCATATTTTCCAACATTGAGTTGTATGCAGATTGTTCTTACCCTGTGACACTAGGTTTTGGGATGGCTTATGTATTATTTTGATATTCATATTTCTACTATCTTTATGTACTAATGGTTTGACTTTATTCCAAAAGTCCTGCCTTTGGATTTTTGTATTTTTTTCTCTTTTTGTATCATTTGGATGATTGTCTTATTTTCCAACGCATAGCCGTGATAAGTTCCATTATGACCCTTATTTTGGTGTTTGACAAATTGGTATAAGAGCAATTTCATTCATTGATCTCATTAGTATAAGAATAGGGTGTCTGGTAGAGTGTCACTGATCGGTATGTATACATGCATATCTATATTTGAGATGCTATAAGATATCTTATGCCTTTTTATTTTTCTACCTCTATAGGAGATTCTTTAGTGGTGGAGCGGGTAAAACAATAGTGTTTCCTCACCACCTCCTATGGATTCTATTTGGGTTGTACATGAGTTCATGGATGTGTTTCCTATGATTTTCCTGGCATACCTCTGCATAGTGATTTTGATTTTGATATTTAACTGGAGTCTGGCACCAAGCCCATTTCCATCTCTCCCATATAGGATGGCCCCATCTAAGTTGAAGGAATTGAAGGAGCAGTTGCAGGACTTATTAAGTAAAGGGTCGTTAGACCTAGTGTATTTTCTTGGGGTTCTCCTATCTTGTTTATGAAGAAATAAGGATGGTTCTATGCATATGTGTATTGATTATAGGCAGTTGAATAAAGTAAAGGTAAAGAACCTTCCTCTAACTGAGGTCTTTTTGGCCATATTCAGGGTACTTTGGTGTTTTCTAAGATTGATTTGATATATAGTAACATCTAGTTGAAGATTAGAGCTTTGGATATTTTGAAGATGGATTTTTGGACTCGATACAGTTATTTTGAGTTATTGGTCATGTCTCTGGATAGATCAATGCCCTTTATTCCAAGAGGGAGGTCGACAATGTGAAACATTTGAGGATTGTACTTAAAAGGTCGTGTAATGAGAAGTTGTATGCCATGTTTTCCAAGTGTGAGTTTTTATTGGATTCCACCTCTTTCATGGGTCATGTGATGACCAATGATGGTATTATGGTTGATCCACCGAAGAAAGAAGCAATTCGTGTTTGGGATAGACCTACTTCTCCTACCAAGATTCAGAGATTCATTAGTTTGGTTGGTTATTATCGGTGTCTTGTAAAGGGATTCTCATCTTTGGGACTTCTTTAACCAAGTTGACTAAGAAAAATGGCATTTCAGTGGACAGATGCATCTGAGAAGATCTTCCAAAAGATCAAACAGTTGTTGACTTCGACTCGTATTTTGACCTTGCCTAAGGTTGTTACAAATTTTACCATATTTTATGATCCTTTTTGTGTTGGTTTGGGTACAATGTTGCTGTTGGAGGCTAAAGTGATTGTTTATGCCTCTCTCCAGTCGAAGCCTCATGCAAGAAATTACCCTAACCATGATTTTAGTTGGCAACCATATTGTTTGTGTTAAAGTTATGGCGTTATTACTTGTATAGAGTTCTTTGTGAGTTTTTCTCAGACTATTATTGCCTTCGGTACTTTTTTATCCCATGAGATCTTTATATGAGGCAGTGGCATTTATTAAGTTTTTTAAGGATTATGGACTCAATATTTTATATCATTCGGGCAAGGCTAATGTGGTTGTGGTTGTCTTGAGCCAGAAGTCGACTAGTA
Source organism: Capsicum baccatum var. pendulum (assembly GCA_030864225.1). Lineage (NCBI taxonomy): Eukaryota > Viridiplantae > Streptophyta > Magnoliopsida > Solanales > Solanaceae > Capsicum > Capsicum baccatum. The sequence goes on along the minus strand of CM061558.1, from coordinate 26,230,202 downwards.
TGGGGAGTTTAGATCATGTATTGACCAAGGAGTGGCCTTTAGCCTTGGAGGTTTAGTCTTTAGCTAACCAGATGGTTAAAGCTTGATATTTTGACACATGGACATGTTTTATCCTTTGTTGATGCTAGATATTCCTTGATGCAGTAGATTTTAGCACACCAGTTTGATGATGATAGTTTAAGAATAAATTGAGATAATGTGTTGAGTGGTGAGGATCAAGCAGAAATTCTTAATTTTTATGGTGTTTTGAGGATTAGAGGCTGAGTTTCCATACCGAGAATTAGTGGATGGGTAAGATTGATTTTGGCAGAGGCACATTGTTCAAGATATTCTATCTTTATAGTGGTGACCAAGAGGTATTGTGATTTGAAGTAGCATTAATAGTGAGGTGGTAAGAATAAGGATTGACACACATTGTAGCTCGTTGCTTGTGTTGTCAGCAGGTGAAGGCCGATCATCATAGATCGAGTGTCCTACTTCAGAGATTACCCATTCCTGAGTTAAAGTGGAAGTAGATCACTATGGACACCGTGAGTAGGTTGCCACATATTTCTCATAGTTCTAACAACAATTAGGTCATCGTGAATAGATGGACCAAATCAATTCATTTTTTAAATATTTAGATTTTCTTTAGTACTGAGAGGTTGGCCTATATCTATGATTGTGAGATAGTTTATCTTCATGAGGTACCCGTATCCATTATTTCAAAAAGAGTCTTATTGTTCACTTTTAGCTTCTGGTGGAATTTTTAGGAGGATTTGGGTAATAGGGTTGATCTTAGCACAAATTACCCTTCCCCCTATAGATCGATGGTTAGTCGAAATGGACTATTCCGGTTTTGGAGGATATGCTCTGTGCATGTGTTATGGACTTCAGAGATTAGTCGGAGATACTTTCGTCCTTAGGGGAGTTTGCTTATAATAATATCTACCATTAAAATATTGAGATGAAAAATTTTGAGGCATTTTATGGTAAGAGTTGTCAATATCTTATTGGTTGGTTTGTGATTTAGAGGTTAAGCCCAATGGTACCAACTTGCTTCATAAGTAAGTCATTGGACAGGTTTCAAATGATTTCAAATAGGCTTTGGGCAGTCCAAAGTAGGAAAAACAGTTATGTAGACCATAGTATTCGTCCCCTGAAGTTTGGTATTGGTGTTCAAGTCTTCCTTCATATGTTTCTTATGAAGAGCATGATGAGATTTGGGAAAAGGGGTAAGCATAGATTAAGGTACATTGGACCATTGAGATTATCCAAATAGTTGGGGAGGGTTCTTATGAGTTGGCCTTACCTCTAGATTGTTTATCCTTTTATCTAGTTTTTCATGAGTTTATGATTCTAAACAATATTACAGATGAGTCCCATGTGCTTCTTCCGGATTCGGTTTAGTTGGATGACTTGACCTTTATAGAGGAGCAAGTGTCAATTTAATCTAGATAAGTTAGACGATTGTGTTCTAGACATATTCCTATGGTTAAGATTCTGTGGAGGCACCTTCATGTTGAGGAATCTACTTGGAGGTCGAGTCCAACATGCATAGTATTTACCATCAACTCTTTAACGAGTCAGGTATTTCCTAGCCTTTTAGTTTGAGGATGAACTAGAGTTTTTGTGGTGGATGTTGTAATGATTTGATTTGTAAAAACTTTTTTTATACATATTTTTACCATTTTCCCTTCCCCGTAGCTGCTATATATTGATTTTGGGTTGTGCAGATAGTTGGCACGATTTTGGATGCGATCAGGAATGATTTGGGCGATGTGGTGTTTAGAGCCCTTAAAAGATATATAGTTGACTTTGGTCAATCTTTGTTGTTCTAAGTGTTAGATGGCAATTTGGAAAGTTTCATTAGTTTTGGAATGTGGAGTTTGGGTTTGTAGAGTGGTTGGTTAAGGTTCGAGGCCTTTATTTTGTATTAGGGATACTGGGGGTTAACATATTCAAAATTATCTTTTTCACAAAATCCGACTTCTACATTATATCTGAAACATTGAAATTAGCATGGTACATATATGGATTGGTTCTATAGGACCTCAATCAAATCCAAAGGGTCTATTCAAAGCATTTTTTGCTTGAAAATCATCTGGTGGACAACTGATATCTGGTGCAGCAAGCCTTCTTCTCGAACACAGGCCATTGGTCGCAAACATGGAGAAGGAAATGATCCTTTATTGTGAATGCAATATGGGTGGAGGCGCCCGCAAAAGATATGCTATTCCAGGATGGAAATCCTCCCTTTTTTGCAAACGTGAGGCTGTCACAAACGTGAAGGAATAGTTCATCAGCCTTTGGAAACACAAAATCTTGGTTGCGAATGTGAAGGCCAATCTTTTGTCTAGTCAAAGTTGACCCTTGCAAGCATGAAAGGTTGACTGTGTTTGCGAGTCACTATTCACTAAACAACTTTAAAGCCTTATTTTTGCAATCTTCACCAACTTTGGACCTCTGAGCATTGGAAAGAGGTGATTTCTTAGTTTTTTCGAACTACTCTTTCTTGGATAAATTAGTAAATCATATTCCATTATTTCCATTGATTACATCTTTGAAAAAAACTTTTAATCATGATTTTGATGTTGGATTTTGAGGTTTTATTAGTAAATCTTTAAAATGGGTTTTCTTTGTTTTGGACCTCATATTTAAAACATTTTCGCGTGTGTTCTCAACTATATACTCCTATAACCTCAGGTAATGTATTTTCTAAAACATATTCTTGTTCTATCCCTTTCATATTTTAATTGTTCTAGACCCGACTCAAATCTGCGCAATATGAGTATCTTTAGCTTTCTTTTAATGCGTAGATATTATATTCGAATGCTGTAGTTGATTCTAAGTCCGTTTGAAAGGGAAAATCTCTGTGTTAAACAAATTTAGTCTTGCATTCTATAGTCTTAAGGTAAGTTATGGCTTAACTTATTTTTTATTGAGCTAATTAGTTAATAAATAAGTAAAGCATGCTATGGGTTAGGAAAATGACTAAGGGGTTTATATTTTGAGACTATTATTACAGTTATGTGCCCCTGTGGGGGATTATATTTAATGTTGTTGATTTGTGATATTTGATATTATGTGTTTCTCGTGTGAGGGCGTTATTTGACGTTATTGGCCTTATCTGTGCATTTAAATGCCTTTATTCTAGATATAATGCCCATGCAAGGGCTTGAATTGTTATTTTAGTCCTTTTGAGCATTGGATGGATTTACCATGATAGAAATACTTGAATTAGAGGTTGATATGATAGTACTAATGTCTTACATGCATATTTATTCCGATGGTTCCTAATTAGAGGTTAATATATTGAATGGATTGGATATCTTCATACTTAGTTGATTTTATGTAGTACATCCTCATTCCATACATATATATTCATGAGATACTAGTACTATTGAGGAACACTATTTTTGAAATAAAATGAGACATTTCTATAAAAACTCTCTTTGTGACATGAGCTGGAGAGGTGGGTTGAGATTTGAGACATGAGATTTAGTATATAGGATTAAAACTCCCATGGGTCCTACCTAGGAGCTGCAAGCTTGGTAGGTGTATACAGAATGTCCGGGGATGACTTTCACAATTCATACCATCCTTATTGCACTGCATACGTATATTTCATTATTTTTTAAATTTCCTTGGCCCGTGTTTAGTTTTATGTACTTTTTGTGTGTATTTGTGCTTGTTTTCTTTTCAGTATTTGTATTTAGAACATTTAGTGGAGAGGGTATGATCTCAGTTTGAGACTTTTTTATTTGTAGCTGACGTGATCATACTTTTCCTTAATTATATGTCACGGCCTGATTTACAAGTCATGATGACACCTACTCTTCTCGCTAGTAGGTAAGCCAAATCCTAGACCGGATCTAATTGAAATAGGCTAACTTGGTGGAAATGCCCCAAAGATAGCCAAATAGGTAATTCAATAGATAAATAAGAAAGGCAATAGAAATAGTCTAAAGGTAGCCATAATATAGAAAACCATCCCGCAACCTGGTAGAGCCAGTACAAGAGCTACTATAAATACAACCCAAGTATAAAACAGTTCATACAATCCTATCTCGAAACTAAGTACTAGACATAGATAGAAGGAAATGGAACAACTCCGACTCCAAGAGCTCACCCTATCTCTGAAATCCAATACAATATGACCCTCGAATCAACGATGAAAATTAGTTCTTTGATCTGCATAAAAAATGTATAGAGGTGTAGTATGAGTTCTAAATTATGGGTACTCTAGAGGGGTCATCGACCGACTGAGTTAAATCATGATATAAATATGATAAAATCCAAGATAACATAAATAGGTCAAGGTACAGAAAAACATGAATCAACTCCAACATCACTGTACATAAAAAAGTAAATAGCCAAAATAATAACATAACATAAAGGATCAACACTTGCGATTATAACTAAAAAATTGCCCCCCATAAGACAATAAGTATGTAAAAGTAAAAAAACCAACGTAGGCCCCCATAAGCCTGTAGGTTACACACACAGATAGTATAAACTGAACCACCATCATTTATGAACCCTCAAGGTACAACCAAAATCTATCCATATTATGCCACATTACAATAATTTCAACTTTCGGACTTAAGCCGGTATCTATCGCATTAATATCATTCTCCTTATCGGGACCTGAATTAGTAATATATCATTAATAACATACTCTAAAGCTGTACTTGAACCTGTAATATTATCAATGCCATCATTAATATCTAGACTCGAACTGATAATCATGTATCATCATATAATAATAAATGACTGGACTTGAAACTAGTAAGTATATCATCATCAATATCCTAACTTGAATCGGTAAGTATATCATTAGATCATCATCAATATCCGAACTTGAATCGGTAAGTATATAATCAATATTATAATCAATATCTGGACTTGAACTGGTATATATATCATCAATATTATAATCAATATCCAGACTCGAACCGGTAATCATACATTTAATATCGTAAGAAATAGCATAATCACTAGCTCAATCAATAGCATAATCATTGGCATAATTGATGACATAATCACCAGCATAATCAATTATACTCAACTCTCAATATTCCCCTAATCATCACCATAAAGATCCAAAGTTCCTTAATATTATCTTAATAGGTAGTTTCAAGATGTACAATGATGTCACCCAAAACTAACCTCCACAAGAAGTATATTACGGTTGATGCTAAATATAGTAACCCAACTAAGTTGGGGTTGATCCCATAAGGAAAACATTGAACAATTTCTTAACTTGATGTTATTCATGAACAGTGCGGAAAGTAAATGGGGGAATTTGAAATTATAGTAACGAGTGACTGAATATTGAATGATTTGAGTTGTAAACAATAGAAGACGAACACTAGGCTTGTGTATCCCTTGGCTTCTCAACTTCATAAATTTCTCGTGTTCAATCCACCTACTCTGTTGTTCAATATGTAAAGTCAACAAGATATGTATTATCGACCGTCTTATGAACATATTAATAAATCTCACCCTTTACCTTGTGAGTCTCAAGGCATCGCCTTATTGCTCCTTGTCTATGACTTTATTTCAACTTTAACCTTTTGAGTCTCAAGTTGATTAGATGAGATGATGGAATAATAATAAGATGGAAGTGAATCTTAAATTACTGTCTTAATCCTCTTTTCCTAATCATAAACTCCCTTGTGAGGACGTTTTCAAATGCAAGCTATCCCCAAGCTTCTACAGTAGCTCTGAGGTCAATTATTGTGAAGATAATTAAGATACATGCATAAACCCTCGAATAGATGAATCTCCCACTTTCTTTACGTAGCTAATCTACCAGGGTTCCCACAACCTTAGTTAGGTAAATTAGACACTCATGTTCATGCAAGAATCCATGATAATCAATGAAGAATACATGTAATTAGATGCACAAAATAAGATGATAAAAGTCAAAGTCTTCAATTGAATAGAAACCCAAAATCTCAAGAATAATTGTAAAGTATGTAAAAGTATCAACGAGAGTAGAAATAATGATAAAGAGTGTTACCTAATAATAGATAAACCCTAGGGTATTTATAGTATCTCAAAAATACTTAGAAATCATAATAAAAACAGAAAAGGAAAAGGTAATGTCGACACAAGGTACGACTTCCTCATCCACTTGTAAGTCTTCTTACGAGTCATATTGTGTCTCTAGTATCCACTCCAGTATCTGGTCTTCCAGGCTTTAAATTTTTGGTTCTTCTTATGACTTCTACTCACAATTTGTAGCTTAACCATATGACTCGTGGCCTTCACTCGTATCCACTGGGACTCCTTTTTTTCAACCCTTTGAACACTGGTCTTCTTACGACTTGTTCATATGAGTCATAATCAGACTTTCGACTCATATTATTTGAAACTTCAACTCTGAATTTCTTCCTTGGTTTTTGTTATCTTGATGACTTCATGATACTACTAGTATCCTTAGCTTACGACTTGGATGTCGTATCTTCTCTATACTTAGATTCTCAGTTTGGATTTTGCTTCTATTGTGTTTATGAGTCAATCTACAAGTCATATGATGTGTTGATGACTCACATGTTGACTCGTATATTCTCCAGTCTTGGTCTTTTTAGGTCTTTTTTATCCAGTTTATTTCCAACACTATGCTAGACCTGTTTTACTGGCAACAAGCAACAAACCACATCATATCAACCAAAATAACCTAAGTACAAGCATGATTTCATTGTTTTAAGCGTCAAAATGTCATGTTTCCATGACATATAAACACCCTCAACTTAGAAGTTTGCATGTCCTCAGGAAAAATAAAAATAAAAAACTATCACAAAATAAAATGCTGCTTAAACAGGAAGATCCAAAGCTACTTATGGAAGAGACTTTTCAATTCATTTTTCAACTATTTTATTCCCCCTCCTAATTTCAACTTCTCAATAAACAAACGGGCATATATATATCACATTCACCAAATAGTCTAGCAATCTAAAAACATACCCCATATTTGCTCACATTCAAAGAAATTCCTTTGACACTTAATGTGGATCAATGAAATTATACAGGGATATTACGAAGAATGCTCTCACTCACAAAGAATTATCACCGGTGTATATAGAATACCATAGGCTTGACCATATGCTCTCTTCTTAGGTTTTTGGATAGTCGAGGTCAAATCACTAAAGTACTTTATTCAGCTTGTAACGTAGGTTAAGGGCTGGTAGGGTTTCTTTTTTGAGGGATTTTTAGTGACTAAGCCTTCTTGACAGTACGCATTATTTGGGGTCGACTCATGTTTAACTTTTTTTCTTTTATTTTCGCCCTTATGTCTCTCTTTTTATTTTAAGCACATTTCATGTTGAACCAGGTTCTGTTTTCTTTTTCTCACTTCCTTTTTCTTTTTTTGTAATTTTATTTTTCTTTTATTTTCTTTTATTTGTACTGCACCTGTCCTTTTTCATTCATTTTTTCTTTCACACATTTTTTTTTCACACTCATTTTTTCTACGCACCCCTATCATAGCCACCGTCCACTTAGACAATTTGCCTGAGTTGAGTTGTATAATATACAAGGAGGACCATGGCCAATACGGGTTCATTGTAGAAACAAGCAGGTGAAATCGGTGTAAACAAAAAACTTGGGTCAATTAAGGCTCAATCATTTGGATCAAAGGGATTCATTCATTTGGATCAAAGGGATTCATTCATTTGGTTGCACATTTAGTATTGAGTGGAATTATGAAAAAAATTTCCTATGATCATTTCCTACTCGACTACCCTAGACCTAGGTAAAAGAAACCGGGCAAGTTTTAGATTCAGATAAACCAAAACTTAGTAATACCTCATACACTCTCGTATAGGGTTATACTCTAGATACTACTTATCCAATTATGCAATTTTTCGTCTTAGTTTTTCTATTCCTAATCCTAATTTCATTATCAGATTTATAGTTTTCTCTCACAAGTACACACATCACACAATTCACAAAAAAATTTAGGAGGGGCATCAAAATTTCAGCACAGACTTTTTGAAAGTAAGACAGTTTTCAAGCAAAATCATTCAAAATACTAAACTGCCATAGATACAAATTCTCCTCTTATTTCATCTATTCCCAGCACACAATTGTAACGTCTTAATTATCTGAACCAAAATACTACACGGTGATCATGACCCCGAAGGACCACAAGCTAACCCATGACTGATATCTGTATCTATACACATCATAATATGACATGAAAATACGTAAACATACACTGAGAGGCCACAAGGTTCAATATTGAACATAATTGAATAATAACAATAACGTCTGACATAGAGTGGTATCTTGATACCAAAACAAAACTGAAATACCGAAGTCTGAAAAACATGAAAACTATTGTAGTCGTCTGAAAGCCTCTAACTGTCTGACTAAGGAGTTGATGGCACATGTCCCTAACTAAATCTGCCAACTAAAAACTGAACTGATAGGATAAAATAAGATCACGTCCTTGGAGAATAAGGACTCACTGCTAAACCTTTGAACCCTAGAATGTTACTGTTGTTGCTGATCTGGAAGTCGTGTCTCTGAACCTATGGTGTAATATAAAAAGAGAACACCATAGCGCAAATGTGTCAGTACAAAAGAATGTACTGAGTATATGTGTGAAGTAGGCTGAATACATGGGGCTTGCATACATGAATGATAATAACTGACTGACTAATATGAACGTGAGAGTGCACACATTAATACATAGTAACTGAGATCATGAGACCATGATAACTAAATCTATACATTGATGACATGAATTTACTGATATCTAGCATGACTTATACTGGGGTTTCGATAATTGAAATAACTGATAACATGGGTGACTGTATCCGATATTCCTAAATCTGAGGGAACTTTTGGAGTTCCTTACTATGACTGAGTTGACTGTACTGACAGTCCTAAAATCTGAAGAACTATCTGAGTTCTTTTACTGAGACTAATACTGAAATTGTGGGAATAGTTATTTAACCGACATGCCCCAAATGCACTAGAACAGCTAAGCTGGAGTCCAATCTGTGCCTTGATTAGAAGGGTGTCGATACCGCACCACTGGTAAGGACAATTGTGGGTACCTTCATCTGACAGTGTCCCCAAAAGAGAACGATGAGGCCCTTATCTGACAATGCTTATCCACCTCATCAACCCTCATCTGACAGTGTTGATGTCTCAACCTATGCTGGCTACATAGTTCTAGAACACAAGGATGACTACTAAGAATCACACCCTCATCTGACAGTGTGTGTTTCCACCCTTGGGTTCACTCGGTGCTAATTTCAACTCTCATATAAAGAGACTGAACATGATTGACTGACTGTACATGGACTGAGTTTACTGAATTTCATTGACTGACAGAATTTTATTGATATTTGATAATTGACTGAGTTCATGAGATTACTAATCTTACTGAATACTGAGTTCATAAGGTTTCAGAGATTTCCTGAGTCACATGACTGACTAACTTCTATGGAACATGGCTTGACTAAGAGTATCGTGAAAACATAACATGGATCTAGGCACACAACTATATTTTTTTGGGTACAAGTACCCCCAGGACTCGATAGAAGGAAACTGATAAGGCATGAAATTCCTGAATACATGACCAACACCAATAATCCATAATACTTCTTGATCATAGGGATAGATTTCATAATTCATAATGCCATAAATAAGGGATCTCATGCTTCACATGGTTATCATAGTCTTGATCATGGAAGGGAATACATATAATATGTACATACTTGCATGATTTCAATAGCATGAATGTTGCATAACACAACAGTCAATACAAAACAAAAGAATGGAAATTATGTTACATCATAAGGGTTAGCATGGACTTGTCATTTAGATACTATTGAGTCATAAGGAACACAATTCTATCATTCTAGGGATTTTATCAAACACCTTACATGCACACTTTATAGCATAGGTGAAATCATTAATTTAAGAATCTAAAACTACCCAAACTCATAGGTTTTGAATCAACAAACTCACATACTTCATGGAAAGTCATCAAGACACCATATTAAAACATAAATAACAACTATTAACATGAACATGATCAAATCCCAACAAGCAAATGCCAATAGGTTATTTAAAACATGATTCTTGGACTCCACGAATGAAAGGGATCCATGAATGCACACTACACATACCTTAGTTTGTGATTTCGTGAAGATTGACAGAAATATTCTTGAAATTTGATGATGAATTCCCTTGGAATCGAACCTTCTATGAAAACCCTAGGGCTTGTTCTTGAGGGTTTTTGAGAGTAATTGAGTATAAGTTGCTGAATTATGGCCAAATCTCATGTTATAAGGCTTATATAGGGTGGGAAAAATGAACCTTTTAACCCAAGGACACGTCTTTAATTTCTGAGAAAAATTTCCCAATTTTCATCCTTGACGTGACGTGCTACTATCGCGCTAAGCCATCGGAAAGTGACAAATGGGAAATTGCACGGGGGCGTGATGAGGAGCTATCGCGTTGCCACCTTTTTTGGGACCTTGAAGTTTGGCACGATGCGCCACTATCGTGGAGCAATACTGGAAATTGACAATTTCCATTTGAGCTATCTCTGTGATGCGCTGGAGGCTCAGGTGATACACTTTCTCACTAAAAGGCTCTAACTCTTCGCCCGGGTGTCGGATTTGGGCAAATTTTATATCGATGAAAAGCTTACTGAATTTTCTACATGAGAAAAAGTGAAAATCTTGAAAATTCCTCATGGAATAATTCATTCACTTTAGAATATAACACTAGGCATTCTTGGGACGAAATTAGCTAGGAGGAAAATTTGGGGTATTACAACAATACACAAAAAACATAAAATGAAAACACAAAATATTCCAGTTCTTCAAACTTTTTAGATTTTGGACACGGGCTTTGAAACATGACAAGTATAGCCCGTGGCGACCTTTGGTACACCCTCACCCCTAAATTAAAGCTTATGAACTATCCCTAGTGCATCTAAAATATTAAAGTACAAGGGATCATGAACATACCTAGGCGCTCAAGGCGCCAGCTCATATAGCATCAACATGTGGGCCCTCAAGTCAGGTCCCATCAATATCATTATGAGTCCCATCAACTATCGAGATTGAGTCAGCAATAGTTGTGCTGGTGGTGGCTGGTGTTCTCAATGGTATCTCACTTTGCAGGTCTACGTCACCGCCTCCCTCAACATCAACAACTGATAGTCTCGAACCATTGGCTCCAATGAGCATCTCCTGTACCCTCACCTGCCGGTCCTGCTCACTCTATAGGCTATCTCCCTTAGCGTTCTTCATCACATCTTTTTCTGCACTACTCTGGTGCTTCCTCTTCTTTTTTTATCTTTTTTTCTCTATCGGGTTTGAAATAGCCTAAATATTATTAATATGGACCTCGGGCTCAACTGCCTCAACCACGAGCTCTGGGATATCCAATTGATCGTACAACTCTACAGCCATCCTCTTAACCTTAGCCACCTCGACTTTTACCTCCTTAACATATAGGGTCTGGCCACTACTCAACTTTTGGGTCATCATCAGCTCAAATTCATCTAACCTCAGCTGTACTCGCCTATCCTGGTTTGCCAATTGTGTGTCAACCTAGGGCTTTATGCCTCCTTCCAATAGGTTGGCTGCATATTTGAACAATCCTAAATCTGTGCTATTCGTGGCCTCTGCCAACTCATCAATACCTGAGAGTTCTTACACCCCTCCGTCAAACATATCTACATAATCAAGCATGGGTACGCCATCTGCGACTTCTCACCACCTACAACTCGATCTCTTATCTCACAAGATAAGAACTCTCCTACATCAAACTCATATCCATCTATGAATTCAACTACCAATGCTGCCTAAATCGTGTTGAGTATGTTGTCCCCAGTAGTGGGACAAACCCTGTGTTGGGCCAGCATCCACTACGCCTTGGCCTCAAAATTAAGCATGTTACTTTATATTTTCTATGAAGTGACACTGAGCCACCAACTACCCAAACTACGTCCTTACCATTCAACGCTATACCACCAGCAATCCACCTAAAATAACCCATCTTCTCATCTATCCCCATCTATTTTCGAGTAATTTTTTGCATTTTCTCGAGGCAGTAATCTATTTCACCAGTGTTTATCAGAGGATGATAATATTTTATTTACAAGAATTTGGAAATAATTCATGGGGAGATGTTGATCAACACACCTTGAATGATCAATGAGGTAATAGGGTCACCACCCCTCCATAGAAAGTCCTGTGGATACTGTCTGTGCAGCTCGCCCTTGTACGCTACATAAAACTCCTGTACTAGTACGGGACATTACTTTTCGGGTGCTCTAGTTATCCACTCAAACCCATATTGTCTGAACTGCTCCTCGAATCTGGGTAGCTCAGTTATCCTAATAGTAGTCAACCTTCTCTCCAGATATAAGAACTATTTGATTTTTCTATTCTAAAGTTTTCTCAGGCGGTCATTATATATAGTTGCATACTGGGGTACCCCCACCATTCAATGATGGGAATCAGAGTAGGTATTATGGCTAGTGAAGGGTGCTACACATCAATCGATGGCACATCAACTTCTTCTACAGTATCACTAGCATTCTCCTAACTTGCTTCCTCAGAGCTTAATTCAACTTGTTCCTCTTCCTCCAAAGGTAAAGGTGAGTAAGTAGGGGAGATACTCAGGTTATTCATCATCGTCCCTCATGGAGTTATGTCCTCTAGGGTTGCTATTTTTTTCCCCGAGCAGGTCTTTTTCCCCTTGGGTCAGCCTATCCCTTCATTGGGAACTTAACTATATCACTGTTACTGCCGGATGACTCAGTGGATTCATAACTTGAAGACGGTACCTTTTTGTTCCCCTTTTAAGATATTTGCTTGGAAGAAGACATACCTTTGGGAGGCATTGTACCTGAATGAAAGCATACATTAGTATTTATATAAGGAAATGATAGCAAAAATAAGAAAATAACTATCACCGTGGACTGGGGGTAAGAGTCTATCGAATGGGTATGACTCGTATGACCGAGTTATATAATACTTAGTTTATACATGGATGTTCACTGGTCTGCTTACATGTCCTCCTTACCACTCGTAATATCAGGTATGACTTGTTACCAATACTCGTAAGTAGTCCAGAAACAAAACTCTAAAACATGACCTCTTCCTAGGTCCTTACGACTTGTGTGTATGAGTCGTATGGGTTGGATACGACTCGTATAAGAAAGTAATACCCATACTAGGATCTAAACTCAGTTATACTTCTATGTTCTCAGTGGGTATGAGTCTCTTTATGATTCATTACTTTTGGTATGAGTCATAAGACGTCTCATATCCACTGCAGCATAGAAGTTTAACTTTAGAGTTGACTCCAATACGCAATTCCCAAACTACCCTTAACATTGTAAGGCATTATCATCCCCAAATCAGTTGAAAATACACAAGTTCAACACAAAAAAATATCAAAAGTCTACCCTACTTTAATTTTCATCTCAAAACTATGAACTAGAGTTTCGAATTGCAACAACTAAGTACATTCAACTCAAAGCAAGTTCAAGAAATCTCATATTTGCAATTTTAACTTAATATATAATGGGTTTGAGTTTGAAAACTTAGTTGACTTAGTGAAATATTAAGTTGCTTGAGTTTTCAAGTTTCTTCCCTAAATTTGTGCCTAAATCATCCAATGCAAGTGATTTGAACAAGTTGGTATCTAAGTCTAAGTGTTTTTTTTATTTCATGCGTTGGGAGCTCAATAATCGGTCAACAATGAAGGTGGACTCATTTTACGGTATCGAGTACCCTTCTTTAGGTGCTTTTTTTTTATTAAATTAGGTGTGCTGGGCTGAGTTGACCCGCAACCCCTGACATGGTAAACTTGGGTACGAGTCATGTGTATGACTCGTACCCAGGTTTACAGGTATTTTCTTTTACTCAAAAAGTTCTTTAACCTTACCTGGGTTCTGGAGTCGATACGACTCAATGTGACGAGTCATACCTTGAGGGTACGACTCATTCTGGGAGTCATAAAGACTCTAGAAACTTGTACCTGGGTCTGCATAATCTCCCAAGTCCTTACGACTCTTACTCATGAGTCGTACCCTTAAGATATGACTCGCAAAAAGTCTGTATGACCTAACTTCTTAAACTTGTCTAAATCTTTTCTGCAATCTTTAGAACCTGCACACTGAACAAACCTATTACCCTACAAATAAATAAGTACAAAACATAGGTTGCCTCCCAATTACTTCTTGATTTAATGTCACGACACGACGTGGGTAAGTTAGATACGTAGATTTCACATACTAGCCTCATGGGTTTCCTCACATGCAGTGCTTGATTTACTATCGTGGCACGACGTAATTGCCTTGGTTACTCAGAATTCACCAAGGTCCATCTCAAAAATTTCATTAATTTCCTTATGTTACCCGTGTAGTACTTTACTCTTTGGCCATTCACCTTGAACGGGGCTTCACCATCCCACTTCAATTCCAAAGCACTATATGGGAACACTCTTAGCATAGTAAATGGACTATGCCATCTGACTTCAACTTACCTAGAAACAAGCAAAGCCTTGAGTTGTAGATCAGTACGTAGTTATCTTTTCCGAATATCCTCTTCTCAATCTTGAAATCATGATACAACTTCATCTTTTCTTTGTAAAGTTCAGAACTTTCATATGCTCGGAGTCGAAATTCATCTAACTCAGTCATGTTGTTCAATCTTGACTTGGCTGCATCTTGCCACTCAAAATTTAGCATTGTTAAGGACCAAAGTTATTTATGTTCAAGATCAATAGGCAAGTGACAAGCCTTTCCATACACTAGCTGATAAGGTGAAGCACCAATTGGAGTCTTGAATGCTGTTAGATAAGCCCATAATTTATCATCTAACTTTCATGACCAATCGGTCTTATTGTTATTTACTGTTTTCACCAAGATGGACTTGATTTCTCTATTAGACACCTCAACTTTTCCACTAGTCTATGGATGATAAGGTGCTACCACATTGTCTTTGACTCCATACTTCTCAAGAAGACCTTTGAATACACAATTACAAAAACTGTGACCCACCATCACTAATAATAGCACGTGGGGTGCCAAATTGAGAATAGATGTTTTTTTAAAGAATGTTGTGACACTACATGCTTCATTGTTGGGGAGCACAACTGCTTCCACCCATTTGGATACATAATCCACAACCACTAGTATATACTTCATGCCAAATGAACTCAAAAAGGACCCATGAAATAGATACCCCATGCATAAATCAATTCCAATTCTAAAATAGGATTCATAGAAAGCTCATGGCGTCTAAAGATATCACCCTATCATTGACATTGATCAAAAGCAGAAGCAAAATCATGTGCATCTTTGTAGATTGTTGACCAATATTACCTACATTATAGGATTTTATGGGTTGTACGGGTTCCTCCTTGATGACCCCCAACTAGTGAGGAATCATAAGCCTCAAGTATGCTCATTATCTCCACCTCAGGTATATATATACGGATAATCCCATCTGTATAAATTCTAAATAAATACGGCTTATTCCAGAAAATTTTCAATACCTCATGCATAAATTTGTTTCTTTGCTGAAAGGAAAGATCTTTTGGGACTAGATCATTGGATAGATAATTTGCGTACTTTGCAAACCATGGAATTAGATCATTGGAAGATATAAATAACTACTCATCTAGAAAATTCTCATCAATTTTGAGCCCACCTTCCACTTTCTGCATAGCTTCCTCCTTAAGTCTAGACAGGTGATCTGCACCTTGGTTTTCCATGGCTTTTCTATCTTTGACTTCAAAATCAAATTTTTGCAGCAATAGCACCCACCTAATAAATCTAGGTT
The DNA here is from genome assembly GCA_030864225.1 of Capsicum baccatum var. pendulum. Taxonomy (NCBI): domain Eukaryota; kingdom Viridiplantae; phylum Streptophyta; class Magnoliopsida; order Solanales; family Solanaceae; genus Capsicum; species Capsicum baccatum. The sequence goes on along the minus strand of CM061558.1, from coordinate 26,214,384 downwards.
TTGCATCTTTCTTTACCATCAAGTACCACAAGGCTACATGATCTGTGTGCACAAATACCTTCGTCCCAATCAAGTAAGACCAAAATTTTCTCAAAGGCAAAAACTACTGCCAACAACTCTTGTACAGTCACTGTATAGTTCTTTTGAGCAGGCTTCAATGTCTTACAGCATAATAGATAGGATGAAGTATCTTTTCTTTTATCTAGCCTACGAAAGAACCTATGGCCACTCCACTTACATTACACATAACCTTAAAGAAAAGAATAAATCAGGAGATACAATGATTGGAGTCAACACCAACTTGTTATTTAGTCTTTCAAAATCCTTCATACATGCAACATCAATCAAATTTCACATCCTTCTCAAGAAGCTTTCACAAATCAGGTGGGATTCCCATAATATCTATAGTGGACCAACAATGGCCCTCTTGAATCTCTATAATACTGATAACAATGCTTCCACTTCTGTATCAATTAAATTAGCTGCAATAATTACTGAAAAAGTATTGTTGGCCTCCAAAAATGCTTATTATAAATAAGAAGAGAAGGTCGTTAACTCTAATACTGATGGCTCTTCAATGGATGGATGAGAAGGTGGAGTAGTTCTATTTGTCAAATCTAAATCAATCTTATTTGTTGCATAAGTGTATGAACCACTCTCATAAAGTGCAAATACTATCTCATCATACTCATCAATCCCATTACTGTCAATGATCATGATCACGGCTGCTAGAGCTTCAACATCCATCCTCTCTTCAATAAAAACAACAACATCAAAACCATCATCCCAAAGAGTAACTGAATCAATATCATAGAATAAATCCATCTCCTTATCATACATATCAATTACAGATACCACTTTTAACTCATCAAGTTGCTTCGTGGATTTACATACATTAAATACCACTTGTTCATCATTGAGTCTTAGTATCAGATGTCCTAGCTCCAAATTGATCAACGTCCTTCTTGTATCCAACAATGGTCTTCCTAAAATAATAAGGACTTGGTAGTCCACTTCACCGTCCAATATAACAAAATCTATAGGAAAGCTAAAAGAAGCCACCTTCACCAATACATCATATAAAATACCAACTGACTTTTTCATTGTCCTGTCTGTCATTAATAATCTCTTAGCGGTTGGTTTAGGTGCTCCCAACCCCAACTATTTAAACACTGCAAATGGGATGAGGCTGATGCTAGCATCCAAATCACATAATGCACGAGTGAAGTTGAAAGATCGAATGTTGCGGTGTATGGTGAAAGCACTATGATCCTCCTTCTTCTCCACCAGTGATCTAGTAGCTACAACACTGGAATGATGAATATTGCCAACTGACTCATAATTGACTAACCTCTTCTTGGTGATTAGATCTTTCATGAATTTTTCATATCTTGTCATTTTCTCTAATGCTTCTACAAGTGGGATATTGACTGACAACTCTTTTAGCATTGATAAAAACTTCTGATACTTACCATCTTCTTGTTTTTTTTTCAGCCTCTGAAGAAGAGCAAGAAGAGGTTTTAGAATGGTCCTCAACACAGGCTCCTTAACCTTCTCTTTTCCCTTATCTTTCTTGCTACTTCTTTCTACATCAATAGGACCATCATTATTATTTTCTCATCTACAATCAATATAGGTGGGTGTATGGTGGACTTAACACTTTGAGTGGTAATGGCATAGTAGTGACCATCATTCTTTGGATTAGCCACCGTGTTACTCAGAAGAGTGCCACACTATCTTTGTTTCACTGTGGCTAGTATCTGACTAAATTATTGCTCTAACTACTTGATTGTTGTAGCATGTGACTCAACTTTCTGGTTTAGCCCTGACAGGTCTACCTAGATATCCTTAAGACAACTCTCTTGACTTTCTTTCCCCTTTACTAATTTTGACAACAACACCTCCATTCTGGATTCTAAATCCCAACTACCTGGTGGAACATACCTGTCACTCTTCTCTCTGTAGTCATACTTCTTATGCAAACCACCATCTTTCTCTACTTCTGTCTCTGTATCTATCATTATAATAGTTTTAACCTTGACTCCCTTGCCTTTGGGTTTGGAAATCTGCCATTTTATGATCAATATACTTCATTTCCTCTTCAGATTCATTATCAGTATGAAGCTATGAAACCTCTTGAGCTACCAAACCATAACCAACTTCATAATCATTAGCCTCTACAATAGCATATGTACCTGCACCATGTTCGGCATCTCTAGTATGCCAACCTCTATTAGTCACTGAAATATCATCTAGCATATCATGTGAAACATTCCATCAAAGATGCATAAATTCACCTCCAGAAATTATATCTGCCATTGCTCAAACTGACATTCAATGATCTATTGAATATTTCCAACAAATTTGATCCTCTGATTCTGTGATTAGGTACCATGCTCAGCTTCTTCTTGAATCTAAACCACACCTAATATAAGGATTCTGCAGGTAACTATCTGAAGTTATAAATTTTATCTTTCAACTGTAGCATCCTTGCGGGAGGGAAAATGTTGTTCAAAAACTATTTATGCAACTCATGCCAAGTAATTATTAAGCACTTAGAAGTTCCCCTAACCATAGTGGTGCTCCACCTATGAATGAAAATGTGAACAACCTCAATCTCAAAGCTTCTTGATCCACCCCTGGAATAGTGTATAACGTGCAAATTCAAGTAAAATTAGCAAGATGTATGTTCGCATCATCAATTGCTAATCTAAAAAATATACCTTTGAAGTTCAACAATTGGATCATGGATTTTGTAATATCAAACTTCAGATTGGGTGGTAAAGCTGGAAGAAAAATGGCTCATTTCTTAGCAGTTTCAACATAACCCATATTCTTTTCATCATTGTATGTGTATAAGTGCTGGTATGCAGGAATCAATAGAGATCTACCTCTCTGAACTCTGTCTCGATGCTTAACTACCTGTCTAGGCCTAGATAGTCTTCCTTGCTGAGCTAACCAAACCTCTTCATCTAATCAGGCCTCTTTAACTGATCTTCTCTCTTCCTTAATAATAACCTTTAGTTGTTACATCTATAAATTTATAACATTCTGTAATCAACTAGAGCACGCGGTAATGCTGAGTTAGGATCAGCAGGTGGAGGGTCTTGAACCCCATCATGAACTTGTCCTGACATTCTTCTTAGTGTTTGAAGAATTCTTTCTAGCTCTGGATCAAAAGAGAGTAAGGGATTGCCTCTTCTCCTAGTATTTAACATACACCGGTGTATACCAAATTAAAAATAGAAAATAAAACCCATAAACTTCATCAATTCAATTAACTACTCAAACCGCCTTCCCCAACAACGGTGACAAAATTTGATGTCTCCTAAAATTAACCTCCAAAAGAAGTATGCTACGGTCGATGCCAAATATGGTAACCCAACTAGGTTGGGATAGATCCCATAGGGAAAATGTTGAAAAGTTGCTTAACTTAATGTTATTCATGAGTAGTGCGGAAAGTAAATGGGGGGGATTTGAAATTATAGTAATGAGTAACCGAATCTTGAATTCTTTGAGTTGTAAATAATAGAAGACGAACACTATGCTTGTGCTCCCCCTGGCTTCTCAACTCCATAAATTTCTCGTGTTCAATCAACCTAAGTCGACAAGATATGTATTATACACTGTCTTGTTAACGTATTAATAAATCTCACCCTTTACCATGTGTGTCTCAAAGCATTACCTTATTTCTCTTTGTCTATATCTTCAGTTCAACTTTCACCTTTTTAGTCTCAAGTTAATTAGATGAGATGATGGAATAAAAATAAAATGGAAGTGAATCTCAAAATTATTGTCTTAATCCTCTTTTCCTAATCACAAACTCCCTTGTGAGGACATTTGCAAATATAGGCTATCCCCAAGCTTCTTCATTAGCTCTGAGGTAAATTATTGTAAAGAGAATTAAGATAAATGCATAAACCCTCGAATAGATGAATCTCCCACTTCCTTTATGTAGCTAATCCGCCAAGGTTCCCACAACCCTAGTCAGGGAAAATAACCTCTCATGCTCATGCAAGAACCCATGATAATCAATTAAGAATTCATGTAATTAATTGTCCAAAATAAAATAAATAATAGCCAAAGTCTTCAATTGAATAAAAACCCAAAATCCCAAGAATAATTGAAAGTATGTAAAAGTATCAAAGAGAGTAAAAATAATGTTAATTTTAACCTAATAATCGATAAACCCTAAGGAATTTATAGTATCTCAAAAATACTTAAAAATCCTAATAAAAATAGAAAAGGAAAAGGTAATGTCGGCACAAGGTATGACTAGCTCATTCACTCGTAAGTTTTCTTATGAATCATACTGTGCCTCTCGTATCCACTCTAGTGTCTGATCTTCCAGGTTTCAGCTTTCTATTCTTCTTATGACTTATTCTCATGAGTTGTACCTTGACCATATGACTCATGGCCTTCACTTGTATCCACCTAGGACTTTATTCTTCCAACCCTTTAAACACTGTTTTTCTTACAGCTTGTTCATACAAGTCGTACTCAGACATTCGACTCGTATTTTTCTAAGACTTCAACTCTGAATTGCTTCTTTGGATTCTATTGTATTGACGAATTCATGATATGATCTGTATCCTCAGCTTATGACTCGTCCGCTCCATTCGTATCTTCTCTATACTTAGCTTCTCAGTTTGTTTTTTTCTTCTGTTTGTGTTTACAAGTCAACCTATGAGTCTTATGATGTGTTGACGACTTATATGGTGACTCATATCTTCTCCAGTCTTGGTCTTTTTCATCTAGTTTTTTTCCAACACTATGCTAGACCTATTTAAGCATGATCTCATTATTTTAAGCATCGAAGTGTCGTTTTTTCAGGACATATCAACAACAAGCCTATAAAAGGTTTTCAATAGCTAACACAAATCTTGTCCTAAGGTGTGTTAAAGGGCCCACTTCTAAATCCCCAAATTCTAATACAAGGAAATTTCTTCCCTGGACTAGGCTAAGTATATAAATCCATTTCTTTTTAGATGTCAAACAAGCCGTAATTAGCCCAAAGATATAAATTCTACTAATGGTTCAAGCAACTAAACTAAAGCACCTAAATTATGATTTTTGAATGGACTAAAAGGTCCAATTAACCCAAGTATAGTCAATTTGATCACCAATACCTAAAACCCATCCCAAATCTAACATATTATCATAAACATACTATGACATAGATCAATCTATTAGGGGAGGGGGGTGAAACCTAGCCTACCTAGACACCGAATAAAGTTTAAAGAATCTCCTAAATCACTGAATTTCCCTTCCGAGAAGCTTCCCTAAGATTCCAAGATATGAAAATCACAATCTACTCTTCAACACGAGAATAATGATACCCATATTGCACCATTATGCTTCGGGTCCAAAGATCACACCAAAATCCCATGTGGGTCCCATTTACGGAAATCATATTTCCGAAGCCAATCCAACATCCCCTCAGGATCAAGGAGTAATTACCCTAAAAACGGGTGAAATCCAAGCTATATTTTTGCTGAAATATAGACACCAAGTTCTAGGGATTTTAGGGAAGAAGAGGGGAAATCAATCATAAAAATGGAGGAATCTTACCTCAATCTGAAGGAAAATTGCATAATAATCATTACCCAATGCTCCAAAATCACCCATAAGCTTTAATCCTAAGCTTTTCCACTCCTTAGGTTTTAAGTCTCAAGAGAATGGATGAACAATGGGCAAAAGCAAGATAAAATGAGGTATTTATACCCTTTCTAGGTGCTCGGGAGTCGCTTTCACGACTTGAGACTCGTGATCACCACATTGGTGGCTGCCACTATGAGTATCTATCTAAATAGTAGTGGCATGATCACTGGACTTAGTGCCTACCAAGGTATCACACGGCCCCTAGCTCGCTATTAGTGAGTGCACCAGATACAGCTGAGTCTTTAAATTTTTCCATTCTCCGCCAACCCCTCGAGATTTTTTAGAATCTTGTATATAAATATGGAATAAGCTACTATACCAACTTAGACATTTCAAACTCAATGGAGTAGTCAAAATTTCCATATGATGTTGTTTTGAGTGAAAGAGGTTTCCACACCTATTTTGCTATTTTCTTAACTTTTTGACCTATAGGTCGAAATGAGCCCAGGAGCCTCAAGACCCAAACCAAGAGTCCTCCTAGCCTAAAATCGACATTTTAGAGCTATTAGAACAATTAGAATTGGAACATGATGTTTTTCGACTAAAGTTTTTGCCCGGTAGCCATTTTGAACTAGCGAATACTTCAAAATAGGGAATTAGCTCTTAAAACCAATAGAACTACTCAGTAATCAATCTGTTAATTCTTAGAAGTGATAAATGACTTGGGGAAGCTATAGGAAAATTCTAATGATGAAAATATGTGGAAATAAGGAAAATGACCTAAAGGGTCATTACAATATCCACCAATAAAAGAACTTTCTTCTGCAAAAGTTAAGGATTAGGATGTACCTGAAGTCTTAAACAGGTAATGATACTAGTTCCGCATCTCACTCTTGATCTCCCATGTAGCCTCCTCTACTGGGTGGTGCCTCCTTAAACTTTAAATATAATGCACAACTGCCTAACATGACTATCCAAAATAAGCATAGGCTCCTCCACGAAAGTCAATCGCTCATCCAACTGGAATGAATACCACCTAAGCACATGAGATGGATCAGAAATATATCACCACAATATGGAGACATGGAAAGTCGGATGGATAGTAGAAACATCTGTATGTAAGGATAAAACATAAGACACCTCGCCAACTATGCAAAGAATCTTAAAGGGTCCGATATATCTAGGGCTGAGCTTACTTTTTCTCCCAAATCTCATCATATCCTTCATGGGAGACATATGGAGGAGAACCCAATCACCAACTCTAAATCTTAAGGTACAAAGCCTATAAACCGCATAAGCCTTCTGCCTACTCTGAGTCGCTCTTAACCTATCCTGAATCACCCTAACTCTATCCAGCGACTCCTAATGTAAGTCAGTACCATGGGGTCTAATCTCAAAAGTCCCAAACCATCCAATCGGGGAACTACATCTCCTACAATAAAAATCCTCAAAAGGCTCCATCTCAATACTCAAATAATAGCCATTATTGTATGCAAACTTTTCCAAGACTAAGTGTTGCTCCCACTTTCCTTCAAAATCCATAAAATAGGCCTTAAAGCATATCCTTGAGAACCTGAATAGTCTACTCTGACTAGCCATCGGTCTGTGGATGGAAGGCTATACTAAGATCCACCTGAGTACCCTACTCCTCCTGGAAAACTCTCCAAAAGCTGAAAGTGAACACAAAACTCCAGTCTAAAATGATAGATAAAGGCATGCCATGCAGACGAAATATCTCCCGAACATAGATACAGGCTAACTTCTCTGCACAATATGACATTTGAATGGGAATAAAATGTGCTGACTTGGTTAACCGATCTACAATGACCCAAAAACATCAAAACCACAGGAAGTGCGAGGCAAACCACTAACAACGTCCATTGTAATCCACTCCCATTTCCACTCAGGAATGGTTAATCTTTGATCAAGCCACCTGGTTGGTCACTGATGCTCAGTCTTTACCTGCTGACAACATAAGCAATGAGTTACAAAGTCCTCCACATCTCCCTTCATGCCACTCCACCAATAATGCTGCCCCAAATCTCTATACATCTAGGATGTACCTGGGTGAATAAAATATCTAGAGTTGTGAGCCTCATGCAGAATCAACTAAATCAAGTCATCGATCCTCGAAACACAAATGTGGGTGTCAAAACACCCTCAGAATCTATGGTATCCCTCTTAGATTCACCACTCAACACCAGATCATAGAGGATGTAAAGTCTAGTATCCTCAAACCGACGATCCTGAATATACTGAAATAGTGAAGACCTCACCTCAACACTAGCAAGAATCCTCCAAGGGTCTGAAATATTAAGTTGAACCATCAAGTTGGCTGAGGACTGAATGTCCCATGCCAATGACCTTTGAAAAACTTTAATACAATCTAAGCTACCCATACTCACTGCCTTTTAACTCAAGGCATCTGCTACCATATTCATCTTTCCCATATGATATAGGATAGAGACATCATAATCCTTAAGCAACTCCATCCATCTACATTTCCTAGCATTAAGCTCTCTCTAGGTCATAAAATTCTAAAGACTGTGATGATCGATGAAAATCTCAAATGCATACCATAAAGATAATGCATACAATTCTTAAGCGCAAAAACTACTATCGCCAATTACAAAAAAAGAGTGTGGTAGTTGCTCTCATGCACCTTAAGTTGCGTCAAAACATAAGCAATAATATGACTCTACTTTATCCATATACAACCCAAGCCAACATTAGAATCATCATAATACATGGTGAATCCCTTACCCCTATAAGAAAAGAAAAAATAGGAGTCAATGGAAGGACCTCCTTACGCTTACCAAAGCTTGACTCACGCTCCCTGGACCATCGGAAAGAAACCTTCTTCTGGGTCAATCTGGTCGTCGGCACTGAAATAGTAGTAAAACCCTCAAAAAACCGACAGTAATAACTAACCAAGCCAATAAAGTTGCAAACTTCAATTAGATATGTAGGTCTAGCCCAATTACAAATAGCCTCAATCTTTGCTAGGTCGTCCATAATCCCATCCTTTGAAACCACATACCCAAGGGATGTGACCGGCTCAATCCAAAACTCACACTTAGAGAACTTGGCAATAAGCATATGATCTCTCAAAGTCTGGAGCACAATTCTCAAATATTGTGCATGCTCCTATCTACTCCTAGAATATACAAGGATTTCATCTACAAACACAATTATGAAGAAATCTAAATAAGGCCTGAATACTTGGTTAATAAAATCCATAAATGCAATAGAGGCATTAGTCAACCCAAAAATATCACTAGGAACTCATAATGGCCATAAAAGGTCCTAAAAGTTATCTTTAGGATATCCTTAGCCTAAATCCTCAACTGATGGTAACCAGACCTCCAATCAATCTCAGAAAACATGTTGCACCCTGAAGTTGGTCAAACAAGTGATTAATACAAGGCATAGGATAATAGTTCTTCACTGTTACTTTATTAAGCTACCTATAATCAATATATGTATGCATGGATCCATCTTTGTTATTTACAAACGACACATGATTTCCCCAAGGAGACACACTCGTTAAAATAAAACCCTTACTAAGAAGATCCTGAAATTGAGAATTCAGCTCCTTAAGCTCAATATAAGCCATACGATAAGGTGTCATAGAAATAGGTCTGGTGCTAGTCTCAAGATCAATAACAAACTCAATCTCATAGACAGGAGGTATACAATGTAGATCGGTAGGGAAAACATTAGGAAACTCATGAACTACAGGAACAGAGTCAAGCGACGAACTCTCCATACTAACATTAGGAATATAAGCAAGATAAGACATGTAACCCCTCAAAAAAAGATTTCGACCACACATATAAGAAATAATCCCTATCAAATTATGGCTAATATCTCCCTGCCACACGATCAAGGGTACATCAGGCAAAACTAAGGTAACAGTCTTTCCAAAATAATCCATGACTGCATAATGGTGGGATAACTAGTCTATGCCTAGAATCACATCAAAATCTATCTAAAATAATGAAATCAGCATAAGTATCAACATTTTTAACAATTACAACACATAATCTAAAAACCCGATCCACTACTAAAGAATCACCTACAAGAGTAGATATACATAATGGCATGGATAATAAATCCCAAGATAAATATAACTATGGAACATAATAAGAAGACACATAAGAATAAGTGGATCCTAGATCAATTAAAATAAAGGACGATTGACGACATACAAAAATCATACCTATAATAATTATATCTAAAACTCAGCCTCGGGTCTAGTATGTACTGTATACAACTGACCCTACCCATCACCTGGCTGGGATCCTAATCTATCTCCTATCCTACTTGACTAAGAACCACCTTAAGAACCCTTAGGACTACCTCTATAACCATGCAAACCACCTCTAGATGGGGGGTAAACTGCTATAATGGGGGGAACACTCAAATCTAAAATAACAATGGCCCTACCACTGGGGCACTCTCGTGAATAATGACCATGACCCCCAAAACTATAAAAAGTCACCTGAGTTGAACCAGAACCAGAAGATCCAACTGACCCAGAGTATCCATCTCAACTAGAATAACTAGAAGATGAACCCCTCGAAGACTGACCACTACCCTGACTAGGGTACTTACTAACACCAGACTAAACTCCATTAGTAATAAAGAGTACTGCCTAAACAGGTCTACTAGGTTGACACTTAGGCTGATACGGCAAACCCAAAGGGTACCTACCCTGAAAACCACTGCCTAGGAACCGGGAGCTACTATGACTCCCAATGAAGCTACCCTAAAATATAGGTCTTTTATCACTGCCCCTTGGACCTTATGATACATCTCCACCATCACCTGAGCATGATTAAAAACCTCAACAAATGACCTATCCATAATATCCAAACTCTGAGTAGATATGTAGAGGGTAAGTCCCTATCTTCTAACAAAGCCACAAGCTCTCTCATACTTAGTATCCAGGATAAAAGTAGCATCCCTAGACAACTCATTAAAATAAGCCTCATACTCCACAACAATCATGGATCTCTGCTTAAATCTTGAAAATTGATCTCTCGAATGATCCCTATGGCTGTGAGGCATTTACTTTTCCAAGAAAATCATGAAGAACTAAGCTCATATCAAAGGAAAAGATCTAGTTGGATGGGAATCAAGATAACCTCTCCACCAATGTTGTGCTACCAAGTCCAACTAAAACATAGTGTAGTCCACACCATAAGTCTTAACTAAGCTCAAATTACAGATCCTATCCTTACAAGCAATCAAAAACTCATATGTATCATCGCTTGATGCAAAAAAAAAACTAGGCTAAGCCAATTTCAATAATCTACCTAATATGTTTTTCTCTTCAGTAGACATAGAAGGTTGGGCAACCACTGGCTAAGTAACTATCGGCTGAGCAACTACCGGTGCAAGAGGAATCACAACTCTAGAAGCCTTAGTACCACTCTTATCGTATATTGTGCACCATTAGATGGTGCACCACAAACTAACTCCAGAAGCTAAAGAAAGGCATCTCTAAGAACTGAAATAGAAATAAACCCTACTGGAGCCTGGGGTGGTCCCTCGATCACTACTGGCTGAGGTGGAAGAATCTCTGGCTTAGGAACGAGAATAGGGGTTGGTGAAGGCCCCCCTATTCTATCCCCTAGCTGGGGACACATCTCAAGATTGTCCAAGACCTCAAGATCATAAAAAAAAAGTGACAAGATCCCTAATCTCGATCTTAGAACCCTCATCTCTTATAGTGGTAGCACGCGTCCTAGCCATTTGCAAAAAAGTAAAGTCAACAAAATACTCTTCAAACCAATTCTGACACTTTGCATGAAATGAGTGAAAAAGGTAAAGAACTCCTAAGAATGTCCTATAGCCTTGAGGATATAAGAAACATATGTCATTATTCTGATCTGTAGGAGTCTACTAGACATTTGCTCTTGTACGAACAACACTGGTATAAACTAGGCTCTAATACCAATTTGTCGTGACCTGATTTATGAGTCATGATGGCACCTACTTTATCCCTCTTGTGAGTAAGACAAACCCTAGCTCGAAGTTATTCACAATAGGCTAACTTGGTGGAAATACCCCAAAAAGAAAAAAATAGGCAATTTAATACATAAATAAGCAAGGCAACAGAAATAGTCTAAAGGTAGCCATAACATAGCAAACAGTCCCATGACCTGGTAGAGCCAGTACAAGAGCTACTATAAATACAACCCAAGTCTAAAACAGTCAATACAATCCTTTATTGAAACTAAGGACTGCACATAGATAGATAGAAGGGAATGGGAAAATCTAATTCTAAGAGCTCACCATACCTCTAGAATACAGGACAACACAATCCTCAAATCAATGAAAACAACTTGTACACAAATCTGCACCAAAAAGGTACAGAAGTGTAGTATGATTACCAAACCAATGGTACTCAATAGGCATTATCGACCGACTGAGCTAAATCATGATATAAATATGATAAAATACAAGATAACATAACTAAGTCAAGGTAGAGACAAACCCGAATCAACTCCAACATCGTTGTCCATAAATAAGAAAATAACCAGAATAATAACATAACATAAAGGATCAACACATGGAATTATAACTACAAAATTGGCCCCCATAAGCCAATAAGTATGGAATAGTAAGTAACCCAACATAGGCCTCTGTAAGCCAGGGGGTACACACAAAGATAGTATAACCCAAATCACTATCACTTACCAACCCTCATGGTACAACTAGAATCGATCCATATTATGCCACACTAAAACAGTTTCACTTTTGGACTTAAACCAATATCTATCTCATCAATAGCATACTCCTTATCTAGACTCAAACCAGTAATTATATATCATCAACAACATACTCTAAAGTTGGACTTAAACCAGTAATAATATCATTAATAGAATCATTAACATCCGAACTCAAATCGGTAATCATTTATCATCTTATCATAATAAATGCCCAAACTTGAATCGATAAGTATATCATCGTATCATCATCAATGTCTAGACTTAAATAGATAAGTATATCATTAGATCTTCATCAATATCTAGACTTGAACTAGTAAGTATATCTCTAATAAGATAATTAGTATCCAAACTTAAATCGATAAGTATATCATCAATATTATAATCAATATTCGGACCCAAACTAGTAATTATATATTTAATATCATAAGCAATAGCATAATAACCAGATCAATTAATAGCATAATCAATAACATAATCGCTAGTATAATAAATAAGCCTCAACTCTCAATATTCAACTCATCATCACCATCAAGTGCCAAAGTTCCTCATATTATCTCAATAAGTAGTGTCAAGACGTACAACAAACTTATAAAATATTTACAATAGCTAACACAAATCTTGGCCTAAGGTAGGTTAAAGGGGCCACTTCTAAATCCCCGAAATCTACTACAAGGCAATTTCTACCCGGACTAGGCTAAGGTATCTAAATCCATTTCTTTTTAGATGTCAAACAAACCTTAATTAGTTGTAAGACAAAAATTCAACTAATGGTCTAAGCAACTAAACTAAACACCTAAATAACAATTTTCGAATGGCCTAAAAGGTCCAACTAATCCAAGCATAGTCAATTTAATCACTTATACCTAAAACCCAATCTAACATAATTTCATAAACATACTATAACATAGCTCAATCTATGAAGGAAGAAGATCTAGCCTACCTGGTCATCGAAGAAAGCTCAAAGAATCCACTAAATCATCGACTTTACATTCCCAAAAGCTTCCACAGGATCCCAAGCTATAAAAATCATAATCTACTCATCAACATGAGAATAATGGTACCCATATTGCACCATTGTTCTTTGGATCCAAAAATTGCACTAAAATCTCATATGGGTCCCATTCACAGAAATTGCATTTTCAAAGTCAACCCAATATTACTTCATGCTCATAGAGTAATTACCCTAAAATGGGTGAAATCCAAGTTATATTGGTGTTAAAATCAAGACACCAAGTTCTAGGGATTTTAGGGAAGAAAGTGGGAAATCAATCATGAAAATGGAGGAATCTTGCCTCAAACCCAAATGAAAATCACGTAATAAGCTTTAACACTAAGATTTTAAACTTCTTAGGGATTAAGTCTCAAGAGAATTGATGAATAATGGGAAAAAGGAGCTAAAATGGGGTATATATAGCTTTTTTAAGTGCTCAAGAGGGCTATCACGACCCAAGACTCGTGATCGCCACATATGGTGGCTGCCACTACTAGTTGTTATCACAATAGTGGTGACGCGATCGCAACACTGGTGTCTATCAAGGGTATCACAATCGCGACCCATGGCTTGCTATTAGTGAGTGCACCAGATACAACTTAGACTTAGAATTTTTCTAAGTATCTGCCAACCCCTCGAGATTTATCAAATATCCCATATACACAAACGGACTATGCTACCATACCAAAATCCATATTCCAGACTCAATGGTGCAATTAAAATTTTCATCCGAGGTTGTTTCGAGTAAATGTGGATCCCACACCTATTTTGCCATTTTCTTAACTTTTTGACCAATAATTTAAATTAGCCCAGGTGCCTCAAGACCCAAACTAAGAGTCCTAGCCTAAAATTGATATTTTGGAGCTATTGGAATAGTCATAATTGACATATGAGGTATTTGACTAAAGTCTTTGCCCAATAGCTAATTTAAACCAACGAATACTTCAAAATAGGAAATTGGCTCTAAAAACACCTGAGTCACTCATCAAAAAAACAATATATATATTTATCATAACAACTCATTCATACTCTCACACTAGACTGAAGCCACTCATTATTAGAGTAATATGTATATACTCAACCTCTTTCAACATATCTCAAAATATACACCCATATTTAGCTATCTCTCAAGATAGTACAACAAGTACACAAAATATAATAAGTGCACTTCATAATCATGTCATTAAAAGACATGCTTTAATAATTATAATATTATGCATACAAGCAATCTCAAGCCAAAAGAATCAATCAACCATATAATGTGTTTGAAGACCAATCTATATGCTTATCAATTTCAAACACATAAAAGAGACTATTTTAAGTCCAACTCTGTATAAATTGTAAACTACCTCAAATGAAAAACCTAAATCAACAAGCTAATTTATATCTGCTTTTCTTTCCTTTAATGCCTCAAAACTTTGATGGTCTAAACTAAACAAATATAAGAGTAATAAATTTTTTACTCTTCAAATATACACTTTTGGAATTCCAACTCACCAATTCTACCCTTGTTGATAGTCTATAACATTAATTAAGGGTCAATCAACTATCCTCTAGTTCTACATTATTCACTTTATCCCAATTCAGAGAGTGTCTACTCAGTTACCCCTTTAAAGCAGTTATTTATACTAAAAGTCAATTTTAATTGAACTCAAGTTATCCAATCACCATAATTCATGTTTAAGAACATCAAATTCATGCTATAAAGTGTTAATTTATAATTTAGAAGCCATTATAGATAAAATTACACCTATACATAAGCTTTTTCCATATTTTTCCAAAAACCTAGGGTCTTAACCCATATACCCAACATCAAAATCTTCTTAACAGTTCAACTGATGTTAATGGATTAATAGGTGGAAATATTAATGGAATGACTTATATCAATGAGAAAACTTACCTTAGCCTTGGAAAATTGTCTCTCTAGTGATCTAGAATGAGGTTTTAGAATTTATGAAGAAAAACTCAAAATAAGCAACTTAATATGGGATTCTGGATCATATCACTCTATGTAGAGAACCTTTTCCTACTACAAAAAAATTTTACCCACTACAATAACTTTACTGTGGTAAAATTAGACTTGCTACGAAAAACCCTGCCTAATTGTTCATCCCTACTATGGTGGAACACTAACCGCTTTGGTGGTCTCATTGTAGTGGAATCACAACTATAGTGGTCCTTAGATAGTAGCCTAGGGAATAATAAATTATACCCTTATTTTATAAATTTTTAGACTTAGGACATCAAGAAGTAATCTTAAAACACCAGCCACTAAAATCATATGCTACTACATCACTTGCAGGCTTTGAATTTTTTAGAGAGGTCTAGATCACTAGGTCACTGTCTAATAGAACACAATGCTAAAAAACATAACCTTATGAATCACAATTAACCAAAGTTAAACATAATAAAAGTTTATTTTTTAAAACAACCACATCATGAGATTTTATTAACTCAGCTTATTTGGGAACTCTAATAGAATGTTAGGTCCCAAACACTCTATAATGACTGGGATGATTATTATAGTAATTTAAATCCTAAATAGAGTGGGAAACACTACCATGTCACATACTAAAAATTCATAATGATCGCTGCTTAAACGGTTGGTCAATTGTATAAGTGATGTTGCTTAAGCAGCCACATATCTGCTTAAGTAGAGCTAGATGTATATATACCTTCCACTTTGATTTTCCTTAATTTTACCCAAAAACTCCACTATTTTGGTCTCTTTGAGCTTGGAAAATCATGTGGAAACATAATTTAGAGATAAGATTAGATGATTTCTTGATCCTTGATCATTGTTTGATCGATAATTTATGAGTATTGGCACAATAGTCTGATTTAATTATCTTGTTAAATTCCTGAATTTATGTTTAATTATGGGTTTGATGTGGGGCATAAATTGGGGGTTGTTCATGCTCAACTTTTTAGAAATAATCCTTGTCCCACAAGAGACATAATTGCAGGTTTGGTTTCTGAATTTCATAAGCGAGCCCCATGGGTGATTTTTAACCCAATTTTGAGTTAGAGCATAATTTTTTGATATGGATACCATTTTTCTAGTATTGATGTGTATATTATTTTTTGGTAACATGCAATATTGGAGGCTTTTGAAAAGGGAAAAACTCTGGTTTAGTGGGTTGTGAGTATGTACTTTGATGTTAAGGTAGGTTATAACTTACCTAGTTTTAGACTTGGATCATTTAAGGTATTCTTATGATCATTTGCTATCCTTCATGGCATATTTTGGCTTAATACGCTATATTTAGATATCGCCCCTTATATCTTATTTAGGATCCTTAAAGAAGTATTATACTTAGAAATTCATTGTTTAGAAATTTCATTACCTAGGTTAGTATAGTATGATTAGTAGCCTTAGGGCCTTGTCGAATACCTTAGTTTAGGTTTTGGTAATTGGCTGCCTTAGGTTGGTTCCCTTGGGGCATAATAGTTAGTGTATCACTTCTTTAAGGTAGTCAACCCTGGTATAGCACCCTTCATATAGCCAGATGATCATGACTACTTGAGTTACACATTGATAGAATAAATATTGTTCAATTGGGTGATTTGTTCAATTATTCTACTTATTATTAATTAAATACCTTGGGTACATCAATAACCTGGCGTAAACTATTATATTTAGTTTAAAAATGGGACTTAAATGACATCTTTATAGATTATAAGTATCAAAAAGGGAAGATGGATTAATTTTTGGCCTCGGTTTGATTCTAAAACATGGTCCATTGATTACTTTCAAAAGTTCTAGTTTACAACTGGGTAAGCTATACAGTTTGAGTCCTCCATGGGTCCTACCTCTATAAGCCTTATATGTCAGAGGGGGAGTATATGGAGTTGTTGAGAATGGTGTACATTTGTTATTACATCTCATAGTATCCATTGGTATATATTTTCATTTTATATTGTTAGTAGTTAGTATAAATCGCTTTTCCTGGTGTCCACCATGATTATGGGGGCCTTCAATGTTTTTGTGTTTGTTGTTTATACTTTCTGGGCATATGGCAGTCTAGTTAGGGTGTAGTTAAACTTTAGTCTTATTATTTGTGAGTAATTTTCTAATGGCACCATTTATAGTGTAGATTTGACCTATTACTCTTTTTTTATATTTGTTTTACTATATGGTAGGTATATTTGAATTTTGTTATACTAATATTTTATCTGATCTTAACCGGCCTATGATGACCATTGATTACCTATTATAGTACTCATAGTACAATGTTGCATCTTTTTCTCTGATGAAGATATCAATATGAGTCATCACTGCTGATGCCTTTCTCATGTGCAGCCATTGATCAGAAACATATGGTTATCTTTTGGTTCCCAAAGTTGATCCAACTTTTTTTTGTACTTTAGGAGACTATTTGATATACTTTATGCCTATCCAGTACTCCTTACACTTTAGTGGCTCTTGTACATTAATGCTAGGTATTGGGTGATTCATTTGGTATATTTTGTTCTTTTCTTCCTTATATTTATGCATGTGTTGCCTAGTTATATTTTTTTAGTCACTTTATTTAGTGTTTCTATTATATTTTTCTATTTTTAACTCTGTTAGCCCGCTGCTTATCATTTTAGGCTATGGTTTAGCTTATCCACTAGTGGGTTAAAGTAGATGTCATCATGATCTAAGTTTTAAGTTGTGATATCATAGTATCAGAGTGTTCAGATTCACCAGTATCATTGGTACTAAAGCAAATATTTAGTAGAATCCTGTAGATCAATATGATT
Organism: Capsicum baccatum var. pendulum; assembly: GCA_030864225.1. Classification (NCBI taxonomy): domain Eukaryota; kingdom Viridiplantae; phylum Streptophyta; class Magnoliopsida; order Solanales; family Solanaceae; genus Capsicum; species Capsicum baccatum. Next base: position 26,196,306 of record CM061558.1, on the reverse strand, counting down.
ATGTTCGTATCCTTTATTTGGGAGGCTATAGGGTATTATTAGGAAAAATATCACCTTTTTATCCCTTATCATGCATTGTTTATATGTTGATTTATGGATTCTCATTTGTTTCACTCTTTTATAGATGTCTATGAAGAGAGATATTATCGGTAAGGGTGAGGCCACTACACCCATAGCTAGGGTCCTATCTAGGAGCTGAGGTTGAGGTTGATCCTAAGGATGGAGCCAGTGTAGAGCACTAGTACTAGAGCCACCTACTATGCCAAAGATAATTATATATTCACGACCAACACCAGTTGATCATCAACCACAATTTCCAGTTTGTTAGGTACTAGTCCAGGCTTCACCTAGATTTATAGTCGCTTAGTTATATTAGATGCTCTAATCCATTTACTGCATATAATTGGAGGACAACTTATGAATGGGGACAAGACATCCACTTAGGAGGCTACTTAAGGTGGACCGGTTAGATGAGTGTAACTTGCAATTGCAGCACCATGAGTAGAGGTTTTACCAGTGATAATAGTTTCCTAGATAATTGCAACTCGACCAACCAAGACTTCTAAAATGTAGAAAATATTGGTTTATTTCATCAGATTAGCTCTTCTATGGTTTTCAGGTGCTCCAAATAAGGATCCACACGATTTCCCTTCCTGCTAATAAGAGAGGTTACATAATATTGGCCTAAAATATTATTATCTCATGGTTTACCCTATATTTTAGATTGAAAATTCAACGAGGTAGTGGTGGAGGGTGTATATTTAGTTTATACCATATGGGTTCCCCCCTATGACTTGAGCATAGTTCTCTAAGGCTTTTTTAATAAGTACATGGCTCGTGATGTATGTGACATATGAGGGATGAGTTTATGAAGTTATTGCAGGGTTCTATGATCATATTTGAATATAAGGCTATACTTCATGAGTTATCCAGGCATTCCACTATGATTCTACCTACCAAGCATAAGAATGTTTGTTTATTCATCAAGGTTTTGAGACATCAGCTTTTTCTTTCTACCTAGAGCATGGTATCATCAGGTCTGCTATTTATATATTATAGATTATGCCTACAATATTCTGGATTTGAATTATGGGGACTATCGGGGCAATGATAGAAGACCCTATCACCAAGGTAACTTTAGTGATTCTTGATCTGATGATAGAGCATTTTCTGGATGGGGGTACAAATAGTATCAATATTATGGTCAATATAGTCATCCCATTTTGGCATCACTTTAGATTTTTAATAAGGGTAAGACATGTTAATGTGATTATAGTGGTTAGAGCTTTGGTTAGCTATCGTGGGTTCTTATTTTTGGTCTCTAGGTTATGGTGGCCATTATTTGTTAGAAGGATCTTCTCATCATGGTAGGGAACTCAAAGTTTCTATGATTATGAGATTGTCATTTACTTTTCTAGGAAGTGTCCTAGGTGTGGAATGATTAAGCTTTTGGTGAAGTCAACTCGAGCATGTGAGATATGAAATGTTATAAATACTGAAACATGCTTTTAAAACTAATATAAATGTAATAGGCAAAATCAAATGAAATAAATGAATTGTAATACAATGAGCCAAAAGTAAAATCATAAATTAAAATATGTATAGTTTAAATTAAGAAGTAGCTCAATTTTACTGAAGTTATGGGTCATGTACAAAATAAGATAAAGTTGTTTTATGTGAGGTTCTCTCAATTGATATATCTGAGCTAATATGAAGTCCAGTGTATACACCCGATTGGGAGGGCGCAATATACCTTGTCGAGGGTATATCGCCATTACTGGTGTGAATCCCCTAACTGAGCCCATTAAGGCAAAATAGACCTATAGTGGCATACAATTGTGGAGATTGAGTGATCTACGACTCGTGTTCGCTCGATGCCAAATACTACTCCTAAAACCATATAATTTTAACTCATAATTATTGAACTATCTAAAAATAAGCATGAATTAGTTTAATTTATTTGCAGGACAGAAATTACGAAAATACTATTTCTAGTCATGCTCAATTCACTAAGAATCTATGATCAAAGATCAATTTATGCTAAAATTATTCAAATTACGCACACATATGGGTATATCATAAAAATTCATGTATTATGCTTTAAATTGTAGTTAATAATGTAGAATCATAAAATTATGGATTTTATGGGAGAAATAATCATAAGAAACCTGTAAGCAGTGAGATTCAACAATTAATCATAAAGTTGTGTATAAACCCTAAATAAAAAATTCATGAAATTATAAACGAAAATTCAAAACTTTAGGCATAAGGATGAAAGATATAGGAACTCCACATAATTGGAAACTAAAGAATTTGTACTATGATCTTGAAGAAGAACCTTAGCTTTGGCTTGAGAGAGTTGAAGTAACTTAATCTCTGACTCGGGAGATCCTTAATTGAGTGAATGAGGGATTTGTCAATTGGTTTTCCTTTAGTCCCACCTAAAAGATCCTTAAATGCCATGTTATTGGGTATAAAAGAGTGTAAAAGGCCCTTTTGCCCCCTTAAAATGTAACTAAAATTTCTAGGCCTATGTCACATGAGTCAATTTTATGACTTATATCCTAAACCCATGAGTCATATATAGACTTATGGTTCCTGAGACCATTTGGGTCAGTTCTAATTTAGGAGTTATGGATCAAAAGTACACCTATAACTTGATACCATGAGTCTGGATACGACTCGTGTTGTGTAGGAACAAATTAAATGGGTTCTGAATTGGGGTTCTACGACTCATAGTACGACCCACACCTTAATCCTACAACTAGTACTGAGTAAGTTGTGCTTCTTGATAAATTTTTTCAAGTCTCACGTCTTGATCAGGATGAGTTATAACCCTAGAGTTGTGGTCATAGTTTCCAAGGAAAAGTTTGGCAGCACACCACGGCTTGAACCCATGAGTCGTGGTCCATAGTACAACACATACCAAGAGTCATACAAGACTGAAATTTTGGACTTTTTGTTGGTTTTCTGGTCTAAGCATGATTTTAAGAAAATGAAAATTTTGGGGTGTTACACAATTTATGCACCCTAAATACATAGTTATTTTTTATGTTTCTTGAGAACATAACTCTCTTTGATTTTTGAGCAATAACATCCATTGATTCTTATTCATGGATCTTGTTTTAAATTCAAGATTTTAGATTTCATCAATTCAATTAATAAGTTCATACTTATGTTTCTACCATAAATTTGGATTGTGTTCCTACAAACATGAGTAGCTAAATCCAAAAAATAGTGTTGTAGGAACCATTATGAATTAACAAAGTAGGTAAAAGTACTTAGTCATTCTTTAATGGTATTTATGCATGTATTCTTCTTATTTTTTGTATTGATCACTTTTTAATGGTAGAAAGCGTTACAAATATCCTATTAGGGACAAATTGAATCATTAGAGAACCATGGAAAACTATATATCAGGGATAGATTGAACCATTAGAGCGCCAGCCGTGAGGTCCATTGCTTCCTATGTGATAATATTGATGAGAGCATCTCTTATCTCCTATTTCAATGTACATTTGTAGTAGATATATGGGGAAATTTAATACGACAATGAATATACATACATCCTAGATATTGGAATTAAGAATAGTTGGGTTCTTATAAATTCTTAGGTGAAGAATTTCACTGCTAAATTATTTTAAATGGACTTTGCTAGTTTTGTGTACTATTGTAATGACCCTTCAGGCCATTTTTTGTGTATTCATATTTTTATTTTTTCATTTAGAGCCTTCCTATAGCTTATCCAAGTCATTTATAACTTGCTTGGACTAACAATTTGATTACTAGCCAGTTCATTTGGTTATTAGAGCCAATTGCATATTTTGGAGCTTTTTTGTTAAGAAAAGGGCATCGAGACTTAACATTGGGTAAATGACTTCAGATGCCAATATTGATAGTTTTGCTAGTTTTGGTATGTTAATTTTAGGCTAGGGGAACCCTTAGTTCAGGTCTCGAGGCTTCCAAACTCATTTTAGGTAATTGGGTGGATTTTAGTTAAAATGGACCTTTAGATGTGGGGCCCATTTTTAATTGAATCGACCTTAGATGGAAATTTTAATAGAACCACTAAGGTTGAAATGCCAAATTTAGTAGGGTAGCATAGTTAGTCTAAATTCACAGGGTTTTTAACGAATTTTAAGGGTCTGATCGAAAACTTGGCACCTAGCCAAAACTACTATTATTGGTGTACCTGTGCAAGCCATAAATGGCCATTATGTTTGTGAGGCCATGGTCGCATTTATGAGGGATGAGGATTTTGGTCATCTGATTCGTGAGATGACCTTTGCATTTATGAAAAGTTAGTTGTCCTTTGATCTAGGAATTCTCCTTCGTTATCACGGTGGACCTAGCCTCTCTGTGAAGGCCAGTCCAGGTCTAGCATCATGTTTGTGCAAGGTTCCTACATTCGCGATGAAGGACCTATGGAAGTATTAAATGTTAGTTCACCCATTTTCCTTTTTTTTTTCAAGACCAAATACCATAAAACCATAGAGAGTTTAGAAAATTATGGAGATTAATTAGTAAGTGTTAGGAGCGAGTTGGAAACTTCATTGCAATTATTTCCCTGTCATTTAATTTGGAAGTCTGCCAATTTTATAGTTTGATTCTTTGGTTAACCTTCAATACTTAAATTATTGTTGGGGCTAATTTTGGGCCTATTGTGCTCCTATTCCACCCATTTTAAAGGTAAATAATCTGTGAGCTTAGAGGGATATGTTGACTATTTCAAGTACATGATTTTACAAGCGGATCCCATAGGGGGATTTTGATGACGTCCAACATACACCTCTCAGAAAATGATACGATCGCCGTCAAAATATAGTAGCCCAACAATAGTTGGGGTGAAATCAAAAGGGAACACATGGAATCATGGATATTAGGAGTTGTAGTCAACGGGCAGAACTAGAAAAGTAAATGAGGGGATTTAGTGTAGTAATCTAGAGCAAGTAACTATATTAACTTCAGTTATAATCAGTCATAGGTGAACACTAGGATTGTGTTCCCCGTGGTTTCTCAACTCCGTAGGCTTATTATGCTTTGTTGAACCGACCCCATACCTTGCATGCAAAATTGATAAGTTAGGTATCTTCTATAGTCTTTTGGACGAGTAGAAGGATTTCACCCTTTACCTTTTGAGTCTCAAGATATCGCCTTGATAACCCTTATCTTGGTCCCAGCTAGCTATTACCTTTTAAGTCTCTAGTTATGAGATAAAACTTAACCATCTAACTAAGATAAAACCTAGAAGCGTGGATCAAAAAAAAAACTCAGAATTACTGTTGTCTTTATCTTTTCTAGTTACTACTCCTCTTTTGGAGTAAGTAGCAATAATCTAGGGGAGATCCTAACGTGTGAACCCGTTAAGAAAACTATTATAATGAAGATAAAGCAATACATATATGGGTAATTCACCAAGTTTTCAAAAATCCTAGCTATGAGTTTTTAGCTGCTCATGCTTGTGAAGAAATGAATAACATTCATAATCGAAAGCAGAGATAAGAAGTTTTAAGTTCAACTGAAGTCAATACAAGAGAATCTCAAAATCAAAATCAAATCTTGGAATCAAAATATATTTGTGGGTATCAAAAGTGTGTTACTACTACTGAAACACATAAAGGGCATTTATAGTACATGAGGAAACCCTAAAACCAAGCCCACATAAAATAGGATAAAATAGGATCGGTAGCAACTTATGGCCCCTACTTGCGCCCTAACCCTAGGCACAGGTAGTACCTGCAGTCAGCAAGGTGGGCATAGGTACCAGGATGAAAAAATCCTACAGGTCAGCTCTTGGAATTTTGAACTTCTATCTCTTGCTTTGCCTACTTGCAGTCCATAAGTCCTACTTGTAGTCCACATGTTAACTTAGTAAGTGTCGGGAGTCATCTTCTCAGCTCTTCTTCAATTCCTTAACATGCTTCAATCATAAACAAGCCAAAGGTGTCCTGAACATCCATAATTGCTCCAAAAAGTAGCCAAAAACAACTTTTTCACAAATGTAGCATCCAAAACATGATTTTATGCAAAACATACACAAAATGCATCATATCAAACAAAATAACCTCAGAAACTTACATATTTTCTCCATTTTAAGCGTCGGAAGTGCGATACTTCTATAGCACATCAATACCCTCAAATTAGAATATTTTTATGTCCTCAGTCAACAAAACACAACAAAAATAAAAATGATGCTTAACTAGGAGAATCTAAGCTATTCAAGGCAGTCAGTCAACACTTATAGCTAAGAACACAACACCCCCTCCAATCTTATTTTACAAAACCAATTGTCTATGAACATGAAGCACAATAATGTGACACAATGGGATCAAGGTATGAAAATTACATTAGCAACAGACAACCACTCATATCTACAAGTTACACTACCGAAAAAAAGCAAATAGCTAGAAATATGACTCAAGTTCCCTCACAACAAGGATGTCCCACACACTCATATGAAATAATACATGTCAATGTAGGGATAGTCAAGAGACACTCACACTCATAAGAGAAGTTCTAATAGATGCATGTCAAATACCATAGGCTTGCCCTTATTTTCTTTACCTTAGATTTTATATAGTCAAATTAAGATCACTATAGGGTTGGGGCCTGGTATGGTACATATGGACATATAAAGTTACTAAGCCTCCTTGGAACTACACTGACCTTGGGGTCTCACTTGCTAGCCAATTTTCTTTTATTCCACCCTTATTTCTCCCTTTTTATTATTTATTGCACATTCAAGTTGGGTGTGGTCTTTTATTCTTTTTTTTCAGTTTTTTACAATTTCTTCTTTTTCTATTCTACCACACCTAGCACTACTATCTTTTTCTCTTATTTTACCTTTCTTCATACCCACTTTACACTATGCACCCCTATGATACCCACCCTCAACTTAGGCAAAATGCCTAAGTTGAGGTGCATAATATCTAAGAAGGACTAGGGCTAAAATAGCTTCACTATAGCATAAATGGGAGGGTGAATAGGTGAAATAAGAAAAATAGGCTACAAGGCTCAAAACAGGGATCAAAGGATAAAATTCAAACATGGAAGGTCATTTAGACTAAAAGTGGACTGAAATAAAAAAAAATGGCCTATGATCCTGTCCTAACTGACTGTCTTTCAACCTAGGTAAGACTCACCAACGAAGTTCTGAATTCAACACACAAAGAGAACAAGGTAGTATCTCACACACACATAGCACAGAGTCAATGTTATAAGATAATACCTATTTGGTTCATGTAATTCTTAGCAAGTGATTATCATGTTCCTAATCTTAATGCCATAACAAGATCCATAATGTTCACACATATATACATTCATATAGTTCTAAAACACAAAATTTTGGAGAGGTATCAAAAATCAATCAAAATATGACTATTTCCCTAAATACTTAAAAATCTCCTAATTTCACAAAAACAAAACACAATACAACAAAAACAATCCTACACATGCCAGTTCTACAACCATATCGCAATCGACTAGAAAAGAATCACGGCAATAAAAACCTGTGGTGGTATGTTATGCCACCCCTTAACTAAAAACTATGCACTATCCTCAATGCGCTAAAATAAAGTAAAATAGAGGGAAGTGAGAACATACCTGAAATGCATTAGGCGCCTAAATCATGAGCATTCCCAAATAGGGGCATATCAGCTGGCGAAGGCGGTGGTAGTACCAGTGCACTACTAGATGATGCACCCGCTACTATAGCTATGCGCCTTTACCTATCAATGAATGCAATCTTCACCAAATTATGTCTAGCCATTTTAACTGCCTGGTCATATGGCATATTAGGATCCTGCAAGTCTTTAATGTGGCCTCTCTTGGCCCCAATTACTGGGACCTCTTCATCATGCTCCACAAAGAAATCAAACTATCTATGTACACGTGGAGGTAATATCTGGACCACCGAGGGTATAACTAAGAGAGTGACAGCTACACGACTCTTTGTGAGAAAGCGTACCTCTACTCATACTACACCAAACTTCTCCCTTATCTAGGCTAGATTTGGCGCATCTCTCTCTGTGAATCAGGTTGTAACTCATCTCTCAAATTCACTAATCCATGTCTGGAAGTTGATACATAGATCAGATAGTGTATCTCTCTGTTTAACCTCGCATTTGGCCTTTGCCTGCTCAAATCTAGTCCTGACACCTAATCTCCTATGCTTATAGAGGGTAATCATGTCTGCCTCAACAACCCTCAACCAAGCATCGATGGCCCTCTGGCTATCCACTAAGCTCTATAAAAGATCCATAGTATAGTAATCATACCTATAGTAGGAGCTGTAGTAGATGGAAGAGTAGGCTCTGAAGATACACCCACCAATTTTGAGGTTGAAGTTGATATTAACAAAGAAGTAGTTGGTGTACCTCTCCTTATGTACTCGAATCTGAGCCTCTCCCTACTTCTCTATCTCCATATCAATACTAATACCCATATCCTCTCTATGTGTATTAGAAAGATCTGTGGAAACTATTGGGCTCGCTGTATGGCCTTACATACTGGCGTTGGCTCTATAGATCTCTTGGAAAAGTCTGGGGCTGCTTGACCCTTCAAAGTTTTTATCTTCATAGTCACCGTTACAAGTACCCTCTCGTCTACTTCTAGTATCTTAAGTACACCGACTTCATATTACAACCGCTAAATCATGCAATGGAATGGCATATTAGTCAATAAATGCTCTATTATGTAACTCATACCAGAGAATGGCAGCAAAATCAATAGCATATCCATCCATCATACTAGCAACCAGTGTTTCTCTCTCCCAAGTCAACATATTATGTAAAGTAGCGGGTATTAGTCGGTATCTGATCAGAAACCACTAAAACTTGGCCTTAAATATCAATAGGCCATTCTTGATTATACCATGCCCCTCAATTCATGGGTTCGCATTGCCTAAAGGTGAAATATAACTGGCTATCCAACTAGCTCTCTCAACCCCTTCAGCCTAATTTTTATCTGAAGATTACCCTGCAGATAGTCTCTGCTGAAATATCAAACCTGACCCCCTCTAACTAGTGTATGATCAAGTTGTGGCTGCCTTATGAATCTCACCAGGCCTAGGTACTTAAATATAGGAAGAAATACTGTAGCTTGGTAGGATGCATAAAATTCCCATACCATAGCCAGGCTGTAAGAATCGATTGGTTTAGTCATCCACTCTAATTGATATCGATCAAATATTATCTGTAACTGTGATACTTGACTCAACCCTGATAGATCAATTTGTCTCTCCTCATAGACAACTCTCATAGGACTACCTACCTCCCAAATATGAATATTGATATCAAATATCTCCTCCATCCTTTTCCACACACGATGTCCCTCCATAAGAGATGCATTAGAGGCATGTATGGGTACGGGACCCTGTCCCTTCCCCTGTTATACTAATGCATTATGGGAAGGATGATATGTACCTTCCTTAGACTAGTGTACCTCTAACTTCCATACATGAGTAGCATTACCCTCCTCATCCTATGGAACCGTTGATGACTTCTACTCTACCTCCTTGGATAAATCCTAAGACCCCTCTTCAAATTGGAGGTCTTGAGCAATAACTTATGGAGTAGAATCAGAATCTGTCTCCTCATCATCATAATCATCATCAGGTGGAAGAGTGTGGGGGGTTGACATCTGTGCTGACTTCATCCTTGGCCGGGCTTCAACTGTCTGAGCATCCCATCACGTCTGCCCTCTAGTAACTCTGTGTGTCTCCCTAACTGCAGTGTCTTTATGTCACTGCCTCGGGTACTCGTCCACTGAACCACTAGCTTGGGATACCCTGACCATCTTCTCGAGTTATCGGCCTTCTTCTTATTCATAGCTTTAGGTGCCATATGTACCTAAAAAACCAATTGTTAGTTTCTAATAAAAGTGAGGGATAGAAAAAGTTGAAGAAAAACTTAAAATTCAAAAAGTTCAAATTTTTCCTCAATTTTCACACCCCTATAACCTATTTGAAATCCCAACAAGTCCAATGTGCACACACCTATGATAAATAAAAACTTCCAATGCAAACAACATGCTTAACTAGTAATATTACTCTATTCATTCAAGTTAAACTTCTAATTGGGGCCAAACTTTATATTTTACTTCAAAACAAGGCCCTACATTAAGATCTTAGGATACTTCAAGGCTCCTACATACAAGCATGATATATTCTATATATTTTACAATGGTATACACATATTTATTTTCTTTAACAATAAATAGATCAATACATAAACCATTAGTAGCTGAGAAAGTTACCTCTTTTATGAAGAACCCGAAGTGAATAATGAAGAAATCAAGCAAAACCAAAGTTGGAACTTGTTTTGAGTATGTTGGGACAAGTTATTATCTCAAATAAGTGTCAATTTAGCCTTTACTTAAGTCTGGGTTAGTTTGTATTTTAAAACAAAAGTTTGAATTCAATGAGAAAAATGCAGTTTTCAGGATTTAAATGAGGTTAAAGTTATTTAAATGTAGGTGGAGGCTATTTTAGGTCATATATATGTGTTTGTGGGCCTAAAATTTGAATTAAAAATTAGGCCCACTTATGACCTAGCCGCGACAACCACCTGCGGCTAGGCATGGGCCACAGGTGCAGGGCATAAGTGTCGGGCTAAAAATTTTGTCCTGCTTTCCTACAATTTGGACTTGGCATTTCGATATTTTTTCTAGATACTTATTTTCCCACAACCTAATTTTGGGGTCCCAAAAGTAATATTAGATGCCAAAGTCTACAACTTTCCATTTTTCATCCTCAAAATTTCAACTTTTCAACTTATTACTCAATTTATTGTGTGGGACTTATGACCATGGTTTATAACACAGTCCCCTTACCTGCAAATCAATGAATGTAGCAATTTTTACTATATTCTTGGTAAGTAAAAGATCTAAAAACCTACAAAAAGGAAAAACAACAAAAACGTGAACACTAACAATAGTGGATTGCCTCCCACTCAGTGCTTGATTTAACGTCGCGACATGGCATGGCTATATTAATTACTCAGACTTCACCAACAAGTCCATGGGTTGCCTCCCATGTAGTGCTTGATTTAACATCGCAGCACGACGTGAGTTCTTGACTACTCAAAATTCATCAAGATACCCATAGGAGTATCCTTTAGGATCATCAATACAATCAATCACCAATAATACCCTTATGTCGGTTGGCTACTTCATTGACTTTTGGATGTTGAATATAGACTCCTCACTGTTGACTCTAAATTTTAGCTCACCTTTCTCCATGTCAACCATAGCTTTACCTGTTGCGATAAATAATCTTCCCAATATTATGGGAATCTTAGTGTTAACCTCATAGTCTAGGATGGCAAAGTCAGCCAAAAAGATAAAGTTATCTACTCTCTCGATCACATCAAATGAGACTTCCAGAAGTATCTTCACCATGTAGTCATCCATCAACAGTCACATCAAAGTTGGTTCTTGAGGGTTCAAGCCCAATTCCTTGAATATGTCTAGTGGCATCAAATTAATGTTGGCCCCTAAGTCACACAAGGCTTTATCAAATTAAGATGACCCAATAGTGCATAGTATAGTGAATTCTCTGGGATCACCCTTTTCCTACACCAAAGACCTAGTCGTGACTGTACAACATCCTCAATTATTTCTCCTTTCTACCTTGTGACCAATTGTTTCATGAACCTGGCATATCCAGGCATCTGCTCTAATCCCTTAATAAGAGGTATGTTCAAGCTCAATTCTTTTAGGATCTCAATAGATCGCTTGAACTTACCTTCCTTTTTTTTTTCTTTAATTTCTGAGAAAAGGGTGGAGGTGATCTTGGAATTTGTCTGACTTCTGGATCAATGACAAAACTTTTACCTTTCCTTCAGTGGCTTTTCCTTTATCATCTATTACCTTTTCAAACTCAACAACAGGTGTATCATTGTCAACATCTTCTGCAGCAGGTATTGGGGATCCATAGTAGTGATACCACTCCTTGTAGTAATAGAAAGTATATGACTATCATTTTTTGGATTTTGCACAGTGTTTCTCAAAAGGGTACCTAGCTACCTCTAATTTAGAGTTGTTGACATCTGCCCAAACTGGTGCTCAACATGCTTGATAGTAGTGGCATGTGACTTAACCTTCTGGGTCAACGCTGAAATGTTGACATCAATCTCCTTAAGGTTGATCTCTTGATTTTCTTGACCCCTCATTAGCTTAACTAGAATCTCTTCCATTCTAGATTCTGCATCTCATCTGCCAGGTGGAATATCCTATCTCCCTTCTCTCGGTAACCATCCTTCTTCCTCCAGTCATCATCTCACTCCCTACTATGGTCTCTATATCTATCATAGTAGTTCTGACCTTGGTTACCATTCCTTTAGGCAGATAAAACCGTTATCTAAAGGTCCAGATAATTTGCTTCCTCCTTCAATTCTGACTCGTACGCTTTGGAAGATGACCCTTTTACTGATACTACATTCACTTTCTCATAAATCACTGCTGCAAATTGCTTTGCTAGTACCCCTAGATTAGTTCATAGAAATGCAATCTTTTGCGCTACTATATCATTAGCTATTTTTTTGGTCTTATGAGGCACCAATAGCATATGTGCCTGATCCCCTCTCAGCCTCCTGAGTTTTCCACCCTCGATTAGTAAGTGAAATATGATCTAGCATCTCTGAAGCTACTTCCTAGAGTAGTATCATAAAATCTTCTGCAGATATGGTGTCTACCATGGCTTTAGAGATGATGGTCAAGGATCGGTAAAATATCTCCAATAAGCTCATCCCTGATAATGAATGGTTGGGCACCATACTCGGCTTCATCTTGAACCAAAATCATGACTCGTACATAGATTTTGACTGCAGTTTCTTAAAATTATAAATCTTTTCCTTAAGCTGCAACATCCTGGATGGAGGAAAAACCTGTTCAAGAATTGTTTACACAACTTGTTCCATGTAGTGATAGAGCCTCTTGGTAGTTCCCCTAACCATAAATATATTTCTCCTGTAAGTGAGAAGGGGAACAACATTTCTCTAAGTAATTTCTAATTCACCCCTAGATTTTTATATGAACTACAGATCCCGATGAAATTAGCAAGGTTCAAATTTGCATCATTTGTAGGCAGGCCTGCAAACACACCTTTTAGATTTAAAAGTTTGATCATTGCGCTCATGATGCCAAACTTGATGCCTAGGGATAAAATTAGAGGAATAATGGCTCTAGTCTCTGCCAACTCAACATATCCCAAATCTTCCTCATCATCTATATATGGTTTCATGTAGTGATATGCTGGGATCACTTGAACATGGGCACTTCTAGCTCTATTCTGATTCTCATCAAGTGATGCTCGGTGGTCTACTGCCTGTCTCTGCTCAGCTAGCTTTTCCTCTCGAGCTACCCACTGAGCTTCTTCTGTGGCCCTCCTATTGTTCACAACTTGATCTAACAGCTCACCAGTCTAACGATCAATGATATCCTATACTCATTCAAGAGAAAATAGAGGTACAACATCACAAACCCCTTTAGGAAGATCATATCTTTTCTGCTCTAACATCTGACTTTGTGTTTGTAGGATCCTCTCTGGATTTAATTTTAGTGGGAGTAAGGTATTTCCTCTACTCGGTGTGCTAAGCATACACCGACGTCCCCAACTAAAAACAAAAACAAAAAGAAAAACTCAAGAACTGCTACAACATTAATTCACAATTCAACACTGTAGTTTCCCAACAAAGGTTATAAAATTTTGATGACGTTCAAACTACACCTCCTCTCATAAGATAATACTGTCACGATCAAAATATAGCATTCAAATCATAAGGGAACACGTGGAATCATGGCTATCAACAGTTTTAGTCAACAAGCAGAACATGAAAAGTAAATGGGGGATTTTGTGCAGTAACCTCTAAAAAGTAACTATATTAACTTCCATTTTAATCACTTGTAGGTAAACAATAGGATTGTGTTCCCCCTAGCTTCTAAACTTCATAGGCTTATCGTGCTTTGTTGAACCGACCTAATACCTTGCATGCAAAATTGCTAAGTTATGTATCTTTGACAGTCTTTTGGATGAGTAGAAGGATTACACCCTTTACCTTTTGAGTCTCAGGATGTCACCTTAATAACACTTATCTTGATCCCAGTTAACTATTACCTACTAAGTCTCTAATTATTAGATGAAACCTAATCATCTTACTAAGATAAAACCTAGAAGCACGGATCGACTGCTAAACTCCAAATTACTATTTTCTTTATCTTTTCCTAGTCACTACTCCTCTTTTGGAGTAAGTAGCAATAATCTAGGTGGAATCCTAACGTTTGCACCCATTAAGAAAATTGTTATAATGAAGATGAAGCAATACATGCATGGGTATCAGTTTAGAACAATAATAACACTTCCCCTACATCATTAATCTGCCAGGATTTTCATAACCTTAGCTATAGGTTTTTAGCCGCTCATGCTTGTGAAGAAATCAATAACATTCATAATCAAAAGCATAGATGAAATCACAGTAATAAGTAGAAAACCCAAAATTGTAACGAAAGAAATCAACTGAAGTCAATACAAGAGAATCCCAAGATCAAAATTGAATGTTGGAATCAAAATATATTTGTGAGTATCAAAAGTGTGTTACTCCTACTAAAAAAATACATAAAGGATATTTATAATACATATGGAAATCCTAAAACCAATGACCGAACAAAATATGAGAAAACAGGGTCGGTGGCTATTTAGAGCCCCTACTTGCACCCTGACCCTAGGCGCAGGTAGTACCTGCGGTTAGTAGGGTGGTCCTGGGTACTGACCGCAGGTACAAAGATGAACAAATCTTGCAAGTCAGCTCTCGAGATTTTGGACTTTTTGCACTTGCTTTGCCTATTTGTGGTCCATAAGTCCTACTTGCAGTCCACATATTGACTTAGGAAGTACTGGGAGTCATCTTTTCAGCTCTTCTTCAATTCCTTAACATGCTTCGATCACGAACAAGCCAAAAAATTTCCCGAACATCTATAATTGCTCCAAAAAGTAGCCAAAAACATATTTTTTCATCTTTTTCATGAACTTAGTATCTAAAATATGATTCCTGCAAAATATACCCAAAACACATCATATCTAACAAAATAACCTCACAAACTTGCATATTTTTCCCGTTTTAAGCGTTGAAAGTGTTTTATTTCTATAGCACATTAGATTTTTAGTATGAATTTTGACCCAGAGCATTTATACTTAATATGGGTACCGATGTTCTCATCTTAATGAACATATTATTATTTTGAAGGCTTTTTGGAAGGAAAGAGCTCTGAAGTAGAGGACTTGGCAAGCTTTTGACAGTATACAGGTAGGCTAGGCTTACTTTCCTCATAGATTGATATTCATTATTGTATTATTCTATGTGTGGGCAGGCATTTAATCCAGTTGATGATTTATTGTTCATTGGTTAAGTTAGCTAATAAGTTCCCTTTTTTAGGTAGAATTTGGCCTGGCCTTTCTTTCTACTGATTATGTCAATACCTTAGGAATAGTTTGGACTTACATGGTACCTTGTTATGGATTGTAAAGAATTATTATAGGTTTGGGTAGATGCTTTCTTTAGTTTGGGTTTTTGGGACTAGTAGCGGGCCATATTGGCCCTTCTTTTAGGTCAATTTCCTAAATTAGCTCTGCGTAGACCTAAGAGGACTTTGTTCATCACCTTAGACTAAATCTCGAGCACTAGGATGACTTGTTCTATTTAATGAGGTTCAATTATCCTTGATACCTAGAGTAGAATAGTATTTGACCCATAAAACATTATCGTTAGACTTAAAGAAGTAAAACTCACATTGTTTATAGATTTGATCAACTGATTAGGAGTTTATTATTAAATGGACTTAATAGAGCTATAATCTTGGATTGCCCCTTCTTTTGACTTACTTTTTAGTTATGGTTCAATTTCGACAGTTATGATTTATTTGTGGCATTTTCTTTCATGATCCTATTATTTAGTTTAGGTTCAAGTTCGGTAATTATGATTTATTTGTAGCATTTTCTATCATAATCTATTCTTTAGATCCAATTCAAGTTTAGCATTTGTGTTTATGGGGGAATTTTAGGCAAGTTTTAATTGTGGTTCATTTTATGTCATAATTATTGATAAATTCACCTTCTTTGTATTCGTCGGGCTTAAGGGGGCTTGATTGGGTCATCTTCCTTTCTGGTTTGTGCATTATAGGCTTATAGAGGCCCAGTTAGGTTATATATAAACTATAATTTACTTTTAAGTTACTTATTCTGAATATTTATCATAATTTCCCGATTTGGAGTATTATTTTCATTTATACTCTTTAATTTTGAGATTAGTTTATATTCTCGCATTTTATTATACTTTTACTATAATGTAGCTCGCTCAGCCTATGATTCTTACTGAGTACCTATTACTTTTTAAACTTATACTGCACTTCTATATCTTTTCCTTAATGCAGTTTTGAGTATGAGCCACCATCGTTAATATTACCTAAGGCTTACTGCGACTTCGGAGATAGGGTGAGCTTTAAGAGCTCAAACCTGATCCTCCTTCCTCAATTTTTGGATAGTATTTTTTTAATACTGTATATACAGATATATATAGGACACTGTCTAGTACTCTATATTAGTAACTCTTGTATCGACCATAGCAGGTCATGGGCATACTATATTGTACTTTTACCCCTATTCCATTGCTATGCATTACGATCATATTTATTCATGTCGCTGCTTAATACCCCTATTGTACGCTTTTATTTTGTAATATTTTAGATTCTATAATTTAGCCAATTACTTATCACTCTAGGCAATGGTTTGGCTTACCTACTGTTGGGTTAAAGGAGGTGACATCACAACTCACGAATTTGAGTCGTGACAAAGTGGTATCAAAGCCTAGGTTCATTGGTATTATTAGTAAAAGAGCAAGTGTCTAGTAGAGTCCCACGGATCGGTACGATGCCATTTGTATTCTATCTTCAAGAGGCTACAGGACATTCTTAGAAAAATCTCACCTCTTTTATTGATTATCATGTATTGAGACTATATTGGTTTCTAAATTCTCATTTATATTACTCATTCATAGATGGATAAGATGCGGGCTACAATAGCCTGTAGCTAGGGCGCCCGTCAGAGGTTGAGGTCTACCTAGACGTTGAGGTCAGTGTAGAAATTCAAGATCAATTAGGTCAGTCAAGGAGCCTTGACCAGATCCTATTTTTTCTCTCAAGCTAGAGGTAGCTCTATAGGTTCAGCCACCCCAGCCACTAGTTGTCCAGAAGGCATCTCAAGCCCCATTAGGATTTATATTTTTCTTAGTTGTCAAAGATGTTTTACTTCAGTTATTAGGGTTATTAATATGTACATCATCAAATGGGTCTCAATTAGTAACCCAGAGTGGTGATGATTTAGGAGCGTAGTCCATAATTGTGGCTCCTAGAGTAGAGGTTCCCCTGGCACCAGCGATTCCACAACCAGTTATGGTTGCTGATTAGTAGAATATGTTTGAACAATTTTTTAGATTGACTTAACCCAGATTTAAGGGGGCCCCGGGCGAGGATGCATTTGAGTTTCTAACTAGTTGCAAAGAGATACTCCATGATTTGGGACTTATAGAGTCGCATGGTGTGGATTACACCAGGTTCAAATTTGATCGGGCAATTATATAGTGGTGAAGAGGTTATATGGAAACTAGGCCAAATGGATATCTCTCTATGACATGGACTCAGTTCTCCAAAGCTTTCTTACAAAAGTATATACCTCATAGGCTTCGTGACCTTCTAAGAGATCAGTTTACCAGCTTGTAGCAGGGTTATTTAACTATTGTTGAGTATGATGTGAGGTTCCATGAGTTGGCCCGACATGCTACTATGATCTTACCTACCATGTGTGAATGAATTTGGTGTTTTATCAGAGAGCTGAGACTATCTCTTCGCACTGCTACTTAGAATCTAGTTATTGGTGGCAAGTCTTTTATGAAAATTTTTAATTATTCTTAGACTATGAAGGATATGCATTGCAAGTCCCAAGGGGTAGGTTGCATAAGTAGGGTAGTTATAGTAGGAGACATAATGAGGCGATGGTTTTACAGGTAGGTACCCTCAGCTTCAATCTTATCATCATCGGGGTCAGCCTAGTAGGCCCTTTAAGGGAGCAGTTCAGATTACTGATAATGGTCAGCCCGATTATAATAGCTACAGTGGTTAGAGAAGTGGTCAATACTCGAGGTATACACAATCAGTGTCCTCTAAATGAGGTGCCCATTTTGATTCATTCAAACCTTCCAGACAAAGCAGAGTACCAGAGGCAAGTTATGATTGTGGGGTTGTCAATTATTTTTCAAGAGAGTGGCCCCAATGTGGAATAATTAAGCTTCCAGTACATAGTGTTCAACTGATTAGGGTAGTGTTTCCCCAGCTAGAGGTGGTGAACAAGGTTATATGGGTGATTTTGAAAGTTCTAGAGAAGGTCCTCGGGTAGGTAAGATAAGTGGTCAGTCAAGTGACAGTCTAGAGTTGGATAGGGTCACTTATATATTGTACTTGGTAGGCTAGAGGTGGAGTCTTCAGATGTTGTTATTACAGGTAGGGGTGTACAGATCAAACCGTCAAGTCAAACCGAACCAACGATCCAAACCAAATCGAGAAAAAACAACAACTTATGATTTGATTTGATTGGTTTGGTGTTAGAAAAAAAAATGACCATTCTTGATTTGGTTTGGTGTTGACCAAAAAAAAAGTCAAACCAAACCCGAATCAAACCAACATAATATATATATATATATATATATAATTTGTATTTTTTTATACATAAAATATTAATTATAATCTACTTTTTAAATACTTTTTAAATTAGCTTAGTAATTTTCAATAATTTGAAAGTAGATGTATATATATATTTGGATTTGAGCCTTTAAGTTGTCTTATTTATCCATTAATTGCTAATTAAATGATCAAAAACCCAATATAAACTTAAAACCTAAACTTTTCACTTTTCATCTCACTTTTTAGTTTCAAGAGAGTTTTCCGCTCCTCATTTTTTTATAATTGTGGTTTTTCATTAGTACATGCGTGAAAATATATTTGATATAGTCTTCAATCACAATATAATTGTAAAATTTAAAGATTATAAAAAAAATCAAAAAAACAAAAAAAACGACTAAAACTTAAACAAAAATAATAATTTTATGTTGGTTTGATTTGATTTATAGTTTTAATAAACCGACATGAGTTTGAAATTTTTTTAAAATAAAAAATCAAATCAATCTGACCTGTGTACACCCCTAATTATAGGTATAACTTCAGTATGTCATAAGCCAATTATTACTTTATTTGATCTGAGATCCATATATTTATATATATATTTACTTATTGTGCATCAAGTTAGAGTTTTATTAGACATATTTATCTATGCCTTTACATGTAGATACTCTCGTGGATGATTCTTTAGTAGTGGATTGGTTTCTATAGATTATGTGTTGTGATTGTTTGAGAGTTGATACTCAGGCTGATGTTATTGTCACTACAACTTTTTAGTCCTATGGTCACTCTTGTAAAGTGTGGCCTAAAATAGCAAAAAGTGTGGCCTTTGATCAAAGGTCACACTTTCAGACTTTAGGCAACACTTTCTGAGGTAACATAAAGAGGCGTAATATTTAATCAAAGGCCACACTTTTCAAGTGTTGCCATATCAGCTACATTTAAAAAGCGTGGTCATTAAGGTGTAAAGGTCACGCTTTGCATCTTGTCATTGACCACACTTTTATTTGATAAAGCCACACTTATAAGTGTTGCCTTTGTTTTGCTATTGGGCAGGCTTCACATGTGTAGCCTTTTGTAACATCTAATGCAAAATATCAAATTTAATCCAAAAGAAAGAGACAGATGACATAGAAGAGGTTTTTAATGCAACTAGACCCAAAAGAAGTGCGGATACAAATCTTACTAGCTTTCAAGGAAAGATCATCCAAAGCAAAAGAAGTAACAAATGTACAAGAAAAATTAGTATGGTAAATTAAGGAACTTAGTGAAAACTAAACAACACCAACAGTATGTCCAACAAACTCAACATGATTATGCTTGTGAAGAAACATCCATCAATCACCACAAATCAGACGTAGTACAAAGACATATACCTGAAGTACTTCTAATCTTGCGCAAACATTATCTGCTCCAAAGAAAGTGGCAGCATCAGAACATAAATGGTCACCCTCTATCATTAATCAATCTTTTCTTTGGGTGAGCATCTGTATTTATGAAGCCTGTACTGAACAATTTACTCATTGATGGGAACAGTTAGCATTTTCATTAATGGGAACAGTTACCACTAATCTTCCAACCATGATGCTTCAAAAATACATAATTTTCAATAGAATCACTGGATGTCTACAATCAACAACGATAGCAAAAATTATGTCATCTCTTTGTGCTTTTGGTTCTTAATTTCTTTGATCTCTGCCATAAAGGCTGTTAACCAGATCATGAAAACTATAAGAAACAATGACATGAAGCACTTAACTGGAAATATCAATGTTGATAGACTAAACAGTCATGTGATCTTAGGCGTTACATTACTGATCCCACCATAAAATGCTCAAAATTGTGTAGCAGTTGCACAAGAGAATAAAATAAACATACTTGAAGATTTCTTAGAGGAGCGGATGACATGATAGTAGTTGTTGTTTTGTGGTTCGCCACAGCTGAAGATACTCACTGCTCAATTAATGGATTACCACTCGTGAGAAATATCAGTGAGCTTCAACAACATAACTACGCCAGGCCTGGTTTATCTCATACTACAATTGCAGGTTCAGTCTTGCATGACATGAAAGAGATAGATGTGTGGCTTCAAACATCTGCTCTAATATCTAGCACACCAATCCACAAGCACTCATGTCAAGGCACTCTCTATCTTGCTCCTAGTTCACATTCAAAGTACCTAGGGAATCTGCAGGAGTTTCATATTTTCCCTAATAGCACTTTCCATATCCCTTTTAATGATGTTCACCAGGTAAACTATATACTTGACTACTCAACTATCTTTCCAGCCACCCCAATGCCATACCCCACCCCACCCACCCCTAAAAAAATAGAAACTGATCATTAGCATAACAATAAGCAAGAGACTTCAGTTCTTTATTCAAAATGGACAGAAATTAGATCTAAATACCTGTCTGATCTAAGCATTAGATGCTTCAGAAAGCCAGAGTGATAGTGCACATTCCATGGAGAAAGCACCAACTCTGGATCCCGCCAGCATTCTGGCATAGTTGCGAGAACCTAAATCACTAAAGCATTTTCATACAAGAAGTATCTGCATCAATTACTCCACTAGCTTTTGTCCTTGCCAATCTATCTACAATAGACGGCAAAAAAACAGATGAAAAAATTGCACATTATCAAAAAACAGGTAGCATAGAAGTAAGTCATATTTATACTAAATCAACCGATAGAATTAACTATCCATTAGTATGAACCCACAAGCTAGTTGGGACCGGTCATTAGTTTAAGCACCATCTCTTTTAGAAAAATAATTCTAAAATAATAATGCATAGTCACTGTACAGTTTATGTTAATGTTCTGGTTCCTATATCAGAAACAAATTTGAGACAAATAAACCAATGAATGAACTATTCATCACAACACAAATGACTATTGAGGAAAGCAGTTTAAAATGTTACTGTGCAGCTCTATCATGATCTGCGGTCCAAGGTTCTGGCCTTGACAGAATCACTATCTGCCAGGGAAGCTTCGTGCACAACTATGTAAGGCTGATAGCCTGCCACAATTGACAGATTACCTGAGCCACCACTACTGCTAACAGACCTTTCAGAAAATTAGTACTAGTATATATATAAATTGAAGTGCCTCAGAATCATTTCATGGTTTGATGTAATTGAAAAATGAGAAATGGTCAAGAAACTTATCTTCTCTTTTTTCTTTTCTTGATCATCGCTATGCCAAAAATGACAAGTAAAAATAAAAATTCAATTAGGAAATTAGTGACAAATAAAAGCGAATGGATGGAGTATATGAAAGTCGGAAAATACAAAGCTCGAAGCAAATAGGTACATACAATTCTCAATGTGAGTTACATTGTCACTTTGGTAATCATTGTGCTTTATTCCAAGTAATTTCCTTTTAGCCATTTATGAAATACATATTTTAGAAAGATGACATCAACTTATGCGGAGTTTAAATCACGTTACAAGTCATATTTATTAAGGTTGTTAGAATATGAGTAGGAATAGGAATAGCATATAAAATCCTACTTGGAAAATGATTGTAATGTAGTGTCCTATTAGGAAAAGGATTGGAATGTATTGTCTATAAATAGGGCCTCAATGTAATAATGTAGTTAGAACAATTCAATAATATTCTTATTATTATTTTCTCACATGGTATCAGAGCTTCCACGATCTTGGTAAAGAATCAAAGAGTTTTCGCTGCCGGCGGGCGGCTATAATCCATAGATGCCGCCCGTTTGGCCAATGATTATGTTAGCAAAAGTTGGTTTACTGGCTCACTGTGTATCTTTCTAGTGACTATTTTCTCATATCTTTGCCTAGCACCATACATCTGTCCATTGACTACTTTTTCATATCTATTTTTCTTAGCACCGTACTTCTTTTCGGTGACTATTTTCTCATATCTAATTTGCGTAGCACCGTGCATTTTTTCGAACTCCTATCTCATATCTGAGTTGCATAGAATCATGCATCTTTCTGGTGACTCCTCAAATTTAATTTAGACAGTTTCGTACGTCTTTCCGGTGACTCTTCATATCTTTTTCAATAGGGCCGTGCGATCATTCCGACCCTACCCATATAATTTCTCTTTTCCAGTAGGATCGTGCCGTCATTCTAACCTACTCATATAATTTCTATTTCTCAATAAGGTCGTGCCGTCATTCCGACCCTATACATATTTCTCTTTTTCAGTAGGGTCGTGACATCATTTTGACCCTACCCATATACCTCTTTTTCCTCAGATTGTAGTCACTTTTCATCCATCAAATCTAATAATCCGGCATGTGAGCATGTTTCAGCTAAGTTTCATGTGACTTTCATGTTCAAGATCTACTCGTCTCTTGATTTTGAGATGAACCGTATATTTTATACCAGTTCTTCACCAAGTACCTCACCGATTCTCATATTAGTTACATCCATAACAAGCTTGGTACACATGTCTTCTATGCACCAGCTTGAGGGGGAGTGTTAGAATATGAGTAGGAATACGAATAGCATATAAAAACCTACTTGGAAAAGGATTGTAATGTAGTTTCCTACTAGGAAAAGGATTGAAATGTATTATCTATAAATAGGGTTTCAATGTAATAATGTAGTTACAACAATTTAATAATATTTTTCTCTTATATTTTCCCACAAAGGGAAAATGCAGAATATGAATCATTCACATCTGTTGTATATGGGATCCTAAATAAAGGGGAAAAGGGGTTGCTTAAGTAACGGCAGCAATAAAAAGCCTCGTCTAAGCATTCAAGATTCTCAACGGAATAAGAAACACAAGACTATGGAGGATATAACACAGGACATACATGTGAATGAGCTTGTCACAAGTGGCCATGGCTACTTCTTTGAGTGCCTCACTCAATGGTGGATATGCATGGCAAGTACGAGGGATATCCTGACACAATGCTCTGTACTGCAATACCAGTTCAGATTAGTAAATAAGCTCCCTTGCATTAGATAACATAATATGGACACATAATATCTTATCACTCTTTTTCTCCACATCTTGGCTTTATTGTTTGCTAGGAAAGGAGATTTGCTAACACGACAATCAACTCTGAGTGACTTTACCCGTTCCTCAGTTTTCCCAACATAAGCCACCTCGGTGTGGGTTTAAACAACACCAGGCACTACACGAGTCTACATGACACGCTTTACCTGCAATGAACTCTACAGCCATATCTTCATCATCTAATACTTCACAATTATTAATATTCATTTACAAATACAGCCAAACCAAAACATCAATAATCTAAAATAATAGATAGAAAAATAGAAAAAAGTCCCAGAGTCAAAGGGATTTAGCAAAGCAATTCTACCTAACTGCACCAACTAAAGCTAAATATCTCTAAAACTTATGTTATTTTCTATAAGCCAATTTCAACTTGAACCAGACCAATTTTCAGGTTTGCATGTGGCTGTGCCTTAGGTACGGCGGCAGAAGGAAGAAAATATTGTGCGAGAAAGGGAATTTGTGTGCGATTTTGCAGCTAGAAAAGGGGAAAAGAAGAATTATCCTTTCTTTAACTTGTCAATTTCATATCTTGAAACTCATAATCAAGAATCTAGTTTCTAAAAAAAATATTCAAAGTATTGAACTTTTGGGCAGTAATTGAGAAGCAAAAAGATTCAATTATTAGCAGAGGACAAGGAAAGCAACAAAAATTGATTATATGAAAGCATCTAAAACTGGTAAAATGGATGATAAACTAAGCAACAAAAATTTCAAGAATTTAAAACAAAAGCTTACCATATGAATTAAAGGGATTATTGATCATGACCCATACCGGCAAATTAATTCATCAAATCAAGAAACACACACAGTGAATTGATCGGAGGAATCTGATTCTGTTTTGCAATGTTGGGTGGTGGGGGTGGGGTGGTTTCAGAGAGGGTGGTTTTGAGGTCAATCCAGCAAGTAAAATTTGTGATTTTGCACCTCTCCAGTAATAAATTATCCCTAGCTAGCCGTTATAAGAATTGATGAACAAAACCCTAGCTGTGCGATTTCAATTCCACACTAAACTATCACCGATGAGAATAAATCCTATACAACATTTCAGATAAATGATATTATGTTTTATGATTTTTTTAATTCAAAATTGGAGGGAATAAAATATAGTGTCCCCAAACTAATGCTAACACACAAATCACATAAGGCCCATGCAAAATTTAAAGACCCAATAGTATAAGAAACAGTAAATGCTCTAGGCTCTTCCTTCTTTTCAACTAAAGATCGAGAGGTTAGGATGCTAAAATGGTTCACATTGTCAGAAGGCTCAAAACTCACTATCTCTTCTTTGTCACCAAATCTTTCATGAACTTTTCATAACTCGATATCTAGTCTATTTATTCCACAAAAGGGATGTTCACAGATAACTACATTATGATAGAAATACAATTTTGATATTTTTCCTCTTTAACTTTCTTCTTTATTCTTTGGGGAAAATTGGAGGAGAATGGGGAATAGGCTTTAATACTGGTGTGACCTCCTTATTTTTCCTTTTATCAACCTTAACCTATTTATCATCATTTAGAGGCTTTTAAGTTGTCTCCTTATTCATCACCAAATGTTTATTTCTTCAACATCCGTTTCATCAATGCTTATAGTGTCATTCATTATGTTATCAAATATAGGCATGGGTTGATCAATAATAACCTTATCGCTTTAAGTAGTAATAGCTAAATGATGATTGTTATTCTTAGGATTCAAAATATTATTGTATGGAAGTATTCCTGATGACAATGGTTTAATATGCAGACATCTCTTTAAATTGTTATTCAAGCTACTAAGGCAATTGCATAAGACTTCACTCCTAAAATATCTACCTTAATTTTCTTAAGGCAACACTCTTGGCTTTTTGAAAATTTTACAAGTTTTGTAAGCAAAGCCTCTATCCTTGAATTTCTTAATTTAGCATATAGATTCTCTAGCAGAACATAAATACCACCCTTTCCCTTTTAGTCATCCTTTAACTTCTAATTACCCTCATGATCTCTACTCTTGTATCTATACCTATTGTAGTTGTCTCCATGATAGTTCCGACCTTGATTCCCTTGCCTAGAATTCTAATAGTCTTGGTTAGACCCTTGGATCTTAGCTTGGATACCGCCACCTCTTTGTTAAGATATTTAGCTTCTTTTTTGAAATCTGAATATTCATGTCTAGAAGACTTACCTATGCACACACTACATTTACATTTTTCGACCCTACTGTAGCAAATTTCTTATTTAGCAGGCCAATCTTAGTCCTTAGTTGTGCTACCTCTTGAGCCACTATCTTATCTAATTCTCACTTCTCATTAGAGGCTCCACTTGTATAATTACCAGTTGATTTATCTACCTCCTAATGTGCTATAGAAAAATATGACTACCAATGCTTAAAACTATGAAAATATGCAATTTTTTGAGGTTGTTTTGTTAGATATAATGCATTTTAGGTATGTTTTGTAGCTAGATTTTTGATACTAAGTTCATGAAAAAGAGGAAAAAAGGTTTTTTTGGATACTTGTGTGATCAATAATGAGTATTTGTCACACTTTCCAGATGGTTTGAGGCCAAAACATATGCAGGAATTGAAGAAGAGCTAAAAAAATAACTTTCAAGTACTTGCTAAGTTAATATACGAACTGCATGTTGCACGTGTGGACGCATCTGGGCAAAGCATATGTCAAAAGTCCAAAATCTTGAGACAAGACCTGCAGGAGTTTTTGGTCTGGGAACATGTGGTCACTATATGCGCCCAGCCTCAGGTCACATGTACCACATGCACCTAAGGCCAAGCTGCATGTAGAGACCACATGTAGCCACCAAAACATTTTTGTCCTATTTCATTAGAGTTTTGGTTTTAGGGTTTCCTCATGTACTATAAAACCCCCTTTTGTATTTTTAGTAGAAGTTACGCACTCTTAATACTCACAAGCATATTTTGATTCCTAGATTTAATTTTGGTCTTGGAATTCTCTCGTATTAATTTTTGTTGATTAATTTAGTTATGGTTTTGGATTCTTACTTGTGATTATTGTGATTTTATCTTATGCTTTCAATCATTAATGTTGTTGATTACTTCAAAAGCATGAGCAACTAAAACCCCTTAGCTAGGGTTATGGAAACCCTGATGGATTGACAAAGTAGGGGAAGTGTTATTATTGTTCTGAACCGATACCCATGCATGCATTGTATTATCTTCACTTTAATAGTTATCTTAGAGGTTACAAACATTAGGATCCCACCTATATTATTGCTACTTACTCCATAAGAGGAGTAGTGACTAGGAAAAGATAATGACAACTATAATTTAGCGTTTAACTATCGATCCACACTACTAGTTTTATCTAAGTAAGATGGTTAGATTTTATCTAATAACTAGAGACTCAAAAGGTGATAGTTAACTGGGATCAATATAAATATTAGTAAGGCGACATCCTGAGACTCAAAAGGTAAAGGGTAAAATCCTTTTGCTCGTCTAAAAGACTATAAAAGGTACATAACTTATCGATTTTACATGCAAGGTATCAGATTGTTTCAACAAAGAATGATAAACCTACGTAATTAAGAAGACAGGGGGAATCTAAACCTAGTGCTCACATAAAATTACAATCAAAGTTGATATTCTCTACTTTTTTTATATTGGTATAAAAAAGCCCCATTTACTTTTTTCCAGAACTGCCCATTGATTACAATAGCTGAGAGCCATGATTCCACGTATTCCCTTGGGACTCAACCCCAAACTTTGTTGGGTTACTATATTTGACAGCAACTGCATCTTCATCAGAGTGGAGGTGTAGCTTGAGCATCACTAAATTTTAGCATTGTTGTCAAGGAATATAGTGTTGATATGTGAATTAAAGTTGTTGTAGTTTTTGGGTTTTCTTTTTGTTATTGTTCTTAGTTGGGTATGATACGGTGTATGCCTAAAATAAGGAGTAGAGTCAATCCCTTACTCCTAGTGAATCCAAATCCTGAGAGGATCCTACAAACACCTAGTAGGATGACACAGCAGTAAAGATATAATATTATTGAAGGGGTTCATAATGATATGCCTCCACCTCCTCCCAAAGTAGTATAGGATATTATTGATTGATAAAATGGTGAGATTTTAGCTCAAGATATAAATGAGAGAAGGTAATGGTAGAAGCTCAGTGGGCAGCTAGGAAGGTAGAATTAGCTAAGAAAATACAAGAAGTAGATAGCCAAGAAGCACTATGTGGAAATTAGAACAAAGATAGAGGTGTCTTTGTTAAAGTAATCCTTACATATCGTTATGTGCATACATATATGGATGATGAAGAAGATCTAGGATACATTGGGCCAGAAGATACTAGAGTCATTATCCCTTCTGTTTTACCCCCAGGTATCAAGTTTGACATAATAAGTACAATGATCTAGCTTTTAAATCAAAAGGGTATGTTCGCGGGTTTGCTTGCAGATGATGCAAATATCTACCTTATAAATTTCATTGGGATATACAGTTTGATAACATTCTAGGGGTGAATTAAGAAGCACTTAGACTAAGTTTGTTCCCCTTCTCACTTATAGGAAAAGCATATTTATGGCTAGGGGAACTGCTAAAAGAATCTATCACTACATAGAATGAGTTGTACAGGCAATTCTTGAACTGGTTCTTTCCTCTACCCAGGATGTTGCAGCTTAAGGATGAGATATAAAATTTTAGGTATCTATAGTTAGAATCTATGTATGAGGCATGGTTGAGGCTCAATAAGAAGCTGAGTATGGTTCCTAACCATCGAATGTCAGGGATGAACTTAGTGGAGATATTCTACAGAGCCTTGACCATCAACTTCAGAGCCATGATAGAAACCATATTTGGAGGAGCTTTTATGAGATTATGTGGGGAGACAGCTTTAGAGATGCTAGGTTAGATCTCACTCACTAACCGAAGGTGGAAAAATTGGGAGGCTGAGAAAGGATCTATCATATATGTTATTGGTGTATCCTGCGACTAAAAAGTAGCTGATGATTCAGTAGCATAAGAAATTGTACTGCTAAGAACTGGTCTACTGTTACTGGCAAAGCATTTCGCAAAAGAATGTTTTAAGAAAGTGAATGCAGTAAGAGCATAGAGGTTGGCTTCCAAAGCTTACAGGTCAAAATTAGAGGAAAAAACAAACAATCTACATTATTAGTTGGTGGGTTTCCAATGCTAAGGGAAAGGGAACCAAGGTGAAAACTACTATAATATATATATAGAGACCATATTAGAGAGTGAGATGGTGACTGGAGAAAGAAGGATGACTATAAAGAGAAGAAAGATCAGTACATTCCACCTGGTAGAAAAGATGTAGAATCAAGAATGGAAGAGATGATGACTAAGCGGGTAAATGGTCAAGAAAATTAGGAAAGTAGCCTTAAGGGGATTAAGGTCCATATTTCCGGGTTGACCCAGAAGGTCGAATCCTATTCCACGGCTATTAAGAAGTTGGATCGCTAGTTTGGGTAGATGTCAGCTATACTAAACCAAAGGCGGCTAGGTACCCTTCTGAGCAATACTGTGTAGAATCCAAAAAATGACGTTCATATTCTTCCATTAATACAAGAAGTGATATGACTACTACGGATCCCCCATTACCTACTGCGAAATCATCAAGACATGATAAGGCTATTGTTGATGAGATACCCATTGTGGAGTCAGAAAAGGCAATAGGTGGTGATGATGTAGTTGGTAAGGAAAGAGGTAAAAACTTAGTTTGTAAGCAGGACATAATATTAATTGCAAAACCACCCTTGCCTTTTCCTCAGTGACTAAAGTAGAAAGGAAGGAAAGGAAAATTCAAGTAATTCATTGAGATGTTGAAGAAGTTGAGCTTGAATATTCCTCTTTTTGAGGCATTGGATTAGATGCCTGGATATTCCAGGTTTATGAAGAAATTAGTTACAAAGAAGAAAGGAGCTATGATTTAGGATGTTGATGGATTGCACCTCTGTAGTGCAATCACTACTAGGTCTCTGGCCTAAAAAAAGGGTGATCCTGGAGCATTCACTATACCATGTACTATTGGGTCATCTTGACTTTCTAGAGCCTTATGTGACTTAGGAGACAACATAAATTTGATGTCGTTGGTTGTATTTAAACAATCGGGCTTGAACCCTTCTGAACTGACTTTAATGTATCTATTGATGGTTGACCGTATGGTGAAAAAACCTATGGGCATTTTGTTTGATGTGATTGTGAGGGTTGATAACTTTATCTTTCTAGCTGACTTTGTCATTCTGGACTATGAAGTTGACACCGAGATTCCCATTATATTAGGAAGACCATTCATGGCCATTGAAAGAACGATGGTTGACATGGAAGAAGGAGATCTTAAGTTCAGAGTTAATGGTGAGGTGGCCATATTCAACATCTAAAAATCAATAAAGTATCCCACTGACATGAGGATGGTGTCGATGATAGATTATATTGATGACCTAGGAGGGTACTTATATGGGTATCTTGATATATTCTGAGTAATCAAGGTACCTGTGTCATGCTGTGATGTTAAATAAAGCAATGCATGAGAGTCAACCCATGGGTTTGTTGGTGAAGTCTTAGTAGCCAACACAGCCACGTCGTGCCATGATGATAAATCAAGAGATGGGTGAGAGGCAACCCACTATTTTAGTGTTCATACTTTTATTGTTTTTGTAGGTTTTTATCATATGGACTTACCCAAAATATGGTAAAATTGCTATATGCATATATTTCTAGGTATGGGGACTATGTGACTAACCCATCATGGTCACGAGTCCCTCACAAGCTAGGTAAGTTGAGCATTAAATTGAAAAGATGAAATTTTTAAGGATGAGAATGGAATGTTGTGGACCTTGGTGCATATTCATACTTTTACGACCATAAACTCAGGTTATGGGACCAAAAGTAGCTGCGTAATTATAAAAATACCAAGTCTAAAATATAGGAAAGCAGGCCAAATATTTTGGCCCACAAGCGCCCTACACATGCTGCCCGAATGTGGCCCATGCACCCCATGCTTATCCGTATGTGGAAAGTGTATGTCGCTGTCGTGGGTAGGTCACTTGAGGGCCTGAATTTTAATTAAAAGTTTGGGTCTACTAACACGTATTTAAGACCTAAAACAACCCCCATCCATATTTAAACATTTTAGCCTCATTCTAACTCATTTAAATCCTTAAAAATTCATTTTTTTTAAATTCAAACTTCCCTCTTAAATCATAAACTAATCCTTTACTTAAAGAATGACTAAATTGAAACTTGCTTGAGGTACCAACTTGTCCCAATTCACTAAAAATATGTTCCAACTTGGGTTTTGCTCGATTTCATCATTGTCCACTTTCTGATTTTCATAAAAGAGGTAACTTTCTCAGCTCCTAATGGTTATGTATTGATTTATTTATTGAGTAAAAAAGTTGATATGTGTATTCCCATGCAAAATATATAGAATCTATCATACTTATTCCCATACAAAATATATAGAATCAATCATACTTGTATGTAGAAGCCTTGAAGTATCCTATAATCTTAATGTAGGGCCTTGTTTTGAATTAAATTCTAAGGTTAGGCCCCAACGAGAAGTTGAAATTGAATAAGTAGAGTAATACCAAAAGTTGAGCATGTTAGTTTCCTTTGAAAATCATTATTCTTGATATGTGTGTGCACATTGGACTTGTTGGGACTTCAAATAGGTTATAGGAGTGTGAAAATTGAGGAAAATTCAAACTTTTTGAATGTTAATTTTTTCTTCAACTTTTACAATCCCTCACATTTGTTGGAAACTAATGACTAGATTTTTAGTTACATATGGCACCAAAACCTACCAAGAATAAGAAGTCTGAGGCATCGAGGAGACGGGATGAGTCCCACAAACCTAGTGGTTAGGAAAAAGAGCACCCGATTGCTTGACTTAAAGAGGCTATAGATAGGGTGACATGCAGAGTTGGTGCACCAGGCAACCAAGACAATTATATTAGGAACTATAGGATAGGCAATACCTGAGCAGTCACACTGGGGTAGACGCCCAATTTTTACACATCCTAGGTCTCGGGCTGAGGCTACTTAGATTGTCTAGATTGCACAGGCACGTATTGTTTGGACACGGATGAAATAAGCATAAAAATCACCTTTGTATTCTTCTTTGCCAAGTGATCATGATGATAAGAAGTCAAATTTTTAATCTGACACACAAAGAGTAGCTTAGGACCCCTCATTTAAAGAGGTGTCCCAGGATTCATCTAAGGATGCCGAATAAGAGGAGCCATCAGTGGTACCCTAGTCTGAGGAGGGTAACACCTCATATGTACAATAGTTAGATATACCCCAATATAATAAGGGTATAGAGTAGGCTTCCCATGAGGCACCCAAAAAATAGGGGAAGAGTCCCGCACTAACTCCTACCTAATAGGCACCTCTTAAGGAGGAAAATCTGAGGTGGTATGTAGAGGGGATGTAAGAGCTATTTGATATAGACGGCCATATTTTATAGGTCATATGCACTAAGAGGCTTATCTATAAGGAGCATTAAATTGATCTATCCGGTCTTACCAGAGTACCACAATTGTGGGCAGTCTTTGATTGTTACCAATTAAAGTATATGACTAAACCACTTAGCTCTTACAGCCTGACTATGGTATGTGAGTTTTATGCATCATACCATGTTATAGTAGTTCTTCCAATGCACAGATCTGTAGGCCTGATGAGACACATAGAGCGTCCACAGCTTGATGAGACCCTTGTGAGAGGAGTCAGGGCTGATATTTCATAAGAGACTATTTACTGAGTCATTTTTGGTCTAAATTTTATTACTATCACATCTACAACTGAGTGCAATTATAGTATGAGAGTTGCACATGATAGACACATTATGCAAGAGGCTGAGCATAGACAAGAGAAACTGAAGATGGCTAGGCAAATAGCTAGCTATATTTTACCTTTGAGTGATGAGACCCTATGGATCGAGGGTCATAGTGTTATAAAAAGGGTTTGTTGACATTTGATTCTAACTTTTAGTGGTTGCTTATCCGATGACAACTATTTCCTACTACTTCAGATAATATGTTGACTTGGGAGGGAGCAGCTCTGGTTGCTAGTTTGATGGTTGAATATGCTACTGACTTTGTATCCATCCTCTGGCATGAGATCTGTGATAGAGAATTTGGGGAAATGCCAAATCTTCCATTCCCCTACCTAATTTAGAGGTTATATGACGAGTCTAGTTTATCTAAGATACCAAGTGTAGATAAGAGGGTACTTGCGACAACTACTTTGCAGACAAAGAGTATGAAGAATCTGGCATATCCAGGCCTTCCTAGGATATCTACTCAGCCTGACACAGTACCTTGATCCCAAACTGAGGGCCCATTAATTTTAAAAGAGACAGGTGAAGCACATGGAAGTAATATAGGAGTTAGTTTTGATATTGAGATAGGGGAGTAGAGAGAGGCCCCATTTTTGAGTACTCAGGGTGAGGGGACACTAGCCAATTCTTCATCAGCCTCGACTTTGACCTCAGAGCCAGTTGTCATATTTTTAGACCCTACTCATCTATCCCCTACATCTTCTTCTACAGGAATGACTACTATATCTTGAGAGTTCTTGCAGAGCTTAGTGGATAGTCAGAGGGATACTTATGCTTGGTTGTAGGTTGTTGAGTCTGAGATGACTAATCTATATGAGCATATGAGTTTAGGGGTTCATACTAGATTCGAGAGGGCAGAGGCTATATAGGAGGCCACACAGAGAGTTTCCTTATCTAATCTATGTACTAACTTACAAGCACATCTTGATAAGTTTGAGAGATGGGTTATAACCTAATTTATAGAGACAAAGGTTCTAGATCTAGCCTAGCAGAGAATGGATATGGACATATTATAAGTGGAGGTACGCTCCTCTTTCACAGAGAGCTATGTAGCTACAACTCCTTCAGGCATACCCTCAGTGGTCTAGATATTACCTTTGCGTTTACCCAGATATTTTGATTTCTTCATGGAGGATTATAAGAAGGTCCTAGAAGTTAGGGCCAAGAGAGGTCACATTGGAGATGATCCCAATATGCTATATGACCAGGCCATTAAAAAGGCCA
Source organism: Capsicum baccatum var. pendulum (assembly GCA_030864225.1). NCBI lineage: Eukaryota > Viridiplantae > Streptophyta > Magnoliopsida > Solanales > Solanaceae > Capsicum > Capsicum baccatum. Next base: position 26,162,543 of record CM061558.1, on the reverse strand, counting down.
GACATGATTTGATGGATTTCACACTTGTTAAAAGGTAGAGGTATAGATCGATAGTAGTGGCTGCATCTTTTAGTAGTGCACCGCCACCACTACCGCCTTTGCCAGTTGATATGCCCCAATCTAGGGATGCTTATGACACATATTCTTAGTGTGTCCTAGGTATGTTCTCACTTCTCTTTGGTTTGTCTTATTTTAGTGCATTAAGGATAGTGCACAGTTTTTAGTTAGGGGTGGGATATACCATAGCCGCCATAGGTTTTTTTTGTTATGCTTTATTTCCAATCGGGCACGGTATAGTTGTAGAACTAGCATGTCTAGGTTAATCTGTGTCGTATTGTGTTATGTTTCGTATTTGATGTGCTATAGAAATACAACACTTTCAATGCTTAAAATAAGGAAAATATGCAAGTTTCTGAGGTTGTTTTGCTAGATATGATGTATTTTGGGTATGTTTTACAGGAAATCATGTTTGGGATTCCAAATTTGTGAAAAAGATGAAAAAGGTGCTTTTTGGATTCTTATGGGAGCAATTATTGATGCTCGAGATACTTTTCAATTTATTCGTGACCAAACCATGTGTGGGAATTGAAGACGAGATGAAAAGTAACTTCAGGTACATGGTAAGTCAATATGCGAACTACATGTAGCACATGTGGGCTGCATATGGGAAAAATATATGTCAGAATTCCCAAATCTTAAGAGCTGACCTACAGGAAATTTTGGTCTGGGCACATGCGGTCACTACATGTGCCTAACCTGTAGGCCACATGTACCATATACGCCCAAAGGCAGGGTGCATGTAGATACCATATGTAGGCACCATCCCCTTTTTTCTTCTATTTTATTTGGGCTTTGGTTTTAGGGTTTCCTCATGTACTATAAATTGACCTTATGTGTTTTTTAGTAGAAAGGACACACTCTTGATACTTACAAATATATTTTGAATCCAAGATTCAATTTTAGTCTTGGAATTCTCTTGAATTGATTTTAGTTGATTATTTCAATTAAAGTTTTGGGTTTTTACTTGTGATTATTGTGATTTGATCTTATTTTTTCAATCATGAATATTGTTGATTACTTCACAAGCATGAGTGGCTAAAAACCCTTAGCTAGGGTTATGGAAACCCTGGTAGATTAATGAAGTAAGGAAAGTGTTATTGTTGTTCTAAACTGATACCCATGCATCCATTATATTATCTGTACTTTAATAATTAGATTAGAGGTTGCAAATGTTAGGATCCTTCCTAAATTATTGCTACTTAATCCAAAAAAGTAGTTACTAAGAAAAAATAATGAGCAGTAATTTGGAGTTTAACTGTCGGTCCATACTACTAAGTTTTATCTACGTAAGATGGTAAGATTTCATTTAATAACTAGAGACTCAAAAGGTAATAGTTAACTGGAATCGAGATAAAGGTTGTTAAGGCGACATCCTGAAACTCTAAAGGTAAAGGGTGAAATCTTTCTGCTCTTCCAAAAGACTATAGAAGGTACATCACTTATCGATTCTTCATGTGAGGATCTAGTTGGTTCAATAAATTGCGATAATCCCATGGAATTGAGAAGCCCAGAGAACACAATCCTAGTATTCACCTATGACTAAATACAACTGAAGTTGATATTTTCTACTAGTTTGACATTGATATTCAAAAATCCTATTTACTTTTCAAGCTCCGCCCATTGATTATAATAGCTGAGAGCCACAATTTGACATATTCTCTTGGGATCTGACCCCAATCTTTGTTGGGTTACTATATTTGGAAATAACTGTATCATCTTCAAGGTAGAGGTGTAGCTTGGACATCACTAAATTTTGGCACCGTTGTCAGGGAATACAGTTTTGATTTGTGAATTAAAGTTATTTCAGTTTTTGGGTTTTTTATTTTTTTATTCTTAGTTGGGTATACGCCAGTATATGCCTAACAAATGTAGTAGAGGCAATCCCTTACTTCCATTGAATCCGAATCCAGTAAGGATCCTACAAACACCTAGTAGGATGGTAGAATAGAAAACAGATGATATTCCTAAAGGGGTTAGTGATGATGTAATACCCCGGGAAATTTTTTGTTGAAATTTTGTGCGTAAACGTTTTGGGTTCTACCTTCTAGAATGAATTATAAATTTTCTATGTAGAATATCTTAGATTATGACCCACCATTTCGTAGAGTATCGAATAATCTTTCCAATGATATGTGTATCATCCAAAACGGACACCCGAGCGACGAGTTATGAACATTCTGACCGAACCGTGAATAGTAGTGAACAGTAAAACGTGCAGGAAAAAGTACTGAGGCCTGACATATTTTTGCGCCAACTTTAAACGATCATAACTCCTTGTACATAATGATATGGGTGATCTACTATATATCAATGGAAAGCTCTACGATCCTCTTTCCAATAAAATGGTTTTCATCCAATTTGTCTATCGGAGCAAAATGTTATGGTTGATCTACATTAGCCTATCAAAAGCAAATTTTTGGGTTAACTTCAAATAACCATAACTCCTCGTACACAATGATCTGGGTAAGATACTATATATAAATGGAATGATATAAGAGTCCTCTTTCTAATGAAATTGGTTTCATCCAATTTGGATATTGGAGTAAAACGTTATGGTTGATCTACTTCAAACTATCAAAACAGTCTATCAAAGGACAGATTCGAGAATTATTTGATTTTTAGGGGCGTTTTGGTCATTTCCCCTCACCTAAAATACATCCAAACCCTATATTAAAGCCTATTAGAAGCATTATATGTTATATTTCATGAAATTCCCTCAAAAAGAAAACCCTAAGCTCCTACATCCAACTTCAAGAACCTCTAAAGTTCACCATTAATTCTACAAATTTTTGCAAGATTCCAAGTTCCTAGTTCAAGAACTCCAAGAACCATCATTCAAAGGAACGATTAACATCTCAAAAATGAGTATCGATCTAAAGTTCATCATTCAAGGTATGTGAGGTTTTTCAACAAGAACTCTCTTTCGTTCTTGTGCCCAAAAGTAATTTTCTTTATAAAGGCATGATTTTTATTTGATTTTTATGAATTTGAAGCATGAACCCATATCTTATGATGATTATTATGAAATCTTGAGGTTTATGATTTTGAAAGATGAATTTACATGTGTGGAGATATAAAGCATGAATCTTGAACAATATTTATCATGATTTTGATATTTGGGTCGTGAATCCCCATTGGAAATTATGTGTTTTTTGAGAAAGTGTGTTATAAGCCTGTTCATGTTGAATATTTGAGATATTTTGAATTATTTGACCTTTTGGTCTTAATGGAGTTGTTTTGAACTCGAGTGTGAAAGAAATCCACAACGTGGTTGATTTTGATAGATGGGAAGCATGATGGATCCCGATGTATATTTATATATTACTGAAATTGTTTTGTTGTGGATTGTCTTTGAAATGATCTGAGCTATCTCCGGAAGAAATCTTTAGCACCGAGTGGGAGGTATAAATCGACCTTACTTCCCTAAAACTACGTGCCCCATAGGAGTGAGCCTGAGGCTGATTTATATAGTGATCACTAGTTTGTGTGGATTTGATATCGATAGTCCTACTCCGATGGCAAGGATAAGAAGGATCTCCCCAATATGGGTTGTATGTTGGACTCCATGTAGCTCACATGGTTTGTGTCGGTTATAGGATCTCCCAGTGTGTGTGTGTTTCCTTGTGTCTATGGTGAATAGTAAAGTGATTTGAAAGTGGAATTGTGAAAGTTATTCTTTTGAAAGATTTAAATGATATTTACATTATTAGAATTGATATTCTTGATGAACTGAAAATGATTGACAAATTATATGATGACTCACATATGTTATTGTAACTATTTAATCCTCTCATGATTATGATGATTTTCTTCAGGCTATGTGAGTCTTTCGTACATCCTGCATATTTATTATATATATTTATGATGATGATGTTTATATAACTACATGCACCCCCATACACTTGGTTTCTTTCCATGGTACTGACCCACATCTTCGGATGTGGGCTGCATTTTCTCGAAATATAGGTTCAGGTGCTCAGTTCTAGGTTCGATAGTGATTCCTCAGGCATGCTGTTCTACATCCTCTATTGTGGTAAGTCCTTATGTTCTGAGGACGTGATGTCTGATATTGGTTTCACGGAATTGTTTATATTTGATAACTGAGTATGAGTCAGTTGGGGCATGTCTCAATGGCTCGTTGGTTTTATTGATTTTCTTAGAGGCTTGTCAGACTAGTATAGATATTGGGAGTTGACTAATAAGTTGTATTTTTTTATATTTCTAAAATTATTTTATTCTTGGATGATGATTACTCTATTGATATTTAAGGGTTATTTATGGAAACCCCGTTGATTTTTGTTGAATTGAATGAAAATGGCTCAAAGGGTTATCTTGGGGCTACTCGTAGCCTCAAGCATCGTGTGACGCTCCGGGACCCGTTTTCCAGGGTGTTACAGATGATATTCCTCCCCCTACCCCAAAAGAGTATAGGACATTGTTGATTGATAGACTAGTAAGATTTTAGCTCAAGATAGAAATGTAAAGAGGGAAATAGAAGAAGCTCAGTAGATATCTAGGGAGGTAGAGTTAGCTAAGCAAAGACACAAAGTAGGCTATCGAGCAACACTCGGTAGAAATAAAATTAGAACTAGAGGTGCTCATGTTTAAGTTATCCTAGCATATTAATAGGTGCAACCATATATTGATGATGAAGATGGTCTGTGATACATTGACTTGGCTGAGACTGGATCCATTAGTCCTCCTATTTTCTCTCAGATGTCAAGTTTAATATCTCAAGTGCTATAATCCAGCTCCTATACTTAAAGGGTGTGTTTGCAAGGTTGCTTACAAATGATGTAAACATGCATCTTGTAAATTTTATAGGGATTTACACTTCATATACCATACTTAGGGTATATCAGGAGGCCCTAAGACTGAGGTTGTTTCGTTTCTCGCTTACTAGAGAAGTATCTTTATGGTTGGGGCAACTTCCAAGAGGATCTATCACTATATGGAACGAGTTACATAGATAATTCTTGAATAGATTATTTCCTCCATCTAGAGTGTTGCAGCTGAAGGATGATATTTATAATTGTAGGTAGCTATAATCAGAGTCTATATTTGAGTCATGGTTCAGGTTTAAGAATAAGCTTAGCATAGTTCCCAACCATCGGATTTTAGGTATAAGCTTACTGGAGTTATTCTATGGAACCCTGACTATCAGTTCTAGAGAAGTGGAAGACACTATCTTCGGAGGAGCCTTTATGAGATTATGATTTAAGATAGCTTTAATTACTATGGATTAGATTTCATTAACTAACTGAGGGTGAAAAACTTGGGAGGTTAAGAGAGGTTTTGACACTTATGCCATTGGATCTTCTAGTGATCGGAGAGCAGTTGATGATTTTGTAGCATAAGGGATTATGATACTAAGGAATGATCTTGGGTTGTTGGCAGGGAATTTTAAATCATGAATTCTAAGAAAGTTCATGTAGTAGAAACATCGGGTGTAGTTTCCAGAGCTCATATATCTAAATTAAAAGAGAAGGTGAGGTATTTGGATCATTAGTTGGAGGGTTTTTTAGCTCATAGGCAAGAAAACCAAGGTCAAAACTATTATGATAGATACAAAAATCATAGTAGGGATAGAGATGGTGACTGAAGACAAAAAGGTGATTACAAGAAGAAGGGAGACATGTACATTTCGCCTCGTAGATGAGATACTAAATCAAGAATGGAAGAAATATTGACCAAACTCATGAAGGGGAAATAAATTTTGAAGGATAGCCTTAAGGAGATCAAGGATGATATTTTAGGTTTAAATCAGAAGGATGATTCTCATGCAATGGCTATCAACCAGTTATAACATCAGTATAGGCAAATCTCTATCACTTTGTCCTAAAGACACCCAAGTGCCCTTCCTAGTGACACTATACAGAATCTTCCAACACTTGTTCATTGTCTAACTAATAATACTAGGAGTGGTTCCCCACCCGATGATCATTTTTTTCCTACTACTAATAAGCAAAAGAAGGATAATATTATTGCGGATAAGTCACCTAAAGTTGAGTGAGAAGCTAACTTCTAGTGATGATGATTTTGAGAGTGATTACGAAGACGAATGGGTTGCCGAAGAGCTCAATGATATAGTAAAACAGTTTAGCACTAATTCTTATCCACCATAATTAGAAAAGAAGGGGGAACTAGACGTTTACTATCTCATGTTCTATTAGGCCTTATGATATTAATTAGGCTCTATGTGTTTCAGGAGCAGGAATAAATATAATACAACTATTGATATATAAGGTGTTGGGGTTAGGAGAACTCAAGACTACATCTACAAGGATGTTGATGGTCGATTCACCTGTAAATAAGCCATCGGGTATTTTGTGTAACGTAGAAGTGAGGGTGGCATCATTTACCTGTCCAGTAGATTTCATGATTTTAGAATATGAAGTGGATACCCAAGCTTTGATTATCTTAGGTAGACCCTTTTTTTCCATCGGTCGGGTGGTAATTGATATGTGTCTAGACAAAATCACCTTCAAAAAAAAATAGTAAGAAAGTAGTTTTTGATGTGTGTATAACAGTGTAGCAGTAAGAAAATATACGAGTGGTGTCTGTGATAGACACTATTGATGAGCATATTGTTGTAGAGGCTAGTGTGCTAGATATACCAGGTGTTAGAAAAATAATAGAGGTGGTATCCAATTGGCTACTGATTGTTGAGACTGAGGTGGTGATACTATATGAGCAGATTCGATCATGGGTATGAACTAGATCAGAGATGGATGAGGCTAGACTATAGCCTATGCATCGAGATGCATTAAGGTATGAGCTAAGTTTTACTCACAAATAAATGCTTTTAAGGGTCTAGTTGTACCCTCGGTTGTTTAGCCATCACCTCTATATGGTCCCTCACACTTTGATTTATTCGTAGACAATGATGAGGTGGTCCCTGTATTTAGGACCAAGAGAGGCCAAGTGGGGGACCTACATAATCCAGTCATGCCATATGAGCAAGCCCTGAAATGGGACACCGATGATTATATGGATACTATACTTTTTGATAGGTATAGGCATGCCGAGATAGATGAGGGCACATTCTCTCATAGTATACTGCCACAACCATGGCCTCCACTAATAGATATACCCCCACCTGGGGAAGATTATGACACTGACGCTTAGTGCGTCCTAGGTATATTCTCAATTCCTTTTGTTTTGTATTATTTACGTACATCGAGGATAATGCATAACTTTTAGTTGGGGTTTGTATGGTTGTATGGTTGCAGTATGGTTGTAGAACTAGTATTTCTAGGTTAATTTGTGTCATATTGTGTTTTGTTTTGTATTATGTTGTGTTTTTGTGTAATTAAGAGATTTTTAAGTATTTAGGGCAGTAGTCATGTTTTGGTTGATTTTTGATACCCCTCCAAAAATTATTTTTTAGAACTGTGTGAATGTATATATGTGAACATTGAGGATCTTGTTTTGGAATTAGGATAAGGGATATTATAATCAGTTGCTCACAATTGCTTGAGATAGACAAGTAGTAGTTTGTAATATTGACTCTGTACTATATGTGTGCGAGATGCTACTTAGTTCCCTTTGTATGTTGAATTTAGAACTTGCCTAGGTTGAAGGATAATCAGTTAGGAAAGGATCATAGTCCATTTTTTTAGTTCACTTTTAGCCTAAATGACCTTCCATGTATGAAATAGTATCCCTTGATCCTTGTTTTAAGCCTTATAGCCTATTTTTTTAATTTCACCATTCACCTTCCCATTTGTGTTATAATGAGCCTGTTTTGGCCCTGGTCCTCCTTGGACATTGTGCACCTCAACTAAGGAAAAATGCCTAAGTTGAGGGTAACAATCATAGGGGTACGTATTGTAAAGTGGGTATGTAGAAAATAAAAATAAGGGAAAAGTTAGTAGGGCTGGGTATGGTAGAAAAAAATGGAAAAGAAAAGAAAGGTTATGAAAAAAATAAAAAAGAGAAAAGAAAAGGTCATACCCAACCTGAATGTGCAATAAAGAATAAAAGGGGAGAAATAAGGATGGAATAAAAAGAAAATTGGCTAATAAGTGAGACCCCAAGGTTAGTGCGGTCCCAAGGAGGCTTAGTCACTTGATACGTCCATATGTACCATACAGGCCCCCAATCCTACATTACAAGTCGAGAAAAGTCCTATAGTGACCTAACTTGACTTTATGAATACTAAGGTAAAGAAAATAAGGGCAAGTCTATGGTTTTTATGCATATAGATTGGAACTTCTCTTCTAAGAGTGAGTATCTCTTTACTATCCATGCATTGAATTGCATTATTTTATATGAGTGAGTGGGACATCTTTGTTGTGAGGGCACTTGAGTCATATTACTAGTTATTTGCTTCTTTTGGGTAGTGTAGCTTGTACATATGAGTGGTTGTTTATTGCTAATGTAATGAAATACCTTGATATCGTTGTGTCATATTGTTGTGCTTCATGTTTATACATAGTTGGTTTTGAAAAGAGAGATTGGAGGGGGTGTTGTGGCTTGAGCTTAAAGTGGTGACTGACTGCCTTGAATAACTTAGATTCTCCTAGTTAAGCGTCGTGATTGGTTTGGTTTTATTATGTTATATTTTGCTTCCTGAGGACATGAAAATGGTCTAAGTTGAGGGTGTTGATGTACTATAGATTATATCACTTTTAACGCTTAAAACAAGAAAAATATGGATGTTTCTGAGGTTGTTTTGTTAGATATGATGCATTTTGGGTATGTTTTGTAGAAAATTATGTTTTGGATGATAAGTTCATGAAAAGGATAAAAAAGTTGTTTTTGGCATCTTATGGGAGCAATTATGGATGTTAGAGACACTTTTTGAATTATTCGTGACCAAACCATGTGCGGGAAATGAAGAAGAGCTGAAAAATAACTTCTAGCACATGCTAAATCAATATTCAGACCGAATGTAGAACATGTGGACCGAATGTGGGAAAAGTATGTGTCAAAATTCCAAAATCTTGAGAGTTGACCTACAGGAAATTTCGGTCCGGGCACATACGGTCACTACATGTGACTGGCTTGCACTGCATGTACCATATGCGCCCAAGGCCAGGTCGCATGTAGATACCATATGTATCCACCGACCCTTTTTGTCCTATTTTGTTCGGCCTATGGTTTTAGGGTTTACTCATGTACTATAAATACATCTTGTATATTTTTTAGTAAATGGGACACACTCTTGATACTTACAAAATATTTTAACTCCAAGATTTGATTTTAGTCTTAGAATTCTCTTTTATTGATTTTGGTTGATTATTTCAGTTATTGTTTTGAGTTTTTACTTGTGATTATGTTAATTTCATCTTATGCTTTCAAACATGAATGTTGTTGATTACTTTACAAGAATAAGCAGCTAAAACTCCTTAGCTAGGGTTATGGAAACCTTGGCGGATTAAGGAAGTAGGAGAAGTGCTATTATTGTTCTAAATTGATACCCATGCATGCATTGTATTATCCTTACTTTATAGTTATGTTAGCGGTTGAAAACATTAGGATCCTACCTAGATTATTTCTACTTACTCTAAAAGAGGAGTAATGACTAAGAAAATAGAATGACAATAGTATTTGGAGTTGAACTATCGATCCATGCTACTAGGTTTTATCTACCTAAGATGGTTAGATTTTATCTAATAAATAGATACTCAAAGTTAATTGTTAACTGGGATCAAGATAAGGGTTAGTAAGGCGACATCTTGAGACTCAAAAGGTAAAGGGTGAAATACTTTAGCTAGTCCAAAATACTGTAGAAGGTACATAACTTATCAATTCTACATGCAAGGTATAGGGTTGGTTCAACAAAGCACGATAAGCCAACAGAGTTGAGAAGCTAGGGGGAAAACAATCCTAGTGTTCACCTGCGACTGAATACAATCATAGTTGATATTTGTTACTATTTTGACATTGATATTCAAAATCCCTTAATACTTTTCTAGTTCCGCCCGTTTATTACAATAGCTGGGAGCGATGATTCCACGTATTACCTTGAGATTTGACCACAACCTTTATTGGGTTACTATATTTGCCAGTGATTGTATCATCTTTAGAGTAGAGGTGTAGCTTGGACGTCACCAGTATTGTGTTGTATTTTTATGTTATTAGGATATTGTTAAGTATTTAGGGTACTAGTCATGTTTTGATTGATATTTCATACCCCTAAAAAAATATGTTTTAGGAATGTGAATGTATATATGTGAGGACATTGTGGATCTTGTTATGGTATTAGGATTAGGGACATGATAATCACTTGCTAAAATTGCAAGAATCGGATAAGTAGTAGTTTTTAATATTGACTCTGTGCCGTGTGTGTGAGATTCTACTTAGTTTCCTTTGTGTGCTGAATTCAGAACTTGCCCGATTGGTTTTGCCTGGGTTTAAGAATAGTCGATTAGGAAAAGATCATAGGCTATTTTTTATTTTAGTCTTCTTTTAGCCTAAATGATCTTCCGTGTGCGAATTGTATCCCTTGATTCGTAAGTTTAAGTCTTATAGACTATTTTTCTTGTTTTCGCCTGTCACCTTCCCATTTTGTGTTACAATAAACCTATTTTGACCTTGGTTCTCCTTGGACACTATGCATCTCAACTCAGGCAAACTGCCTAAGTTGAGGGTGGCTATCATAGAGGTGCATGATGTAAATTGGTATGAAGAAGGGAAAAATAAAAGGAAAATAAAGTAGGTTTGGGTGTGATAGAAAAAGCAAAAAATTTGTGAAAAAAAGTGATAAAGGAAGAATAACATACCACCCCCAACCTGAATATGCTTTAAAATAAAAAGGGAGAAAAAAAGGAGAATAAAAAGGAAATTGGTTAATAAGTGAGACCCCAAGGAGGCTTAGTTACTTGATATGTCCATATGTACAATACCAGCTCCCAAGCCTACATTACGAGATGAGAAAAGTCCTATAGTGATCCTCAATTGACTGTCTAAGTGCTAAGGTAAAGAAAATAAGGGCAAAACAATGGTATTTGATGCACATTGATTGGAACTTCTCTTCTGAGTGTGAGTGTCTCTTGACTTCCCTGAAGTGACATGCATTATTTCATGTGAGTGAGTGGGACATCTTTGCTGTGAGTTCTTATGAGTAATATTGCTAGATGCTTACGTGTTTGAGTAGTATAACTTATACATATGCATGGTCATTTTTTTCTAAGGCAATGTCATACCTTAATCCCATTGTGTTAAATTGTTGTTCTTCATATTTATACAAAGTTGGTTTTGAAAAAACATTGATAGAGGGGGCGTTATGATCTGAGCTTAAAGTGTTTATTAACTGCCTTGAATAGCTTAGATTCTCCTACCTAAGCATTTTGTCTTCTTTTATTGTGTTTTGCTACTTGAGGACATGCAAATTTTCTAAGTCATGGGTGTTGATGATCAATAGAAATATAGCACTTTTGATGCTTAAAACTATGAAATTATGAAAGTTTCTGAGGTTGTATTGTTAGATATGATGTGTTTCGGGTATGTTTTGCAGAAAACTAGATTTTGGATGCTAAGTTCTTAAAAAAGAGGAAAAAAGGTGTTTTGGCTACTTATGTGATCAATAATGGATGTTCATGACATGTTCTGGATGGTTCGTGACAAAAACATGTGTTGGAATTGAAGAAGAGCTGAAAAATAACTTTCGGCACTTACTAAGTCAGCATGCAGACCGCATGTTGCACATGTGGACCGCATGTAGGCAAAGCATGTGTCAAAAGTCCAAAATCCCAAGAGCAGACCGGCAAGAATTTTTGGTCTAGGCATATACACCCTCAGGCTGCATGTACCACATGAGCCTAACCTCAGTCTGCATGTACCATATGCGCCCAAGGCCAGGGTGCATGTACCACATGCGCCCAAGGCCAGGCTGCATATGGAGACCACATGTAGCCACCGACCCTTTTTTCTCCTATTTCGTTTGGGCATTAATTTTAGAGTTTCCTCGTGTACTATAAATACCCCTTATCTATTTTTATTATAAGTTATGCACTCATGATACTTACAAATATATTTTGATTTAGAGATTTAATTTTGGCATTGGAATTGTCTTATATTAATTTTAGTTGGTTAATTTAGTTACGGTTTTGGGTTTTTACTTGTGATTATTGTGATTTCATCTTATGCTTTCAATTATGAATGTTGTTGATTACTTCACAAGCATGAACAGCTAAAAACCCTTAGCTATGGTTGATAAAACCCTGGCGAATTGATGAAGTGAAGAAAGTGTTACTGTTGTTCTGAAACGATACCCGTGCATGCATTGCATTATCTTCACTTTAAGAGATATCTTAGTGATTGCAAACATTAGGATCTTGCCTAGAATATTTCTACTTACTCTAAAAAAGGAGTGGTGACTAGAAAAAGATAATGACAATAGTAATTTGGAGTTTAAATGTTGATCCATGCTACTAGGTTTTATCTAAGTACGATGGTTATATTTCATATAATAACTAGAGACTCAAAAGTTAATATTTAACTGGGATCAAGATAAGGGTTAGTAAGGTGATATCCTAAGACTTAAAAAGTAATGGGTGAAATCCTTTTGCTTGTCCAAAAGTCTATAAAAGGTACATAACTTATTGATTTTGCATGCAAGGTATTGGATTGGTTCAACAAAGCACGATAAGCCTACAGAGTTAGGAAGCCAAGGAGAACATAATCCTAGTATTCACCTGTGACTGATTGTAATCAAAGTTGATATTCGCCACTGTTTCTATATTGCTTTTCAAAAACCCCTATTTATATTTCCAGGTTAACCTGTTGATTACAACAGTTGAGATCCACAATTCCACGTATTCCCTTGGGAATCTAACCCCCCTTGGGAATCTAACCCAACCATTTTAGGGTTGCTATATTTGGCAGCGACTGTATCATCTTCAGTGTTCAAGAGTAGCTTGGGCATCACTACCTCTTGATTATGCCACCACAAGTAATGCAATCTATGATTTTAGAAGCCTACTCCCATCGTAGACTCATGAAGGCTCCACTAGTAATAGTGTTACTACATCCTTAGTATTAGCATTCAAAACTCTATAAGATCTCAATCAAGTTTCTTCCAGTAATCCTGTGATTTGGGGCACTCTGAAGCTTCTTCTTAAACCTCAACCATGTCTCATATAGTGGCACTAATTGGAAGTTATATGTCTCATTTTTCAATTGCAGTAATCTGGATGGCGGGAAAAACTGGTCTAAGAATTAATTCCTTAACTCATTACAAGTAGTGATAGATCCATATGGTAACTCTCCTAATTATAAAGTAGATTCCCTTATCAGAGAGAATGGGAATAATCCTAGTTGTATCACCTCCTGACTCACCCTAGTTAGATTATATAAAGTGTAGATCCCCATAAAATTCATAACATGCATGTTTGCATTATCAGTAGGTAGGACATCAAACACCCCCTATAGATTAAATAACTAGATCATCGCACTCGTGATATCAAACATAGTACATGGAGATAATTCTTGTGGAATGATTGCACCTATTTCAACTAGCTCAACATAACCCAAATCCTACTCTAGCTTGTCATAAATTGACAGATATTATTGGATAGGTTGTTGTCCCCTATTTCTTCTCAATCTAGTCCCTCACATCAAGTACAACTAGATGTTCTGCCTCTTTTTGTCTATCCCTTTCTTCCCATGCTGCTGATGGGCAGTTGCTTACCTAGTATTTTCCTCAACCATTAACCAAGTAGTAACCTATTTTGTAGTTTTCTAATTATCATATTAGAATGGTTGATATACAATTGTTGGATCATCACAAACCCTTTTGAGTAGGGCTTCTTAATCATTGACGTGCCACAATTTTATCAAACTTTCAATGCTTAAAATAATGGAATTATGCAAGTACTTAGGTCCTTATGTTAGATGTGATTTTTTTTGTTTGTTTTGCCAAAAAATAAGGTTGGAAGTGAGTAGATTGAATAAAGGAAGAAAAAGCTCCAAAATTATAGTCTTCCGCTTGGGAAACAAGTCGTTGGGTGATGCTAGGACTCATCATCCAAGCTGTTGGGTAACTAGTGAAGAAATAAAAGAACAATATTGAAGTGAACATTGGCTATGACTCATAGGATCTGACTACAAATCATAGTGAATTTCATTTTGAGCAGAAGAGAGTCGAAATGTTGCAGGAGTACAAATGTGATACTAGTGGAAATAATGTCGGTGATAAGTCGTAGGGTTATGCTACGACTCATAGTGACCCTCATTTTGAGCATATGGAGTTAAAGTTCTAAAAGCTAAAAAAGTTATTGGAGAGACAACGAGTCAGGTAATGACACATTTAGTGACCTGAGGAGTCATCACCAAGTTCATTAAAACCCAAGATACAGAGTTGACAACGAGCCATCGTCAGTCCAGATGACTCATTATCTGAGGCATTACCACTACCGACCTTATTTTCCAATTTAGTTTTAGTTAGGATTTTTAGGTTTTGTTATATAACTATAAATACCCCATTGATGTTTTTTATTAGTTTACATACTCTTACATACAATATTATATTAAGTTCTATGATACACTTTTGATCTTGGAATCCTTGTACTTAACTTTTAGGGTTTGATATTAATTTAACATTATGGGTTTCATTCTTAATTTATTGTAAGTTTATTGATATGCTTTCTGTTATGAATTCTATGGGTGTTTTTGCATACATGAGCGGTTAAACCTCTTAACTAGGATTATGGGAACCCTAATGGAACAATAAAGTAGAGGAAGTGTGAAGTCTCTCTTGATTGGTGTTGATTCTTGTTTGGGGTGTTCTTCATATTGATTGCTTTATTAGAAATTATAGATGCTAAGAACCCACCTGGAATTAAAATAAACTCAAAAGAGAGGTTGGGATTAGGAAAATATGATTACAATAGTAATTGAAGCTATCAACTTTCATCTAATAAACGTGAGACCTAGAGGAGATAGTTAATTTGGGATCCAGGACAAGGTTTAGTAATAAGCCACTTTGTGACCGAGTGGAGATAAGTAAAATTCACCAAAAGGTATCGATAGATGGTTGGTGATACATAACTTGTTAGATTCTACATGTAAGTCACTTAGAGAATTTGATGAGCACGATAAGTTTGTGGAGTTAGGAAATCAGGGGGAACAAAATCCTAGTGTTTGTCTCATATTAATTTCAACCTAAAGTTATCAACTATTAATATTAATATTGTTCTTATAAAATCTCCCCATTACTTTCTACATTTTCCAACTACATCAACATGTTCTTCATTGAGATTCATTCTATTTCCTATGGGATCGACCACCATTGTTGGGTTTTTTATATGAAAGCAACTGTGTTGTACTTTTTAGGAAGTGTAATTTAGGCGATATAAAATTTTGGCATCATTATTGGGGAATACGATTACGGATTCATTGATTGAGGCTACTGAGAATGTTAGTTTTCCATTTTCTATTGTTCTTGGGGTGTACGTTGATGTATGACCAGTACTCAAAGTCAAGTCAATCCCTTGATCCTGTTTGATCTTAAGATGGAGCGTACCTTATGATAAAATTATAAGATAGAAGAACATGAGCATGGAGTTCAGCATGATGGAGTTCAAGATGATTCAAATCCCTTGAATCTGCCACCTCCATATGGAGTTTAAGAAATAGTCGTGCAAACCACTATGCAGCTATTAGCTGAAGAGAATATGAGTTGGAAATTGTTGGTCATGCAACTAAAGAGAATTGAGAAAAAAATAAGAGCATTAAGTAGCACTCAATAGAGACTTAGATAAAAGGTAAAGAAATCAACCACCCCTAGCTTATAAGTATTTAACAGTTTTTTTATGATCCAAAAGAAGATTTGTGCTATGTTGATCCTGTTGAGATAAGATCTATCATTCCTTCAGATTTTCCAAAGGAGTGAAGTTTGATATAACGCATGATGATTTAGTGGCTTAATCTGAAGAGAGTATTTGTTGGTTTGCAAATAGATGATGCAAACATGCACATCATGAATTTTGTTAGGATTTGCACTTCGTGTAATCTACCTAGGGTGAGTCATGAAGCCTTGAGACTCAGGTTATTCCTATTCTCTCTTATAGGTGAAGCGACATTATGGTTAGGGGAACTACCTCATAGGTCCATTACATCTTGGAATGAGTTGCAAGCATAATTCTTGGATCAATTTTTCCCGCCTTATAAAATATTGCAATTGAAGAATGAGATTTCTAATTTCAGGAAATTACTTTCAGAGGCACTATACGAGACATAGTTGAGGTTCAAGAAGAAGTTTATGACTGTGCCTAATCACAGAATTTCAGAAAGGAATTTTCTTAAGATAGTCTATAGATCCCTGAATGCAAACGCCAAAGTTGTTGTTGATACTATCACTTGTGGAGCTTTTATAAGCCTTTATTGAGATCTAGAGGTAGAACTCTTAGATCGGATCTCTAAAACCAACAAAGGGTGGCATACTTAGGAAGTAGAAAGAGGAGTCGATATTTATGATATTGGTGTTTTTGTTAGCAGAAAATCCTAGATGATGAAGTGGCCCAAGAGGTAGCACAACCGAGGATAGAGATCAGGTTACTTACGAAATAATTTGCATTTATGAATGCAAAAAAGGTGAATATTGTGGGTGCATGTGGTAAGTCAGTTATACATGATGAGTCTGACTCTGAGGAGGCAGCTAAGTACTTTGAAGAAGAGATGATAGAGTGATGACGAGTTTCTTAGCCAAGGGCTAGGCATCCAATCAAGACACTTGGAACTTGAGGTAAGGGAACTAATATTTACAATATTATAGAAATAAAAGCACAGAGAGAGATAGTGACTAGAGGAGAAAGGATGATCATAAGGAGAAAAGTGGTGTGTATATTACACCAAAGAACCATGATGCTGATTTGAGGATGGAAGCATTGCTTGTGAAGCTGTTAAGGGTTCAGAGAGTCAAGAGAGTTCCTTAAGAAGATTAAGGCAGATATTTTTGGACTGAGCCAAAAAGAGAAATCACATGCTACTATGATTAAGCAGTATGAGAAGTAGTATGGTCAGATGTTGGGTACTTTAAATCAGCATCAATCGGACACTCTTCTGAGTAACAAATTTTGGAATACAAAACATAACAGACACTACTTAGCCATCACCACTCAGAGTAGTAAGGCTACAATTTATCCTCCTATGCTGGTAGTTGATGAGGTAAGGGATGATACTGTTGATCTTGATGATGCACCAAAATATAAAACTAAGAAGTTAGTCGAAAAGGGTGAGACTTTATGTTTATTTTTCTTTAAACTCCAAATTCGCTCTCACTCGCCACTACGAATGGGGTCTCAGATAATTTCCCTTCCTTTAGCTACTAAGATGGACATCCAAGAAATCAACTAGTGTTGAAAATGAGTTGGGATTGAGAAAGAAAAGAATAAGGAGGTCAAACCAATTTTGAAGAGAATTCCATGACCGTCCCACCTTTTCCTTAAAGGTTGAAGAAGAAGAGAAAAAAAGGGAAATATAAAAAATTTATGTCCATATTGAATGAATTATCTATGAATATCCCTCTTGTAGAAGTGCTGGGCAGATGCCTGGTTATGTAATGTTCATAAAATATTTAGTCACTAAGAAGTGGATGGTGAGTTTTGAGCCCGCTGATAATATGCACCATTGTAATATTATTATTTTTTTTATCTTTCATTGAGAAGAAAGAAGATCCCAGAGCTTTCACTATTCCTTATACTATAGGATCCCTAAATTTTGCACAAGCATTATATGACTTGGGAGCTAGTATTAATCTGATGTCGCTAGTTGTGTACAGGCAATTGGGGTTGGGGATACCTAAGCCAAAGTCTATGAGATTATTGATATTTTATCGGACTATGAAGAAACTGATTGGTATTTTGTGTCTTGTTTTAGTAAAGGTATCTACCTTTATATTCCTAGCTAATTTTTGTAATTCTTGACTGTGGGGTGGATTTTGATGTACTTATTATCTTGGGAAGGCCTTTGCTATCCACGGGTAGGGAACTGGTTGACATGAAGAAGGGGCATATGAAATTTAGGCTTAATGATGGACGAGTTACTTTCAATGTGGGTCAGCCAATTCTACAGCTGAAACATATATGTGTGGTGACTATGATAGACATTATAGAGGAGGATGCAGTGTTTGTACCCTTTTAGGCAAGACGTGGTGTAGAGACATTAGTGATAGTAATCATGAACCTTAGTAGTGACGGTATTGATGAGTATGATTATATGGTGAGTGCTCTTATTGGTAGAGGTTCTTATTCTTATGCACCAAAGAATATGGATCTTAACTTAAAGAATAGAGTGACTCCACCAGATTGGATATCTATTGAGGAGCCACTGATATTGGAATTAAAAGCCCTTCTTTCTCACTAGCATTATGCATTCTTAGGGGCCAACATAATTTTTTAATTATTATTACTTCAAATTTCTTGGATATGCTGGTTGAGGTCTTGATCTTAGTTTTACAGAGGTTTAAGAGGGCCATTAGTTGGACCATTGCAAAAGTTTTTGGGACTTCACTCAAAATTTGTATCATAAGATTTTGCTGGAACCCAAGTATGTTCTTAGCATTGAGCATCAGCATCGTTTAAATCCACCTATGCAAGAGGCAGTGAAGAAGGAGATCATAAAGTGGTTAGATTTAGGTGTGGTTAACCCTTTTCCAATAGCAAGTGATTGGGCCCGATTTAGTGTATGCCAAAAAAGGGTGGGATCACTGTAGTCCTAAATAAGATGAAAGAGTTAGTGCCCATGAGACTATTTATGGGATGCAGAGTTTGTATGGATTATCGAAAGCTGAAAACATGGATGCAAAAAATCACTTTCATATGCCATTTATGGATCAGATGTTACCCCGTATTGTAGGTGGAAGATGATATTGTTTTCTTGAAGATTATTCGGGGTATAATCAGATTTCTTTTTCCCTTAAAGACTAAGATAAAACCACTTTCACATGTCCATATGGTATGTTCGTATTCAAGAGGATGCTTTTTGGACTTTGCATTGCTGTCGCCACCTTTAGAATTTTATGATATCATCTTTTTGATATGGTGGAGGATACTATAGAAGTCTTCATGGATGATTTCTCAATTGTGGGTGACTCTTTTGATGACTGTTTGTCCCACTTGGCAATGTACTTCAGAGATTTGAGAAGTGCAACTTGGTGTTAAATTTGGAGAAGTGTCACTTCATGGTTAAAAAGGGGATAGTTTTGGAGTGCAAGATTTCAAAGAAGTGAATAGAGGTTGATAGGGCTAAATTGAGGAGATTTAAAAATTTCCTCCACCAATATTTAGTTAAAGGTATTCAAAATTTTCTGGGTCATGTAGAGTTCTATAGGTGATCCATCAAGGATTTCTCTAAAATTGCAAATCCATTGTGAAAATTATTAGAGAAGGAGGTGAAGTTTATATTTGATGACACTTGTCTAAAAGCCTTTGAGTTCTTAAAGAGAGGTTGATTTCTGCCTCCATCATTGTCTCTCCTGACTGGACTCTTCCATTTAAGGTGATATATGACGCTAGTGGTGTGGCTCTAAGAGTGATCCTAGGCCAAAGATTCAATAAAATACTTCATCCCATCTATTATTCTAGCATAGCACTCAACCCTACTTAGAAATATCATACGGTTACTGAGCAGGAGTTACTTGTAATGGTGTTTATTTTTGAGAAATTTTGGTTATATTTGATCGAGACCAAAGTCATTGTGCATACTGATCATGGAGCTTTAAGGTATCTTATGGAGAATAAAGATATGAAACCTAGATTGACTCGGTGGGTACATTATTATAGGAGTTTGACTTTAAGGTTAAGGATCAAAAGGGTACAGAAACGCAGGTCATAGACCATCTATCCTGACTAAAGAGGAAGCTATTCTCAAATTGGGGAATGAGCTTAAGATTGATGATATTTTTCTAGATGAGCGGGTCTTGGTAGCATCATAAGACTTAATCCCTTGGTTTACTAATTTTTCCAATTATTTGACTAGTGATCTTATCCCGAAGGACATGTCATTTCGGCAATGAAAATAATTAAGCATGAGGCACAAAATTTTTTATGGGATGAACCTTACTTATTTTTAGTGTGTGCAGATGGTGTGATTCGGAGGTGTATTCCCAAATTTGAGATGATTCACATTCTCGAGACCTGTCACTCATATCTAGTTGAGGGTCACCATGGTGGTTCTTGCACAACCCATAAAATCATACAGTGTGGGTACTATTATCCAACTATCTAGAAAAATGCACATGATTATGCTTGGTCTTGTGACCCATGCCAGCGCTAAGGAAATATCTCACGAAATCATGAGCTACCCATGACACCTATTCTTGATCTTGAGTTACTTAATGTGTAGGGAATTGCTTTCAAGTGTCCTTTTATGAGTTCTTATGGTATGAAATATGTATTGGTGGCGTTACACTATGTGTCTAAGTGGGTGGAAGCGGTTGTGCTTCCTAATAATGAAGGTAGCAATGTCACAGCTTTTCTGAAGAAGAATATATTCTCTTCGTTTGGTACTCCACATGCTATCATTAGTTATGGTAGGTCCTATTTATGCAATCATTTATTTAAGGTCCTACTTGAGAATTATGGTCTGAAACGTACGGTGGTAACATCTTACCATCCACAGACAAGTGGGCAGGTTGAGGGCTCTAATCATGAGGTCAAGTTCATATTAGCAAAGACTGAGAATGCCAATCAAACTGATTGGTCAAGAAAGCTAGATAATGAATTTTAGGCCTACCGAAAAGCTTTTAAAACTTCCATAGGTACCTCTTCGTATCATCTTGTGTATGGCAAGTCATGCCACTTGCTAGTTGAACTTGAGCACAAAGTAATATGGGCATTGAAAAAATAGAATTTTGAGTGGAGTGATGCTGCAAACCTGAGGATGGTTAAGATGAATAAGTTGGATGGATTCTTCCCCCATTCATATGAGAGTTCTGCCTTGTATAAGGAGAAGATGAAATTTTACCATGACAAGAAGATTGAGAAAAAGATATTCCAGCCCGGTGATATGGTTTTGTTGTATAATTCAAAACTTAAATTGTTTCTTGGCAAGTTGAAGTCTAGGTTGTTTGGACCATTCACCATGGTTAGAGTATTCCCACATGGTGAAATTGAGCTAAAGCGAGAAGGTGATGCTTCATTCTAGGTAAATGGGTATTTTGTCAAGCATTACATAGGCAGCATAGAGGAATTGAAAGTATATGAGGATATTTGTCTTGGTAAAGTCTAAGGAGCCAAGGCAATTGCATGAGAGGCAACACTTGGGCTCGTTGGTGAAGTCTTAGTACCCAACATAGACACATCGTATTGTGATGTTAAATCAAGAACTATATGGTAGGCATGGGCTTATTGGTAAAGTTTGGGTACCCAACATAGACATGTCGTGGTGCGACGTTAAATCAAGCTCTGCATGGAGGCGGCCCTTATTTTTGTACTTATTACATTTTGTGGTAAGTTATGTGTTCAATGTGCAGGGTTGAAAGATATAGGAAAGCAAAAAATTTGGGTGCCCAGGTCCCCAAGAAGGACCCTATGAGTCATAGGGACACCCTACGACTCATCATCAGAACTGTCAGGGGAAGCCCATGTGAAATCACTAAGGTAAGTAGTCTTTTGAATCCTGAAGACTCTCAGAATAAGTCGTTGTCAATGATAAAGACTCATTGCCTTGAGTAGTCATGGCTGGAGACCTGGGTAAGAATTAACTCTAAATGAAGGGAGACAATGACTCATAGCCTCTGTCTATGAGTCGCTGCCACGAGTTGTAGTTACGGTTGAAATCACAGACCCTAAGGGCTGACCCGACCTGAACCACGCAGAATAAAAGGGAAATTAAATTCCCAAATGTTTTCTTCTCCATTCTCAGAACTGCGTAGCTCCCCCCATTCCCATATTCGGCTCTCCTACCTTAAATAAACTCCTAAACTTCTTAAATCACCTCACTTCAAGTTCTAATCACTCCAAAAGGGTTAAAATTCTCATCTAAAAAAGAAGGCTAAGTGTACGTAAGGAATCCAAGTAGTTATCTTTATTTCAAAGTGTGCTAATCTTGTTTCTAATACATAATTCATGCTTTATTTGTTATAAAAAAATTTCTTTGGTTTCTAAACTAAGAACTTTCCTAGGGTTTGAATTAATGTTAAAATACTTGAGAAACTATAGTTCTCATGTTTGTAGGATAGAACTTGACTCGGTGAATGATAAAAACTTAATGGAACATAGACTATCCCTAACTCTTCATTTTGGCAGTCATGATGAGCCATACTATGACTCATAGGGTAACCTAACGAGTCATTGGGTGACTTATAGCCACTACTAACATAGATTGGGTAGGGGTGAAAGTCTTCTGGTTAAACTATGACTCACCCTACAAGTCGCTGCCTCATCATACCACTTGTAGTCAGACTCATAGTGACTGGACAAAATTGGCACTTAATAAATTATTTTTTGGTCAGATAATGAGTTTTTGGATAAATCGTCGGGTTACCCAACAACTCATTAGGTATACATATAAGGTATCCAATGCCCAATCTACTGCATGACTCTCACCCTACGACTTGTAGAATGACTCATAGCATTAGGCAATGAGTCGTAATCTGACTCGTAGGGTGTCCAACCAGTATGAAAATTTTCATTTCTTTGTGTTCCTATCCTTTTTCTATTGTTAACTAATATAAATTCTTCCCTTAGGTACAATGGAACAAAAGAATGACTTGGCATAAAGCACCAACCAGACCCTAAAGAAGAAAACTCGTCCCACCCATCAACTTCGGAATGAGCCTACTTATATGAGTTTAGTGGTTTCATAGAGGAATATCCCATCTCAAAACTAATGAAATCAAGGATTAATCCACCTCGGGGCCAGAAGGCTAAGCCCTAGATGCCAAATTCTAGTTATTCACCACTATATTCCCCATCTCATTCTGAAGAGGGAGAGGAGTCTGAGTTTGAGTTAGGCCCCAACGAGGGTAAAAAAGGAAGGAAGAAGCCTCCTAAAGCACCAACAATGTTGCATCTGGAAGCACCTTCAATTATAAAGGTTCTGAGTCAGATTCTAAGGATAAGGAGGGGAGTGAGGAAGGATAATCTAGTAATAGTGTATTACTTTAGATTCAGAATCTAGCAATATAGTACTACTTTATGTTCCCCTTCACCTCCAGTCTAGCTTACTCTATAGATTGAGACTACCCCGGTGCCCATCGTTAATCGGTGGGGATCCCCTGGATGTAAGAGCTTTATGATCTGGATAGTGCCATTATCCCCAACACAAGGAAGCCTAAAAGGGGGTTCTATCTTGAACCCAAGTTGAGTACTGTAGGTATGTATGAGATGCCTAAGTTTGAGACCCAATTCAAGAATTACCACTTTTAGTAGATAAAGAGAGCCTATGGTAGATGCAACCCAACACTAGTTGGGGAGTCTTATGTCACATATTAGATGGAGCTGAGGCAGATGTTTTCACAAGGATTTTCATAGAAGAGAGCTGATCCATTAAACTCACTGATGATTTGAAGGTGTTTGGGTGAATATCTCTACACAGACTATCTCCATATTTCTACATAGAGAAGAGTTTAAGCTGCCCACTGATACCTTAGAGAATGATCAGCATATCAAGAAATCCAGAAGGTGAAGACAAACAATTAAGGACTGATGATAAATACATCATCTAAAATGGATAGTAGAGGAGATGTCTTGGGTTGTGGGCCCATCTACACATATCACTAAGATCAACTTGAGTCGTGCAGCCAAGTCTTAGTGGACTTTGGTTTGGCATAAGTTGAGCTCAATTATAGGAGATAACATTCTGAGCTGATACAGGGATGCTTTGGTCACCGGCATTATGGAAAGATATGAGATCGACATAACCTAGATCCTTCCAAGGGATATCCATGACCAAATTATGAGAACAGATACCCTCTTGAACTTCCCATATTACTAACATAGATCTATTTTGATAAGAGGGTATTGGTGATCCTGGATGTTGATCATTTTTTATGGTCCATTAGACCACTGACTTGGGGTTGATTTGGGACCATGCCAACCCAATTTTGAAGGTAAAACTTAGGGAATCACTTCGGCATGCAGCTTTTTAGGATGGTGTGAATATAGATATATATACTTTGGGTTTTCCAACCTTATAGATTCTCTAGCTAAGACTACTCAATTTGAGCCATAGGCTTTCATAGATGTAGCAGGGTCCTCACAGTCCCTTACTTCATTGGCCTTGAGATCTTCCACTTTACGTCCACTTTTAGGTGGCTATATTTTAGCCACCAAGGAGTTCTTGACCAGTGTGCTAAAGATATTAAGTACCCTCGAGAGAAAAGTGACTAATATTGAGAAGAAGGTGCATCCTTGGGTGAAGAAGGATATACGAAGAGAGATGCAAGGTAAGCAAACCTGGTTAGATAGCTTTGAGCAGTGGATTAGCCAAAAGATGGTGGGAGTTCAAGCCCTAGATATAGTAGGTGTGTATACGAATTTTGCCGCATGATAGGCTGTTATCGAGTATATAGATGCGAGGTCGTTCACTACTTTTCCAATCATTGAAGAGGTTCCTATTGAGGATGAGCCAGATATTTAGGGCACAAAAGGGAAAGAAAATATTGTTGATGAAAAAGCCGGAGGGAGAAATAGTAAGAGGAGGAAGAAGAGATAAGATATAGGAAGCTTAGAAAGCTAGCCTATGGACATCCCAGGACCACTTGAGTGAGGTCCAAAAGATTGGAGCGGAAGTTGGTAGCTCCCAATTGGGTGGGATAATAGCTGCAGCTGCAAAATATATGAGTGGGAGCATAGATTTGCCTCCCAATAGCCAACCACTATTGAGTGCATCGACCACTATCGGTGCCACTATTAATGTGAGTGTCCCAGTCACCACTAGGACAATTTTTTATAAGAGTGGGCCCAATTTGAGGCCCCTCCAACATAGATATCTTGATTTGATGCCTAGTGCGTGCAAGTATGTCTTCAGCCTTTGTTTTTATATTATAGATATGCACTGGGGACAATGCATATTCTTTACTTGGGTGGGGCTATACCACAGTCGAGGGTTTTTCTTATCGTGTTTCTTTTCTCATTGGTTCCATTATCCTAGTAGAACCGGGATGTTTACATCATATCATGTTTTATTTGTTTTATGTTGTTTCTATTTAAGTAGGAGAAAAGTAAGGAATCTATGTGCAGTTAACAATTGGTTTGTGTGTTTGAATTCTTCTAAGAAAAAATGATCCCCTTCCTAAAATTTTTGTGAAATGTGTGATGTAAATGTATGTGAGACTTGTGAATCTTGTTATGGCAGTAGGATTAGGGATAAAATAATGATAGTTTGGCATTGCAAGAACTGGATATGTAGTACTTGATGATATACCCTGTACCATGGAGTGTGAGGTACTTACCTAGTTCCTTATGTACATTTTATCCAGAACTGATTCGATTAGTCTAGCTAGGTTGTAGGATAGATGGTTAGGACATGCTAATAGGCAGTTTTGGACTTACTCCACTCTTAGCCTAAATAACCGTCCATTTTTTATTTTTACATTTTCACCTTCCCAATAAATTACAATGAACCTGCTTTGGCCCTGGTCCCTCCTTGGACACTGTGCACCTCAATTTAGGTAAATCGCCTAATTTAAGGGTGGCTATCATAGGGGTGCTTAACTAAAATTGGTGTGCAAAAGGGTATTTGATGCAAAAGAAAAAGAAAGTACGGTTAGGTGTGGTAGAAAACATATAACAAAGAAAAAAGTGGAAAACTTGAAAATAAAAAAAAAGAAAAATGAATAAATGAAAAGCAAGAAGAAAACCACACCCAATCCAAAAACCCAATAAAGGAAAATAGGGAGAAATAAAAGAAAAATAGTTGACAAAATGGAGCCAAAATGTAAATGTAGTGTCAAGGAGGATGAGTCACTATTTCCCCAAATGTAACATTGCCACCCCCAATCCTACATGTAACTCCCCGAAATTAGGTCCCGAGACGTCACACTGTTCTTAGGGGCACAAGTGACCCCAAGCTAACCCTCCTACTGGCATAACTCATAAGCGACTGAATAAAATGCTTAAATCTATATAAAATCAGTGAAAGCATAGCACTTCTCTGAACTTGATCAATACAATTATGAACTTTACAAGATTACAACTCTACCTTTACAAAATGAAACTGAAACTGAAATTGAATACATCAACTTCTACTGACTGAATACTCTTGCCAGGGAGTATAACCTAAAACTCATCTATGTGATCACAAACTCAGAACTTTGTCCCTCAAACCTAAATCCTACGGTGTTACGTAGTTCTGGAGAAGTAGGAGGCGCTGAACCCACACTTTCCGCTCGGTGCTAAATACTCCTCCCGGACTCAGCTCAGAACGCATTAGGAAATCCACCTCAATCAACTTAAGGGTCTATCATAGAGACCAAAATCATACATATATCTCATCTGTGAATCATAATCAACTTGTGGATTCCGAACTCGACTCAATCTCAAAACAATCTTTCTCAACATCAAGTACACTTGCTTATCAAATCATATCAAGTATCAAAAGCTTCAAGAAAACATCATAGGACTCATTCTTGACTCTCAAGATCAAATATCAATATATATTCAATAATCAAACTCCTCATGGAAAAGCATAAATCATGACACTTGGCTTAAATCGCTTAGAAATCATCAATACATAATGACAATATACAACTCATGACATAAATTCTCAATTTAAGAAACGTGATGGTAAAATAATCATAATTATCAAACTTATTCAACTCAAATCTCATAAATCACCAATAAAGAAATTTGGGTGTAAACCCACTTGCAAAGATCATGAAATTCCAATAGTAAAAATCAAATCTTTGGGCACAAGAATGAAAGGATATTCTTGTTCAAGCCCCACATACCTTGATTATGATTTTTGAGATAAAGAAACTTGATTGGAACTTTTTTCTCGCACTTTCGAGCTAAATTTCTTGATTCCTTGACTTAGATATCTTAAATCTTGAACCACTTGAAGGTATTTATGAAAGGTTCTTGAATTTTCTTGAAGAATATTGGATTTTTGGGTTGAGAGAAAACCCTAGCTTCTTGAATGTTCTTAGAAGGAATTGGAGAGAAATGAATTTCTCTTTTCTACTTGGATATATATATAGAGAGAGAGGGTAAGAATGGGTAGAAAAGACCAAAATACCCTTGAGAAAATTCTAGAACTGGAGCTCGATTTTTGGCCTTGGCGCACCGCGCCAGGATCGGGGTCTTTCACTGGATTTAGACAATTGGGAAACTGCTCGGTGGCTCGACGCGGTGAAATTGTGTTGGTGCACTAGAATTTGACAAACCTAATATTGAGCCTTGGCGCGACGCGTCAATATCACAGAGGCTCACTAAAAAATGACAATTACCATTTTGGCTGGCTCCACAATGCGCTAAAGTGCTAGGTGGCACACTGTCTAACTAAAATGACTCTAACTCTTCACCCGAGTGTTAGATTTGGGCGAATTTGCTATCGATGGAAAGCTTATTCAATGCTCTCAAAAGATAGATTTAGACTTAAGAAACGATCGGAGTATTACAATATATCCCCCTTGGAAACATTCATCCTCA
Source organism: Capsicum baccatum var. pendulum (assembly GCA_030864225.1). Lineage (NCBI taxonomy): Eukaryota > Viridiplantae > Streptophyta > Magnoliopsida > Solanales > Solanaceae > Capsicum > Capsicum baccatum. The sequence continues at coordinate 26,134,941 of CM061558.1, read as the reverse complement.
AATGTTACTAGTTTGGCCAAGAATACAGAGAAAACTGAAGATACACAGCTAAAACAACTTGCTAATCTGAATCTATATCTTTCTAAATGTTGGAGTACTTCTTTGAATGTATAAAGTCATGATGAGAATAGCTATGCCACTGGATCTGAGACTGGAAAAGAATAGAATAGAGGACAGATATAATTCTCGACTAAGTCTGTGCTGATTTTCCTTCTATTTATAATGAAGAGCTGGCTCATACTGAGAGTTTAGGATTCACTTGAAGTGATTAGGGTGCAATCGTACTCATAGACTGTGAAGTGATAATTTATGCAGGCATAGGTCATGAGAAACAAGGCTAAGATTATACAATGGGTATTACATTGTCTGGGCTAGAATACTTGGAAAATAAGGATCGTTCAATAAATGCTTACAGACTAAATAATAATTAGATATCCGAATCTGAAGCTGATGCCTGATACATATACTTGAACTGAATTCGCAGATCTTGGGTGCGAGCAACTATTTACCGGATTGACCGTACTTATGAAACTTCGAGTAGTAAGACCAGGCTAGTTTGAAATATGGAAAACCATAGAAACCTATCTACCAAATTTTAAAACTGGGTTGCTGACTATGCAAACTGAATCGTACTAGATACTCATACTTAAGTGGAGGATTTCTTCAACACCCTTCCAAGGAATTCTAACAGTATGAAGGATCAGGGAACTTTAGACAAGATCTAAATAAGACATCTGAATCAGAGATCATAGAATTCCCATAATCCCATAGCTTGGAGCATAAATCTATAAATCATAAGTCGGAATAGAAGTACTAGGCCTCAAGCAATGCAACTCCTTACTCTCAAACTTAACCACACTTTTCAAACACTCTCTCAACTATACTATACCCTTCCATTACTATACTTGATCGATACGACTTATAATCCTTACATGGCACTGATACTTCCATCTACTTATATCTCCTCGAACCAAACCCTCTCATCGTCTTCATGCCTAACTTAGAACCACAAGATTCTCCACATGGCACCATTCTGGATCATGGACTTCCACACATTTACATTTTATACAAAATCTCACTTCAAGAGTAATTCTCATTACCACTTCGGAAACTTCAATCCACTTAGTACTAGCCCTTTACTAACGTGCAATGCATTTATCCGCATGTATACAAACATGACCTTCGAGCCCATATTCATAACCACATATGCATTGCTAATCAAACACTTATAAAACCTCTTCTTCATATCCTACACACTTCTTATCAAGAACAACTCCCATACACTCATCTTAAGCAAGCACACCCAACATATTGCTAACTAATCAAGTCCTACACAAATGCTTCACTTCAATATTCCTTCAGACTCATGGAATTACACAAAACAAACATACAACAATCTCCCCAATAATAACACATTAAACTTCGACTAACCATGACATGTATCAAAAACTTAGCCTTAATCTCACTTCACATTACCGCCTAGCCAAAGTAAGCATGCCACCCTCTATCATTGATAAGGAAAGACAACTAAAACATTAGAGCATAAGGATCTGACACATGAATAGATACTATGAATAACTTGACACTCAACTGAGGCTTGAGGAATAGAGGATTTAACATCATAAAATTATCAAAGAAATACGGCCCAAGGACATGCACGATATAAATATGAATTTTTTTTTGTTGATCATTAGAAGCATTTCTTGAGTACTTGAACTGAACATACCACAAGGCTTGCATACATGAGTCATGAGCCGCATGACCTAAATATGGAACTTGCAACTTATGAAAAGTAATTCCAAATGCAAAAAGATCTGAAGCTCCGCATTTTTTTGGGAACTAAGAGAGGGCATAATTCTTTATGATATGCACGAGTTATGATCATGGAATTGAAATGTAAAGCATGAGTAATTATTAGGATAACTGAAAAATACCAGAATAAAAATAGGTGGATCATCATTCTTTCTCACTGCTACCTTACAACTTATTGGTACATCTCTTAAAATCTGAAAGCTTAACTTGGTTACTCGTCCTATCATCTCCCCCTTAGACTTAAGCCATCACTCTGAGTAGGTAAACCACTATGTATACGCTAGTCTAAACTAAAATCATTTTACTCTAGAGTCTGGGATATAATCGATACACAAGAGCAATAGAATTTAATCTGAATGACTACACCTGAAAACATATAACCACTTCCTTACACTACCGTCTGAGTTACATCCTATCCCTCTATATCTCCAGTAGTCATCATATGATACTTGCACGCTCACTAACTTTGAATTTGCATGAGCATCCCCATAGTCAGAGTATACATCATCTAATGCTTCAACCATTATTTCTATTAACTCAACTTCAGAATTTCAAATCTTAGATTCTAATGCTCAACTTGAATACTTCCCAACCTTTGAAGGACCATACTACTACTTTCATAGCCTACTAATATCACACTTGTAAACTTATATTTCTAAACAATGAGAATCAAAATCACATAAAAAGGCTCAACATTTTCAATCTAAACTCCTTAACTTAGCCATCAAGAATATCGTTCATTACCTTACTGGTCTTTTCTCCACCTAGTAGCTCCACGGTGCCACTATCTATACCACATGCAATGATCCTCGAAAATAATGCAGAACCATAGCACCTTAGGCAAACTTTCTTATCATAGATACAATCTCAAACTTGACTACAAATCAACCAAACTTAAGCTCTTACATACACTGTTTAAGCATATTAGGTCAGTTCCCTATAACTGGTGCCATTAACCAAGAAATCATCACATCCACCTTCATAGTCATCAATCATTCAAGCTTAATGCCTAGCTCTCAACATAACTTACAACTCCACCTCATACACAAAATTTTCACTTGGAAACTATAAAACAAAATATCAATAAACACTAGCCCACTTAAACCTCATAACAATAATAATTTGTCATAATCATATGGCCTATCTTATTTACAATCCATCAACACGTCCTTCTTCTACCCATCATTACTATCTATCGTTCATACACTGCTTAACTTAGTTCATATCTCTCTAAGCCTCAACTTAAATTCCCCTTGCAATCTCAGGAGCACCTAAGTTAACAACACTCATCCACTAAGTATCTTCATCCATAACCTATAATTGTCTTGTGCAACACACACCGTCAATAACTCTCTTCATACTTTAAGGATACTATTATTTACCTTAATCAGTAACTCCTTCTCTTTCTTTCATAAGCTGACACACAAGGACATATTACTTCATTACTAACTCGATCACATACAAAAAGATTTGGCTATGCATACTTTTAAAAAATCACACTTACCACCCTTCTTGCCACTATACCTCTAAACTCAGTTCTAACCAGCATGAGGAAACAAGATGAACAATGAGTCACTAGTGAATCAAAATAGGCCTCACCCAGCTTCACTAGTCTATGATTTTGCATTTTGAAAAAGCATTTGAGGTGGATAACAAAGCAATTATGTTAGATAATCAAAAGGGCCCCACACAGCTTTACTAGACTTTCAATTTCAACAACATAATGATGACAAGATTATGAGAGATAGAAACTTAACATAGAATATTCGATGATTTAAGAATACACATCTCACTCTGTCTTAACTGAATGACTCATAAGGGTAAGGACATAACATTAAGCTTAGGGGAACTTATAACATGCTGGAAGGCTCCGCTCAAGCCGCTTTGTGAAACTTTTGAAACTCCTCACTAGTAAGTCTAAGAGCATTATCAGAGGGAGGAAATTGGAACTCGCTGATCATGTTACCTCAAGAATAGTACATAAATAAAGTAGTATAGATTATCGTTATGGATTCTGAGAAAGAATCTGGAAGTGTAACTGACTAGGGCTTATTGCATGATTTATAAGCAAAGCATGATAAGGCACTAATAGGATACTTTCCAGCTCATTTACAACTCCATAACTATCTATGGATACTATTTAAGAAAGTACTATCTTCAAAGAGTTGAGCTTAACTGTCTCTAATACCTTAAAAACAAGGCGGGGAATGCCCTGAATAGAGTAAGATGAGAATCCGTATAAGTTTCTCAAAGAACCTTTCTATAGCACGATCTAAGACTTGAAAGAATGGAGACCTTTCCTATATACCTTGTAGCCTCTCGAAGAAAAGTACAAATGTCTCTGTACCATTCTGTAAGACTACTAGACATGACTTGATAGACACCCTAGGACACTTGAACTCTATACTCTGATACCAAGTTTGTAATGCCCCAGAATTGGGTCTTGAGACGTCAGACGGTGCTTAGGGGCACAAGTCACCCCAAGTTAACCCTCCTGCTAGCATAACTCATAAGCAACTGAACAAAATACTTAAATCAATATAAAATCAATGAAAACATAGCACTTCTCTGAACTTGATCAATACAATTATGAACTTTACAAGATTACAACTCTACCTTTACAAAATAAAACTAAAACTGAATACATCAACTTCTACTGACTGTCTATGAAGCCTCTACTGGTACTGACTTTAGATAGCCGGGTCATGACTCCGACCTATCTAAGCTCAATATGACTACAATAAGAAAATACAATACTTCTCGAACTGTATAACTAACTCAAGCCCTTGAATCAAAAGGACTCATGACCTACTGACTAGAAGCTATAATCTGACTGAATATGGTATGTGCGCTACAACTTGTACCTATATTATGAGACAATGTAGCACATAGACATATATATATGGGTTAGTACTTTGGAAATGTAATGAGTACGCGGGGGTATATGTAATATTTTTAAATAATATCATAAGTGTAAAACAAAACTATGCATGCTAACAATAATGACTCTCTTCGTTTGAATTAAACTGTATAATAGTTTCTCATAAATCATCAACAGTAACACATGCTTCATAAATCTCATAAATCATTGGACTCAACTCAAACTCTTTGACTCATGACTTAGAGTAACTTGGTAACTCAACAAACTTAGACTATTACCGACTTGGGAGTTTCTTATAACATAAACCATGTAAGCCGCATAGAGTCTAACATTTTGCACTCCTAAAGAAGGAACCCCACATTGGCGGGAGCGTTATACTCTTGTCAGGGAGTATAACCTTAAACTCATCTATGTGATCACAAACTCAAAACTTTGGCCCTCAAATCTCAATCCTACAGTGGCACGTAGTTCTGGAAAAGTAGGATGCACTGAACCCATACTTTTCACTCGGTGCTAAATACTCCTCCCGGACTCAGCTCAGAACGCATTAGGAAATCCACCTCAATCAACTTAAGGGTCTATCATAGAGACCAAAATCATAAATATATCTCATCTATGAATCATAATCAACTTTTGGATTCTTAACTCGACTCAATCTCAAAATAATCTTTCTCAACATCAAGTACACTTGTTTATCAAATCATATCAAGTATCAAAAACTTCAAGAAAACATCATAGGACTCATTCTTGACTCTCAAGCTCAAATGTCAATATATATTCAATAATCAAACTCCTTATGGAAAAGCATAAATCATGACACTTGCCTTAAATCGCTTAGAAATCATCAATATATAATGACAATATACAACTCATGGCATAAATTCTCAATTTAAGAAATGTGATGGTAAAATAATCATAAATATCAAACTTATTCAACTCAAATCTCATAAATCATCAATAAAGAAATTTAGGTGTAAACCCACTTGCAAAGATCATGAAATTCCAATAGTAAAAATCAAATCTTTGGGTACAAGAATGAAAGGATATTCTTGTTCAAACACCACATACCTTGATTATGATTTTTGAGATAAAGAAACTTGATTAGAACTTCTTTCTCACACTTTTGAGCTAAATTTATTGATGTCTTGACTTAGATATCTTAAATCTTGAACCACATGAAGGTATTTATGGAAGGTTCTCGAATTTTCTTTAAGAAGATTGGATTTTTGGGTTTAGAGAAAACCCTAGCTTCTTGAATGTTCTTAGAAAGAAATTAGACAGAAATGAATTTCTCTTCTCTACTTGGATATATATATAGAGAGAGAGGGTAAGAACGGGTGGAAAATACCAAAATACCCTTGAGCAAATTCTAGAACTGGAGCTTGATTTTTGGCCCTGGCGCATCACTGGAGCCTGATTTTTGGCCCTGGCGCGATGCGCCAGGATCATGGTCCTTCACTAGATTTGGTCATTTGGGAAACTTTTTAGTGGCGCGACACAGTGAAGTCCTGTTTGTGCACTGAAATTTGACAAACCTAATATTGAGCCTTGGCGTGATGTGTCAATATCGCAGAGGCTCACTGAAAAATGACAATTGCCATTTTGGCTGGCTTCGCAATGCGCTAAAGTGCTAGGTGGCATACTGTCTCTCACTAAAATGACTCTAACTCTTCACTCGAGTGTCAGATTCGGGTGAATTTGGTATCGATGGAAAGCTTATTCAATGCTCTACAGGACAAAAATTCAAAATTAGGAAAATTCTACATGGTTCAATCATTATTCACTTTGGAAGTTATTTCCACATACACAAAAGATGGATTTAGACTTAAGGAACGATCGCAGTATTACACTACATTACTAGCTGAGGAAAGAACTATAGTGATCCTAGTCCAATTGTCCGAAGAACTAAGGTATAGAAAATAAGGGCTAGCCTATGGTATTCTATGAACATTGATTGGAACTTCTATTGTGATAGTGAATATCTTTACATGGACCTTTCATTAACATGCATATTAATACAGTGAGAGTTGCGACTTCTTTTTGTTAGGTTACATGGGTTGTGTTGTTAACTTTTATCTGTTCGGGTAGTATAAATTGTATGTTTGGTTTGTTGCTTGTTGTTAATATAATGCCATTACTTGATTCCTTTGTATCATACTATTGTGCTACATAAAACCATATAGTTGTTCTAAAAAGTTGTAAATAGAGGGGTAAGAATTTTGAGCTAAAGTTGAGTTGACTATCGTAGGTACCTTAGATTCCTCTGAGTTAAGCATCATGCATTCTTTGTTATGAGTTATTTTCCTGAGGACTTGAAAATGTTCTAAGTTGAGGGTGTTGATGTACCATGATTTCATGGCACTTTCAATAGTTAAAACAATGGAATTATGAAAGTACTTAGGTCCTTTTGTTAGATGTGATGTGTTTTGTTTGTTTTGCAGGAAAATAGGATTGAAAGTAAGTAGACTAAATAAAGGAATAAAAAGATCCAAAATTATAGTCTTCATCATGGACAACAATTGGCTGGGTGATTCTACGACTTATAGTCTAGGACATTGGGTAACTAGTGAAGAAATAAAAGAAGAATATTACAATCAACACTAGTTACAACTTATAGAATCTGACTACAAGTCATAGTGAAGGTCTTTCTGAGCAAAAAAGAGTCAAAGTCCTGAAGGAGTAAAAATTTGATACTAGTGTAAACAATGTTGATAATGAGTCGAAGTCATCAAGAGCATTGAACACAAGGATACAAAGCTGACAATAAGTCACCGTCAGTCTAGATGACTCGTTGTTTGAGGAATTACCACTATCAATCTTATTTTCCTATTTAGTTTTGGTTAGGATTTTTAGGTTTTGTTATTTAACTATACATACCTCATTGATGTTTTTTTATTAGTTTACACACATTTATATTATTACAATATAATATTGAGTTCTAAGATACACTTTTGATCTTGGAATTCTTGTACTTGACTCTTAAAGTTTGATATTAATTTAAGATTCTAGGTTTCATTCCTAATTTATTGTGACATTATTTATAAACTTTATATTATTATGAATTTTATGTATGTTTTTGCAAAACATGAGTGGCTAAACTTCTTAACTAGGATTGCGGGAACCCTGATGGAATAACAAAGTAGAGGAAGTGAAACGTCCCTCTTGACTGGTGTTCTTGCATGTATTGTTGTTTTCATCATATTAATTTCTTTCTTAGCGACTGCAGATGCTTAGAACCCACCTGTATTCAAAAAAACTCGAGAGAGAGGTTGAGATTAGGAAAAAAATCAAAACAGTAATTTGAAGCTACCAACATGTATCTAATTAACTTGAGACAAAGAAGAGATAGTTGATTTGGTATCCAGGACAAGGGTAAGTAATGCGACTCTATGATACCAAGAGTAAATGAGTGTAATTCACCAAGAGGTGTGGAGCTATGGTTGGTTATACATAACTTATTGATAATGAACTATGTCTTTGTCTCTCCAACCTTTTATTTTGTCTTAGAGTTTTCTCAAGCTCAGGATCAAATGAAATTAGGGATTGCCTTATCTCCAAGTACTGGGCATGCACCAACGTATTCCCTAGAAATAGTAAAGAAGTAAAATCTGTGAAAGAAACCAACAACCTAACAAACATAATAATTCAACTTGGTAACCATATCCCCTAGGAAAGGCCCCAAATTTGATGTCACCCAAATTATACCTCCTAAAAGTATAAAGTAGTTGCTGATCAAATATAGAACCCAACTAGGTTGGGTTTAATCCCACAGGGAATAGTATTAAAGCCGATAAAGCATTGATTTGTTAGATTTACAATCAATATGAGACAAACACTAGAATTGTGATCCCCATGACTTCATAACTTCACAGGTTATTCATGCTAACTGACTATCCCAATGTGTTGCATGAAAATTTAACAAGATATGTATCACCTAAATGTCTTTAGACCTTGTTGTAGATGAATTTTACACATATCCTTCCTGACTCAGAGTGTTGCCTTACTAAACCTTATTCATGATCTCAAATTAACTATCTCTGTTATGGCTCTAGTTATTAGATGAAAGTTGATAGTATCAAATCTCTGTTATTATTCCTTTTTTTCAAATCTATACCTCTCTCTTAAACAAGTTTAGAATGTAGATGAGTTCCTAATATATGCATCCATTAAAAGAGAAATCTTACAAAAGGAAACAACAACACATGAACCCACATAATTCTTGATTAATTTGCACTTAATCCATTTTTCTAATTCATCACGGTTCCTACAACCCTAGTTATAGGGTATAGCTACTCATAATTGTAAGCACACAATGAGAACTCATAGATAAATACATAATCACAAACTTACAATAAGAAATAAACTCCAAAAACTCTGCTTTGACTAAACCCTAGGAACAATGTTCATACAATCCCAAGAAAGTGCCTTAGAATTGTATAATATGAAGTAATATATGTAATAATTGTGTAAACTCATAAAAATAACCCTATAAGAGTATTTATAAACAAAACAAATCCTACCATAAATAAAAAAGGAAAATTATGTCGACTTCCTTAGACGAGAATAAGGTACGATCATTGTTTGAACCAACGATCATCCATTACCTATCGTGGTTTGTACATAGAGTTGATTGTTTTCAGGTCTTCCATGGTACAATGCTCAGTACAAGTTCGTGGTTTAAATATATGACCATGGAATTTTGTTTTCTAATTATCATGCTTCTGAAGTTTTGAGACTAAGCAACAATTGAAGTCTCTTCCCATGACCATATGGTACGAGCATACTATCAAGCCATGGTTATGGTAAGATATCGGTTGATCCTCTTGCACTTAACTTTTATAGATATGAATTTCCATTTACACTCACAATTATATAGTACAATTATGATATCAAATCATAATTGTGGTTCCTTCTGTCTGAGAGACCTCTGATTTCTACCATCTCTGATCCAATGGTACAAAAGCCTAGGTATGATTGTGGTTTGATCCCATAATCGTTGTAAGCCTTGCGTGATGCCAACTTTGTCCAATTTTAAGCAATTTCCTTCTCTAAGTCCAAAAATCCTGCAAGCACTAATAGAAACACATAAAATTCACAAAAGTGCCCTTGGTACTTGCAAACATTCCTTGTCATAAGCATCTTAAGTTTTGTAAGTTCACGGCACATCAAAAGTTTATGTTCTCTCAAAGTGTAGTAAATGATTCTCAAACTGATAAACCTCAAGAATAGGCCATATAAATGTGTCGCCAATGCTAGAATCATAATAGATCCATGGAAGGTCAAGCCTACCCTCAACCAAGGTAGTAGTCTAAGCCAAATAGACAAGAATTGCAAGAAAGGGAATACTAACCATATAACTCTAGTTTAGCCATCTACCAAATATGAATCAATAAGAACCATATTAATAAAACTAACAATAGTAACACTAGTATAAAGTGTAGGTGGCACAAAAAAAATCTAATTAGTACCACTCTAAGATCACTCTAAGAGCACTACTAGGCCAAAATGGCAAAGAAAGAGACATTAACCCAAATGCTACACCCTAAGGAAATTACCGCACCAATACACTCAATCCACTACTAAAAGAAATCATCTATGGGAATAGTGTCTGAAAGACTAACTGTAATGCTAAATGTACTGCTTCTTTAAAAATATGCCCCATCTCTGAGAGACTAATTTGACTGCATGGATTGACTAATAACCCTACATTGAGGATACTCTATGGACTAATTCTGGTATCTCTATAGTTATAACAAACCTCTAAACCTCTAACCTGGTGAGAAATAGAAGTTCACCCCAACTGGCTAACCAATTTACAACTGGGGCACTCTCTATAGAAATGATCATCCTCACTGTAATTAAAACATGCCTCTAAAACTCTTCTATGCATCGTATCTACTAACCCAAAATGGCTACCATGGCTGGAAAACCTAGGTCAAGAACCACATAATGCTTGATATGAACTCTACCTACCAAAACCACCATGATATATCTAAGAGTCACCTATACTCTAAGGTGTTACCTATATAGAACTAATAAGCTACAAGTGATGTTGACCCCTTCTAGAAGGGTCCCGACACCCAAACTAAATACCACTATAAGTCCTCTTACCGCCACCCCCATATGACTCAGTATATTTCTTCCCTATAGTCCTTGCGTGATCAATAATATAAAATAAAGTAGACCCAGCTGCTATCAAATGCTCCTACTCCTTGATAAATTAATGCCTCATCTCATGCTCTATAGTAAATGACATAAGAGTATGTCTAGCCCACATGAGAAACCAATACTAAACACCAATAAACCTAAATTTATCTTAAGAACTGCTCAATGTATCAGATATCATCACTAACTATGGGTCTCCAGGAAAAGACCCAAAATCCCTAATACTAAATACTGAATATTCGGGGGGTTATAAAATCTGTTCGAGCCTGGGTTGGCTCTAAAACATTTGGTTCATGCTGATGATATCAATATCAATCTCTAACTCCCTAGTCTTACTCTAAGCTGAAACTCTAGCGACACGCATAGAAGTCTCATTCGCTTCTATTGACAACCTTATGTTATCCATCTGAGAAAGAATAGAGTCAAAAGAAGTGCTAGAGGTTCATAGAAGTATGGACACATGACAAACAATCAAGGAATAGAATTTCCTAAGAATTCCCTATAGCCTCTCGAAGATACGATACATATGTCTCGATACTGATCCACAGGACCCTACTAGGCATTTAGCTCCGGTATCAACAACACCAATAAACCTATGCTCTGATACTAATTTGTCATGACCTAATTTCTCAGGTCATGATGTCACCTACCATAACATGCCAATAGGTAGGCCAACCCATAGTCTGGAACAGCTAGTAACAAACTAATAAGAAAAGTAGAAGTAAGACTAGTAAAATGAAAAGAAGACAAGAAGAAAGTAAAAATTTCCCTAAAACCTAGTGAAGTTAGTACAAGACCTTCTAATACAACAACTGTACAAAGTATGCATAAGACATATATATATATATATATAAAACTTTCTCCAAAATTTAAAATAAATATTAGCCCAACAATAAAAGAGAGAGTAGGTAGGAACGCTTTGGACGTCAGAATCTTATCCCGAATCTTTGATCCATGGATGCTCTACATGATGCACACATCATTGATAAGATATCATACTATAATCTACAGGGTATAGAAATATAGTATGACTACCAAACACAAGGTACTTAATAGGTATAGCTCCAAAACTAATGCAAGTATAAATAACATGTAAAGAATAAATATAAACTATAAGAAACTACCCAGGTAATGAAATGGAATAATAATAAGGAAAAAGTAAAGGTAAAATATTAGATACTACCAATAATAAGCCACGAAATGTGGTTCCATTAGTAGCCCATCAAAATATAATAGTGTAGAGGAGGAAGAAATATATAATGTACAATAGAAGTACAAAGAAAGAGATATACAAGATATATATAATAATGATACAAACAAACAAACAAACAATAAATAATAATAATAATAATAATAATAATAATAAAGGGAATCGATCATAGAGCATAAGAATTAGCTAATTCTAAAAGTGCTAAAGGGAGTTGACTTAATAATCTTAATCTTATAAGGATATTGGTGTCAGGAAGAAAACTAGCTTAAGCATAATCAAAGTCTCTACCCTAAGTGAATAATCATAAAATAATCTAACAATACTAAATCTTACCATAATAGAGAGTAAAGAACTTAGTAGTGTACCTGCAATCTTAGGTACCAATCCATAAACAGTCAGCCATGAATCATATAATAATATCCAAACAATAATAATCAAACTAGCAGTGCCCTCAATAGTCTGTGGAACAATGTGTACCCAACTTTAGATTCACGTGTTTATAGAAAATAAAAGAAAGCAGATCAGAAAGCTATTATGAGGACCAAGCCAATTTCCTTTAATAAACATGGAAAGGACTTAGAAATCTATGTTGTATGGACCAAGCCAATTTCATTTCATAAGAGTAGAAAGTACTTTAGGATTCCAACAATTATACTTTCCTAAGTGTTTCCTTTCGCCACTACTTTTACCTACAGGATTGAAGTACCATCTCTTTGGAAGGGAGGAGAAAGAGAGAGAACTTAGCTAACAAATATTTTTATTGATAATATAAATCTTTACAAGAGAGTTTTTAGGTAAAGAATGTAATCATCCCCAACTAAAGGACTATGATTCCATTTATAGGTGAAAGAAGCCCTAATACAAACAAATAGGAATTAAAATACATTATCACACATAGCCCACTATTCTAAAAATAGTAAAGCCCTCTATAATCTTTTAAAAATAGTAACACCCTATCCGAGCACACACTTTTATAAGATATTTACATCCTATTTTTTTCAAATTGAACCTCAAAAGCATCTGATAGAGACTAATAAAACAAAAGAAACATGTTACTGGCATGTGATAGCATTTGCAAGCAGGTGACTTACCAGTTTGTTGCCAATTTACAAGTAGGTAGATAAGCACCTCGTAAGATCATTTCATGCTGGTGAGTAAGCTCTTTGCATATGTCTACAAAGTAGCTGGATAAGCAGTTCACAATAAAACCCTTCTGATAAGGTAACCTATCTGAGAGGGTTTTATGGAAAACTTGGACAGGTAATTCTATAGATCTTGCGGTAAGTGGTAATTTCTTACACATGCCATCTGGAATTATTTTTTCATGCAATATTGGATAATGTTGGTGATGAGCTCACGTATTCTTCATCTATCCACCAGTCGTCGTTGTGCTTCTACTTGAGTCATTCTTGGTATTCCAAAATCCATTTTAGTGACTGGTGAAGTAGCTCTTCTTATTGGACAAACCTTTGCATTCCTGTAGGTGGAACCTTCAACTCTATTATTTTGATGGCATTAGTGACTTTATCTCCTAAGATTTCATACAGTGGTTGATATTCTTTCATCGCTCATCAACCTCATCCCAGCGGGGATAATCATCAGTGTAGTTCTATTTTCCCCATTTCTTTGGCCATATCTTTTTTGAAATACATCTATTTTGTTGGAAAATAAAGCATTGTGCGACATATTATTTGTCTTCCAAGGATAGAATTAAGACAACAAATTTCTAGCTGAGTGAAATTTCAAGATAAGCCTAGACTTTGTTGTTTGTAATTCCTACCAAACAATGTAGCATAAATATCATTTCATCATTAGAACCTTTGAAGCATCGAACCCAATATTATTATTACTTAAACCATCGCATGGACCTTCTAAGATTTGATTGGATTCAATCAAAATGCCTGAAGGCATCACACCTAAACTCTATGATAATATATTATTGGTGGAACAGGTACCAAACTAACCATAAGAGTTCTTATGGAAAGTTATTGGCTAGTGCTATGAACATATGACAAAAAGGTTATTCTGGGTGTACTCTAAACTTCATCAGAATAGATCCTCCATATTTTTCAAACATTGAAGCTCGTATAAAGTTCTTCTTTCTTAGAGGATGGATAAATCAAAAGGATCCACATAATTGTTGAACAGATTTGGGCAGTAGTCTGCTATAATAGAGATAGAATTCCCAATGTGTTGAAATAATCCATATACTGGTCTAACAAATCTAGGGAGTATTATTCTATTCTAGAAGATAGAGTTCCTTATGTTTTGAATATGAAAATTTAAATAGTTGGCTTTTGGTTTCCTTCTCCCGTAGTAGATATCAGCTAGAGATCATAGTATGGATATCGCCAGATTCTTTGTATCTGTCTATGGAGAAGAGGGTGTCCTTTTTTGGTTATTCCTCTAACTAAAATATTTATTCAAGGTTAGTTTTTTCCTAATATAGATGCCTATATGATATGCTATAACTTCAAGAAGTTGGATGTAGTCCTTTGACTTTTTGTCCTAGGAATAATTTCTTACAAAGTGTCTAGGCTTTTTACAGATGAACCAGTCATTCTCTTTTTTTTTTAGTTTGTAAGGATTATTCAATTGAAGTACCTGGTGCATCTAAATATATTGGTCCTATCATTTGGAGGCCTAGGTAGCTTGAACCTCTTAAACTACAGGTATGTCTCTTGGACCTTGCTTGATGTTTGAGTAGGGGTAGTTGGACTTGGGGATAAGATAACTCCTACTGCATGCTCAATCAAAAGCTGGATTATGTTGGATGTTGATTTATTACATATCTTTTCATGCATATGTTCTCAAAGGCTTGTAAGATGGCCTGCCTGATGTATCCTACTTGTGGGACGATTATGGATTTGAATTTCTCCTTTAAAACTATCATTATATGGTCTTTTAACACTTTGGAAGTGCTAATACAAAGGCTTGCTTCAAGATGGGATCTCCACCTAGATAAAAGTAAATCTTTGCAATCCTTTAGAAGTGTATATTGATAACAACTATGTCGAATGATAGGTACTTAATCTCAAAGATCTACCTACACAACTTCTCTTATCTTTGACCAGTATTTCTATAGAAGACTTTTTCATGGATTTTGATTTTGGAGGTAAAGTTTTGTGAGGTGAGATAAGTGCTCTTATCAACAACTCATATTGTGTTCCACTAATATTTGAGAATTTTAGAGAATCTAGAGATAAATACTGATTATATCATGTATTTTCTCATCCAACTAGATTTTTCATCGCCATCTAAGTGTAGAAGTCTTGAATACTTTGGGGCCATGTAAAAACTTTAATATCATTGAGATTGAAGGTATGAATTCAGTTCTAATGGTTTTCTTTACCATTGTTATTGGTTTTGACCTTTTTTCTAGGATTGGATCATTCATTATCCCGATTTGGTCATTGACTACTTCAGAGACCTCTGGTCTCTAGAATAGTTCAAGAATATAGGTGAATAGTCTTCCTTAGTAGATCTAACTGAGTATTCAGCAATTTCCTTAATATATTTTTAATAATCAATAGAGTCCTTATTATCTTAATGTATCCATCAGCTAGAAAGTTACCATCGGTGTCTAAGTAATGATCTAAATGATCTGCATCGGATGAGGATTATCCGTTCTCCATGTCAAGGTTAATGGGATCAGCATTTCAAATATTTGTATTATATTTTAGATATTTTTCTATAGGATTGAGGTTATCAATGGCTTGTGGATTAGGAACTGGGTTGTCAAAGATGTCTAGGCCATACAAATTTGGAACAACCTAATCGAAGAGGATCAAGTAAGTGACTAGATACAAGTAACCATGTTTTAATGATAACTAGTTATGATTAAGAAGACCATATTTTAGAAAGGCATTCAATTCTTTGTCTTTGTATGAATTTTGGGCTCATTGATTATTAAGTTATCATTTAGTAAGGTGATGTCGGGACCTGATATCATCATGATTTCTTTATTTGTGTCCTTTTCCCTAAATTCCATCTTTCTTTTGGATTGTCTATGGGTTGCATCAGCTTTCTTTCTAGTAGTTACGGCATCTTTTCTTTCCCATGCGAACTTAGTAATGTCAAACTCTTTTTCATCCTAAGACCTTAGAGAGAAATACATGGGCACATGAGAACTATAAGGAATTATTAGATCATCATTGGGGTAAAGTATGTCTAAGGTGAGACAGGGAATAAAGTTGGTTTTTATAATGAGCTTTGGGTTCTCTGGGGTTTGAAACTACCGAATTTTAGGTGTTGTATTTGTTCTTTTAGAGAAGCTATTTCTCTTTTTTGTTGTTTAAAGAAATGTGAAAATGAGGTGCCTGGTGGACATACATCATATTGTAGGGTTTAGAGCCTAAGATCTAATTGTTGGATAAGTCTATTATGTAGAGTAGATGTTTGTTTTTCTTTCTTTCTCAATGCTTCAACCCTATTGACCAACTTGGTCTGTGTCTGAGAAACACTCTTAAGGAATTGGTTAATGCTGGATAGCATCCTATTTTGGTATATGAAATTTTCAGATTGCCAATTAAGGGTTTCTTCTCTGTCGCTCAAAGCACCTTTGTCTCCGATTGGTAGGATAACATTTTTTCTAATATTTTTTTAGTATGGCTCAGGTTATCCTTTTCAAAGGGTTTATTTAATGGGAAGTCATTTGAGTGACTGGAGCCTATAGGGGACATCATGAATATGTTGGTTTCAATTTTTTTTTTGGTTTAGGTGGTTTTATTTCATGATGGAGTGGGTGGGGTATCCTCTTTGCATATTTTACAATTGTAATCCATTTTCCATGGGCAGTTTCTTGAGGAAGGACATTTGTGCCACATGTTGCTGCCACCCTTATGATTGAAATATTTAATCCAATCATGCTCACTCATGAAACCACTGAGGAACTAGAATATAGCTTTTGGGTTGTCCACATCTAACAGGTCATCAATAGGTTAGTATATGTGGATAAAAGAGGTCATCTTAAGGGGACTTTTGAGATGTGAGTAGTTAAAACTGATAGTGACTGTGTTGTCACTTCTTTTGGCAATGTTTGGTTCAGTGGACAAGAGAGGTTGCGCATGGTCTCTCAACATTTCATAATTTTTGACCGATGAGTCATGAAGCACTTTAACAAGTTCTTCCCTAGGAATTTTCCTTGGTATTTAGTTGCACTGGATAGTTCCATTGGTGGTATCTATGTGCAGGAAAAAAGCATTTACACCAATTAAAAGGGATAGATCCATAGCATGGTTCAGGAGTCACCAAGTTATTTGGTAGTAAAGAGTTACCTGGATGGCATCTATAGCTTACAGAACTTCAAGAATTTGGACCTGGATCTATAATGTCACCATCAGATACGGTTCAAAGAGGGATGCTGAGGTACCCAGATTTGTATGCTGGTGTTCGTTATAATTGGTATCAAGTAGGGGAAGGCACGCCACTACTGGTTGGCTTGTGATATGCTAGCACATTTAAGGCTTTTAATTCAAAATAATTATAAGTTCTTAAGTAACTATTGTTGTTTTTTTATTGTATTTCATATGATATTGCAAAAAAGTCGAGATGCATGGAAACCTTAGATAACTACGACAAGAAGGACAAGTTTTGATTAAAGTAGATAGGAAAATTTTAGTTGACGACCTATCTGATAGATCGTCAACCTTCGATAGGTAGGAGGCCGTAACCCATAAACAAATTGTTGATGCTGAAGAAGTGAAGTTGATAACGTGCTTGATAAGTCATCACCGTGGTGATAGGTCGTCAGCTCTAGTCATCATCTGTAGAAAGTTTGCAAGCTAAGGAAAGAATGGTTGATGACTTGGTTTGATAAGTCGTCAACTATGTGATATGTCGTCAGATTTGGCTGTCAGCTATGAAGCAAAAAAGTTGAAATTTGAAATTTAAATCCGAAAAGATTTGGAGTATATATAGGAAAATCTTAGGTTTCCATTGGCATCTTGAACTTATTCTAAGGGGTAGTTTTTGATACTTTGTTGGAGATTATTATTTTGGTTTTGGGATTTCTATTGTAATTTGGAAAAAAGAACAATCTTATATTCTCATTGTTTGTAAGTTAACTATTTTTGAATTATGAATATAATATATATTGTTTCTCCCTATCTCGTAAGTAACTAATTCCCATAACCAGAGTTTTCAGATCCATGAGTTTGGCCTTACGAATTCATTAGTTAGTTAAGATTTGAAGTACTTTAGGAACTTCTTGATAATTCTTTTGTAATAAGTATTATCTGTTAGTTGCAAACAATAGATTGAAACTCACATTTGTTTGCTTGAATCAAGAAATCAATTAAGAGGAAGTGAATTATCAACGGGTATTTGGAGACGTTAAATTTCCATCTAATGATTAACGCCATAACAAGGGTAATCAACTCGAGATGAAATCAGGTTGAATGAAAGGATTTCCTGAGTTTGAAAGAATTAGGTAATATAATATCTAAATAGGTCGAAAAACATTTAGATAAATCAATGATAGTGATAATCTGTTGTTTCCTAACTGTTATGAGAATCTTTGTTACAACTAATGTTCAGTGAGTGTCAATACTCATAGTGAACGCAACTCTGGTGTTTACCACATCAATAATTTAAAATATTAAAGCATCAATTTTTGGTCACTAAAATGAAGTAAATTGTAACAAGTGTTTGAATTCTAAATCCCCATTTACAGGAAGCTATTAGCTATTAGTCGATTGAATCACAAATAGTCTTAATTAACGCCATATTCCCTATAGGATTCGACCCCAACCTAGTTGGTTTATATATTTGACGACGACCACTTACTCTCTCATAAGAAAGGTAATTTGGGCATATCAAATTTCGGCACCGTTGCCGAGGAATAGAGTTGTCAATTGAGTATATCTATGATAATTGACTCTTGTTTAAGTTTCCTAAATTTTATGTTTATTTGTTGTTTTTTATTTTTACAGATTTTTTATTGTATATGCCACGAACCAGAAGGTCGGGAGAACCACTATTACCTTTCAATCTGGAACCTCACCTGATCGAGAGAATGGATGACCAATAAGAAGCTGATCGCTTAGCCACTTTGGCTAATGCACAACTCAATAAACAAAATATTGATAACCCAGGCCGGGTAGCAAATGCAGATGATAATGACTTGGGAGAAGATGATTTGATTGATCCTGTATAGAGGAGGAGTACAAATAATATAGCTACACCAGTAAATCAGAATCGACCAATTAGATAGAGAGAAAATCGCCAACCTGCTGTGCAATTTGCATTTGATAAAAAGGATAATACTGATTTGGATAAAGCTGGTACCACAGGAGCAATCATTCCACCGCCATTAGCATAGGGTGTAAAGTTTAATATCACAAGCACTATGATACAACTGTCAAACGTCAAAGGATATTTGGTGAACTTCCAGGGGATGACCCAATTATGCACTTGGTGAATTTTATCAACATCTGTAAGTCTTTTGACAATCCTGGAGTTGGGCAGTATTCAATCCATCTATGATTGTTTCCATTGTCTCTGTCTGGGGAGGCAACATTATGGTTGAATGAGTTAGCTCCTAATTTTATAACAAACTAGAGGCAATTGAAAGAAGCTTTCCTAGAAAGGTTCTTTTTGCCTTCCAGGATGTCACAGTTGAGGGACGAGATTAGTAACTTTAGGCAGTTACCAAATGAATCCCTTCATGAGACATTGGTGAGATTTAAGAAAAAGTTGACACAGTGCCCGAATCATAAGATCACTGATGAGTACTTGAAGGAAATATTCTACAGGACTTTGAACTCTATCACAAATCCAACTATAGACAATGCTGTAAGGAGAGTATTCATGGACCTTACTTTTGCTAAGGCTGTGGAGATGTTGGAAAGATTGACTAAGACAAGTAGAGCTTGGCATACCAGGGATTCTTTGGTAACAAGTAATACTGTGTCTAGTCGTATGACAGTTGAACAATGTAGGAGAGAAGAGGAATGTGACTAGGATATGGCATATATGAAGACCCAGATAGATTTGGTCACCAAGTACTTATTACTTGAGAAAACGGAAAAAGCAGAAGCTGTGGGATCTTAAAGTAGGGGAGCTGAGTAAGATTCTGAAGAATATGCAAACTACTTGAATAATTAGGGGGTTTCCGAGGCAATAGCCAAGGGATTCAAGGTTGGAATTACTAAGACAAAGCTGGTTATGAAGATCGTGAGCAAGGTAGTTGAAAAATCAAGAATGATAGGAGTGGATTGTATGTACCTCCTAGAAATTGGGATATTCTTCTACTTGTTTCGAAAAGATCTCAATGGAAGATATGATGGCCAATCTATTAAAAGGAGTGGAGACAACTAACACTGGAGTGACAGACTTGAAGAGTGACTTATCATTCATGAGTCATTTAGTTGACTCGCATTCAACTTCTACTAAGCAACTGGAGCAAAAGATGAATCAGTTGTATGTGGCTTTCAACTAGAGATAGAGCGGAACATTACCAAGGAATATGGTTTAGAATCTGTGGAATGATAATTCTTGTACGGCTATTACAACTAGAAGTGGTAAAGTCTTACCTAGCCCATCCATGGGTAAACCTATTACGAACGATGTGGTGGAGTTGGAGGCAAAAGCAGAAAAAAACCTATAGTGGAGTTTGAGAAACTAGAGAATATGAAAGTTCCATCTGGTTAGAAATAGGTTGATGAAGTAGAGAAAGGTAAGGAGAAGGAAGGAGAGACAGTAGTGAGCAGAATACCAAAAATACCTCTTCCATTCCCTCACAAATTACAGAAGAAGGCAGATGACACGATATTTGGAAAGTTCATGGAAATGCTAAAGCAATTGACTGTAAATGTGCTTTTGGTTGAGGATCTAGAACAAATGCCAGACTATGCTAAGCTCATGAAGGATCTTGTGACTAAGAAGCGAACTGTGAGTTACAAACCAATGGCTAATCTTCACCATTGTAGTACTATTTCTACAAGATCTTTGGTGCAAAAAAATCCAACCCAGGAGCATTCACTGTCCCATGTACTATAACTTTTTAAAGGTCCTTTGTGTCATGACCCGAACTGGGCCCTGGTCGTGACGAGCATTCCAAACCATAAAGGCCTGAAACACCCCTATCTGTCTGATAATCATGCACATAATTCATGACAAAATAAATGCAGAAGATACACAATATAACGAAAACATGGTCAAGAATCATATGAAAATGAAAATGGGGAATAGTGTCCCATAATCTAAATCAACATATCTAAAACCGTCTGCGAAATCTCTACTACATGATTGAAACAATGTATATCTAAACATTGGGACAAGGCCCCCAGCAGATCCAAAACTAATAAATGATAAATGAAATAGCATGCGTCAGGCCTTACAAAATATAGAAGGCTCACCACTTGATTCTGCGATCTGTCGGAAAAAATTTATTGGTTATCTGGACCCCTAGACTGTGCCTCCGAACTTGGGAAGGAAGGGGGTCAATACAAAAGTACTGGTATGCAGAGAAATCAAAATAGAAGTATAATATTTTTACACAATATAGGTGAGAGCCATTATAAAGCAGTTTCATATCAAATCATTTGAAAACACATGGGCATAATATAATTGTTTTCAATAACAATGAAATGCAACTGAGCTAGGAGGAATACCCTACATAATTTACACCAACTGTCAAACCCCGGTTGCCGCCGAGATTAGAGTATACGTGAGGGAAAGACACACAAGATCACACAGCATGGTGTCTCGACCCAATGGTAGTGCCCAAGATCACTTAGCCTGGGATCCTACCTATAATCCCAATTTAGGAATGACATAAAGTCAAGTACTCAAGATCACTTAGCCTGGTACCAAATTACTATGTTGGAAAACACGATTTCCAGTGATGAGCCCTTACACTCAAACACCTTCTTCGGGCATCCACCAATCTCATGTAAAATCAATGCATTCAAATTTCATCTAATTCAATCACATATCATATTCTGTAGGGTATCGTCAAACCTGAATTGCAAGCCATTAATATCACATTATTCTTCTCATTCAACCATTGTATTCAACATGTTTCAACACAAATAATCCTCTCGTTTTCAAGTCAAAATCATATCAATTCTCAAAATATTTCATGTCATGCTTTTCAAGATGTTTTCAAATAATTTACATCATATGCACAATCAAAACAAATTCACATCAAGAGAGGGATTTCATATAATTCATGCTCTCAAAATATCACCTTTTTGAAACACACACATATACATATATAATATGTCAAATCGTTCGGAAGTAGGCCTAAAGACTAAATTCAATATTATAGAAACATTCAAAACATAATTATATTCATAGTTTCAAAACCCCCATTTGTAAAACTTGAATTTAAAGAACCATGAGATTTTTGGATAACCCCACGTACCTCGATTGGTACGAATATTAGGTGCTTCTTGAAGCCTACGTTGAGAGGATTCCAAATCTTTAATTTGTTTTGAAAACCCATGGTTGAATCTTAAACTATTTCGGTTTTTATTTTGAAATACTAGAGAGAGTTCTTGAACAGTTTGGATGAATGAAGGTGTATTTTGGGGTCTTTGGGAACTGAATTTCGTGTTTATGGCTAAATAAGGGTGGAAAAGGAACATTTTGACCCAAAAATGGAGTGTTTAAGTCACCTAAAACCTTTACATAGGTGGTGCCTATTCTATCGCCTATATTTACATAGGCGCCACCTATGTTATCGCCTATATTTACATAGGCGCCGCCTATGCTATCGTCTATGTTTACATAGGCGCCGCCTACTATTTTGAAAGGCCATAACTTATTGCTCGGGTGTCGGATTTTAGCAAAATTGATATCGTTGCAAAGATAACTAAAAGACCTATTATTTGACACATAGTAGGCTCTCTAATTTGACATATACAGAGAGTTATAGTCAATGGAATCTGACACAAATTACAACGTCCACTAAAACTTAATCGATCAAAATAGTTTCAACTCGTCCTTGAGTTGAAGGACCTCTATGGTCTAAATTCAAGCTTGAATGGATTCACATACTATGCATATAATTAAAATACCATATTGGCATAGGATTTATGACTTCGGGATTATCAACGCATCAAAATCATGGTTTTTATTCTAGCCTGAAATGCGGGGTGTTACATTATCTCCCCCTTGGGATCATTCATCCTCCAATGATGGGTAGGAACATATTGAAGCTTAGAGGTATGGAATAATGCGGACATGACATGTTTCTCTAAGAAAGAATACATTGATCTGAAACATGACTATAAGGCTGGAACTATTAATGTTTTAAATTCCTATATTGGAAGTGCTTATTTGATGCACGGAATACATGACTGAAGGCATTCATAAGCTGAATTCTCATAATGAACATGTATATCTGATGCATAGATCTGTGACTGAGTTGTTCTCATGAATGCAGGACTAAATACACTGATAAGCTGAACTTTTTCGATTGAACATGCATTTCTAATACATGCATATCTGACTAAACTGACGTATGAACGTATGACTGAATACGCAATGACAACTGGTGCGGAGCTTGTAATAAGAATCTATGCATGCAGCTGAATGGGGTATCTTCCCCTTGGGACCCTATTTCCCTCTATGAATGCTCAATTTACTAAGATACTCGGAAAACTGAGGCGATGCACAGGGCACCTACAATTGAATCATAACTGAACATTTGGAATCTGAATTTAATGCATGATGCATGAACTGGGCTATACTCGTAACTACTGGTATACTCTATCTTGGAATAGTAGCATGTCTGAGATTTCGAGTAGCATGAATAAGTGCAAAGACGATAAAACAAGTCATTCGAATCTGACTGCTAAACTGCTTAACTGGAGTATCTCTTCAGCACAATTCTCTAAAGAAATTCTAGCGGTAATAGGGGGCCATGAATCTTGGGTATGGATTACACAAGTCATCCAACTGAGGAAATCATAACATTTACTCTACTCTGCAGTCTGGAATATAGACATCTAACTCATAAGTCAGGATAGAATTATCAGGCCTTAGTCAATGTGATTTCTTACTTTTAAGCTTAGCATACTTCTCGAGTATACCTTAGCTTACTATTCTCCTTAATTACCATACTCATTGATTCAAGTTACAATCCTTATAAATCTTTCTACTAGTGTCTAAAGTGGCTTAAATCCTTTCACGGTGATCAAGCCTAATTTTAAATCACAAAATACAACATGCCACACCACAATACTAGTCTAAACCATATGATTCAGTCTTTTGTATCCTCTTTAGAGATCACAACCTAAGCATAATGTGTCTTACCACTTCAATGACCACTCTAAACTCTTAATATGAAGTCGCTAATGCATATTGTGACCTTCCACAACAATCCCAAAATGTCATTCAAGCCGATTTTATAACCACATGTTAACTCCAAGGCAATCACCTATAAATACATACATCACATAGTTTCTAAACTATTGTCAATATAACTCCTACGCGCTACCCTAAGACATACACACAAACTTTTTCACTAACCATCATGTGTATCAAAAACTTGGCCCCAACTCTTACTTCATACTTATGGCCTTATCTAAACAAGAATACTATGATCTTCCATCAACAAGAACATTTACATCATCACCACTATCATAGCATAGGAAGGGTCACAAAAAGGTTAAAACATAAGACCCTCAAGCGTGAAATGATCTTTAAACGGGACTGAGCACACTATAAAGAGTGAGTACATGCGTCATGACTTGCATGACCTCAACTAGAGTTCATAACATAAGGAATGTGATTCCGACTACTTGAATGAACTAGAACTTATTATCATAGAACTGGAAGAGTACGTGACTCTATCATATACCGAAATCATGAACTATGATCACAGAACTGAATCGTAAGGCATGAGTAAGCATCCGAATAACCAAAAAAAATACTGAGGTAGGAATGGGTTGAGATTTACCCTCACTTTCTGATGTTCTAAATCATACTGCATCACTACTAGAATCTGAGAGCCTTACTTGGTCATTCGTTCTATTATCTCTCCCTTAGCTTCAAGTCATCATTTAGAGTTTGGGAGATCCCTTACCAAATTCTAACTGAACTACACTTACTGTACTCTAGGGTCTA
Source organism: Capsicum baccatum var. pendulum (assembly GCA_030864225.1). Taxonomy (NCBI): domain Eukaryota; kingdom Viridiplantae; phylum Streptophyta; class Magnoliopsida; order Solanales; family Solanaceae; genus Capsicum; species Capsicum baccatum. The sequence continues at coordinate 26,109,796 of CM061558.1, read as the reverse complement.
AAAGAAAAAAAATGACAATACATGTATATCATAGAACTTAACCCAAATGACTACCTTCTGGGATACACTCTATCTTTCCATAGCCACCAATAGTCATAGTATAATACTTGCACACTTATTTCTATCAGTTCAACCTTCAAAACTCAAACTTAGATTCTAACTCTTAACATGGATATCACCAAGCCTTTGATGAACCATATCACTTTCGACATGGCCTACCACTATTGCGACTCCAAAAATTTATATCCCTCTACTATGAGAATCAACATCACATCAAAAGGCTCAACAATATCCATCAAGGATCCTTAACTTGGCTATCTAGAACACCATATACCATCTAACTAGTCTTTTTCCAACTAGCAACTCAATGGTACCACTAGTCACACGCAACATGTAATAGTCTTAGAGAAATGCCACAACTCCATATCGCCTTAGGCATATTTCCCACCATACCTACAACATTATACTTCATTACGAATCAACTTAAACTTAAGTTATTTCATACACCGTTCAAGCCTATTAGATCATTTCTATACAACTAGTATTCATTAACCAAGAAATCTTCACATCCACCTTCATGGACATCAACTATTCAAACTTAATATCTAGTGCTATGCATGATTTACAACCCAACCTTACACCAAATTTACACTTGGAAACTATAAATAAACATCAAGAAGAACTAGTACACTAGAACTTCATAACAATAATAATCGATCATGACCTAACGGTTTTCCTTATCATAATCCATTAGCATGTACTATTTTAGCACCTCAATTCTACTAATTTAATCCCACAAAACATGCATCATCAAACTCTTGCCACTATTTACCACCACACTATTTAAATTCAAGCCTATAGTTTAGTAACAATCATTTACCACCAATGAAAAATGCAACATAATATAAATATACTAATCCATAAAATTGGGACATTCTACCCAAATATCTCAAAAATCTACTATATACCTTCTCACAAGTAGCACTAGTTTACAACTACCAATGAAAATAGGGTCAAGGGGGTTAAGGTCTCATAATAGACATGGTCAACCTTATCCTTATATTATAACCCGATACAATCGTATCTACTTATACTGCTTTCTCATATCACAATTTCTTACCCAAGAGTATATTTACACTACCTTCAAATTCCTCAAACAACCATGAGTCTATAATCATAACTTACTCGCTAACATAGTCATTTTCACATTCAAGCAACTAACAAATCACCCTGACCAACAACTCTTTCTTTACCTTCTACTAATAACACACAAGGATGAATCACTTCATTACCAACTCTATCTAATGCAAAAAGATTCAGCTATAAATATATTCAACCAACAGAAGAACAACACGTTGAATGACAAATTGCTAGTGAATCGAAATAGGCCTCACACGACTTCACTAGACTTTGATTTTTTTTTAACAAGAAAATGAGATAAATGACAAGTCAACTATGCTAGTGAATCGAAAGAGCCCCACACGGCTTCACTACACTTTTTAGTTTCATCAACACAATGATAAAATATTTTCAAGAGATAGAAACTTGTCACACAATATTCCATAATTTGAGAATACATATCTTACTTTGTATAGATAAAAATCTGAGTCAAATATTTCCCCCACAGATTATGTTACAATCCACACACGCTACTAGCTACCAAAAGGTCATGACATTGACACTTTAAATTATACTACTATTTGGGTGAAAATACAATTTCAACACTTCTACTACACATCGTTTCCCTTAAGAATGACATCTGCAACATAAATTTCTGAAAAGGGCCGAATATACTCAATACAAAAGGCTGAAAAGCATGATTTCATCAAGATTAAGGTTCACACTAGAACCCATACACTCTGAAGTAATAACGGACTCTTCTCAAGTTTTTGCACAATTTTAAGATCTTATATGACACGATCCGAAGGGACAATAACATTTAGACTCTAAACTTCTGCACTTGAATCACCCCAGTAATGTGATGGGTCTGAGAACATTCGAGTAAAAAAAGAATTGGAATGACTGTTACTTTTGTATGGGCGACACCATAGCATGAATTTCAGTATGAAAGAGGAACATTCTGACTCTATTGCACAAACTAGAACATGAAGAAAGAGAGACATTCCTACACGCCTACTAGCCTCCTGCTTATAGGTGTGGTGCGCTACACACCCATAAAAGAGACTCTACTCGATGTGATTTTGCAGACACCCTGGGACTATAAACCGTACTTTGATACCAAGTTTGTCATGACCCGAACCAGGGCCCTAGCCATGACGAGCATTTCGAACCATAAAGCCTCAAAACACCCCTATCTATCTGATAATCATGCACATAAATCATGACAAAAGAAATATAGAAGATACACAATATAACAAAAACATGGTCAAGAATCATATGAAAATGAAAATGGGAAATAGTGTGCCATAATCTAAATCAACATCTCTAAAACCGTCTGCGAAATCTCTACTACATGACTGAAATAATGTCTATCTGAAAATTGAGACAAGGCTACCAGTAGACCCAAAACTAATAAATGATAAATGAAATAGAAGATGTCAGGCCTTCCAAAATATAGAAGTCTCAACACTTGATTCTGCGATCTGTCAGAAGAAATTTACTGGTTATCTGGACCCTTAGACTGTGCCTCTGAACCTGTGAGGGAAGGGGGTCAATACAAAAGTACTGGTACGCAAAGAAATCAAAAGAGAAGTATAATATTTTTACACAATATAGGTGAGAGCCATTATAAAGCAGTTTTATATCAAATCATTTGAAAACACATGGGCATAATGCAATTATTTTCAATAACAATGAAATGCAGCTGAGCTAGGTGGAATACCCTACATAATTTACACCAACTGTCAAACCCCAGTTGCCGCTGAGATTAGAGTATACGTGAGGGGAAGACACACAAGATCACACAGCATGGTGTCTCGACCTAATAGTAGTGCCCAAGATCACTTAGCCTGGGCTCCTACCTATAATCCCAATTTGGGAATGACATAAAGTCAAGTACTCAAGATCACTTAGCCTGGTACCAAATTCCCGTGTTGGCAAACATGGTTTTCATAGATGAGCCCTTACACTCAAATGCCTTCTTCGGGCATCCACCTATCTCATGTAAAATCAATGCATTCAAATTTTATCTGATTCAATCACATATCAAATTCTATAGGGTATCGGCATACCCGACTTACAAGCCATCAATATCACATTATTCTTCTCATTCAACCATTGTATTCAATATGTTTCAACACAAATAATCCTCTCGTTTTCAAGTCAAAATCATATCAATTTTATGTCATGCTTTTCAAGATATTTTCAAATAATTTACATCATATGCACATTCAAAACAAATTCAAATCAAGAGAGGGATTTTATATAATTCATGCTCTCAAAATATCACCTTTTCGAAACACACGCATATACATATATAATATGTCAAATCATTCGAAAGTAGGCCTAAAACCCAAATTCAATATCATAGAAACTTTCAAAACATAACTATATTCATTTTTTCAAAACCCCCATATGTAACACATGAATTTAGAGACCCATGAGATTTTTGGATAACCCCACGTACCTTGATTGCTATGAATATTAGGTGCTTCTTGAAGTCTACGTTGAGAGGATTCCAAATCTTCAATTTGTTTTGAAAACCCATGGTTGAATCTTAAACTATTTGGGTTTTTATTTTGAAACCCTAGAGAGAGTTCTTGAATAATTTGGATGAATTAAGGTGTATTTTGGGGTCTTTAGGAACTGAATTTCGTGTTTATGGCTAAATAAAGGTGGAAAAGGACCATTTTTCCCCAAAAATGGAGTGTTTAAGTTTCCTAAAACCTTTACATAGGCGGTGCCTATGCTATCGCCGATGTTTACATAGGCGCCACCTATGCTATCACCTATGTTTACATAGGCACTGCCTACTACTTTGAAAGGCCATAACTTCTTGCTCGGGTGTTGAATTTTAGCAAAATTGGTATCGTTGGAAATTTAACTCAAAGACCTATCATTTGACACATAGTAGGCTCTCTAATTCGTCATATTCAGAGAGTTGTGGTCAATGGAAGCTAACACAAATTACAACGTTCACTAAAACTTAATCGATCAAAATAGTTTCAACTCGTCCTTGAGTTAAAGGACCTCTATGGTATAAATTCAACCTTGAATGGATTCAAATACTGCACAAATAATTAACATGCCATATTGGCATAGGATTTATGGCTTTGGGATTATCAACGCATCGAAATCATGGTTTTTATTCTAGCCCGAAATGCAGGGTATTACACTTTATGATTTGGGGAGAAGTATTAATTTAATGCCATTAGCGATATTCAAAAAGCTTTGGTTGGGGGATCCTACACCTACCAACATGAGGGTTTTTATGGAAGATAGATCTGTGAAGAGGCCAGTTGGGATTCTTTATGATGTACTCGTGAAAGTGGCCAATTTCATCTTTCGGGCAGACTTTGTAATTTTAGATTATGAGGTGGATTTTAAGGTACCCATAATCTTGAGTAGACCTTTCCTAGAAATTGAGAGTATGTTGATTTACTTGCAAACTAATAAGCTGAAATTTAGGCTCAATGATAAAGTGGTTAGTTTTAATGTTTGTCAGTCAATGAAACAGCAAAAGGAAATGAATATTTTCTCAATCGTTGATGTGTATTATAAAGATGAGATAGCTGTGTCGGTTGATGAGAGATTGGGTATGGAAACTTTAGCTGTGGTATTGATAAACTTTGATAGTGAGAGAATCGAAGAATATGATGAGACTGTATGTGCACTGACAAGAATGGACTATACAAATCGTCCAACACCACCGGCCAAGCCTTCTATTGAGGAGCCACTGGTGTTAGAACTAAAGAAGCTACCAGGACATTTATGGTATGTGTTTCTAGGGAGAGGAAACACCTTACCAATTATTAGTGCAGAAAACTTGGCAGAGTTGTAGGTTGAGGTCCTTATTTTCGTGCTTAGGAGATACAAGAAAGCTATCGGATAGATGATAGCAAATACTATTGGTATTCTGTCAGGCATCTATACTCACAAAATCCAGCTAGAAGAATAATGCAGACCAATCATTGATCATCAGTGCACATTAAACTCACCTATGCAAGAAGTGGTGAAAAAGGAGATTATAAAGTGGCTCAATGCAGGGGTAGTGTACCCAATCTCTGATAGTAAGTGGGTAAGTCTAGTAAAGTGTGTTGCATACCTAAGAAAAGGGGTATGACTGTGGTTGCTAATGAGAAGAATGAGTTGATTCTACTTATTCCAGTGATGGGGTGGCGAGTTTGCATGGACTACCAGAAGTTGAATTTGTTGACATTGAAAGATCATTTCCCAATGCCCTTTATGGATCAAATGCTTGATCATTTGGCAGAAAGGGGTTGCTATTGCTTTTTGGTTGGATATTTCGGATACAACCAGATTTTTATTTCCCTGGAAGATCAGGATAAAACAACATTTACATGCCTATATGAAATGTTTGCATTCAAGAGAATGTCGTTCGATTTATGTAATGCACCGTCCATATTCCAAAGGTGCATAATGTCTATTTTCTCCAACATAGTGGAGGACACTTTAGAAGTGTTCATGGATGATTTCTCGATAGTGGGTGATTTATTTTAGTTGTGTTTGATTAATTTGAGTAGAGCACTAGAGAGACATTAAGAATTCAATCTCATACTGAACTGGGAGAAATGCCACTTCATTGTGAAGGAAGGCATAGTGCTTGGTCATTGAATTTCAGCAAAAGGAATTAAAGTTGATCGTGCTAAGGTAGAATTTATTGAGAAACTACCCCCTCCAATCTCAGTGAAGGGAGTCCGTAGTTTTCAGGGTTATGTTGGATTTTATTGCAGGTTCAATGCAAATTTCTCCAGGATTGCAAATCCATTGTGCAAGCTCTTAGAGAAAGAGACCAAGTTCATGTTCTATGATGATTGAATTAAGGCATTTCAATGACTTAAGGAGAAGTTGGTGGTTGACCCAATTATGGTTGCCCCAGATTGGTCCAAACCGTTCAAAATAATATGTAATGCAAGTGGAGTGGCACTTGGAGTAGTTCTTAGTAAGAATTAGGATAAACTATTTCACCCCATATATTACACAAGAAACGCATTGAATGGGGCACAAAAAAATTATACTGTCACTGAGCAAGAGCTTCTGGCTATCATTTATGCTTTTGAGAAGTTTCGATCATATTTGTTGGGAACCAAAGTGGTGGTTCATACAGAACACACTACTTTTCAATACTTAATGGCAAAAAAGGATGCTAAACTAAGGTTGATTATATGGGTGTTTCTTCTGCAAGAGTTTGACTTTAAGAGCAAAGATAGAAAAGTGTGTGAAAACCAAGTTGCAGATTACCTATTTAGGCTAGAGGGAAATCACCTAACTATAGAAAAGCTTGAGATTGATGACATTTTTCCTGATGAACAGATTCTAGTTGTTGCACTCAAGATGATGCCTTGGTATGAGGGCTTCTCCAACTTTGAGGTGAGTGATATTATCTCAGAGAATCTTTCTTTTCCTCATAAGAATAAATTTCTCCATGATGCCAAAAGATACTTTGGGATGAGCCATATTTATTCAGGCAGTATGCTAACAATATCATCAGAAGGTACATCTCAGAAGTTGATATGCCAAGTATTTTGGAGGCTTGCCATGCATCCCTGGTTGGGGGACATCATATAGGTGATCATATAGCAAGAAAGGTGTTGCAAAGTGGCTACTTTTAGCCAACCCTATTTAAAGATGTGTATGAGTTTGTAAGAAGATGTGATTAGTGCCAAAGACAAGGTTTGATCTTAAAGCATCATAAGATGCTCATGGAAAAGATGTTGGAAGTTGAACTATTTGATGTCTGGGGTATTGATTTCATGGGGCCATTTGTGAGCTCCTACAGGCTAAAATATATCTTAATGGCTGTGGACTATGAGTCTAAATGGATTAAAGTGGTTACTTTGGCTGACAATAAAGGCAAGTGTGTGGTTGCCTTTCTGAAGAAGAAAATCTTCTCCCATTTTGGGGTACCAAGAACTATCATAAGCGATGGGGGATCCCACTTCTGCAACAAAATATTCCTGGCTGCCTTGTTGAAATATGGTGTGAAACAACATAATGTGGCCACTCCATATCACCCACAAACTAGTGGGAAAGTAGAGGTCTCAAACCAGGAGATAAAAGCAATCTTGGCTAAGATGGTGAATACGAGTGAAGGGATTCGTCTCGAAAGCTCGATGATGCTTTGTGGGCATATTGGACTGCTTTCAAGAAACCTACTAGAATGTCACTATATCAGTTATTCTTTGGAAAAGTATGTCACCTTCTGGTTGAGCTAGAGCATAAGGCTTTTTTGGATCTGAAATGACTGAACATGAACTGGAACGAAGTAGTTGAGTTAAGATTGTGACAATTGAATGAGATGGATGAATTTTATCTTGGAGCTTATGAAAGAGTTGGCCTGTATAATGAGAGGATAAATAATTACCATGATTGAAGAATAGAGAAGCGAGACTTTCGTGCTAGTTATGGGGTGTTATTGTTCAACTCTCAACTTAAGCTCTTTCTAAGGAAAATTTAACTCAAGATGGTCTAGTCCTTTCAAAGTGAGTCAAGTTTTTCCATGAGGTGTAGTGGAACTTAAAAGTAAAGATGGAAGTCTATTTAAGGTTAACATGTAAAGGATCAAGAATTATATTGGTTCAATGGATGATGTGAAACTGTTGTCTACAGTGTATCGAGATGAAGTCTGAGTAGTTGATATAACCAAGTTATGTCGCGATATAAATTAGGCTCCATTAAGAGGCAACCCAACTTGTTGTGTTGTAAGTATTTTGTTTTTGTAAAGCTTTTTTCTACATAATGAGTTGGTTAGATGTGTAGGAATAAGGGAAAAATCAATGTTGTCAATTCAAGCAAAAAACTAGGCATATTCTTGATAAGGGTAATGACCAAGGATGATAAGTCGTCACCCAAGTGATGGGTCATCACATCTTTTCATCAGTTGAAACAAAAATGTGTAACATTTTGGATATAGCTGACGACATGGCTGATAAGTCATTACCTATGTGACGAGCCATCACGCCTCATCGTCAGCTGAAGCAAAATTATGCAATATTCTATCTTGGGGTGATGACATATGTGATGGGCTATCAGACAAGTGTTAAGTCGTCACTTAATTTTGGGTCCAGGTATGTAATTTCGACCCGATTCAAGGCCATAACCCAATCCAAGCCCAATAACCCTTGCCTTTGCAAATTCCTAATAATAACTTTTTCCATTTTTATTTTTGGTATACTATTTCTTTTTCATTATTAGTCTTTATTCACTTTAATTGGTATTTACTTGTTTTTATTAATTTTTGGATAATCTTAGAAAATAAAAAATATGCTACTTTAGTGCAACTGTTTCATATTTCCCGTCATTTTTCTTTTCAAATTCCAACATCCATGCCCTTGGTTAGCACAGGTTATAGCTGGGGGAGAGCCTGAATGGTTGAATAACCCAAACACATGAATTTTTAAAGCTTCAATGACTAAAGAGGCAATATTTTGGTGGGGCGTGGTATAGTTCAGACTGATGCCGACAGTAGGAGATAACATCATAGGTGAAGACAAAGCAGTTTTGATAGCTAGTCTGTTGTCCAATTGCCCCATGAACTTTGGGGAAATTATTGTTGATAAGATGAAGATTTGGGCAACACGACCCTATATTGCATACGTATTTCCTTGTCTGATTATAAGGTTGTGTGAAATGGATCATGTACCAAAAATTATAGGTTTAAATAAGGAATTCATCGCCAAGAAAACTCACAACCCAATCAAGTTTGATGAGAATGAGCCAATGCTAGCTTAGGCAAGGAGAAGAGGTAGAGAGTGATATGATCATGTCCGACGGAGTTCAAATAACTGCTTCTGCCACTGGTTTCACATAGAATGTGAAGCTGTCAGTTCCTAAGTCTGTACAAGTGACCTCTTCTGCAGGGGCTGCATTAGTTCTTGAAAGTAAAGCAAATCCTGTAGTCACTACACCAATGTCTGAGTATGCACTGACAATGCATAATTTTAAGAAGATAGTCAAGCATGGGAGGAGGTTTGAAGTTCAATTAAAACTGCTTACTAGTTAGTTTGAGTTAGTTGTTGATAAGAGAATCTAGGAAGCTATTATACCTTTCTCAACTCTACATGGACGCATTGATGACATGAAGCGTCGAGTGAACAAAAGGTTGAGAGAGATAGTTATCCCCGACCTTGCAGTTTTCTAGGCAACCTTGGACAAGGCTAAAGCTGATATTGTGCATTCCAGAGCCATCAGATTATGATATATTCAGATCCGTTAGCTGAAGAATTTAAGGATGAAGATCCATTGATTGACATCACTGGGAAACCAGTGGAAAAAAGGAAATAAAAGGTAGACAATAAAGACAAAGGTAAGCAAAAAAAAGTGACGGTGATGAGGAATAAAGAGATGAGAGAAGAGCAAAGAAGAAGGCAGATAAGAAAAAGATGAAAAAAGTTTTAAGATAATCGAAGGAAGAGGGTGAACTACTTGAGGAAGAATTGAGAGCTAGAGCTATGGGAGCCTAGCTAGTGGAACTTCATTGACTGTGGGAGAGACTATTGGGGTGTTCTTCACTCCACCAACGAATGCTATAGATGCATCGACCCAGCCAGATGCCACTAATGAGACTACACCCGCTGATGATATAGCCTCACAGTCATCGGTTTATGAATCACGTTCTTAAGGCACAAGCGGTATCTCCTCACCTTTGGTATTATAGTTTGACAAATGTGCATTATGGTCAATGCATGTTTTCTTTGTGGGGACTGGGATACTTGAAATCTCAAGGGTATGTTTTTTGTGTTCTATACCCCTGAGTTCTAACTAGGGAACCAACATGTTGTTTGTTTGTGCTTGTTTGTAACTGTGTGTTATGTCTACATGATGAGTAGCCTCTAACTGACTAAGTAGCAAGTATTTAATATTGATTTGAAAAATTATGAAAATAGCGCACCCATCAAAATTTTGATTGTGAACTTGATTGCTAAGCGCATGGGAACCATTTCTATCTCTGAAAGTATGCAACATTCCCTGTTTAAGATTGAGTTTTGATTGAGTATTTGGTAAGGTCCACACAATTCCATACCATGATATAGTGAGATTTTGTTGTGAATATATTCTTATTGTGTACATACATCTAGAACTTGCCCTAATCATTTCATGAGGATCTCAAGTAGTCGGCTAAGAAGTGATCACATACCATTTTTGATTAGTGAACCATTGGTCTAAAACATTCAACCCTTAGGTGCATATAATAGCCAATTTTGATCCCTTTTTGAGCCAGTAGAATAATTTCTTTACTGCAACAACTTAACAACCCTTCATTGAGTTCTCAAGCAAGTCCCGTTTGAGCCAAGTATCTCTTTGGACATATTAAACCTCAACTCGAGAAAAATGCCTAAGTTGATAGTGACTACATTAGAAAATGTGGTGGTGCAAAAGATGTTGTATGAATTGATTCAAGTGTTGTGAAAATTGGTCTATATAAATATATATATATATATATATATATATATATATATATATATATATATTAATGATTTGAATAAATACAATGGTTCTGAGTTTAATTGCTAAGAAGGTTTCAAAAATTGTTTTGGTGAAAGATGCAAGGCAATAAGTGGTAGACAAAATAGTGTAAGTGATCAAAGAAAGGGTAATTCACGAATCCTAAGTCAACCTTCCCCACACTTAAGCCTTTATTTCAAGCAGAGAAAAACCTATAGTGATCTTATCTTTATTACTAGATAAAACAATCGAAATGGTAAGGGCAATATTATGGCATTGTAGGTGCACAATTTGAACTTTTGTTCTGAGAGTGAGCGTTTTAATGTATGGTTCCTATGAATATGAATAAATATGTGGAATTGGGAACCTCTTTTCTGTGTAAAGGCATATGAATAGTGTGGACTTTGCTAAACGTTTGATTGAATGCTCTAAGTTTAGGTAGTAGTTTGTTTGTTTGAACTTTGAAGATGGTATGGAACTTTGATGGTGCTTGGTGGAAAAATATCACGTTCTTCTTAATGGGTACAAAAATAAAGAAAACAAATGCTACTCTGTACATTGATGCTTTTCGTTGTATGCATAATATTGTGTTAGTTGCTTGAGGACAAGCAAGTGTTTTAAGTTGAGGGTGTTGATGTGCTAGATTTTTGTTATCACATTTAAGGATTTTAACTCGAAAAAATTGTAAATTCTTAAGTAACTATTGTTGTTTTTTATTGCATTTCATATGATATTGCAGAGAAGTAGAGATCCATGGAAACCTTTGATAAATATGTCAAGAAGGACAAGTTTTGATTAAAGTAGATAGGAAAATTTCAGTTGACAACCTGTCTGATAGGTCGGCAACCTTCTGATAGGTCGTCAAAGGAGGTCGTTACCCATAGACAAATGGTTGATGCTGAAGAAGTGAAGCTGACGATGTGCCTGATAAGTCGTAACCTCGGTGATAGGTCATCAGGTCTAGCCATCACCTATAGACAGTTTGTAAGCTAAGGAAAGAATAGTTTATGACTTGGTCTAATAAGTCATCAACTATGTGATAGGTCATCAGATTTGGCCGTCAGCTATGAAGCGGAAAAGTTGAAATTTAAAATTTAAATTTGAAAATATCTGGAATATATATAGAAAAATCTTAGGTTTCCATTAGCATCTTGAACTTATTCTAAGGAGTAGTTTTTGATACTTTTTCTCTTAATTTTTTATATCATTTTTTGGAGATTATTGTTTTGGTTTTGGGATTTCTCTTGTGGTTTGGAAATAAGAACAATCTTATATTCTCATCGTTTGTAAGTTAACTATTTCTGAATTATGAATCTAATATATACTGTTTCTCCCTATCTCATGAGGAACTAATTCCCATAATAGGAGTTGTGGGATCTATAAGTTTGGCCTTACAAACTCATTATTTGGTTAAGATTTGAAGTACTTTAGGAACAACTTGATTATTCTTTTGTAATAAGTATTATCTGTTGGTTGCAAAAAAAAATTGAACCTCACATTGGTTTGCTTGAATCAATAAATCAATTAAGAGGAAGTGAATTATCAATGGGTATTTGGAGATGTTAAATTTCCATCTAATGATTAATACCATACCAAAGATAATCAACTCCAGATGAAATCAGGTTGAATAAAAGGATTTCCTGAGTTTGAAAGAATTAGGTAATCTAATATCTAAATAGGTCGAAAGACATTTAAATAAATCATTGATAGTGATAATCTGTTGTTTCCCAAATGTTATGAGAATCTTAATTAACACCATATTCCCTGTGGGATTCAACCCCAACCTAGTTGAGTTATATATTTGATGACGACCACTTACTCTCATATAAGAGAGGTGTAATTTGGGCGTATCAGCTTGTTCTTTCATGCTATGTTAATGCGACCCTATCATCACAAAAATGGATATAGGTGAAGCCTTTGATTTTCCACTATCGCAAAAAGTCCGTCGGCATCTGCAGAGTGATGAATTGTTCATCCTGAGTTACAAAATAGTATGTTGGTCATGTTTTGATGCTGAAATATATTCTTTTAATTCTTTTGGTTTTTGTTGTACCAAAGAACGGATTTGCAGCCACTCATTACACGTTTTCTTCACAAAATTAGAGTATGGATTTAGTAGGGGTCGATATGTTGAGGATATTTTTTGTCCTAGGGGTAACACATCTACTTCATACATGTAGTCATATTTACAAGATAGAGTTTTACTGAAGGTAGGGAACATATTTAATCTGGCTAGAGATTTAAATAAACTAGACACACTTGAAGAAGATGGTAAAGTGACATGACCCAAATCAGGACGTAGTGTTGCCGTGTTCCTCAAGCCCAACCAGGACTGGAGAACACCCCTAATACCCAACCATAACCGCCCTTCACCCTTTGTTAGATGAATTTTGAACATATAACAAGATAGAAAAATTATAATTGAAAGACAATAATGAAATCCATAACCATGACCAACCAAATATACAACCAAATATCCAACCGTTGTCAGCCCCAGTACCAATACCAATACCAATGCAAAGGTTGACACTAATATCGATACCACCAACGCCCATAGTAGTCACACAAAGCCTTTAACCAAAAATAAAGAACATCTAGTCAGGAAATGCCCCCAACCATAGCCAAAACCAAAGTCCAAGAAATAAACAAAATTTTGAAAAGATATTCATAGCATGAAATGGAGTATTCCAAAGTATGGAAGCTCACCACTTCAGTCTGTCACAAAACTATCCCCAAATCCAATCACTGAGCAAGAGGAGTAGTATGGATGGTTCCAGCATCGTATGGGGATATAGTGCCCGAAGATGAGTTAGCGGGTGAACGGTAGCATGTACTTAGGAATAAGGATAAAATAATGCCAATATTTAAAATCAAGTAAATAACCAAGTGAAATCACATTCATACATATATTATTCCATGTTGGGAAAGGGAACTGGGTTTAGCATGCATTTAAAACTTAACTTGGGTTATGTAGCTTGACCGTCCTAAAACTACCCAAGAGATATATGGATCCAGTGTTATCCCCTGAACGGGCCCCAGTGTGTAGCCTCACAAACCAGAGATATCATAGGGCTCGAGGATCCCCGCGTATCGTTCTCCCTTCATGATACATATATACGAGTATAAATTAGGGGATTACCGTGTACCCCACAAGTACATGGTCACCATGACCAACCCTCATATCGACAAACTTGAGTTTCCAATGACTGTCCATAAGACTCACACCTTCACGGTCAGCTATCATACCCCACCATTATTGCCCAATTAAAACCTTTAGCACATAACCAAACCACCAATTCGAAGAGTTAATTACCAAGTCATTATGAAGTGGTATTGTCATACCAACTATAGCTTGCAAGCAATGCCATTAGCCAACAGTTAGGGAATTCCAATGTACCTATAGGATTTCCAATCAATCAAAACCATGGATACCAAGGCCCCTTTTAAACCATTTAAAACTATCCAAACCAATTTAAGTTCCATTACAATATTATGCAAGGCAAAGTTTTCAATGAAAGTCAAACTATGTGACAAAATCATTCTCATTAGAATTTTATCAAACACGTAGAGGGCATAAAGTTTCCAAAACAAAAATCAAGCATCAGTTGACCCTTCCCATGCAACCACATGTTCAAATCATAATTATAACATGAAAACCACAAGAAAAACATGAGAAAAAATTATCCAACCATTAGTAACCAAAACTCCCAACATATATTTCAAAACCAACACAAAATCACAATAATGCCATGAAAACTATTCATTAAAACTTGCTTTTAGTTGAACTAACAATGAGGGAGGAGTAACATGTCTTAGATACCATAGAAGACAGAGAGAAAACACCCTTGAGAGCCTTAATTGACCACCTTGAGGAAACTCTAGCCTCTTTTTTTGAACCAAGGGCTTGAGAGAGATTTTGAGTGTTTTGAGAGTGTTTGATTGAGAGATAACGGGTTAATGAGTCCCAAGAGTTTTTTAATTCGTGGGTTCAAAAGAAATTAAGAGAGAAAATGTCCAGAATACCCCTAACTTAAATTATTAAAATCCCTGCAGTAGGGTACAGTTTGGACCCCTCACTCATACCCATATCATCTAAGTTGTATCCTTTACTCATACCTTGATCAAAATGTTGGACACCACATAATGTCCACCATACGACTCCCCTACCTATAAGTCATATCCATGACAGAATCAGAGGGGTTGGACACTGACCAACATACAGTTTGGACCCTACTTCTCATATCATGTACATACAAATCGTATGGAGTCTTCTCATAACAAGAATAGAACTTAGCGAATATGACACTAACCAACCTACGACTAGGGTCCCTAGACCAGTACCCACACCATATGACTAATATCGTGAGTCATATGATCAACAAAAGGCTCAAAACTCAGGAAATTTCCAAGGGCCAAAACCTAAGGTGTTTCAACTCTCCCCCACTTGGATTATTTATCTTCGAATGATGGAACAAGGTAATACAAGCATGATTTACACCCCAACACCTCAACTCTGACCTTTAACTAAGTTAGAAAATAAAGATGCAAGGAAATCAATCTTCCCTTTAACTAAGTTAGAAAAAAAAGTATGATGAAGAACACATACCTTCCACATAAATTTTTGGAACACAAAATAGGAACGGATACTTGGACTTCATATCCTCTTCAGCTTCCCAAATAGACTATTCCACCTTTTGGTTCCTCTATAGAACCTTCACCAAAGCTACATCCTTGGTTCGCAACCAATGAACCTATCGATCCAATATCTTAACCAAGACCTTCTCATGAGACAAAGAATTTGAAATGCCAATATCCTTGATAGGCATGATTTGAGATGGATCACCCATACACTTTCTCAGTATAGAAACCTGGAACACTAGATGAATGGATCTCAAACTATAAAGCAACTCCAACTCATATGAAATATTTCCAACCCTCTTCAGAACCAAGTACAGACTAACATACCAGGGACTAAGCTTTCCCTTCTTATCAAACCGTATTACTCCTTTTATGGGAGACACCTGCAAGAACACCTTATCCCAACCTCAAACTCTAACTCACTTTGCCTTACATCCATATAGGACTTTTGGCAACTTTGGGCAGCCTTAAATCTATCCCAAATCACCTTCACCTTCTTCATGGATTGGTGAACCAAATTCGAGCCAAACATTTTTGCCTCACCAATCTCAAACCACCCAATAGGAGACCTACATATCTTATCATACAATGCTTCTAATAGAGCTATCCCAATGCTGAAGTGGTAGCTATTGTTATAAGCAAACTCTATAAGAGGTAAAAGCTCAACCCAACTACCACCATAGTCAATCACACAAACACAAAGCATATCCGCCAATGTCTGAATAGTCCTTTCTGCTTGCCCACCAAACTGTGGGTGGAAAGCAGTACTCAGACTAACCGTAGTCCCCAAGCCTTTCTAAAATGCCCACCAAAAGTGAGACGAAAACTTTGTACCGCCATTTGCGATGATAAAAAAAGGCACCCCATGCAACTTAATAATCTCATGAAGATACAACCTTGCATAATACTCAGCCAAGAAATTAGTCCTCACTGGCAAAAATTGAGACAACTTAGTTACCCTATCCATGATGATCCAAATCAAATTAAATTAATTTCGAGACCGAGAAAGTTCCGTAACAAAATCCATGGGGATCACTTCCCACTTCCACTCTGGCAACTTGATTTCTTGATACAAACCTTGGGGCCTTATGTTCTCAACCTTCACTTGTTGACATACCATGCGCTTGGCTATAAAATTATCCACATCCCTCTTCATATTATTCCACCAATACATCTTCTTAAGTTCATGATACATTTTCGTCAAACTAGGATAAACAATATAGCGCGACTCATGCGCCTCAACCTAGATCCTTTCGCGCAAATCCTCTACATCGAGAACACATAATCTCTCTTTGTACCGCATGGTAATACCACCACTAATCTCAAATTCCATCACCTTGCTCCCACCAATATCACCCTTGATCCTCGTCAACACAAGATCTAACACTTTCTTCTTCTTAATTTTAGCACCAAGAGATGACTACACCATTTTTTAAATGAACACACAGCCATCCTCAGAGTCTAAGAGACAAACTCTAATGTTATCCAAATGATGATTGTCCTTTACCAAATCTCGTTTCTCCTTATGCATATGAGCTAGAATCCCCATAGATAACCTGCTAAGAGCATCAACAACCACATTGGATTTACCTTGATGGTAGTGAAATCTTATGTCATAATCCTTGAGAAGATCAAGCCATCTCCTTTGACTGAGGTTAAGCTCTTTCTAAGTGAACACGTACTAGAGACTCTTATGATCAGAAAAGATGTCCACATGCACTCCATACAAATAATGAAGCTGGATTTTCAATGAAAACACCATAACTAATAATTCCAAGTCATAAGTTGGATAATTCCTCTCATGTATATTTAATTACCTAGAAGAATAAGCTATTAACTTATCATGTTGCATCAAAATACAATCAAGTCCCATACGGGATACATCATAGTAGACCACAAACCCATTAGTTCCTTCGGGCAAAGTCAAAACTAGAGCCAAAGTTATCTTATCCTTCAGGTTCTAAAAACTACCCTCACAAGCATCAGACTATAAGAACTTTACCTTCTTCTGAGTCAACTTAGTAAACAAGGAAGATATAGAAGAAAAACTCTCCATGAACCTTTAATAGTAGACAGCTAAACCAAAGAAGCTCCGAATATCGATTAGAGTCGTAGGTCTAGGCCACTTCTTAACCACTGCAACCTTCTGTGAATCCACTATGATCCCTTCACTTGAAAACATATGAAGTAAAAAAAGGGACAACATTCAACCAGAATTCATATTTTAAAAATTTTACATACAACTATTGCTTCTTCAATGTCTACAATATAATGCAGAGGTGATTCACATGATCCATCTAACTCTTAGAATACACCAAAATATCATCTATGAAAATAATGACAAACAAATCTAGAAACTAATGAAAGACCCTATTCATCAAATCCATAAATGTCGTCGAGGCATTGGTCAACCCGAAAGACATTACTAGGAACTCAAAATGCCTATATCAGGTACGGCAAGCAGTCTCAGGGATATCGACTTCCCTAATCTTTAACTAATGATACCCGGATCAAAGATCAATCTTAGAGAAAACTTAGCACCCTAAAACTAATCAAGAAAATCATCTATCCTTGGAAGAGGGTACTTATTCTTTACTATCACCTTATTCAACATTCAGTAATCAATACACATTCGAAGACAACCATCCTTCTTACGCACGAATAACACTGGCACCCCAAGGGTACACACTAAGATGGATGAAACCCTTATATAAAAAAATCCTTTAATTGCTTCTTAAGCTCCATTAACTCAGCTAAAGACATTCTATATGGAGGAATAGAAATTGGATGAGTGTTCAAAACAAGATCAATCCCAAACTCAATCTCCCTACCACGAGGAACACGAAGAAGTTCATCGGGGAAGAGCTACAAAAATTTATTCACTAATGGGACAAAATGCATAGAAGGACCCTCCGAGTTAGAAGCTTTAACCCAGACTAGATAATAAAGACACCGCTTGGAGATTAATCGCCGATCTCTAAGATAAGATATGAACTTCCTCTTGAGAGTTAGGGAACCACCTTCCCACTCAATAAATGACTCATTAGGGAATTTAAAGACAGTCTTACGCGTCTGACAGTCTAGAGAAGCATAGCATGAGTGCAACTAATCCACCCTAATATGACATCAAAATCTACCATATCTAATTCAAACAAATCCACCACCATTTCTGTACTACCAACAGAAACCATACACCCTCGATAGACTCTTTTAGCAATCACAGAGTCACTTGTTGGAGTAAAAATAAAAAAAGGGTCTAAAACACACTCCAGACCAAAACCAAAATACAGAGCCACAAATATGGTCACAAAAGAGAGAGTAGACCCCAGATTAAGTAAATAGTACACATCATGGGAAAAGAGTTTCAACATACCAGTTATGACATTAGGCGATGCCTCGAACTCCTATCGGGTAGTAAGAGTAGAAAGATAGTTCTGACCAGTGTTGGAGCTAGATAGTGAACCCTTTGGTGTCAGAGCTAAAGAAGAGGCAATAGGAACCTTGTTTTCCCAGAGGCAACCTTACCAACAAGACAGTTTCTAAGCATATGCCCTGACTAACCATAGTTACAGCACTTGTCCCTTCCCTCATCATAGAAACCTCAATACAATCTACCACAAAACCTACAGGGAGGATATGATTGAGATAACACAGCCTTACTAGCTTAAGATTAGGCACCTTGTACCCTGAAGTTGTCACCACCATGGAAACATTAATCACCCAACGGCTTTGGGTAGGGAGCACTACCCGTTGAGTAAGACCCAGAATTAATCCACTTCTTCTTAGGCCACTTACTATCATCCCTTCCACTCTACTGTTAGCCACCACTCTACTTAGAGAATCTGAACTTGTTTCCCTACCTTTCCTCTATCTCAACTTGCTTCTTCTTTTCTTTCTCCATTCGCTACAGGTGCATAACTAACCTAGAGATATCCATGTCCTTGATCAACAAGGCCAATTTACTCTCCAAAATCAAGTCCTAGGACAAACCAAAAGTGAACTTCCTCATCTTTTTACTCATACCAAAAACCAACATGAAAGCATACCATGATAACTGGTGAAACTTTAAGGCATACTTATTGACTAACAACTTACCCTGCTTCAGATTAACAAACTCTTTCGCTTTCACTTCCCTCAACTCCTGGGGAAAGAAACGGTCTAGAAAAGCATTAGAAAAATCCTCCTATAGAGATGACTCAGTATCACCACCCCTTAAATGTTCCTATTTCTCATACCATTGATACACCATATCTTTTAGCTGGTAGGTAGAAAAATCCATGCCTTCCATATTCGTGGCATACATAATACAAAAAATCATTTTTATTTCATCCAAAAAACCTTGAGAATTCTCCTCTAACTTAACACCTGTAAAGGTTGGAGAGACCAACCTCATAAATTGACTAACCCTTTTGGCCTCAAAAGATGGAGTAATAGGAATGCCACGCTCAAATTGACTAACTATAAACTATGCCAACATATGAATGGACTGTAAAAACTAAGCATTTGTCACTTTAGCTAGAGAAGTTTGTGAAGGACTAGAGGGAATTGGTGGAACTCTAGGAGAACAATCAAGAATGGTAGAACTCCAACAGAACAATCAAGAATGGGAACCCTAGACCGGGCATGGACCTCATGAGTAGAACGTGTCCCATCAACATTATCCCTAGTTGGGACAGAGGAGTTTTTATGAACTTCAGATCATCGAGGCATAATCTGAAAATAAAACAAACAAGAATTAGAAAAGATTTAAGGACTTAGACTATACATCTTGAATATAGAACACAAGAAAGAGAAACATTACTAAATGCCTTCTAGCCTCTCCCTTATGAGTGAGGCGCGCTACACACCCTTAAAAGAGACTCTACTCAACACGAATTTGTGGACTCCAAATTGACCATGAACCTAGGGATCTAATACCAATATGACATGACCCAAACTAGGGCCTAGTTGTGTCAAGTGCCTCAAGCCTAATCGAGATCGAAGACCACCTTCAATACCTAACCATAATTGCCCTGCACCCTATGTTGGATAAATTCGAAACATATAACAAGGTATAACAATTATAATGAAAAAAAATAATGAAATGCATAAGAATGACCAACCAAATATCTAACCAAATGTCAAACCTGTGTCATCCCTAATACCAATACCAATGCCAAGGATGATACTAATACCGACAGCGCCTATGCCCATAGTAGTCACACAAAGCCAATAATTAAAAACAAAGAACTTTCAATCAGGACATTCCCCCTACCATAGCCAAAAACAAAGTCCAAGAAATAAACAAAAGTATGAAAAGATATCCATAACACAAAATGGAGTCTTCGGAGTATGAAAGCTCACCATTTTAGTATGTTACAAAACTATCCCCAAATCCAATCACTGAGTAGGGGGAGTAGTATGGTTGTTCCTGTATCACGTGAGGATACAATGCCTAAAGATAGGTTAACGGGTGAACACTAGCATGTACTCAGGAATAAAGATAAAATAATGTAAGCATTTAAAACCAAGTAACCAAGTGAAATCACATTCATACATATATATTTTCTATGCCGAGAAAGGGAACTGGGTTTAGCATGCATTTAAAACATAACCTGGGTTGTGTATCTTGACCGTCCAAAAACCACCCACGGTCTATATTGATCCAGTGTTACCCCTTGAACGGGCCCCAATGCGTGTAACCACATGAACTCGAGAAATCATAGGGGTCGAGGATTCCCATGTACCCTTTGCCCTCTATGATACATGTATATAAGTATAACTTAGGATATTTTTGTGTATCCTACAACATTATGGTCACCATGAACAACCCTCATGTTGGCAAAGATAAGTTTTCAGTGTCTGTCCATCGGACTCACACCTTCATGGGCATCTATCATACTCTACCATTATTTCACAATTAAAACCTTTAGAACAAAACCAAACCACTAATTCATAGAGTTAATTACAAAGGAATTATGAATTGGTATAGTCATACTGACTATAACTTGCAGAAAACATCATTGGCCAATAATTAGGGGATTCCCATGTACCTTATTGGATTTCCAATCAATCAAAACCATAGACACCAAAGCCCCTTTTAAACCATTTAAAACCATCCAAAAAATTTAAGTTCCATAACAATATTATGCAATGAAACATTTTTAATGAAAGTCAAACTATGTGACAAAATCACTCTCATTGGCATTTTAACAAACATGTCAAGGCATGTTATTTCCAAAACCAAAATCAAGCATCGATTGACCCTTTCGATGAAACCACATGTCCAAACCATAATTATAACATGTAAACCACATGAAAACCATAAGACAAACATGGGAAAACATTATCCAACCATTAGTAACCAAAACACCCAATATATATTTCAAAACCAACACAAACACATAATAATGCCATGAAAACCATGAATTAAAATATACTTTTAGTTGAACGAACATTGTGGGAGGATTAACATGTCTTAGATACCAAATAATATGGAGAGAAACCACCCTTGAGATCCTTAATTGACCACCTTGAGTAAATCCTCGCCTCTATTTTTTAACCAAGAGCTTAAGAGAGATTTTGAGTATTTTGAGAGTGTTTGATTGTGATATAAAGGGTTAATAAAGTCCCAAGAGTGTTTTAAGTCATGGGGTCAAAAGAAGTTAATAGGGGAAATGTCCAGAATACCCCTAACTTAAACTGTAAAATCCCCACTGGAGGGTACGATTTGGACCCTCACTCATACCTACATCATACGAGTGGTACCCTCCACTTGTATTGATCAAAATGTTAGACACTACATACTGTCAACCATATGACTCCCCTTTTCCCCCTCGTACCTATAATATACGAGTAGTACCCATAAGTCGCATCCATGACAAAATCAAAGGGGTAGACACTTACCAACATATGATTTGGACCCTACTTCTTATATATTGTATAAATGACTCGTATGGAGTCTTCTCACACCAAGAATGGAACTTGGCCAATATAACACTAACCAACCTATGACTAGGGTCCCTAGACCTGTACCCACACCATACGACTAGTATGGTGAGTCATATAATCAACAGAAGACTCAAAACTCAAGAAATTTCCAAGGGTCAAAACCCAGGGTGTTTCATAAATACTAGGAAATAGACATATTTTTGTTATTTCTTGGATTATAAAGACTCGATATATTTGTGATACATATCTAAGGAAAAGAATCAACATATTGCTTGTTCTAAATAGCAAGGAAAGTAACTGGGACACAAATATTTACAAGATTTTTGTAATAATAATTGAAAATTAAAGACTGTGAATAATTTTAAGGCTAAAAACTAGCACAAAGTATAGTAAAGGCTGAAAATGTAAAGTTGGCTCCCGTACAATAAAAGTAATAGACCTTATGTGAATACTTGTTTTCTTCCCCCCCTCCCCAGGAGTGGGGATGACTCTAATACCAAATAAATAGGGAAAGCAGGGCACTGAGTGACTTTGCAGATAATATTAACTGGGAGATAAGAAAAAAATCTCTACACTTTCAAACAAAAAATACGGCTTCACAACCTTGTATGTAGTGCGCCATAAAAAATCAAAGCTCTCATTAACACCACAAGATGTAGAACTCTACCCTTTTCATTATGATAGCAGGATTCATATCTATATAAGCGACCTGCCATATGCTATATAGAATCAAAGATTTTATCAATGCACTAAATAGACAAGGACAGTGGGTCACAGAGTGACACCACAGGCAATAACAACAGAGATCTACACTTTTCAACATGAAAGGTGGTTTTATAACCATGCAGACAGCACGCCATACAAAATAAAAGCTTTCATCAACACCATAAGCCATAGAGTTCTAACTTTTCCATCATAATAGGTAGATTCTCGTCTATATAAGCGGCAAGCCATATGAAATCAAAGCTTTAATCAACACACAATAGATTTCTTATGAATGAGGACATGCATCCACTAACCCTAAAGAATAATTTTCCATGAACAAAGATTTCTCAAACCTCAATGAGATGACTTGACTTTTCCAATAGTAAAACATAATATATATATCTGTAGTATTTTTAGTACACATATAATTGTTCCATATATGACATACATAGGATTTTTGGGTCTCTCCCATGGCTTTTAGCGCCCTCAATAGTTAGCATAACAACATGTACCCAACTTTAGATTTATGTTTTTATAAAGAATAAAGAAAAAAAATCAAAAAGTTTTTGTATGGACCACGCCAATTTTGTTTCATAAAAATGGAAAGGACTTAGAACTCTTTGTTGTGCGGACCAAGACAATTTTGTTTCATAATCATAGAAAGTACTTTAGAATTCCATGTTGTAATCACAACAAGTATACTTGCCTAAGTGTTTCCTTACCCCACTACTTTGACCTAAAGGATCGAAGTACCCATTCCTTTGGAAGAGAGGAGCAAGAGAGAACATAGCCAACCAATAGTTTTATTGATAATATGAAATTGTAAAAGAGAGTTTTTAGGTAGAGAATATGATTATCTCTAACTAAAGAACTGTGATTCCTTTTATAGGAAAAGAAATCCCTAATTAAAACAAATAGAAATTGAAATCATTATCATACGTGGTCCATTAGTCTAAAAATAGTAAAGCCTTATCCTATCTCTTAAAAATAGTAAATACCTATCCCGGCACACACTTTTACAATATATTTACATCCCAATTTATTTAAACTATAATGCCTCGAAGTTTTTCTTATCTAAATTTTTGTTCCTAAAATATCAAGCATTGGCTTCTAGAATAATTTATACTTTTTTCCGATGGAATCCCTTAGATTTTAACTTTTCATTTTGTAGATGATTGAATAAGTTTTCCATCGACATAAGATGCATCCAAAATGAATACTCAGTGAAGGAGTTATGGTTAATTTAAGTCCAAGTGATAAAACACTAACATTCCTGTCCTTGGCGGATCACGGAGACGGTGTAAATGATGATGCTCAATTTCCAGTGGGGCTCCGCGATGGTGGCGCATCACGGAGTGGGCCAAATTCCCATTCGTCAATTTCCAGTGAGCCACCGTGATAGTGGTGCATCGCGGTGGCCCATTAAATCGAACTCCCAGTTATATTTTTCCGGTTATGTTAAGGGTTAAAAGGGGGGGAATTTTGGGAAATTACCCTACCCCCAATCCATCTATAAACATACAATCAATGGTATAACAAAAGCACTTTATTTCCAAATCTTCAATCTCTACAAAGAAAAAACCCTAAGTATCTCAAAACCTCTTCCAAGAATCTCAAAATTCTACCATGGGTTTTTGAAATTGATTGAAGATTTGGAATCCCTAAACCGTAGGCTTCAAGAATCAGTCTCTAATTTTTTATTTGAGGTACGTGGGGTTTATCCTTAAAACACATGGGTTTGTTGAAAATACTCAATTATGATTTAAAGATTATAAAGCATGAATTTGTTAAAGGGGTTTGAAATCCATGATTTTTATTATACGTTATGCATGTTATTGATATTGTTGTTTCTTTAGGACTCATCCCCTCAAATTGATTTACAAGTATATGAATACGTATGAAATTTAAATTAAAGATTTGTTTGAGAGCATAGATTATGAAGTTCCTCTCTTGGGATAAATTCAAGTTTATGATCTTATTGTGAATGATTTGAAATGCATGATTTATGGCTTGAAATTAGTCTTCTCAATACCTTAGTGTCTAAGCATGATTTAGAGATGATGAGAGGGAACTTCTTGATATAATTACATCCTAGTTTTAAATGAGGAAGAGTTGCATGTGATTGATAAATTTAAAATGACCACCTTGTATTATTGAAATACTTGACAAAGAGACTTCTTTGCATGTGTTTACATGAGGTTTGAGAAAGAGTTTCTTTGAATTGATTTATTGATACGGTGGTCCCAAACTTATGTTTTGAAGATAGAGATTATAATATGTTATTAATTGCTCAGATATATGACTTGAAAGTCAATGGTATGATGATACCATAAGTATGTATGCCATAACAGATAAGAGATTTCAAAGTATGTTTTTAGAAGATGCATGATTTTAAAAGAGTTAAAAATGGGCTTAAAGAGGGTTAGGTGGTTACCCAAAGAGGGCTTGAGTTCTAGTAACTCTTAGCCTGAAATCATATTTGCAGATATGGGTAGATTATTATTGTACACTGGCGATGGCTATGTAGCATAGTAGATTCAGAGACTCTGACCCTTGCAGCACACTTGGGTTGGGGGCTTGGCTGCCGAGTTAATGGCAGCTTCCATATAGCCCATGGAATTTTAGAGTTGTAGGGTATACCACCTGGCGCAGAAGTAAAATAAAGAATGTCTCAGAGTTCAGATGATTTTACAGAGTCTTTCGAAAATGCCTATGTGATTTCTTACCATATGATATATTTATGAACTATTTTAAATTACTCTCATATATGTTGAATATAAATTATTATTTTGGGTTTTCTCTGTGTACCAGTACATTTGTATTAACCCCTACCTCTCAGGGTCTAAAGCTTAGTTCAAAGGTCCTGCTAAATAGTAGAGTTTTCAGATAGCAGTGAAGTGTGCAGTTGGTAAGCCTTCTTAATTCCAGAAGGTCGGTGCCTTTCAGATTATATTGTTTATTTTGTTTTAGGTCCACTGGGGCCTTGTCCCAATTTCAGACAGTTGTCATTTTATTATGTAGTAGAGATTTTGCAGATTGTTTCAGATGTTTTTAGTTGATTTTGGAGTTCATTCCTTATTGTTAAACTAAATACAGAGTATGACCATGTTTCTGTATCAGATTATATTTTTGCATCTTCTTTTATTATATGAATGTTGTGCATGATTAGCAGATAGATAAGGGTGTTTTGGGCCTTCATGGTTTGGGATGTCCATTATGGCCAGGCCCTCATTTGGGTTGTGACATAAACCATCCCTCATAAATATGTAATGGAACCTAATTAAACAAAAGACAAATATGTTATTGGCATATTACAACATGTGCAAGTAGGTGGTTGAGCAGTTTGTTACCATCTTATAAGAAGATGAATAAGTAGCTTGTAAGATCCTAGAAAGCAGGTGGGTAATATCTTTGTAGGCATCCACCAAGTGGCTAGATAAATAGCTCTCAAGAAAACCCTTCTGAGAGAGTAACCCATCTGAGATGGTTTTATAGTAAACTTTGGCAGGTACTTACATAGAGCTTAAGGTAAGTGGTAATATCTTCCACATGTCATCTTGCATTATCTTTTCATATAGTGTTGGATAGTGTTGATGATGAGCATGTTTTTGCTTGAGTCATTCTTGGTCTTTAAATCTCTCTAGGTAACGTAGCTCATCCTATTGGATGAACCTCTATATTTCTATAGGGAAACCTCCAGTTGTATGATTTTGATGGTATTGGTGACTTTATCTCTCGTGATTTCATATGATAGTTGATATTTTTTCATTACTTGATGTACCTTATCCTAGTGTAGATGATCGATGGTGTAGTTCCAGTTTCCTTATTCATCTGGCCATATATCTTTTTGAAATACATTTTTTTACTATAAGATAAAGCTTTGTGATTTATAGTATTCATATTCAAGAGATAGTATCGACAGGGTATATTTCCAGAAAAGTAAAATTTCTAGCTTATCTTGGACATTGTGTTTTGTGATTTCCAACAGATAGTGTAACATGAATACTTTGCATCATAGGAATCTGTGAAGCATTAAACCCAATATTGTCATAGCTTAAACAACAATATGAACCTTTTGAGAGCTAGTTGGATTTGATCAAAATGTCTTCTGATATTGCACTTGAATTCTATGAGGATGTAGCACTGGTGGCACAGGTACCATAATAACTATAGGAGTTCTTATGGGAAATCATTGACTAGTGTTATGAACACATGACAGAAAAGGTATTCTAGATATACACCAAACTGCTTCAAAATATATTCTACATATTTTTTGAAACTTAAAGCTTGTAGAAAGTTCTTATTTCTCAAAGAAAGAATGGATTAAAGGTATCCACATATTGGTTCAATAGTTCATAGGGTTAGTCCTCTATTCTAGAAGATAGAATTCCTGATGTATTAAACCTGAGAATTTAACTAGCTAGATTTTAGTTGCCTTCTCATGTATTGGATATTAGGTAGAGATTGTCCGTATGGATTTTGAATGATTCTATGGAGAAGAAGGTGTCTTCCATCAGTTCTTCCTCTAGTAAGAAGTTGGATTAAAGTTTTTCTTATTTGTCGAGATAGATACCTGTTGGATTTGTTATCTTTTCAAAGAGATGGATGGATTCCTTTGACTTTGGCCTAAGGATAATTTCTTGAAAAGTGACCAGGCTTTTTGCAGATAAAGTAGTCATTTTATTTCCTTAGTTCATGCGGCTTCTTTTTCTGAAGTACCTGGTATGCCTAAACATCTTGGTCCTATAGTTTGGAGACTTAGGCAGTATAAACCTACTAAACTTAAGTTGTTTCTTGAACCTCACTTAGCATCTTGAGAAGGGGTAGTGGGATTTGGTGACAAAATCAATCCATCTGCATGCTCAATCAAGATATGGATTGCTTTGGATGATCTGCTTCAGTATATATCTCTTTATGCATATATCGTCCAAGGCTAAAACGATTATCTACCTGATGTAGCCCATATGTGGGACGATTATGGATTTGATCTTCTTCTTCGTAATCATCATTATATGGCCTACTAACACTTTGAGATAAAATATCTATCGTTTGACCAAGATGTCATTGATATGCACTTCCAAAAGATGGCAACGATTTTGTTAAATCTAGGAAAAGATCCCAGCATGAAGCAAGCTTTCGTATCATCACTGCCAAAGATGCTAGTAGGCCATATAATGATGATTACGAAGAAGAAGATCAAATCCATAATCGTCCCACATATGGGCTAAAACGATTATCTACCTGATGTAGCCCATATGTGGGACGATTATGGATTTGATCTTCTTCTTCGTAATCATCATTATATGGCCTACTAGCATCTTTGGCAGTGATGATACGAAAGCTTGCTTCATGCTGGGATCTTTTCCTAGATTTAACGAAATCGTTGCCATCTTTTGGAAGTGCATATCAATGACATCTTGGTCAAACGATAGATATTTTATCTCAAAGTGTTGCCTAGGCAGGTTCTCCTATCTTTGGCCTGTATTTCCACAAAAGACTTCTTGTAGGATCTTGATATTGAAGGTAAAGTCTTAGGACATTAGATAAATGTTTTTAACAACAATCCCAAATACATTCCACCAATCTCTATGAATTCTAGAGAATCTAGAGATGAACTCAGAAAGTATCATGTATTTCTCTCATTTAGTCAGATTCTTCATCGCCATCCAAGTGTAAAAGTCTTGGAATTTGGCATGTAAAGGTGTGGAATCCAGTTCTAATAGTTTTATATGTTATTATCATTGTTTCCATCCATCTTTCTGGGATCAGATCATCCGTCATCCTATCTTGCTCATCACCTACTTTAGAGGCTTCTGGTTCTTTGGAGCAATTTTTAAACATAGGTAAATAATCTTCTTTAAGGGATTTAATTAATGATTAAGGAGCATTTTTGACATATTCTTAAGAATCGACCAATGAATCTTCATCATTTTTTGTATATTCATTAGCTGGGAAGTTACTATCTATTTTAGTACATTCATTCATAGGATTAGTTTTTTATGTGTGTTCTTAGCCTTCATCTGGATAAAAGCCATAAAATTCATTGATGGATTCCAAATATTCCTCAATAGGATCATCATGATTTGGTTGTTGATGAATGGAATTTCCAGTTTCTGCAGCATAAAGCTCTGGGAGAACCTGATCTGGAATGATTGAGTCATTATAGCTCTCTAGGACAACCTTATCTAAGATGAGCAAGTCATCATCAATAAATACATTTGGAAATAACCATTTGTCACTGAGAAGACATTGTTTGATAGTATTCGAGTCTTCATATGGTGGATCTTTGCTTTGGATATCCAGGTCATCATTAGGTACTATAGGATCTAGATCCGAGAAGATGGGGTTATATATTCAAGCAGTATATCTCAAGGCCATCAAGTTTTCAAGTTCATTATTATTAGGAATAGATATAAAATCCTTCTTCTTATTATTGACATGTTGATGTGCCATCTCAGCTTGCTTTTGGGCTGCCATGGCATCTTTTCTCTCCCATGCATATTTGGCAATATCAAACTCCTATTCATCTTTAGGAATTGGAGTGAATAGCATAGACATAGATGAACGAAGTAGGTAAGTCGAAAAGGTTTGGCCTAATCCTTGTATGGATATTGTCACAGTCCAAACCAGGGCCCAGCCATAATGGGTATCTCATGTCCGTCGAGGACCAAAGACCACCCCCTTTACCTAGTCAAATAGAACATAATACAGCTAGCAGCAAATGAACTCCAAACATATAATAAGATAAGCAAATTAGAAAAGAAAATTTAGGATTTACAACAACATCCCAATACACAATAGTCAACAAACCCTCTAAACAGACCAAAACCATTCCAAGTTGGGACATGCCCCCAATGATAGCCAAAAGAGTCTAACAAAAGTAGTCTAAGACATAAAAATAAATAGGACTTTAAAATGATAGCCCTTCCAAAGAATGGAAGCTCACCACTTCAATGTTGATTACTAACAACCCAAAAATCCTATCGCTGTACAGGAAAAGTGGAAGTGTCTCTAGTTCCTGCATTGTATGGGGATATAGTATTCAGAGATAGTTAGCAGGGTATCATGTAACTTAGGATATATATATATATATATATATATATATAAGATGTTGTTATAGGGAACAAGTCTTAGTATGCAAGTAAAACATTAGTCTGGACTATGTAGCTTAATCATCACAAAAAGGCACCCGCCAGCTATATGGGTTCATCTTCCCCTACTAAAAAGGCCTGAGTGCATGTTAGCTGCACGAATTAGAGGTTTCAAGAAAGACTCAAGAATGTCCTGACCCCACGTTAGTCCAAGATACAAATAAATATCAATAGTGTGAACCATCCATACTGTCATTAAGGCCAACCCTCATGCCGGCAAATGTGAGTTTCCAGTATCGGTCCTTCTAGACCTCCACCTTCACGACTTAGCTACATAACCCCCATTAAGCCTAATTAAAATAAGTTTCACATAACCCATCTATTTAACCAAGGAATTGACCTCTAAGGCACAACATAGGTATCATCATACCCTTATGCGTGCAATTTTATAATTATGTCGTTATAATTCCATTAACTTGGGGGAATGCCTTGACCCCATTTGTTCATTAAATAAAGTTGGAGATCAACTTAGGGAAATGCCTCAACCCCCAAGCTTCCAATTTAAAATAATAACATGGCCAACAGGGTTTAAAAACCATTTTTCATCTATTTAACCTTTTATGCAATGCAAAAATATAGGTGAGTAAGTCAAACCATGTGACAAATCATAGTTGAAGCCAATTACATAGGTGGGTTAAGGGAACACAATTTACAAAACCAAATTCCAAACCAAAATCTTCAACTTCTAATTCTCATACCCATGCACCCAATTAGTTCAAAAACCATAAATAAAGCATGAACAATGGATATAAAATCATTGGAATCTAATACAAATAACATTCATTTCAAAACACTCAACCACATTAACACCGATATTCAAATCCACATGAACAACCAATTAAATACATGTTTTAAGTAAAATAAGTTTATGGGGAAGAGGTACATGCCTGAGATATCAAGAATTATGAAGATAAATCAACCCTTTGATGCTCTAATTGCCAATTACTTGGAAAACTCAAGTGTTCTTGACTTAGGTATTTGAGAGAGAATAGAGCATGTATTTGATTGATAAAGTAATAATAACCCTCTTTGGGCATTTTATAGACGTCGGTCCTAAGTGGGGAGGGAGTAAAATAACAAGAATGTCAACACTTAAAAGTGCAAAAAAGTCACCCAATTGCCATGGGTCACCTTACGACTTATGATGTCTAGCTACGAGACGTCTCCATGACTCCAAGTGTAACGCCCCGGAAAACGGGTCCCGAAGCGTCACATGGTGCTTGAGGCTACGAGTAGCCCCAAGATAACCCTTTGAGCCATTTTCATTCAGTTCAACAGAAATCAATGGGGTTTGCATAAATAAACCTCAAATATCAACAGAGTAATCATCATCCAAGAATAAAAGAATTTCAGAAAGATAACAAAATACGACTTATTAGTCAACTCTCAACATCTATACTAGTCTGACAAGCCTCTAAGAAATCAATAAAACCAGCGAGCCACTGAGACATACCCCAACTGACTCATACTCAGCTATCAAATATAAATAATTTCGTTAAACCAATATCAGACATCACGTCCTCGGAACATGAGGACTTACCACAATAGAGGATGTAGAACAGCATGCCCAAAGAATCACTGTTGAACCTATAGCTGAGCACCTGAAACTATATTCCGAGAAAATGCAACCCACATCCGAAGATGTGGGTCAGTACCATGGAAAGGAACTGAGTATATGGGGGTGTATGTAGTTTTATAAACATCATCATCATAAATATTTATAAGAAATATGCAAGATGTATGAAAGACTCACATAGACAGAAGAAAATCATCATAATCATGAGAAGATGAAATAAGTACAATAACACATGTGAGTCATCATATAATTTGACAATCACTTTCAGTTTATCAAGAATATCAATTCTCATCACGTAAATATCATTTAAAACTTTCGAAAGAATAACTTTCACAATTCCAATTTCAAATCACTTCACCGTTCACCATAGACACAAGGAAACACACACATACTAGGAGATCCTATAACCGACATAAACCATGTGAGCTACATGGAGTCCAATGTACAACCCACGTTGGGAAGAGCCGTCCTATCCTTGCCATCAGAGTAGGACTATCAATATCAAATCCACACAAACTAGTGATCACTGTATAAATCAGCCTTAGGGTCACTCCTATGGGGGTACATAGTTCTAGGGAAGTAAGTTCGCTTTATACCTCCCACTCAGTGCTAAATATTTCTCCTTGACTTAGCTCAGATCATTTCAAAGACAATACACAACAAAACAATTTTAGTAATATATAAATACACATCGGGAGCCATAATGCTTCCCATCTATCGAAATCAACCACGTTGTGGATTTCTTTCACACTCGAGTTTAAAACAACTCCATTAAGACCAAAGGGTCAAATCATTCAAAATATCTCAAATATTCAACATCAACGTGCTTATAACACACACTTTCTCAAAAAAACATAATTTTCAATAGGGATTCATGACCCAAATATCAAAATCATGATAAATATCGTTCAAGATTCATGCTTTATATCACCACACATGTAAATTCATCTTCCAAAATCATAAACATCAAGATTTCATAATCATCATCATAAGATATGGGTTCATGCTTCAAATTCATAAAAATCAAATAAAAATTATACCTTTGTAAAGAAAATTACTTTTGGGCATAAGAACGAAAGAGAGTTCTTGTTGAAAAAAACCCCACATACCTTGAATGATGAACATTAGATCGATACTCATTTTTGAGATGTTAATTATGCCTTTGAATGATGGTTCTAGGAGTTCTTGAACTAGGAACTTGGAATCTTGAATAAATTTGCAGAATTAATGATGAACTTTGGAGGTTCTTGAAGTTGGATGGAGGAGCTTAGGGTTTTCTTTTTGAGGGAATTTGATGAAATATAACATATAATGCTTCTAATAGTCTTTAATATAGGGATTGGACGGATTTTGGTTGAGGGGGAATGACCAAAACGCCCCTGAAAATTAAATAATTCTTGAATCTATCTTTTAGTAGACTGTTTTGATAGTCTGAAGTAGATTAACCATAACGTTTTACTCTGATATCC
This sequence comes from Capsicum baccatum var. pendulum, assembly GCA_030864225.1. Lineage (NCBI taxonomy): Eukaryota > Viridiplantae > Streptophyta > Magnoliopsida > Solanales > Solanaceae > Capsicum > Capsicum baccatum. The sequence goes on along the minus strand of CM061558.1, from coordinate 26,076,743 downwards.
AAATTAGATAAAACCAATTTCATTAGAAAAAGGACTCTCATATATTTGGGTTGATACATAATATATCACCCAGATCATTGTGTAAGAGGATTTATGATCATTTGAAGTTGACCCAAAAATTCTCTTTTGATAGGCTGAAGTAGATCCGCCATAACTTTTTGCTTTGATAGACAAATTGGATGAAACCAATTTCATTGGAAAGAGAACTTGCAGAGATTTCCGGTGATATATAGTAGATCACCCAGATCATATGTACAAGGAGTTATGATTGTTTAAAGTTGGAGAAAAAATACTCTAGGCCTCAGTACTTTTTTTTCTGCACGTTTTACTGTTCACTACTATTCATGGTTCGATTGGAATGCTTATAACTCGTCGCTCGGGTGTCCGTTTTGGATGATCCACATATCGTTGGAAAGATTATTCAATACTATACGCAATGCTGGGTCATAATCTAAGACATTCCGCATGAAAAAATTTATAATTCATTCTAGAAGATAGAACCCAACACGTTTACGCACAAAATTTCAATGAAAAATTTCCTGGGGTATTACATCATCCCCCCCTTGGAAACATTCATCCTCCAATGAAGCTAGACATGCCAAGATTAGATAGAGAATAGAGCATACAGCTGAAACCATTCGTTAGACTCATCACCACATCGTTTATCACTCTGAATGCAACATAGAATGCATAAATTCAAGAAACTACATCTGAACACATAATAAATGACAGCTGAACTGCTGCAACTTTTATCAAAAGTGCATTATTTAGGAAAGAATGGTACCTTCGGCTTGATCGGAGTTCGTGGAAAATAGGTGCGGGTACTTGGATCGCATATCCGCCTCAGCTTCCCAAGTTGCACCCTCAACAGATTGGTTTCGCCACAACACCTTGACCAAGGGAACTTCTTTGTTCCTTAGTCTTCGGACACTAAAATCAAGAATCTGAACAGGAATCTCATCTAAAGAAAGATTTTCTTGAATATCAGCACTCACAGAGGAATCCACTACCACAGCATCGCTAATATACTTTCTAAGCATGGAGACATGGAATATTGGATGAACAAAGGACAACGAAGAAGTCAACTCGACCTCATAAGCTAACTTACCAACATGGCTAAGAATTTTGTAAGGACCAACATAACGGGGACTAAGCGTCCCCTTCTTTCTGAATCTCTTCACCCCCCTCATGGGTGAAATTTTCAGATACACTAGGTCACCAACTTCAAACTCAAGGTCTCTCCTTCTAACATCCGCATATGATTTCTGACGACTCTGCGCAGTTTTCAACCTCTCCCTAATCAACTTAACTTTTTCCATAGCCTCAAATACCGAATCAGGACCACTCACAGCCGCTTCACCTACCTCGAACCAACCTATGGGTAATCTATACTTTCTCCCATATAAGGCTTCAAATGGAGCCATGCCAATACTAGAGTGGAAACTGTTATTGTAAGCAAACTCTATCAACGGTAAGTGATCATCCCAACTTTCCTTAAAGTCAAGTGCATAAGCTCTCAACATATCCTCTAAGGTATGGATGGTCCGCTCAGCCTGACCATCGATTTGCGGATGAAAAGCAGAACTCAAAAGCACTTGGGTACCAAGACCCTTCTAAAAAGCTTTCCAAAATTGCAAAGTAAACTGAGTACCCCTATCCGAAATGATTGACAAGGAAACTCCATGCAGTCTGACTAGCTCTCGGATATACAATCTAGTGTAATCCTCAGTAGTATATGAAGTATGAACAGGCAAGAAATGATATGAACAGGCAAGAAATGATCAGACTTAGTCAACCTATCAACCACAACCCAAATGGAATCGTGATGGCATCGGGAATAAGGTAAACCAATCACGAAGTCCATATTTATCTCTTCCTACTTCTAGGTGGGAATACTAAACTTTTGTATCATACCACCAGGCCTTTGGTGTTCAATCTCAACCTATTGGCATGTTGCAAAATTAGCTACACACGCTGCTATATCTTTCTTCATGCCACTCCATGAATAGATTTCTTGCAAGTCTCAGTACATCTTGGTGGCACCTAGATGAATAGAATATCGCGCCCTGTGTGCTTCAGCCATAATCCTCTATCTCAGATCATCAACATTTGGGACACACAATCTACCCTGCAATCTCAACACACCATCTCCCCCTTGGGAGAAAACCTCTACTTTTTGGTCCTTGACTGACTCCTTTAGTCTGACCAAACTAGCATCTAAGTATTGCTTTTCCTTCACTTCCGAAACCAAGGAGGATTTGGAACTACTCTAAACCCCTATACTACCTTAAGTAGAGTCAAACAACCTAACCCCCAATCTAGTCAAACGATGTATATCACGAGCCAACTCTTTCATACCTTCTACCAAATACGAAACACTACCCATAGACTCTCTACTTATGGCATCTGCCACAATATTGGCCTTTCTCGGATGGTACAACACACTCATATCATAGTCCTTTAACAATTCTAACCATCGTATCTGCCTAAGATTCAATTCTCTCTGGGTAAACACATACTACAGACTCTTATGATCAATGAAAACATCAACATGGACACCATACAAATAGTGTCTGCAGATTTACAAAGCAAACATAACAATAGCCAACTCAAGGTCATGGGTAAGGTAATTTTTCTCATGGGGTTTCAATTGTCTAGAAGCATAAGCTATCACCTTACCCTTCTGCATCAATACGCAACCCAACCCAACTCTTGAAGCATCACAGTACACCACAAAACCATCAACACCATCAGGCAAAGTGAAAACATGGACTAAAGTAAGTTTTCACCTTCAACTCCTGAAAACTCTTCTCACAAGATTCGGACCACAAGAACTTCACTTTCTTTTGGGTCAACCGAGTCATAGGAGACACTATAGAGGAGAAACCCTCAACAAAATGGCAGAAATAACCAGCTAAACCCAAGAAACTTCGGATATCAGTCAGAGAAATAGGTCTTGGCCAATTTCTAACAGCTTCAGTCTTTTGGGGATCAACTCTAATACCCTCGAAAGAAATGATATGACCCAGAAAAGCAACTGACCTTAGCCAAAACTCACACTTACTGAACTTGGCAAACAACTTGTGATCTCTAAGTGTTTGCAAGACAGTTCAAAGATGATCAGAATGTTAATCCTCACTACGGGAGTACACCAGTATATCATCGATGAACACTATGACAAACATATCCAGATATGGTCTTAACACTCAATTCATGGGATCCATGAAAGCTTCTAGGGCATTAGTTAACCCGAAAGACATAACAAGAAACTCAAAATGGCCATAATGAGTTCAGAAAGTGGTTTTCAGGATGTCACACTCCCTAACTTTGAGTTGATGATAGCCGGAACGAAGCTCAATCTTTGAGAAATAACTTGCACTTTGCAATTGGCCAAACAAATCATCTATTCTCAAAAGGAGGTACTTATTTTTTACGGTGAATTTATTCAGTTGGCAATAATAAATACACATACGCAAAGAGCTATCTTTCTTTCTCATAAACAACATAAGAGCACCCCAAGGAGAAACACTGGGCCTTATGAAACCCTTATCTAGTAGATCTTTGAGTTGCTCTTTCAACTCCTTAAGTTCTGCAGGGGCCATACGGTAAGGAGGAATAGAAATGGGCTAAGTATCGAGAAGAAAATCTATTCCAAACTCTATGTCTCTATCAGAAGGTAAGAGGAGAGCATGAATCAATAGTAGAGAGAGACACTTTAAGCATGATAGACTTCTGAAAAAAAAAAGAATCACACTTTTGCCTAAAATGTCTTGGAGCCTCTTTCTCATAGATGTGGCGCGCTATACACCGATGATCATGACTCTACTTAACGCGGCTTATCAGACTCCCTAAGACACCTTAAAACCTTAGGCTCTGATACAAAGTTTGTAACACCCCAAAAAATGAGTCCCAGAGCATCACACAATGCTTAAGGCTACGAGTAGCGTAGCCCCAAGCTAACCCTTTGAGCCATTTTCATTCAATTCAACACAAATCAACAACCCTCAAATATCAAAGGAGTAATCATCATCCAAGAATAAAAGAATTTCAAAAAGATAACAAAATACGACTTATTAGTCAACTCCCAATATCTATACTAGTCTGACAAGCCTCTAAGAAAACCAATAAAACCAGCGAGAAATTGAGACATGCCCTTACTGACTCATTCTCAGTTATCAAATGTAAACAATTCTGTGAAACCAACATTAGACATCACATCCTCAGAACATGAGGACTCACCACAACAAAGAATGTAGAACAACGTGCCTGAAAAATTACTGTAAAACCTGGAACTGAGCACCTGAACCTACATTTTGAGAAAATACAGCCCACGTCCGAAGATGTGGGTCAGTACCATGGAAAGGAACCGGGTATATGGGGGTGTATGTAGTTTTATAAACATCATAATCATAAATATTTATGAGAAATATGCAGGATGTATGAAAGACTCATATAGACCAAAGAAAATCATCATAATTATGAGAGGATAAAATAAGTACAATAACACATGTGAGTCATCATATAATTTGTCAATCTCTTTCAGTTCATCAAGAATATCAATTCTCATAATGTAAATATCATTTAAATCTTTCGAAAGAATAACTTTCACAAATCCACTTTCAAATCACTTCACCGTTCACCATAGACACAACGAAACACACAAACACTGGGAGATCCTATAACCGACATAAACCATGTGAGCTACATAGAGTCCAACGTACAACCCATGTTGGGGAGAGTCATCCTATCCTTGCCAACTATCGATATCAAATCCACACAAACTAGTGATCACTATATAAATCAGCCTCGGGCTCACTCCTATGGGGGTACATAGTTCTATAGAAGTAAGGTCGCTTTATACCTCCCACTCGGTGCTAAAGATTTCTCCCAAACTTAGCTCAGATCATTTTAAAGACAATCCACAATAAAATAATTTCAGTAATATATAAATACACATCGGGAGCCATAATGCTTCCCATTTATCAAAATCAACCACGTTGTGGATTTCTTTCACACTCGAGTTTAAAACAACTCCATTAAGACCAAAAGGTCAAATCATTCAAAATATCTCAAATATTCAATATCAACGTGCTTATAACACACACTTTCTCAAAAAAAAACAATTTTCAATGGTGATTCGTGACTCAAATATCAAAATCATGATAAATATCGTTCAAGATTCATGCTTTATATCACCACATATGTAAATTCATCTTTCAAAATCATAAACATCAAGATTTCATAATAATCATCATAAGATATGGGTTCATGCTTCAAATTCATAAAAATTAAATAAAAATTATACCTTTGTAAAGAAAATTACTTTTGGGAATAAGAACGAAAGAGAGTTCTTGTTGAAAAAAACCCCACATACCTTGAATGATGAACATTAGATCGATACTCCTTTTTGAGATGTTAATTGTGCCTTTGAATGATGGTTTTTGGAGTTCTTGAACTAGGAACTTGGAATCTTGAATAACTTTAAAACCCTTATCTAGTAGATCTTTGAGTTGCTCTTTCAACTCCTTAAGCTCTACAGGGGCCATGCGGTAAGGAGGAATAGAAATGGGCTGAGTATCGGGAAGAAAATCAATTTCAAACTCTATTTCTCTATCAGAAGGTAAGAGGAGAGCATGAATCAAAAGTAAAGAGAGACACTTTAAGCACGATAGACTTCTGAAAAAAAAGAATCACAGTTTTTCCTAAAATGTCTTGTATCCTCTTGCTCATAGATGTGGCGCACTACACACCGATGATAATGACTCTACTTAACACGGCTTATCAGAATCCCTAGGACACCTTAAAACCATAGGCTCTAATACCAAGTTTGTAACACCCCGAAAAATGGGTCCCAGAGCGTCACACAGTGCTTGAGGCTACGAGTAGCCCCAAGCTAACCCTTTGAGCCATTTTCATTCAGTTCAACACAAATCAATGGGGTTTCCATAAATAAACCTCAAATATCAACAGAGTAATCATCATCGAAGAATAAAAGAATTTCAGAAAGATAACAAAATATGACTTATTAGTCAACTCTCAACATCTATACTAGTCTGACAAGCCTCTAAGAAAATCACTAAAACCAGCGAGCCATTGAGACATGCCCCAACTGACTCATACTCAGTTATCAAATGTAAATAATTTTGTGAAACCAACATCAGACATCACGTCCTCAAAACATGAGGACTCACCACAACAGAGGATGTAGAATAGCGTGCCCAAAGAATCACTGTCGAACCTGGAGCTGAGCACCTGAACCTACATTCCGAGAAAATGCAGCCCACATCCAAAGATGTGGGTCAATACCATGGAAAGGAACTGAGTATATGGGTATATATGTAGTTTTATAAACATCATCATCATAAATATTTATAAAAAATATGCAGGATGTATGAAAGACTCACATAGACAGAAGAAAATCATCATAATCATGAGAGAATGAAATAAGTGCAATAACACATATGAGTCATCATATAATTTGTCAATCACTTTTAGTTCATCAAGAATATCAATTCTCACAACGTAAATATCATTTAAATCTTTCGAAAGAATAACTTTCACAATTTCACTTTCAAATCACTTCACCGTTCACCATAGACACAAGGAAACACACACATACTAGGAGATCCTATAACCGACATAAACTATGTGAGCTACATGGAGTCCAACGTACAACCTACGTTGGGGAGGGCCATCCTATCCTTGCCATCAGAGTAGGACTATCGATATCAAATCCACACAAACTAGTGATCACTATATAAATCAGCCTTAGGGTCACTCCTATGGGGGCACGTAGTTCTAGGAAAGTAAGGTCGCTTTATACCTCCCACTTGGTGCTAAAGATTTCTCCCGGACTTAGCTCAGATCATTTGAAAGAAAATCCATAACAAAACAATTTCATTAATATATAAATACACATCGGGAGCCATCATGCTTCCCTTCTATCGAAATCAACCACGTTGTAGATTTTTTTCACACTCGAGTTTAAAACAACTCCATTAAGACCAAAAGGTCAAATCATTCAAAATATCTCAAATATTCAACATCGACGTGCTTATAACACACACTTTCTCAAAAAAAACATAATTTTCAATGGGGATTCATGACCCAAATATCAAAATCATGATAAATATCATTCAAGATTCATGCTTTATATCACCACACATGTAAATTCATCTTTCAAAATCATGAACATCAAGATTTCATAATAATCATCATAAGATATGGGTTCATGCTTCAAATTCATAAAAATCAAATAAAAATTATACCTTTGTAAAGAAAATTACTTTTGGACATAAGAACGAAAGAGAGTTCTTGTTGAAAAAAACCCCGCATACCTTGAATAATGAACATTAGATCGATACTCCTTTTTGAGATGTTAATTGTGCGTTTGAATGATGGTTCTTGGAGTTCTTGAACTAGGAACTTGGAATCTTGAATAAATTTGCAGAATTAACGGTGAACTTTAGAGGTTCTTGAAGTTCTTGAACTAGGAACTTGGAATCTTGAATAAATTTGCAGAATTAATGGTGAACTTTGGAGGTTCTTGAAGTTGGATGTAGGAGCTTAGGATTTTCCTTTTGAGGGAATTTTATGAAATATAACATATAATGCTTCTAATAGGCTTTAATATAGGGTTTGGACGGATTTTGGGTGTGGGGGAATGACCAAAACGCCCCTAAAAATCAAATAATTCTCAAATCTATCCTTTGGTGGATTGTTTTGATAGTCTGAAGTAGATCAACCATAACGTTTTACTCCGATATCCAAATTGGTTGAAACTAATTTCATTAGAAAGAGGACTCTTATATCTTTCTATTGATATATATTATCTCACCCATATCATTGTGTATGAGGAGTTATGATCATTTGAAGTTAACCTAAAAATTCACTTTTAATAGGCTGAAGTAGATCGACCATAACTTTTTGCTCTGATAGACAAATTGGATGAAACCAATTTCATTGGAAAGAGGACTGACAGAGCTTTCCGTTGATATATAGTAGATCACCCAGATCATATGTACATTTAAAGTTGATCAAAAATACGTCAGGCCTCAGTACTTTTTTTCCTACATGTTTTACTGTTCACTACTATTCATCGTTTGATCGGAATGTTCATAACTCGTTGCTCGGGTCTCCATTTTGGATGATCCACATATCATTGGAAAGCTTATTCGATACTCTACACAATGGTGGGTTATAATCTAAGACATTCCACAAAAAAAAATTATAATTTATTCTAGAAGATAGAACCTAACACATTTATGCACAAAATTTCAACGAAAAATTTCCCATGGTATTACACCTAGTCTTAGCAATAGCTCAAGGACCCCTAACTATTGAACTATGAATCATACACTATGACTCATGAGGTGTAACTATGATATTTAGGGTCCTAGCCATGGTCAAGAGAAACATCAGGCACTTTTATAGGTTTGGCTACGAGGAATACTATATGACTCATTTAGAGTCGTGACGATTCATTGAGTCTAGTCATACTTAGAATAGACACCTTGGGAAACATCATTGGTAACCCTATGATTAGGGTCTTAATACCCATATGGGGACCTTATGACTCATAAGGAAAGTCATAGTCAGGGCATTGAGTTCGAAAGCTCAAGAATTTTCCAGGGCCAAAATCAGGGCTGTTATAATTTCCTCCACCTTCTAGGATCATTCATCCCCAAATAATGAGTCAAGGTACTCATTAGCATGATTTAACATAGAAATGAAATAAAAATTACCTTTAACAAAGATAGAAAACAATTTAGGAACACACATACCTTAAGCATAACTATCCAAAGTAGGAAATACGAATGGATATTTGAACTTCATGTCCTCTTCAGCTTCCCAAGTAGCTTTTTCAACCTTATGTTTCCTCCATAGAACCTTCATTGAAGCATTTCCTATCTAAAATCTCAATCAAGACTTCCTCATAAGACAAGTAATCTAAAATGCCAACACTCTCTAAAGGAACAACCAAGAAAGGATCACCTACGCACTTTTTCAACATTGAAACATAGAACACCAGATGGTTAAAACCCAAATTTGATGGAACCTTAAACTCATAAGCCATATTGCCCATTTTTATCATAATCAAGTATGGGTTAATATATCATATACTTATCTTTCCTTTATTTCCAAATCTCATCACACCTTTCACGGGAGATACCTTAAAAACACCCAATCACTAACATCAGACTCCAATTCCCTACACCTCACATCCATGTAGGAATTTTAGAGACTCTGAGTAGTCTTAAGTCTATCTCAGATAACCTTTACCTTTTCCATGGCTTGATGAACTAAGTTAGGACCAAATAATATAGTCTCACTAACTTCGAACCATCCAATAGGAGAACGATATCTCCTATGATGTAAATCCTCAAAGGGAGCCATATAAATTCTATAATGATAGTTGTTATTATATGAAAACTCTACGAGAGGCAAATATTCAAACCAACAACCACCAAAGTCAATCACATAAGCCCTTAGAATATCTTCTAATGTCTTAATAATCCTCTCTGCTTATCTATCCATCTATGGGTGGAAAGTGGTGCTAAGGTTTACCTTAGTTCCCAAACCCATCTAAAATGATCACTGAAAGTGCAACAAGAAATGCGTGTCTCGATCAGAGATAATAGAAACAGGCACACCATATAACTTGACTATCTCCTTAATGAAAAGCTTAGCATAGTCCTTCATAGATTAATTGATACTTATATGTAAAAAGTGAGCAAACTTAATCATCTTATCCACGATGACCCAAATCAAATCAGACTGATGTTGAAATATCGAAAGTCCAGTAATGTAACACCCTATATTTTTGGGTTAGAATTTGAACCGTTATTCCTACATGCATAAACTTTAATCCAATTATTTCTATATAAATATAAGTGTCATGATGAAATACCCTGGGTTGGACCCTTATAAAATTTCCTAGATTTTTTTATTTTTGACATCAAGTGACTTGTGGGTACCAATCTTATAATGGGGTATGGTTTGTATAATCTTGGTTATATACTAACCAGTGTTGGTATGTGGGTTGGATTAGTTTCTGGAATGGGTACGACTTGGTGGGTACGAGTCATATGGCTGGTGATAGGTCGTATGGTTTGGATTTTTCCTTCACTTAATCTAAGACTTAGTAACTTAAATTAGATATATTTATGAGTGGATCACCATGAACTATAAGATAGGGTATAATTTATACCATTGACTCATATCGTAGACAGTGTTCAAACTTTATTTAATTCTATTCTGCCAGGGATACAATTTAGGGGTACTAATCATATGGTTGGGTATGACTTCGTTTAGGTAAGTTGTATGGTGGAAAATATTATGTCTAGAAGGGCCTAGGGTATGAGCGGTGGGTACCACTCGTATTCAAGGGTATGACTGGTATAGGGTAATCATACCATCTAATAATGACTTTAAGTTGTTTAAGTTGGGGGTAATCTAGATATTTCCCCACTAAACCTCTTAAGGCCCCATGACTTATATCACTATTAGGGTATTATTTATGCTATTATTCTAATTTAAAATGCTTAGATACTCTCTCTTATTTTCTCTAAGGCTCTGTGGTAAAGAAAGGCTAGGGTTTTATCTAGAGGATCAATTTGGGGCTTGTCCGGGTGATTTATCTCCATCATATTTGTAATATAAGTCATGTACTCCTCCCTCATTATTAGTTCCAAATAAATTCATATTTTATATAATGTTTTCATGAGATGATTATTGTATGATTTTGGGATTTTTAAATATAAGTTAGGGTTTGGGTATTAAATGCTTGGTTATGATTTTACAATGTTTTAATTACGTTTTTACATGTTTTAATGGTGTTTTGTACAATTGGTTTTATGGGAATGATTAATTGGGAATTGGAGTTGGTTTTGGAAATACTATGCTCCCAATATGTTTGATAAAATGCCTATAAGAATGCTCTTATAATATTATTAGACTTTTAACAGAATTATTGCATGGTATGGTTTGGTAATGGAACCCTAAATGATATAATTGGTATACATAGTATAAATGGTTTGGAATGGATAAATGGTAAGGTTTGGTAGTCATGGTTATGGTTAATTGGTAAAAAAGAATCCCCCAAATAAATATGATAATGAACATCTTATGGGGTACATGGGATTCCCCCAAGAAAACATAATAATGGAACACTTGTGGGGTATACAGGATTTCCCCAAGTTAACGCAATAATATAATCTATGGGTAAATAGGAATCCCTTTAGATAATAAGGTTGGCCAAGGACATTGCTTGCAATTTATAGTCAGTATGATGAAAGCACTACTCATAGCCTTGGTTAATAATAATGGCATAATGGTTTGGTTGGATGGTAATGATTTTAATTGGAAAATAATGGTAGGGTGTGATATCTAAACATGAAGGTGTGAGTCCAAAAGACAACCACTGGAAAATCATGTTTATCGACATAAGGGTTGGTTATAGCGACCATGTATAATACTAAAAGGTACATGGGAATCCTCTAAGTACACTGTATATATGTATCATGGAGAGTGAAGGGTACTTGGGAATCCCCTACTCTTATGGTATCTTCAGGTCATGTGGCTACATTTATCGATGCCTATTTAGGGGGTTACATTGGACCCATATAGCTCATAGGTGGCTTTAGGATGGTTAAGTTGTACATACACAGGTTAATAGTTTTAAAGGCATGCTAAACCCAACTCCCTTTATTAGCATGGATATATATATGTATGGTTGGTTTACTTGGCTTGACTAGATGGAATTATTTTATCCTTATCCTGTGTTTTTTCTAGCGTTCACCCACTTACCCATCTTCAGGTGGTTGTATCCCCACGTGATCAGGAATCGGCCATTCTTATTCTCTTACTTAGTGATCTAATTTAGGATGAGATATTGCATTGAAGTGGTGAGTTCCATATTCTAGAAGGCTCTATTTCATATCATGGATGTCTTTACATACTTTGGTTATTTTATGGATATTGGTTTTGTCTATGGTTGGGGGCATATCCCAACCAGATATTATTTTTTCTTTTGTTTAGAGAATTCGTATGACTACTATGGGTTGGAATAGGTAGTGTTGGTAGTGGTGTCAGCCTTAGTATTGGCATTGGTATTGGCGTTGATACTATTTAACTGAGTTTATGATTGTTCCATCCATTTATGTTACACTATCTTGTTATACTTTAAAAATTCTTCTGACTCAGGGTATGTGTATGTGGAGGTTGGGTTAGGTAATGGGGGTAGTCCCTGATCTTAGCTAGACTTGGGATGCCTATTACTACAGGGCCCTATTTTGGGTCATGTCAAGTTGGTATCAGAGCTTTAGGTTCATAGTCAATTGGGAGTCCACAAATCCATGTAGAGTAGAGTCTTTTTTAAGGGTGTGTAGCGCACCACACTCATAAGAGAGATGCTACAAGGCATTTAGGAATGTTTCACTTTCTTGGTATTTTATTTTCAAGCTTAGATTCTAAGTCTTGGAATCTTCTCCAATCCCAGTTTGTTTGCTTTTTAGACCATGCCTCGATGATCTGAGATGCAAGGTAACTCCTCTGTCCCAATTTAGGACAATGTTGAAGGGACACATACTACTCAGGGAATCCTTACTCGATCTAGGGGTCCCATCCCTGAATGTTTTGGAGTTCTGCCAATTGTTACTAGTCCTCATCAAGGTAAGGTGATGAATGCAGAATTTCATTAATCAATTCATGTTATTTCTCAGTTGGTTACTGATTAGGATGAGCAGAGTTCAACCAGTGTTTCATCTACTGAGGCCACAAGGGTTGGCTAGTTTATGAAGATAAATTCTTCTACTTTTACTGGTAGAAGGTATAGGAGGATCTTTAGGGTTTGTTGGATGATATGGAGAAAAATTTTAGGGTAATATAACCCACTAATGTGTAAAGGATGAATTTTATAGATTACCAGCTTAAAGATATGGCGTACCAATGGTATAGGGAGTGAAATAGGGTGAGAGGTGATATTGAAGAGTCAACTTTATGGGAGAATTTCTCTAATGCTTTTCTGGTTTGCTTTTTTCCTCAGGAGTTGAGGGAAGTAAAGGCAGAGAAATTTGTTAATCTAAGATAAGGGAAACATTGGTCAAGGAATATTCCTTGAAATTTCATCAGCTGTCTAGGTATGCTCTGGAATTGGTGTCTTACATGAGGGACAGAATGATAAAGTTCACTTCTAGACTATCTCAGAATTTGATCCTTGAAAGAAAGACTGTATTGCTAATCAAGGATATGGATATTTTTTGGTTGGTGGTTCATATTCAGTAGGTGGAAGACAAAAAGAGAAAACAGACTAGGTTTAGGGAAAGGCAGGGTAAGAAGTTCAAATTATCTGAATAAGGTGGTGCTTAATATCAAGGTGGTCGGAATAGCAATAAGTGGCCAAAAAAGAAGCGAAGGAGTTCTGGTCCCTTCTCTTTAGCTAGTGATCCTTACCTAAAATAGTCAGGTCATAGGCATCAATAGGGTGGTGATAAATTTTGAGCATAGGATGCCTAATATTAGGAAAGTGCGGCTCAATCGATCTCATTATGCCCTCTTTTTTGGTTCTATGGTTGGTTGCATAAGGTTTTCTATGATGAGGGAAGGGACAGATATTTCAAATATGGTCAGCCAGTCTATATGCTTAGAAACTGTTCGGTTGGTAAGGGTACTTCAGCAGCGAGTACGGCTCCGAGAGCTTTATCTTCTGCTTCTGCACCAAAGGATGTTGCTTCTACATCTATTTTTTCTTCTGGTACTGGTGCAAGTTGGAATAGGTTATATGCTCTTGCTACTTGGTAGGAATCTGAGATATCACCTAATGTCGTGACTGGTACATTACAACTCTTTTCTTATGACATATATGGTTTATTTAATCTGGGGTCCATACTCTCTTATGTGACCACCCCATTTATGGTTGTGTATTTTGGTTTTGCTCCCAACGTTATTTTAGTTCCTTTTTCTATTTCTACCCTGGTAGGTGACTCTATGATTGCTAAAGGGGTCTATAGGGGGGTATTTTTTGGTAGTAGGCATACTTTAGTGGATTTTTTTAAACATGATACGGTGGATTTTGATATTATTAAAGGTATGGATTGGTTGCACTCTTGTTACATGTCCTTAGATTATCAGACCCATAATGTTACTTTAGGTTACTTGGTGAACTGGTTATTGAGTGAGAGGGTCGTTCCCTATCTCCTTAGAGGAGGTTTATTTCATATCTTAGAGCTCAGAGGTTAATCTCTAAAGGGTGTCTCTATCATTTTGTCTAGGTTAAAGATTCTAACTCGGAAAGTCCTTCTTTACATTTGGTTCTAGTGGTAAATGAGTTTCCTGAGGTCTTTATGGATGATCTTCTTGGTGTTTCTCTGGATAGGGAGATTAAGTTTTGTATTGACTTGGTTTCGAACACTCGTCCAATATCTATTCCCTCCTTATAGAATGGCTCCAGCCGAGTTGAGGGAACTCAAGGAGCAACTTAAGGATCTTTTAGATAAGGGTGTCATTCATCCTACTGTATCCTCGAGGGCTACATCGGTGTTATTCATGTGAAAGAAGGATGGTTCCCTTCGGATGTGCATTGAATATAGGCAATTGAATAATGTAACAGTTAAGAACAAGTATCCTCTCCCAAGGATAGATGACTTGTTTGATTAGTTATAAGGTGTCAAATTCTTTTCTAAGATAGATTTTTGGTTTGGGTATCATTAGCTTAAGATTAAAGAGGTGGATATCCCTAAGATAGCTTTTCGTACGTAGTATAGGCACTTTGAGTTCTTGGTGATGTCATATGGTTTGACCAGTGCCCCAATGGCATTTATGGATTTGATGAACAAGGTTTTTAGGTAGTTTTTAGATCTTTTTATCATTATTTTCATTGATGACATTTTGGTTTATTCTAAGAGTAAGGTAGATCATGCCAATCACCTCTGTATGGTGTTTCAGACCTTAAAGGAGCAGCAGTTGTATGCCAAATTCTCAAAGTGTGAGTTTTTGTTGAACGCTGTAAATTTTCTTAGTTATATTATTTCTAGTGAGGGGTTTATGGTGGATTCGTAAAAGGTGACAGCGGTTAAAAAGTGGCCTAGACCCACGACTCCAATAGACATTCAAAGATTCTTGGGTTTGGCCAGGTATTATAGGAAGTTCATGAAAGGTTTCTTGATGATAGCAGACCCATTAACTAAGTTGACTCAGAAGAAGGTAAAGTTTTCCTAGTCAGATACTTATGATGGGAGTTTCAAGAAGCTGAAGGATGAGCTAAATTCGGCTCTAATTTTGACATTGCTTGAAGGTAATGAGGGGTTTGTGGTTTATTATAATGCATCTCGAATGGGATTTGGTTGTGTTTTGATGTAGTATGGTAAGGTGATTGCCTATGCTTCCAGGCAGTTGAAGGTACATGAGAGGAATTATCCTACTCATGATTTGAAGCTTTTAGCGGTGGTTTTTTCTTTGAAAATCTGGTGGCATATTTGTATGGAGTACACGTGAACATCTTTTCTAATCATAAGAATCTACAGTATGTGTTCACTTATAAGGAGCTTAATCTCAGGTAGAGAAGATAGTTAGAGCATCTCAAGGACTATGATATGAGTATTTACTACAACTCAAGTAAAGCTAACATTATTATTGATGCTCTTAACAGGTTGTCCATAAAGATTTTAGCTCATGTGGATAAGGAAAAAAGGGAATAAGTGAAGGATATTCTCCGCTTGGCTAATTTTAGAGTTTGTCTCTTGAAATCCAATGATAGTAGTGTGATGATATTGGAAGTGGTTCGGTCGTCTCTTGGTGCAGAGATCAAGGAAAAGCAAATGCTAGATCCTATTTTTATGAAAATCAAGGATATATATTTGGGCAAAAAATGATAGTGTTTAAGATAAGTGGTAATGGTACCTTGAGGTACCAAGGGAGGTTATGTGTTCCTAACATTGATGGTTTGCAACAAAGAATTTTGGCTGAGGCACATGAATCGCGCTATGTTGTTCGTCCCAATTCGATGAAAACGTATCATAATATCAAGGAGATGTATTGGTGGAATGATATAAACAGGGATGTGGCTAATTTTGTAGCCAAGTGTTTAGTGTGTCAACAAATAAAAGTTGAGCATATGAGGCTTGGGGGCTTGTATTAGGAGATTGATTTGTAGGAATGGAAATGGGAGGTAATCAATTTGGATTTTATTACCGGTCTTCCTCGGTCTTGGAACCAATTTGATTCGGTTTGGGTCATCATGGATAGGATGACAAAGTTTGGTCACTTCTTACCAGTGAGGATAACTTTTCGGCTAAGGATTATGTGAGGTTGTATCTTCATGAGATTGTGAGGCTTTATGGGTTACCAGTTTCGATTATCTCTTATCATGGTACACAGTTATCATCTCACTTCAAGTAGTTTTTTTAGAAAGGGTTGGTGACTAAGGTTAGTTTGAGTACTTCTTTTCATCTGCAGATAGATGGGCATGTAGAGAGGACTATTCAGACATTGGAGGACATGCTTTGTGCATGTGTGATTTATTATAGAGGTAGTTGGGTTGAGCATCTACCTTTGGTAGAGTTTGCTTAACACAATAGCTATCATTTTAGCATTGGGATCACCCCTTATAAGGCATTGTATGGTAGGAGGTGTAGGTCTTCTATTGGTTGGTTTGAGCTTGGTGAGGCGGGTATGTTTGGCCCAGACTTGGTTTATCAGGCTATGGAGAAGGTAAAGGTGATTTGAGATAGGCTTAAGGCGGCCCAAACTCACCAAAAGTCCTATGCGAATGTAAGGCATAGAGACTTAGACTTTGAGGTTGGGTATAAGGTGTTCCTAAGGGTTCTCCCATATTGGTTCTTATGTTGTTTTGCAGAGGGTTGGTAATGTGGCAAATAAATAGGAGTTTTCTTCTAGTTTAAGCTTCATTCATCCGGTATTTCATGTCATCGTGTTGAGAAAGTTTCTTGGTGATCCTTCTTTGGTGGTTCCTTTGGAATGATTGGGTATCTTAGACTATCTGTATTATGAAGAGGTCCCAGTTGAGATATTATATTAGAAGGTTCATTAGTTAAGGACCAAGGATATGGCCTTGATTAAGGTTCTGTGATAGAACCATAAGGTGGAAAAGGCTACATCAGAAGCGGAAGTGGACATAAAGTCCAAATATCCCAATCTGTTTTCTACTCTGGATATTTTTTCAGAAGGTATGTATTCTTGACCACATATTTGTTTTCTAACTTGGTTAAAGGTTGGATTAATGTTTGATAATACAAATAACCCATGCTTGTGTTTGACCTACCTTGTCCGTCATTCGGGGAAGAATGATCCTAGTGGGAGACGCAAAAACACCCTAGGTTTGGACCCTTAGAAAATTTCCTGGATTTTTAGATTCTAGATATCATATGACTTGTGGGTACCAGTCATATGATGGATTATGATTGGTATGCTCCTGGTCGTATGCTAACCAGTATTGGTTTGTGGGTTGGATTAGTTTCTGGAATGGGCACGAATTGGTAGGTACAAGTCATATGGTTGGTGACAGGTCGTATGGTTTTAGTTTTTCCTTCACTTAATCTGAGACTTAGTAACTTAACTTGGATTTGAGTATGAGTGGCTCACCATGAGCCGTAAGATAGGGTACGAGTCAAACCATTGACTCGTATGGTAAACAGTGTTCAAACTACCTTTGATTTTATTCTGCCACAGATATAGTTTAGGGGTACTGACCGTATGGTTGGGTATGAATTGGTTTGGGTAAGTCATATAGTTGACAGTGTTGGTTCCAAAGGGGAGGCCTAGGATACAAGTGGTGGGTTCCACTCGTATTTAAGGGTACTACTGGTATGGGGTAGTCATACCATCTGATGGGGATTTTAAGCAATTTAATTTGGGGGTAATCTGTACATTTCTCCACTTAACCTCTTAAGGCCCCATGACTTATATCATTGTTGGGACGTCATTTACCCATTTATTCTAATTTAAAATACTTAGAAACTCTCTCTAATTTTCTCTAAGTCTCTTGGGTAAAGGAAGGCTTGGGTTTCATCTAGAGGATCAATTTGGGGCTTGTACGGCTGATTTCTCTCCATCATCTTCATAATCTAAGGCATGCATTCCTTCCTCATTGTTAGTTCCAACTAATGGCATGTTTTATACAATGTTTTCATGGCATGATTCGATTTTGGGTTTTTAAAATATATATTAGGGTTTTGGTATTAAATGCTTGGTTATGGTTTTTCCATGTTTTAATTATGTTTTTACGTGGTTTAATGGTGTTTTGGACAATTGATTGCATGTGAATGGCTAATTGGAGTTAGTTTGGGAAACACTATGCCCCAACATGTTTGATCAAATGCATATGAGAATGCTTTTACTATATTATTGGACTTTTAACAAAACTATTGCATGATATGGTTTGGTAATGGAACCCTAAATATTATCAATGGTATAAATTGCTTAAATGGTTTAGAATGGATATATGGTAAGGTTTAGTGGTCATGGTTATAATTAATTAAACTTTCTTGTGGGGTATAAGGGAATCCCCTAAGTAAACATGGTTATGAACATCTTGTGGGGTACATGGGATTCCCCCAAGCAAATTTAATAATATAACACTTATGGGGTACACGGGATTTCCCCAAGGTAACTTGATAATGTAATCTATGGGTACATAGGAATCCCTTTACATAAAAAGGTTGGCTAAGGATATTGCTTGCAAGCTATAGTCGGTATGATTATACCACTACTCAAAGCCTTGGTTAATAATAATGGCATAATGGTTTGGTTGGATGGTAATGGTTTTAATTGGGAAATTATGGCAGGGTGTGATAGCTAAACGTGAAGGTACGAGTCCAAAGGATAGACACTGAAAACTTATGTTTGCCAACATAAGGGTTGGTCAGAGAGACCATATATGATACTATAAAGTACATGGGAATCCTCTAAATACACTAGAAATATGTATCATAGAGAGCGAAGGGTACTTGGTAATCCCCTACACTTATGGTATCTCTGGTTCATGCAGCTACACACATTGGGTCCCATTCATGGGGTTACACTGGACCCATATAGCCCGTGGGTGGTTTTAGGACGGTTAAGCTACACATACCCAGGTTAATAATTTTAAAGGTATGCTAAACCTGACTCCCTTTCCCAGCATATATATATATATGTGTGTGTGTGTGTGTATGGTTATGTGCATATGGTTGGTTTACTTGGTTTTACTAGATGGTATTATTTTACCTTTATCCTGAATTCATGCTAGCGTTCACCCTCTAACTCATCTTAGGGAAGTTGTATCCCTACAAGATATAGGAATTAGTCATTCTACTCCTCCTACTTCGTGATCGGATTTAGGATTATTTATTGGATTAGAGTGATGAACTTTCATATTCTGGAAGGCTCTATTTCATATAATGGATGTCTTTACATAATTTGGTTATTCTATGGATATTAATTTTGCCTATGGTTTGGGGCATGTCCCAATCAGCTATTGTCATTCTTTTAGTTAGAGGCTTTGTGTGACTACTATGGTTGGAATAGACAGTATCGGTAGTGGTGTCAACCTTAGTATTAGTATTGGGGTTGATATAGTTTGATTGAATTTATGATTGTTCCATCCTTTGTATGTATGTTATGGATAGGAAATTTGTTTTTACATTGGTCTTGTTATGGTTGTTGGTTGGTATTGGATGGTTGGACTTGTTTGGGTTGGTCACAATTATAGACCTATCCCAGAGTCGAGATTGGTACATTCTCAAAATCTTGTAATACATTCAAAATTCATCTGCTCAGGCTATGCATATGTGGATGTTGGGTTGGGTAACTCGGGCGGTCCCCGATCTTGGCTATAATTGGGATGCCTATTATGACAAGGCCTTGGTTCAGTTTGTGTCACATAATCATTTACATAGTGTGTAAAGTGCTTTCGAGATGAAGAATGTTCATAGAAATCACTAAGAGTTAAGTAGAGTTAAGAACTTTTGATTCGACCAAATTTGGGTATTCGATCCTACAAGGGTCAACTTTGAACGTGTATAACTTCTGTAATATATTTAATTTTGGGGATCAAGACATGCCAAATTAAAGATAATTGAGTCCTTTTCCCAACACATCCAATTTTCCATTAATCCGATATTCGAGAGAAAAGTTATGAGAATTTGCAAGAGGAACCAGTGAGGGTCTGCGATTTTAGCATATCACAAAGGATAATCACCATGATAAGCAGCGTGACACAGAGGTTAGCCTCTGCGATAAGGCTCATGCCCCACCACTATGTAAAAGTCATTCTTTCTTGTTTTATTTTCTTTAAGATGAGTGATAATGAAGTATTTTCACCTATGAATGACATTTTAACACTATATGAACCTATTTCCATCAGTTTTCACGACAAAAAAATCCATTATTCCACCCTTAAATACAAAACACAAGAAAAGTTTAAGGGTTTCATTGTACGTTCATCTTTTGAGTTCCAAGTTCTGAATTACTTTCAAATTCTCGTGTGTCTAAGGCATGTATCTCCCTCCTTACACTTGTATTTTCTAAATGGCATAAAATTGATTTATTATTCACATGGTTTTGATGTTGGGTTTGAACTATGGGTTGAGGGTTTTGGATATAAATTGTTTGAATGTTTTCTCATGATTTCTATTGAATTATTATGTATTAAATCGTTAGTTTGTACACTCATTAGGGTGCATGTGAATGGTGAATGAATTTAGAGGTACAAGGATTTTCTAAATAATTAGATTTTGGTATTGAAATTGGTAAGAACCCCAACCTATTTGCATAATTTGTTTTGGAAAATGATTTATCAATTGGCTTGACTTATTTCTTTAAAACTAATGCATTATATTGATGGAAAAATTGTTATGGATGATTTGGAACCTTGTGGGGTACAATGAACTTCCCCAAGTGAATGATTTTCTGGAAAACCTAGTGGGGTACGAAGGAATCCCCCAAGTGATTTTAATAATAGAGTCTACGGGGTGCAAAGGAATCCCCAAAGAGTTGGATAATGACATTGCTTGCAAGTTATAGTTTGTATGACGATACAACTTAATAATGCCTTAATAATTAACTCCCAAAATCGGTGGATGGGTTATGTGTTAAAAGTTTTAATTGGACTTAAAGGGAGTTGTGATAGCTGGTGGTGAAGGTGTGAGTCTTGAATGATTGATACTGGAAACTCATGTTTGGCAATGTGAGGGTTGGTCTTGATGACCATGTGATTGAAGGGTACAAAGGAATCCCCCAAGTGTATATATATAATTGTATCATAGTTGAAGGGTACATTGAAATCCTTGGCCTTCTATGATATCTCCAGTTCATGTGACTAACATGCACTAGGGCTCGAACAGGGGGTTATAGCTAGACCCCTATATCCTATGAGTATTTTTAGGATGGTCAAGCTACACAACCCAAGCTGAAGTTTTAAAGTTCATGCTAAGCCTTGTTCCCTTCCTTAGTATCTTATATATATATATATTTACACACACACACACACACCAAATATGGATATGTATAGATATATATATACACACAAATATGGATATGCATAGATATGTACATGTACTTTGGTTTGACTTGGTTTTAGACTGATCATATTATTTTATCCTCTATCCCTGAGTTATATGCTAGCGCTCAACCCGCTAACCGTCTTCGGACGCTGTATCCCCATGCGATGCAGGAGCCAAAAGTATTTCTAATTTTCCTGTGCAGCGACAGGTAATCATTGGATAAGTTAGTGAGTCATCATAAAGTAGTGAGCTTCCATATTTTGGAAGACATCATCGAGGGCATGTCCATACTTAAATTGATTTTGGTTCTGTATAGAGGCTTTGTGGATTATTGTGGACTTAGGATTGGTTGCTGAATTCTTAAACTTCTTTTGAGTTATACTTACCTATCTTGTTTTACATTTGGAATTCTGTTGTTATATTATGTTGTGTTCTGGTTAACTAGACAAAGGGAGTGGTCTCCATTCCTCATTGGACTTGAGATACCCGTCATGGCCAAGCCCTGGTTTGGGTTATGAAAAAGATGGCATCAAATCTTATGTTCATGGTCAATTAGGTATCCACAAAGCCGTGTTAAGTAAAGTCTCTTTTATGGTATGTAGCGTGCCATACTTATAAGGGAGAGGCTACGAGGCATTTAGGAAATGTTTCTCATTTTTTCATACTCTTGATCGTGCAATTGTGTTATCCATATAAAATTTATCCAACTTCCTTCCTTGCTCTAATTCATAGGCTATGTCTCATTGTCGAGGAGATACAAGTGTAAAGGCTTAGCCTCCTAATAGTATGTTTTTTTCTGAATGAGTTATCAAAAGTTTTAAGATGGCCAAGTACTTGAAATGAGTCCATTAGTGTGCCAAGGTGTATTGATTCAAGTGTGTACCTCTAACTTTATAAATTGTGCTTTTCATCCCGAGGTAAGATGTGTAAATTGTCCCTTTCAAGAACTTTATGGAAAATGTCTTGTTTAAGGAAAGGTTTTGTATTCGAATGTTGGGATAGTATTACTATCCTAGAGGTAGTATAAATTGGGGTGTTATGACCTGTGAATAGTAAGGTGATTCTAATTTTAGTGATATAAAGTCATATATTTAGAAGTCAGAGTGAGGGTAACTTCTTAGAGAAATGAGATAGTTGTAATTGCATGACCTTTATTTGAAGTGTTGGGGTTGGTATGCTCTTATGGTGTTGGTTAAGTAATATGCTCTTATGGTAGCCGGTAAAAGAGAGTGGTTAGTTATATTGTTTGCATCTTTAATTGAAATAAGAAAGGAGCTCATGATGACTAGCTATTGTAGTAGTGAAATAAAACATAGGTTGTGAATGGAGGATTGGTCGGCTAATTATTTATGAATTTACTGTTTACTTGGGGAGATCTTAGAAAAAGGGGAGTCGATGGTTTTTATAGAATCTTGAAGATAGTTAGGGTGTATGCATGGATAAGCGGATCTAATGTGAGGAGGTAAATGTTCCATAGACCATAAGGGGTTAGGTAATAAAATTAAGATTGACTATCCTTATTAGGTGGTTTTAATACACTAAGGTTCCCTTGATTTTTATCTAGTAGTTGTAAGTCGGTTTGGTATGTGAGAAAACGAGTAAGGAATATTAAGATATAGTAGTAATGTGGTGAGGAACAATGTGCTTATGGGTCGTAGTTAAGTTAAATATGGAATTTAGGTGGATTTCTCTATTTGATGGACTAGTGTATTATGTGGGATATTTCATTGGTGGTACATGATTGTTGCTATACACTAAGTTTGAACTTTAGATGTCGATTGTGGAGATAAGAATGTTAGCTCTAGAATTGTGACGCAATATTTGTAGGTGTGAATTAGTAGGTTTTATATAATGTGTCAAAGAGCTTAGGTTGATGACTAATGAAATATCAAAGTGGGTAATTTTTTGTATATGCATGAGGTCTAGTGTTGGAGTAGAAATGGTGGCTAAATCATTAGATAGATAAGAGCCTTAGGTTATAAGAATAAAGTGTACTCGATCTTAAATTATTAGTGCCATGTATGCCTAGCTTATGTTCTTAAATTCCTTAGTATGGAGAAATCTAGCTAATTGTTATATGGTGTTATGTAGAGCTGAATTGAGGGAGAAGTAGATAGACCATGTGAACTCTTTATATAGTTTTAAAATTTTGTTAAGTTATGAGGTTATGATAGTTGACATGACCCGAACCAAGGCCTAGTCGTAATGGGTAATCACAAGCCCAACCAGGACCGGGAACTACCCTCGTTGCCCAACCCAACCACCAATGGCATACCTTGAGTCGGCTTAAGTTCGAACACATAACAAGATAGCGCAATATGCATGTGGTGACTCTGGATAAGTCTATAACCGAGACCAACCCAATCAAGTCCAACCACCCAATAACCAACTAAACCAATGTAGAAGCCATAAAACTAAACACCATAATGATAATAAAATGTATGTATATTAACATAAACTATACATACCATACCCTAGTCCACAGTTGTCCATACAAAGCCTCTATACCAACCAAAGAGTACTCAGTCAGGACATGCCCTCGACCATAGCCAAAAAACCAAAGTCTATGAAAGACAAGAATTATGTAAAGTAAACCATGACATGAAATAGATGCCTTCCGAACTATGGAAGCTCACCACTTCAATCCAACATCGATTGTACCTGAATCCGATCACTAAGCAAGAGGATTAGAATGGCCAGTTTTTACATAGCGTGGGTATACAGCCTCCAGTAGACGGGTTAGTGGGTAAACACTAGCATGTACTCAGGATAGGGATAAAATAATTCTATTTATAAAACCAAGTAAAACCATCTATATTCATACAACCATACATATATATAAGTTCCAAGAAAAGGGACTGGGTTTAGCATGCCATTAAAACCATTACCTGGGATATGGGTTCAGCTCCCCCTGCTAAAAGGGCCCCAGTGCGTATGGATGCATGACCAAGGAAGTTTCCTATGGGATGACTAGTACATCCCCCAATATAAAATGTGACACACGCACATGGTCATCAAGACCCCTCATATCGGCAAATATGAATTTCCAGTTTTGTTTCCCTCGGAAACTCCACCTTCCATGGCCTTGCTACACACCCCTCCATTAATGCCCAATTAAAACCATTTTCAAATAACCAAACTATTTACTATTATATTAATAAAGGATAATATTAGTGGTATCAGCATACTACCCCATTACTTGCAAGTAATATCCATAGCCAAACTATCTAGGTTAAGGGGACCTTAGGTGCCCTTCCACATACCATATTAAATCCACTTGGGAGACTTTCATGCTCTACGCAAGCATAACCATTTATCTTTTACCCTTTTTAAATCATTTAAACCAATTTTGTTAATGCATTCACTTGAGGGATTTTCATATATCCCACAAGGTTTTCAAAATAGACCAACCATGGCCACCAAAACCTTTACCTTTTAAACTATTCCAAACCATTCTATACCATTCCAAGAATTTAAATCATTTATATTATTTAAGCCATGAAAAACCATCAAAAAACATTTAAAGTTCCATTACCAAACCAAACTATGCAAGAGTTCCAATGAATGTTCAACAATGGAGTAAAAACATTCTTTGATGCATTTTATCAAACATGTTGAGGTCACACCTTTACCAAGGCCAAAACAAACATGTAAATCACCATAGTTAGGTTTAATCAATACCCATTAGTTAAACCATAACCAACAACCAACCACATATTCAAACCGTTACCAAAAATGTGTAAGAACATAGTTTAAACAAATACCAAACCATATGCATAAAGACCCTCAACAATATTTAGAAATCCACCATTATAGATTCATAAACCAAAATTTAAAACACAATACACATGCCTTTATTTTGAAATAATAATGAGTGAAGGATTACATGCCTTATACATAAAGATTCACAAAAGAAATCTTGGCCTTTGAGACCTTTGAAGAACATATGAAGAAATCCTAGCATCCAGTATTCTAAGAGTGTGTTTGAGAGAGTATTTGATGTGTTATCATCATTTTATAAGTTTTATGGAAGTCCATACAAGGTTATAAGTAGGAAATTTCCAAACTATAATTCACGTCCAAGGGTACAACTCATCTTACTATTCATCTACAAGCAGTTAGGGTTGGGGTCGCCCAAACAGACTTCTATGAGACTTTCAATGATGGATCGCACCATGAAGAAGCCCGTGTGTATATTATGTGATGTGTTATAAGTCGTAAGGTATCATTACGGGTCATAGGACCCTAATCATAGGATGACCAGTGTGTTACCTAATTTTTAGGACCTGAGTACTATTAAGATATAATGAGTCATGGCGAGACATTACGAGTTATAAGGTGGAACTTATAGTCTTATCAGTGTAGTGCCCAAAGGTTTTCGTCCTGACTATGAATGGATCCTACTAGTCATGAGGTCCAAATACAAGTCGTAGGGTGTGACTCGTAGGATCAATAGTAAAGGGTGCCCTTATCACTGCCCAAACTACGAGTCAAGGCAATGACTTATATCTAGTCATCGTGAGTGATAAGGTAACCCGTAATGACTGGGCAATAAATCTTTAGAGTTTCACTAAGGGCACTTTGGGCATTTTCTCTCTTCCCCAATTGTGACCCATGACTTAAAACCCCTTTTTGGGGTCTTATTATCGCATCAGAAATAATCAAAATATGCCTCTCAATCTCTCTTAAATCCCTAAGTCAAGAATAACTAAGGTTTCTTAAGCTTGATCAATTAGAGATTCCAAGGGTGATTTCTCTCCATAATTATGATACTTTCATATATGTACCTCTCCACTCTAACTTATTTTACTTAAAGCATGTGTTTAATTGGTTGTTCATATGGATTTGAATATGAGTATTGATATGGTTGAGTTTTTTGAAATAAATGTTACATAAAATGGATTCCTATGATTTTATACACATTATTTATGTATATCAATGGTTTTTGGACTAATTGGGTGCATGGGTATGGGAATTGTAAAAGGGGTTGAGGCATTCCCCCAAATTGATGGTTTTGGTTTGGAATTTTGTTTTGGAAAGTGTCTTCCCTCAACCTACTTCTTTAATTGAATTTGAAATATGGTTAATCAAATAGTTTGGCTTATTTTTCTAAATTATTGCATTGCAGAAATGGCTAAATGGATTAAAAGGGTTTTAAAGGCTTTGTTGGTCATATTGTCAATTTTAAACTTTATTTAATGAACAAAGGGGGCTCGTGGCATTCCCCCAGAAGATTTAATGAACAAATAAAGTCAAGAAATTCCCCCAAGATAATGAAATTTTATTGGCATATTCATAAACTTGTAAACGGAAATTGGTATGACGATACTAATGGTATGTGCCTTGATGGATGATCCTTGGTTTAATGAAGGAGAATGTGTAAATGTCTTATAATACCCTGGGTTTTTTACCCTTTGAAAATTTCCTGAATTTTTGGTTTATGGACAAGATATGACTAAGGGGTACCAGTCGTATATAAGGGCATAGTTTTTTTAGGTTGGTCGTATGCTGACAAGTATTGGTTGGTTGGTTGGATTGGTTTCTGGAATGGATATGACTTTGTGGATACTAGTTGTATTAGTGGGTAGGGTCATCTAGTTTGGGTTTTTTACTTCACTTAATCTTAGACATGGTATCTTAACTTGGATCTGAGTACAAGTGGCTTACTATAAGCAGTAAGCTAAGGTATGAGTTGTACCATGGACTTGTATGGTGGACAGTGTTCAATCTTCTTTGATTCTATTCTGCCAGGGGTACAAGTCGAAGGTACAGGTCGTATGCTTTGGGTATGACTTGGTTTGGGTAAGTCGTACCTTGGATAGTATTGGGTCTAAGGGTGATACCTAGGGTAAGAGTGATGGGTACCACTCATATTGGAAGGTACAACTAGTATGGGTAGTCATACCCCTCCTAACGGGAATTTTGTGCAGTTTAAGTGAGGGCGATTCGGACATTTTCCCACTTAACCTATTAAGGCCCTGTGACTTTTAAAACACTTGGGAGGTTATTTGCCCTATTATTCTATTCATTAACTCTTAAAAAACAGTGTCTAATCCTGTCTAAGGATTTTGGGTAAAGGAAGGCTAGAGTTTTACTAAGGTGATAAATTTGGGGCTTGTGTTGTTGAACTCAATTTAAGGTATGTACTCATTACCTCATTTTTAGTTCCAACTAAAGATATATTTTCTAAATTGTTTACATGGCGTAATTGTTATATGTTTTGGGTTTTCAAATATATATTAGGGGTTTTGGTTATAATGGCTTGGTTATGGTTTTCCCATGTTTTAATTATCTATTTACATATATTAATGGTGGTTTGGATACTTGGTTACATGGGAAAGGTTAATTGGTATTTGGTTTTGGTTTTGATAATACTATGCCCCCAATATGTTTGATAAAATGCCTATGAGAATGCTTTTACTATATTGTTGGACTTTTAAATGGAACTATTGCATAGTATGGTTTGGTAATGGAACACTAAATGTTTTAAAATGTTTGAAATGATTAAATGGAATAGTTTGGTGGTCATGGTTATGGTCAATTAAACTACTTGTGGGGTACGATGGAATCCCCTAAGTAAACATGTTAATGAACAACTTATGGGGTACATGGGACTCCCCCAATAAAACTTAATAATGGAACACTTGTGGGGCACCTAGGAGTCCCCCAAGTTAACTTGGTATATGGGTACACGAGAATCTCTTAACCTTAGGCGACTGTATCCCCATGCAATGCAGGAACCAGCCATTCTACTCCTTCTGCATAGTGATCAAATTTCAGGTATAGCTACTGGATTGAAGTGGTGAGCTTCTACCTTTTTGGAAGGCTCTATTTCATGCTCATAGATGTTTTTACACACTTTGGTTTATTTATGTATATTTATTTTTTCTATGGTTTGGGGAATATCCTAATTGTATATTGGTTTTCTTTTGGTTAGAGGATTTTACGGAACTATTATGGGTTGGTATGGGTTGTATCGGTATTGGTGTCAGGCTTAGTATTAGCATTGGTATTGGTGCTGATACCGTTGGGCTAAATTTCTCACTATTTCGTCCTTTTATATTATGTTATGGAACTTGATATGGTTATTGCTTTGGTTTTGTCTTATGGTTTGGGTTGGTTATGATTATTGGTTGGATTTGGGAAGGTTGGGGTAGATTGGGTCGGTCTCGGTCATATACCTATCCCAGAGTCTGAATTAGTGCAATTACATGCTATCTTGTTATATGGTCAGAATTCATTCGACTTGGGGTATATGCTGATAGATGGGTTGGGTATCGGGGGTGGTCTCCGATCCTCGTTTGACTTGAGATGCCATTAAGACAAATCCCCTGGTCGGATCGGGTCAAGTTGGTATCAAAGCTTTAGGTTCATGGTCAATTGGCAGTCCACAAAGCCTTGTCTAGTAGAGTCTCTTTTAAGGGTGTGTAGCTGTAATACCCTAAAATTCCCAACCGATAGGAGAACCATTCTTCAAGCTCATGAGAAATAAATTCTAGTGATTTGGTAGTTTTACGATCAAGTTTGATGTATATTAAGGCCTCAAATACATCCTAGCTACTAGACGAATCAAAACATCTCTTACCGATTAAATTTTTTGGAAGGATTTTGGTACAGTCAACTTTGAACAAGCATATCTCTCGTTATGCTATGAATTTTTGAGCTCATGACCCACCAACAGGTATATAATTGAATTATATTTTCAACGATATCAATTTTTCCCAAATCCGATATAGGAGCAAAACGTTATACCCATTTTACTCCAGCATATCAGCCTGGTAACAAAGTGACGACATAAGATGATGGCTTATCACAGATCTGACGGCTTATCATCCCATGTCGTCAGACTTAGACAGAAACCTATCAATTTTAGCTCCCAGGTGATGACCTGGGCTGATGGGCTATCACAGATTTGATAGCTTATCAGCCTTGGTTGTTAGCTGAAATTACATCAACTGGGAAGTGATTTTGTAGGGTATTTTGGTTTTTTTCCTCACCCTAAAACTTACCCCCACGACATAAAATGCCAAAAACACGTACTTAATTATTGTGATTTAGATGCAAAAGCTCTTAACCCTCTTTGTTCCAAAGAACAAACCTACGGTTTCTTCTGAATTAACTTCAAGACCCCATCACACTCTCCACAAGGTAATCAAGAATTAAGATTCCCATTCCAAAAACTTCAAGAAAAGTCATTCTCTTTCGAGATTCAAGCTTTTGAGGTATGTTAGATGTTGATTCTTGGGTTCCTTTCACCCAAGAAATTCAATAATCCTTTTCTAAATTCAAGATTATATATTTATGAGATTGTCATGATTGTTGTGAATAGAAATTGAAGTTCATGTTGTTGATGAGTTTTAATTCATGACTTGATTTCAAAGATCCAAGCTTTGATCCTACTATATGATGTTCATGATAAAACCCTTTCAAGTTGCATGATATTGATGTATTCATGATAATTAAGTATAGAATCAGTTGTAAACCAAAGCATGCTCCTCATATGTTTGATAGAATGCTTAAGTAAAGAGAATAGTGCCTTTTTAGTATGTTAAGCATGAAATCCACAATTATATGATAACTAGTGCATGCCAAGCATTTGTTGAAATTCCTTAATGAATGTATTATGATAAGTTTCATGCATTCTTATACATGTGCATTCCTTATTGAACAACTATGAGATATTTTTATGCATACCCTATACATTTACATGTTTATGACATTCAAGTAATTGATGAGATATCGTATTGATTGTGTTGTGAGTGAAAGTCCATTGTCATGCTATTCAAGTATGGTCCTATATTATTTATTTATGCTATCGAGTACTGGGGTATTTATTCCCAAAAACTTAGCTTCTTGCCTAGAGCCAAGTCAGTCTCAAGATAATCTCAATCGTGCTATGGTTAGTAGAATTCAGTCAACTACAAAACTAAAGAAAATTTAGTAATCTCAGTACTAGTTCAATCCAGTCTCTGTATTAGTCTAACTCAGTTTCGTATCTTGTTCGAACCTCAGTAGTATTCAGAGTTTAGTTCAGATTTCAGTAAAGATCAGTACGTTACAGAATTCAATAGTATTAAGACAGAAAGTAGAATTTTAAAGTGTTCCATCAGATAATGAAATCAGGTGAACTCGGTCAGATCAGTCAAGTAAGATGATCATTAATAGATTTAGCTCAGTCTAATACAGTTTAAGAATTAGTTCAGTGTCTTTCATTTGGGAGTAGGAACTAGCACCAAGTGAGTGCAGGGACGACGGCTTCCCCATTAGAGAGGCAGAGTCGTTAGCATCTGTCCCTGAACTCTAGAACTATTTAGCCAACATAGGACCAGGAGTCACCCGTTAGATTAAGGCTTGATTACCTTCTAGGAGTCACCCGATGCCTTAGGCTTGACTTCCTGTTCAGGGTCACCCATTAGAGAGGCTTGACCATAGTAGTATCTTTATCCATGGCATGGTACTGACACCCTTCCAGCTGGGGTTATAGGTTCGACCCCACTAGTTTAGATTGGGTCATGTCGGTTAGTTGAGAACACCCACAGTTTCAGCTTCAGATTCAGTCTCAGTCAAGAACTTAGATAGTTCTTCAAATTTAGGACCGTCAGATACGGTCACACAACTCAGTGAGGAACTTAGATAGTTCCTCAGATTCAGAGATCACCCACTAGATAGGCTTGATCTCAAATCAATCATTATGATTATTAGTAGATTCAGATATCACCCACTAGATAGGCCTAATCTCAGATATAAACCTTCATTATTATTATGAGTAGACTTAGTTGTTTAGTATCCCAGAGTCAGTGAACTCAGATATCAGTACTAGTAGACTTAGACATCAGTAAGTCTATATTCAAAAAATAGTATCCAGAAGTTAGTATTCTGTGTTACTACGATTTTAGTGATAGTTTATGCATTCATGCATGTATTCTCATTCAGCATACTCAGATTGTCTAGTCAGTATTGTTCATGCATAAGCCCTTGCATTTATACTTACCTCATCTATCATACCAGTACATTCATAGTACTGAAATATACTTTTCTATTGCGCAATAGTGTCTTATACCATAAGTTCAGCGTAAGATCCAGAGCACCCATAGCAGTCCAGACTTAGTCAGCAGCAGTAGACGTAGCAATGAGTCCTCATCATTTAGGGATGCTTCTTATTTCAGTATTACATTAGATTCAATTTATTTTAGTAGTTGGAGTTAGTTGGGGACATGTCCCATCAACTCCTTATTCAGATAGTTTAGAGGCTTTCAGACTATAGAGTTTTTCAGACTAGTTATACAGATAGTTGTTTCAGTTTTGATATTGATAGACATTATTCAGTTGTATGTTAAGTTTTTGAACTTAATGGAAAGTTTTGACCATTAGTCTGCATGTATTTCATTATATTATGCAGTGCTCAGTACAGGTACTAGAAAAGGGTTAACTTGTGGTCCTTCAAGATCATAAGCACTGTGTAGCATTTCGGTTATAAAAAATTAGGGCGTTACAAACTTGGTATCAGAGCCTAAGGTTCAATAGTATCCTAGGGAGTCTAAAATCCACATCTAGTAAAGTATTGTGCATGGCTGTATTGCGTGACACATTTATGTATTGGAGACTATAAGATGTTTATATAAATAGTTTCCCTTCTTTCATGTCTCAGATCTTGTTGTAGAAAGTCCCTCTAAGAAACTTATGTGGATTCTCGTCATTTTCCATTGATGTTAGCTTTACCTTACTTTTAAGGTAACAGAAGTAGTGAAGCCCAAAGTCCTACGGATAGATTTTTCTCAGACAGTCCCCGCAGATAGCTTTGGGATAGTGTTGTCTGAAGTTGGACAGAGTATGTTTCATGGGGTTAGTTGTATAAAAGGTGAATCAGTAGGCTTGAAATAATGTATGCAAGGTTTTAAATTTAGTAATTCAAAGTTATATGTGTTTTTAATGTGAGTATAGTGGTAATCCTCATGGTATGGAGAGAATATAAGTTTAAGAGTTGTGACATTTGAAGGCTAGGATGAGAATAGCAAGATTATTAAAGATTTATGGATATTCATGTTATGCTTTAGAAAATAAGCTTGAAATATTTTAAGAATTTAAGTTGGTGGACTTTAGACTAAGTATGAAGGTGTGGATATAAGTTAAAATATGTGATATTAGCAGCCCATGATAGTAGCAGATGTTATGTTGATGTATAAGTAGCTAGACATGTTTTAGAGATTTTAATAGGCTTGAATAGTGCAGATGGGATTCAAACTAAGTATTAAGGTGTAGAGGTGGTATAAGTAGCCTTTAAAGAAATAGAAGCAGATAATGTGTTAGTGAGACAAACATGTGTCAAAAGGAGTGTAAGTATGTGATAATAATTGTAGAGACTAAAGAGAGTTAAGAGTTGTATCCCAGGAGATAGTATTAGAAGTTCAGAGTTTAGTAAAGTGTTCACAGACTTACGGTGATGGCTTGAGGCTATGGTGGACAGTATAGTAGAAAGAGTACAGAAGAAGTACTTTAGTTAAGTATAAGTTTTCAGCATGAGTTAGTTAGTAAAACCAGCAAGTCAGTTTTGTAGTCAGATAGTCAGATTCACATAGATTGTTTTCTTGTCCTTTCAGCTAATCATGCCATTAGAAATATCAGGCATGTAACTATTCCAAGATATAACATTCTAGTAGTTACGAGTATAAATCAGTTCATGCGTTATGCATTAGATTCAGATCCCAAACTTTAGTTATAAACCAATTCATAGGTGCCTTGTGCATCGCCTCAGTTTTCTCAAGTACTTCGGTGAAGTAAGTGTTCTTAGAGGGACATAGTGTACCAAGGGGGAGATACCCTATAACTCCCTGATGTTTTCAATTCCTAAAACCCATTCAGTTTTATGCTCAGATTCTCATTACAAGCTTTACATCAGTTATCATTGCATAGTCAGTCATGCTTTCAAGAGTTAGTTCAGTCAAATATTCATGCATTAAATATGCATGTTTAGTAGAAAAGTTTAGTTTATCAGTTTATTCGGTCGTACGTTTATGAGAGAAACTCAGTCAAGTATCCATGCATCAGATATGCATGTTCATTATGAGAATTCATCTTATCAATAGTTTTAGCTGTGTATCCATGCATCAGATATGTATGTTCAGAAAAAGAACTCAGAATATTAGTAGTTCTAGTTGTATAGTCATGTTTTAGATGTTCTCATCCCTTAAGTAAGCTCAGCCGATCAGTACTCTTAGCCTAAAAAGCGACATTCGAGGACGAATATTCCCAAGGGGGAGATATTGTAATACCTCGAGATTCCCAACCGATAGTAGAACCATGCTTCAATCTCATGAGAAATAAATTATAGTGAATTGGTAGTTTTTTTATCAAGTTTTATGTATATTAAAGCCTCAAATACGTCCTAGCTGTTAGACGAATCAAAACATCCCTTATCAATTAAATTATTGGAAAGGATATTGGCATAGTCAAATTCAATCGATAATATCTCTGATTATACTATAAATTTTTCAGCTCATGACCCACCAACAGATATATAATTAATTTATCTTTCCAACGATACCAATTTTGCCCAAATCCAATATCAGAGAAAAAAGTTATACCCATTTTACTCTAGCATGTCAGCCTGGCAACTAGGTGACGACATAAGCTGATGGCTTATCACAGATCTGACGGTTTATCAGCCTATGTTGTCATACTTAGATAGAAACCTATCAATTTCAGCTCCCAGGTGATGACCTGGGCTGATGGGCTATCACAGATTTGATAGCTTATCAGCCTTGGTCATCAACTAAAAATTTTATCAACTCGAAAGTGATTTCGTAGGGGTATTTGTCTTTTCCCTCAGCCTAAACCTTACACCCACGACATAAAATGCTAAAAACACATACTTAGCTATTGTGATTTAGTTTCGAAAGCTCTTAACCGTCTTTCTTCCCAAGAACTAACTTAGGGTTTCTTCTCAATTAACTTCAAGACCCCATCACACTCTCCACAAGGTAATCAAGAATTAAGATTCCCATTCCAGAACCTTCAAGAAAAGTCATTCTCTTTCAAGATTCTAGCTTTTAAGGTATGTTAGATGTTGATTCTTGGGTTGCTTTAACCCAAGAAGTTCAATAATCCTTTTCTAAATTCAAGATTATATATTTATGAGATTGTCATGATTTTTGTGAATAGAAATTAAAGTTCATGTTGTTGATGAGTTTTAATTCATGACTTAATTTCAAAGATCCAAGATTTGATATTACTATGTGATGTTAATGATAAAACCCCTTCAAGTTGCATGATATTGATGTATTCATGATAATTAAGTATAAAATCTGTGGTATAAGCAAAACATGCTCCCCATATGTTTGATAGAATGCTAAAGTAAAGAGAATAGTGTCTTTTTAGTATGTTAAGCATAAAATCCCCAATTATGAGATAAGTAGTACATGCCAAGAGTTTGTTGAAATGCCTTAGTGAATGTATTATGATAAGTTGCATGCATTCTTATCCATGTGTATTTCTTATTTAACAACTATGAAACATTAGCACGCATACCCTATACATTTACATGTTTATGACATTGTAGTGATTGACGAGATATCGTATTGATTGTGTTGTGAATGAAAATCCATTGTAATGATATTAAAGTGTTGTCCTATATTATTTATTTATGCTATCGAGTCCTGGGGGTATTTATACCCAATAACTTAGCTGTTTGTCTAGAGCTGAGTCAGTCTTAAGATAATCTCAATCGTGCTATGACCAGTAGAATTCAATTAGCTACATAACTTAAGAAAATTTAGTAATCTTAGTACTAGTTCAATCCAGTCTCTATATCAGTCTATCTCAGTTTTGTATCTAGTTCAGACCTTAGTAGTATTCAAAATTTAGTTCAAATTTTAGTCAGTTACAGAACTCAATAGTATTCAGATAGAAAGTAGAATTCTGAAGTGGTCCGTCAGATAATGGAATCAAGTGAATTCAGTCAGATCAGTCAAGTAAGATGATCATTAATAGATTTAGCTCAGTCTTATACAGTTTAAGAATCAGTTAAGTGTTTTTCAGTTGAGAGAAGGAACTAGCACTGAGTGAGTGCAGGGACAACGACTTCCCCGTTAGAGAGGCAGAGTTGTTAGCATCAGTCCCTAAACTCTAGAACTACATAGCCAGTGCAGGACCAGGAGTCACCCATTAGATTAAGGCTTGACTACCTTCTAGGAGTCATCCGATGCCTTAGGATTGACTTCCTATTTAGGGTCACCCGTTAGAGAGGCTTGACCATGGTTGTGTCTTTATTCGTGGCGTGGTACTGACACCCTTTCAGATAGGGTTACAGGTTGGACCCCACCAGTTTAAATTAGGGCATGTTGGTTAATTGAGAACTCCCACAGTTTCAACTTCAGATTTAGTCTCAGTTAAGAACTCAGAGAGTTCTTTAGATTTAAGACCATTAGATACGGTCACACAACTCAGTGAGGAACTTAGATAGTTCCCCAAATTCAGAGATCACCCACTAGATAGGCTTGAACTCAAACTCAGTCAATCATTATGATTATTGTTAGATTCAAAGATTACCCGCTAGATAGGACTGATCTCAGATATAAACCATCATCATCACAGTAGAATTAGAGGCCAGCCACTAGATAGGCCTAATCTCAGATATAGTCAATCATTATTATTATGAGTAAATTCAGTTATTCAGTATCCCAGAGTCAGTGAACTCAGCTATCAGTGCTAGTAGACTCTAATATCAGTAAGTCCATATTGAGAAACTAGTATTCAGAAGTTAGTATTTTATGTTACTGTGATTTCAGTGATAGTTTATGTATTCATGCATGTATTCTTATTCAGCATACTCAAATTTTCTAGTCAGTATTGTTCATACATAATCCCTTGCATTTAGGCTTACCTCATATAGCGTACCAGTACATTCAAATTATCGGCGCACACTTTTCTCTTGCACTATGGTGTCTTATACCATAGGTTCAGAAGCATAAGATCTAGAACACCCTTAGTAGTCCAGACTTAGTTAGCAGCAGTAGACATAGCAGTGAGTCCTCATCATTCAAGGATGCTTCTTATTTCAGTATTACATTAGATTCAGTTTATTTTAGTCGTTAAAGTTAGTTGGGGATATGTCCCATCAACTCCTTATTCAGACATTTTAGAGGCTTTTAGACTACAGAGTTTTTTAGACTAGTTATACAGACAGTTGTTTCAGTTCTGATATTGATAGACATTATTTAGTTGTATGTTAAGTTTTTGAACCTTATGGAAAGTTTCTGTAAGTTTTCTGCATGTATTTTACTATATTATGTAGTGCTTAGTATAGATTCCAGAAAAGGTTTAGCTTGTGGTCCTTCGGGATTATAAGCACCATGTAGCATTTTGGTTTTAGAAAATTAAGGAATTACAGTAGCGTGCCACACTCATAAGGGAGAGGCTACAACACATTTAGGAATGTTTCACTTTCTTGGTATTTTATTCTCAAGCTTGGACTCTAAGTCCTAGAATCTTCTCTAATCCTGATTTGTTCACTTTTTAGATCATGCCTCGATGATCTGGAAATCAAAAAAACTCTTCTGCCCCATTTGGGGACAATGTAGAAGGGACACAGGGGATCCATACTTGGTCTAGGGGTCTAGTCCCTTATATTTTTGGAGTTCCAGCAGTTGCTACTAGTTCTTTTTAGGGTGAAGTGATAAATATATTTGTCATTCAATTTATATAATTGCTCAGTTGGTTGCTGGTCGGGCTAATCTAGATGCATCTGGTGTTTCATATACTGAGGCCACAAGGGTTGGCCAGTTTATAAAGATGATTCCTCTTACCTTTACTGGTGCAAAGGTAGAGGAGAATCCATAGGGTTTCTTTGATGAAATAGAGAAAATATTTAAGGTGATGCAAGCCATGAAAGGGTGAATTTTTTTAGCTTATTAGATCAAGGATATTGCATACCAGTGGTACAAGGAATAGAATATGGATACAGGTGATGTTGTAGAGTTGTCCTTTTGGAAGACTTTCTCAAATGCTTTTCTAGATCATTTTTTTCCTCAGGAGCTGAGGTATGAGAAGATAGAGGAATTTATCAATCTGAGACAAAGAAAAATGTCAGTCAAGAATATGCCTTGAAATTTCATCAACTATCATGGTATGGTTAAAATTGGTATTTGATATGAGGGTAAGGATAAGATAGTTCACTTCTGGACTATCTTAGGATTTGATCCTTGAAAGTAAGATTGCAATACTGATCAAGGATATAGATATATCTAGGTTAGTGGTTCATATGCAATAGATGGAAGAAGAAAAGAGAAAATAGGTAGAGTTCGGGGAAAGGCAGGGTAAAAGGAGAAGGTTCTCTTAGTAGAGTGGTGCTCAGCAGCAAGGTAGTCGGGATGGCAGTAAATGGAAAAAGAAGAAGTGGGGGAGTTCTAGTTACTTCTATACAACTAGTGCTCCTTACCCAAAGCCTTTGGGTGATAGACGTCAGCAAGGTGGTGAAAAGTTTTTAGCACAAGGGGCCTAATCTCAGGTGAGCAGGGAATATTTGGTTTCTTCATGCCCTCTTTGTCGGTTCTGTCATCATTTTCATTGGGGATTCGATGATGAAGATAGGGACATGTATATTAAATATGGTCAGACAGGCCATATGCTTAGAAACTGTCTGGTTGGTAAGGGAGATTTGGCAGCAGCTAAAGCTTTGATTGATTCATCTTCTACTCCTTCACCTAGTGTTTTTACTTTGGTGGATGCTCCTGTTTTTTATGCCTATGCTGGTCGAAAGAGGTTATATGCTCTCGCATCTTGACAAGATTTTGAGGCATCACTGATGTCATGAATGATATGTTATAACTCTTTTCTCATGACGTGTATTGCTTGCTTGATACAGGGTCCACTCTCTCTTATGTGACCCCATTTTGGTTATGTATTACAGTTTTGATCTTGAGATTACTTTAGATCCTTTTTTTATTTCTACCCCGGTAGGAGACTCTTTAATTTCTAAAAGGTTCTATAGGGGGTGTCTGGTATCTGTTGGTAGTAGGAAGACTTTAGTAGATTTGATTTAACTTTATATGGTAAATTTTGATGTTATTCTGGGGATGGAGTGGTTACAATCTTGTTACGCATCCTTAGATTGTTGGACCCATAAAGTTTTCTTTAGGTTCCCTAGTAAATCAGTTTTAGAGTGGGAGGATGGCTCCCTAGATCCTAGGGGAAGGTTTATTTCTTATCTTAGAGCCCAAAGGTTAATCTCTAACGGGTGTCTCTATTATTTGGTCTGAGTTATAGATTCTAGCTCAAAAGTTCCTTCTTTTCATTTGGTTTTGATAGTAAATGAGTTTCCTGAGGTCTTTTTGGATCATCTTTATTATGTTTCTCTGATAGGGAGATTGAGTTTGGTATTGCTTTTGTTCTGGACACTTGTCTGATATTTATTCCTCTTTATAGAATGGCTCTGACTGAGCTAAGAAAACTAAAAGATCTTTTGAATAAGGGGTTTTATTCATCCTAGTGCATCCCCGCAGGGTGCACTATTATTTTTTGTGCATAAGAAGGATGGTTCCCTTTTGATGTACATTAAGTATAGGCAGTTGAATAAGTTAACAGTTAAGAACAAGTATCCTCTTCAAAAGATAAATGACTTGTTTGATCAGTTGCAAGGTGCCAAGTTTTTTCTAAGATAGATTTTCGATCTGGGTATCATCAGCTTAAGATTAAGGAGGAAGATATCCCTAAGACATTTTTTCATACTCGGTATAGGCACTTTGAGTTCTTGGTTATGTCATTTGGTTTGACTAATGCCCCAGTGGCATTTATGGATTTGATGAATAGAGTTTTCAGTAAGTTTCTAGATTTTTTTGTCATTGTGTTCATTGATGACATTCTGGTTTATTCTAAGAATGAGGTGGATTATTCTAATCACCTCCGTGTGGTATTACAAACCTTGAAAGAGTTGTGGTTGTATGGA
Source organism: Capsicum baccatum var. pendulum (assembly GCA_030864225.1). NCBI lineage: Eukaryota > Viridiplantae > Streptophyta > Magnoliopsida > Solanales > Solanaceae > Capsicum > Capsicum baccatum. The sequence goes on along the minus strand of CM061558.1, from coordinate 26,037,308 downwards.
AAGTTCTCTAAGTGTGAGTTTTGGTTGAATGCTGTAACTTTCTTAGGCCATATTATTTCTAGCAAAGGGATCATGGTGGATTTGCAAGAGGTGGTTATGGTTAAAAGGTGGCCTAGACCCATGACTCCAACCAACATTCAGAGCTTCTTGGATTTGGCTGGGTATTATAGGCGGTTTGTAGAAAATCTCTCGATAATAGCTTCCCCATTAACAAAGTTGACTCTAAAGAAGGCAATATTTTCTTGGTTGGATGCATTTAAAGGGAGTTTCGAGAATCTTAATAATATGCTAACTTTGGCTCCGATTCTAACATTGCCTGAAGGTAATGAGGGGTTTGTGGTTTATTGTGATGAGTCCCGGGTGGGACTTAGTTGTGTTTTGATGCAACATGGGAAGGTTATAGCCTATGCTTCCAGGCAGTTGATGGTGCATGAGAAGAATTATCCTACTCATTATTTAAGATTTTAGCGGTGGTTTTTGCTTTGAAAATTTAGCGCCATTATATGTATGGAGTCCACATGGACATCTTTTCTAATAATAAGAGTCTACAATATGTGTTCACTAAGAATGAGCTAAATCTTTGGCAAAGGAGATGGTTAGAGCTTCTCAAGGACTATGATATGAGTCTTCACTACCACACATGTAAAGCTAATATAGTTGTTGATGCTCTTAGCAGGTTGTTCATGGGAGCTTAGCTCATGTGGATCAGGAGAAGAGAGAATTGATGAAGGATATTCACTGCTTGACTAAACTTAGAGTTCGTATCTTGGACTCCAATGATGGTGATGTGATGGTACAAGAAGTGGTTCAGTCGTCTCTTGCTATAGAGATTAAGGAGAATCAAGTGTTGGATCCTTTCTTAATAAAAATCAAGAGTGATGTTGGTATGCAAAAGGTGATGGTCTTTGAGATCAGTGGTGACGGTACTTTACGGTACCAAGGGAGGTTGTGTGTTCCTAATGATGACAGTTTATGACAGAGAGTCTTGGCTGAGGCGCTTGAATCACACTACATTTTTCATCCCGATTTGACAAAAATGCATCATGATCTCAAGGAAATTTATTGGTGGAGTGATATGAAAAGAGATGTGCTGATTTTGTGGCCAAATACTTAGTGTACCAACAAGTTAAAGTTTAGCACCTGAGGCCAGGTGGGCTGTATCAAGAAATTAATTTACCTAAATGAAAATGGGAGGTGATCAATATAAATTTTGTTACTAGTCTTCCTCGATCTCAAAATTAATTTGTTTAAATTTGGGTAATCGTGGACAAAATAACCAAGTCTGCTCACTTTTTTCCAGTGTGGACTAAATTTTTGGCTGAGGATTATGCGAGGTTGTATTTTCATGAAATTGAAAAGTTGCATGGGGTGCCAGTTTTGATTATTTCTGATCAGGGTACGCAGTTTTCATCTCACTTCTAGCGGTCTTTTCAGAAGGGATTGGGGACTAAGGTTAGTCTGATTACTACTTTTCATCTTCAGATAGATGGAAAGAAGTAACGATTATTTATATGTTGAAGGACATTTTTTGTGTGTGTGCGATTGATTATGGTGGCAATTGGGTTGAGTATCTACATTGAGTTTGGACTAGATTTTAAATTTGCATTATTTTATCCCAACCCTGAGTTACATAGTAGCGCTCACCCTGCTAATTATATTTTGACACAGTATCCCCATGAGATGCAGGGAGTGGAGTCACTTTTTTTATGCATAGTTATATGTGGTTCATGTATTGTTCGTTACTCAGCTTGAAGTGGTGAGTCTCCTTCATTCGAAGTCCTATTACTTCTTGGTTTAGTTTATGTCATAGGTTGTTTCTGTGGTTCCTTTTTTGGCTATTGTCGGGGGCATGTCCCGAATTAGGTTGTTCTTTGGATGTTAGAGTCTTATGGATTATTGTGGATTGGGTTAATTGTTAAAATTCTTAAACTCTTTATGAGTTAGTTAAGTTGCCTATCGTGTTATATGTTTAGAATTTATCCTTTGCTAGCTGTATTATGTTCTGGTTGGATAGGGTACAAGGGTAGTCTCCGGTCCTTGGTGGACTTGAGATACCCATCATGGACAGGCCCTAGTTTGGGTCATAAAAAAGTTGGTATCAGAGCCTAGGTTTATGGGAAATTGGGTGTCCACAACACCATGTCAAGTAGAGTCTTTTTTATGGGCATGTACCGCACCTCACTTATAAGGGAGTGGCTATGAGGCATTTAGGACTATTTCCCCGTTCTTGTTATGTATTTTCAGGCTATAGAGTCTAAGATCTCTGAATCTCCTCTAATTTTATTTGTTCACATTTTAGATCATGCCTCCCCAAAGATCTGATGCTCGTGGAAACTTCTCTGTCCTACCAAAGGACAATATGAATGGAACTTAATCTACTTATAGAGTGCAGACCTAATCTAGGGTCCCTGCTTCTGATTATACTTCCCCTCGTGGAGTTCCACCGGTCCCTACCAGTAATACTCGGGCTTCTTGGGCTGATGCTGATCCTGCTCCAACACCCCAAGGAGATATTTCTAATGTTGAATTCCATTGATCTATTCATCCACTGTCTCAGTTGGTGACTTCTCAAACTCATCAGCCTGATCATGTTGGTTTTGTTGCTCCATCTTTGAGGTTACTAGAGTTGGCTAGTTCATGAGGCTGAATCCTCCGACCTTCATAGGCTTTAAGGTTGAGGAGGATCCTTAAGAGTTTATTATTGAGATAGATAAGATATTCAAGATGATGCATGTTATTGATGCGGAGGGTATGGAGTTTGTCGCATATCAATTAAAGGATATGGCATATCAGTTGTATGAGGAGTAGGAGAAGTCAAGAAGTAATGATGTTGAGCAGACTATATCGGAGGAATTTTCTTGTGCTTTCCTTGATCATTTTTTTTCTCAGGAGTTGAGGGAGCTAAAGTTGAAGAGTTTCAAACTTGAGGCAAGAAAGGATAACCGTGAAGGAGTATGCCTTGAAGTTCCATCAGTTATCTTGTTACACTCCGGAGTTGATGTCTAGCATGAGGGATAGGATGAGAAATTTTCTTTTGTTTGTCTCGGGACTTGGTACTAGAGATTTAGGCATCAATGCTGAATAATGACATTGATATCTCTAGGATGGTGGTATATATGCAGCAAGTGAAGGATGAGAAGAAGAAGGAGGCATAAATAGGGAAAGGCAGAGTAAGAAGCTAAGATATTTAGAGCAGGGTATAGGTTAGCAGAACAATGGTACAGATGGTAGGCTGTGGGGAAAGAAGAAGGCTTAGGGAAATTTTGGTTCCTATTCTACGGCTAGTACTCTATATCCTAAGTTGTCTAACAATCATCACTTTCAAGATGATAGTGGGTTTAGGGAACAAGGTGCCCGATCTTATACCAGTAGAGCTCAATCGGCTCCATCTTATCCCCTATACATATTTTATGGGCAGTTGCACCATGATTTTTGTGATAAGAAGAGGAATTAATGTTTCAGGTGTGGCTAGCCTGGTCATATTTATAGGAACTGCTCATCAGCTAATGTTGCAACTGGAGCTAATAAGGTTCTGGTTTCTACTTCTATTTCTCTTGTGCCAAAGGATGCTACTACTAGTACTGGCCCTAGTCAAAACTATCTCTATGCTCTTTCCACTAGTCAGGAATTTGAGGTTTCTCCTGATGTTATCACTGGTACGTTATAGCTTTTATCTCAGGATGTGTACTATTACTTGATTTGGGGTCTACCCTTTCTTATGTCACACCTTATGTAGCTATTCATCTTGGTTTTGATCTTGAGCGTATTTTTGATCCCTTGTGTCTACCCTAGTGGGTGATTCTTTTATGTCTAGGAGGGTCTATTGGAGTTGTGTGGTATGTATATGTGGTTAGGAGACCTTGGTGGATCTAATAGAGTTGGATATGTTAGATTTTGATGTGATATTGAGGATGGGTTGGCTTCACTCGCGCTATGCTTTTCCAGATTGTCGGACCCGAAGGATCAGTTTCTATTGAAATGCGGGGGATTTCAACACACTATGGGGGACCATGACCCTTAGGGTCAGACACAGGCAATAAAATAGTAAAGTAGTACGAAACAAAAACATTGCTAGAAATTAAAGAACACAAAGATTTAACATGGAAACCTCCTTGCTCAAGGGAGGAAAACTCACGCTTTTCCCTCACAAGCACTCAACAATCCACTATAATTAAAATCACCATTACATACTCCATTGGAACTTAACTCTAAGCTCCACCGGTTTGGAAAAACTCTATTACAAACCCTCCTTGACAACTCTGTCAAGATCTCACCACAATATTGATTAACTCTAACCAATATAAACTCAGGCAACTTTACCTAAGTACTCTAAAGACACAATAAAAGCATTACTCTTATAAGATGAGTAATTCAGTTACAGACCAAGGCATGAATCAAGAACATACACTCTCTCAGCGCATAAAAGCTTGGAACTTAAGCAATATTAAGTTTTTGCCAATTTTTCAATTGAATGATCCAATTCCAAAAACTAGTGAATTGAGAAGAATTCTTTTCAAGTTATAGTTGGATAACGATTAGGGTAGAATTTTTATTGGGTCAAGTGTCCATGACTAGTACACAACTTACCTACGTAGTTTGTTACACTAACAGATAAAACTACACCGGATATGTGACAGCTGTATTTTTTCATGAAGATCAAGGGATCTGGTCTCTTGTTGTCAGCTAATCATTGTCAAAATAAGATTTAGTAGTTTCCGATTCCAAAATAAACTGGTAACTGTGTTGGAAGGGAGTTCCATGGTACCTAAGGAAAGGTTTATTTCTTATCTTAGGGCCCAGAAGTTTATTTCCAAGGGGTGTCTATACCATCTATTTTGAGTCAAAGATTCTAGTTTTGAGGTTGTCTCTTTATAATATGTCATTATGGTTATTGAGTTGCCTGAAGTGTTTCCTAATGATCTTCCTAGTATTCCTCCCAATACAGAAATAAACTTTGGGATTGATCTTCTATCGAATACCCATCCTATCTCTATTTCTCCATATAAAATAGCTTCTATTGAATTAAAAAACTTAAGGATAAGCTAAAGAATGTCCTTGATAAGGGTTTCATTCATCCTAGTTTTTCTCTATAGGTTGCCCCTATTCTCTTCGTGTGTAAAAAGGATGGCTCCCTTCGAATGTGTATAGATTATCGCCAACTGAATAAGTTGATAGTGAAGAATAAGTATCCTCTTCCTAGGATACATGATTTATTTGACCATCTTCAGGGTGCTAGATATTTTTCTATGATTGATCTTCGGTCAAGTTATCATCAGTTGAAGATTAAGGAGGTGGATATCCCTAAGACTGCCTTTTAAACCCAATATGGTCATTATGAGTTTTTGGTGATGTCATTCGGGTTGACTAATGCTCTGGCTATATTTAAGGACTTGATAAATTAGGTATTTAGATAGTTTTTGGATTTATTTGTGATATTGTTTAATGATGACGTCTTTGTTTATTCTATGAGTGAGGAGGAACAAGCTAATTGCCTCTATATAGTGTCGTAGACTCTTAAGGATTAAGATTTGTATGCCATGTTTTTGAAGTTTGAATTTTGGTTGAATGTTGTGACCTTTCTTGGACACATTGTTACCAGTGAGGGTATCATAGTGGATCCACGAAAAGTTGAGGCAGTTAAAAAGTGACCTAGACCCATGATTCCAACCAACATTTAGAGCTTCTTGGGTTTAGCTAGCTAATATAGGAGGTTTGTGGAGAGTTTCTCTTCGATTCCTTCTATATTGACTAAGTTGACCTAGGAACTGGTGAATTTTTTGTTAGCTAATGCTTATGAGGGGAGTTTTGAGAAGCTAAAGGACAAGTTGACTTCTACCCCACTTTTGACCCTGCCTGAGGATACCGATGGTTTTGTTGTGTACTATGATGCATCTCATGTGGGACTGGGTTGTGTGTTGATGCGTCATGGTAAGGTAGCGGCTTACGCTTCTTAGAAGCTGAAAGTCCATGAAAGGAATCATCTGACTCATGATTTGGAGTTGGTGGTTGTCGTGTTTGATTTGAAGATTTGGCGCCATAGTTGGTGTTTGTATGATTTAGAGTGGATACATTCTCGTATCATAAAACCTTGAAGTATTTTTTCACACAAAAGTAGTTGAATCTCAGGCAGAGGAGATATATTGAGTCGCTCAAGGACTATAACATAAGTCTCCATCCATCCAGGTAAAGCTAATGTTGTTGTTGATGCTCTTGGCAGGTTTTTCATGGAAAGATTATCTCATGTGAATGAGGATAAGAAGGGATTGGTGAAAGATATCACCGGTTGGCCAATCTTAGAGTTCATCTTTTAGATTATGAGGATGGAGGTGCGTATGTAGAGGAGGTGGTGAAGTCATCTCTGGTTGTAGAGGTGAAGGAGAAGCAGGTTTTGGACCCTATCTTGATGTAGATTAAGGATGATGTAGGTCAGTAAAAGGTCATAGCATTTGAGATTGGTGAAGATGGTATCTTGAGGTACCAAGGTAGCTTGTGTGTTCTTGATGTTGATGGGCTGTGGGAAAATTTTTTGACTAAGGATCATAAGTTGAGGTATACAGTTCACCCTGGTTTGACAAAGATGTATCATGACCTAAAGGAGATCTATTGGTTGAATAACATGAAGAGGGGTATGTATAACTTTATGTCTAAGTGTATGGTGTGTTTGAAAGTGAAGGTCGAGCACTTTAGTCCTGGCGGCATGTCTCAAGAGGTTGAGTTACCTATGTGGAAGTGGAAGGTAATTAATATTGATTTTATTACTGGTCTTAGCGATCTCGCCAGCAGTTTTATTCAATTTGGGTCATCATGGATAGAATAACTAAGTCTGATCACTTCTTTGCATGTGAGGACTACTTACACTGGAAAGGACTATGCTACATTATTTATTCAGGAGATAGTTAAACTACATTGTGCTCTAGTTTCCATTATTTTAAATAGAGGTACACAGTTCTCTTCTCGCTTTTGGCACTTATTTTATTAGGGCTTAGGCACACTGGTGAACCTTAGCACCGCTTTTCATTCTCAAATGAATGGATAGGCAGAAAAACCATTCAGGAATTTAAGGATATGCTAAAGGCCTGTGTGATTGATTTTAGTGGTTGTTGGGTGGATCATTTGCCTCTCACCGAGTTCATTTATAACAATAGTTATCACTCGAGTATTGGAATGACTCCTTTTTAGGCTCTTTATGGTAGGAAGTGTAGATCTCCTATCGGGTGGTTTGAGGTTGGTAAGACTAGGTTGTTTGGTCCGGACTTGGTTCACCAAGCCATGGAGAAGGTGAAGGTGATTTAGGATAGACTAAGTACTCCTTAGAGTTGACAAAAATCCTATATGAATGTAAGGCAAAGATAGTTGGAGTTTTAGGTTGCTGATTGGGTGTTTTTAAAGGTATCTCCTATGAAGGGAGTGATGAGATTTGGAAAGAATGGGAAACTCAGTCCCCATTATATGGGTCCATACTTGATCTTAAAGAGAGTAGAGAAGGTTGCTTATGAGTTAGATTTTCCTTTGAGTTTGGGTTCTATTCACTCGATTTTCCATGTTTCGATGTTGAAAAAGTTTGTGGGTGATCCTTCCTTGGTTGTGCCTATTGAGAGTGTTAGTATTTCAGGTTCCATGTCTTATGAGGAAATCTCGATGGAGATTTTTGATAGACAAGATCCGTCGCTTGAGGACTAAAGATGTAGCTTTAGTAAAGGTCCTTTGGAGGAATCAAAACTTAGAAGAAGCTACTTGGGAAGAAGAAGTCCAAGTATCCATTCTTGTTCCCTGAATTAGACAATCACGCTTAAGGTATGTATTTTCTTTATCATCTTTGTTTTATGACCTTGTTAAAGGAAATTTTGGTTTTCTTTTCTCTTATAATCGTGCAAATGGATTCCTTGACTCATCATTCGAGGATGAATAATCCTAGGGGGAGAATGTAACACCACAGAATTTTGGCCTATGAAAATTCTTAACTTTGAGCTTACTGCCTAGATTACAACTCACCTTATAAGCCATAAGGTGTCATTACAGGTCGTAGAACCCTAATCATAGGGTGACCAGTGTGTTACTCAAAGTTTTTGACTGGAGTATGATTTAGATATAATGAGTCATGGTGAGACATTATGAGTCATAAAGTAAGACTCGTAGTCTCACTAGTGCAGTGCCCAAAGGTTTCTTTCCTGAATACGGCTGGGCTCTACCAGTTGTGAGGTTCTAGTATAAGTCGTAGGGTGTGACTTGTAGGATCAATAGTTAGGAGTTCCCTTGTTACATCCCAAACTACGAGTCAAGGCAATGACTCATAGCCAGTCGTTACGAGTTGTAAGGTGACCCATTATGACTCAGAGAAAAATCTTTAGATTTTCATTAACGGTACTTTTGACTGTTCCCCCTATCCTCAATTGTGACCCACGACATAAAAACCCCTTTTGGGTCTTGTTATCACATCAGAACAAATCATATCATGCTTCTTAGTCTTTCTCAAATCCCTAAGTCAAGAACAACTAGGGTTTCTTAAGGTTGATCGATTTGAGCTTCCCAGGGTGATTTCACTCCATAATTGTGATACTTTTAGGAAAATATCTCTCCCCTTATACTTATTTCACTTAAAGCATATGTTTAAATAGTTTGTCATGTGGATTTGAATATGGGTTTTGATATGGTTGAGGTTTTTGGAATGAATGTTACATGAAATGGATTCCCATGATTTTATACGCATTATTTATGGTTTATCAATGGTTTTTGAACTAATTGGGTACATGGGTATGTGAATTGAAAAAAGGGCCAAGCCATTCCACCAAATTGATTATTTTGGTTTGGAATTTTGTTTTGGAAATTGTATTACCTTAACCTACTTGCATAATTGAATTTGAAATATAGTTAATCCCATGATTTGGTTTATTTCCCTAAACTATTGCAATGCTTAAATGGTTAAATAGATGAAAATGGTTTTAAAGGCCTTGTTATCCATGTTGTCGATTTTAAACTTTATTTAATGGACAAAGGAGGGGTAATGGCATTACCCCAGATAATTTAATGAACAAAGGTGGTCGAGGCATTCCCCAGGATGATGAGATTGGTGATGTATGAGCAGATACTAACACATTTGAGGCTTTTAACTGAAATAATTGCAAAGTCTTAATCAACTTTTGTTGTTTTTTATTGTTCTGGCTTTGATATTGCAGTAACAGTCAAGATTCAAGAGAACCATACAGAGGTAAAAGAGTTGATTTTTGAGTAAGTAGAGATGGAAGTATGGCTGACAACTTATCTGATAAGTCGTCAGCCTTGTGATAAGTTATCAGAAGTACCGTCAGCCTTAGACAGAGAATAGACTTCAGTTGGAATACGTGATGACATTTATGATAGGCTATCAGAGTTGTGATACGCTGTCAGGCTCATTGTCAGGCATGGGCAGTGCTTGAGAAATTAAAGTGAAGATGTGATGACATCCGTGATAAGTCTTCAAAGGCCTAATAAGCCGTCACGCCTCATTGTCAACCTAAGGTAGAGATTGTCAAAAGTGAAGAGGAGCTGATGACATTCCTGATAAGTCGTCAAACCTCTGATAAGTCATCACCCATGACATTATATGTTCGAGAAAAAAGTTATGATCAGTGATTTTGTTTCCATATTAGGCTGAAGTATTCAAGGAAAAGTTCTAGGGTTTTCATTCATCATCTTGATCATCTTGAAATGGCTGGAACTCATTCCAAAGGCCAGTTTACCTCTCTTTGGGGCTCTTAACTTAGAATTCAATTTTCAACTCTTTGATTTGGTTGTGAGAATTTTTTCTTGATCTTAGAAGAGAATCAACTTCATACTTCAACTTTTCTAAGTTTAATTACTTTGAATAATGATTATAATTATTGTTATCTCTTTCTTTCTCATGTGGAACTAAACCCACAACTAGGGTTGTGGGATCTATGATTATTCCCCCATGGATTTAATAGTTGGTTAGGGTTTGAGTGATTGTGGGTACATCTTGATAATTCTTTTGTTATGATTGTTATTTGTTGGTTGTAAATAATAAATCTCATCTTATGTTGATTTGCTCGAACTTAGAAATAAACTAAAGGCAGCGAATTATCAACAAGGATTTGGGAAGGTTAAGATCCCATCTAATGATTAATACTGTAACAAGATTGATCAACTTGAGATAAAACTAGTATGAATAGAATGATTTCGTAAGTTCGAGAGAATTAGGGAGTTCAACATCTAGGCAGGTTGAGAAACACTTAGATGGATTGTTGAAACTGATAATTTGGTGTTTCCCACAAGTCATAAGAACCTAATACTACAGTTATTATTCAATGGGGATTAATAATCATAGTTATCATAATCCTAGTTCCTCTCTATCACTGATTTGAACTAATGAAATTTTAGTCTTGAGCTCTGAAGCAAGTCAAAACTTTAATTATTGTTTGATTGATAAAACCCCCCATTTTATCTTTTCACAACATTTGTTTAAATTCAACTTGTAGCTATAGTTTCAAATTAGTTTAATCACCACTCACATTGTTCCTCGTGGATTCGACCCTGACTCTAAAATTGGGTAAATATATTGACGATGACCGTCTTTCACTAAATTGACATGTAAGTTGAGCATTATAAAAAATGGTACCGTTGCCGGGGAACAATTTGGCGTATTGAGTTGGTTGGAATTTTAGCCTACTTTCTTGAATTCAAACTTGTAAATATTTATTTTTAGTTTTCTTTTATTTCTTGTGTTAGGTAGATTTTTATTTTAGTTTACTTATTACTATGGCATTGTGGAATGAACATGATCTTGGTGGTTGGAAATCCTATTTTGATGATCCATGTCCATATTGTGATGGACCTCACTTTTGGCAAGATTAAAGAGAGATGTGTGTACCATCTCCATCCTACCGGGAGTATGATTGTTCTTTATATGGTGGTCAAGATGGACATTGGAGTGATTGCCCAAATTACCCCTCCCCCAATTGCGCTAACCTAAATTCTACTTCTTCTTATGAGTTTGACAGGTCTTATGGTCAAGAAAAAGAAGAATGAAGCATTGGGAAGAGTGGCATTGAAGCTATGTTTCAATGAATGTTGGATCTCCAGAAAGAAATATATGATATCGTATGTGATATGTGTCAAGATATGAAGCCAATTATTCATGAGGAGATGGATATAGAGGTCAATCATTCAAAGCATTATTCTATATAATGTTTAGATGATATCTTATCTGTGGAATCATTTAAAATAGTAGAAGAGTGTGAAGATGAGGAACACGAATCCTATATTCTTGATTTTACATTAGACAAGCAACATAAAAATACACCACACTTTAAGGCCGAGTGGTTTACCACGTTAAATCCATTACTCAACTTCTAAATTTTCATACTGCACCGTATGAGTGAGGCAAGAAGATAGATTCTAAGTTGGGGGTGAAATTCACATCCTCAAGGTGGAGAAAAAAGCTGAGCCAGGTCATGCCGCGACATTAAATTAGACGCTAATTGGGAGGCAACCTATGGTACTTTGTTGTTTGTATTCGTATTATGTGATTGACATCAGATTTTTGCACCCATGGTGCCATAGGTATATTTGTAACTCTGTTGTTTTGGTTTGACGCATTGGGGATATTGCATGATTTTAAGTTGAGGGTGGGGCTACTTATGGGTGTTGATGTCCTCTTAGGGTTTTTGTTGTCGTGCCTCTTTTCCCCGGAGTCTTGTTCCTAATAAAGCCGACATTTTTAGGCGTATTATGATTTGTTGTAAAATCTTGTAGTGGACTAGGAGAAATACAAGTACCTTAGGCAGTTAACATGTTTTTGTTGATTTTTGAACACCTCTCCAATGGTCTATTTTATAACTATGTGATATGCATTTATGTGTGACCACTGTGTATCTTGTTATGGCATTAGTACTAGTGATATGATAACCATTGCTAAGCAATTGCATGAATAGAATGGGCAGTAGGTTGTGATGTACTTTTGTGCCATGTGTGTGTGAGATACTACCTAGTTCCAGTTGTGTGTTAAATCCAGAACTTGCCTGGTTGGTCTTGCCTTGGTTGTAGGATAGCGGTTAGGAAAGGATCATAGGTCATTGTTGATATTAGTCCACTTTTAGCCTAAATGATCTTCCATATGTAAATAATATCCCTTGATCCTGATTTTGAGCCTGAAAGCTTATTCTTTTTATTATACCTATCACCTTCCTATTTGTATCACAATGAACCTGTTTTGGCCCTGGCCCTCCTTGGACATTGTGCACTTTGACTTAGGCAAATAGCCTAAGTTAAGGGTGGCTACCATAGGGATGCGTGATGTAAAATAAGTATGGAGAAAATTAAAAAAAAAAAGAATAATAAGCTGGGTGCAGTGGAAAAAGAATAAGAAAAAAAGTTGTGATAAAAAAAAGAAATTATTGTCGAAAAGACCGCACCCATCTGGAGTATGTGTGATCAAGAAAAGAGAGAATTAGGTAAAGTTAAATAAGTGAGACCCCAAAAGTTACCGTAGTGCCAAGGAGGCTTAGTCACTTTAAATATCATCGAGTATCATACCATTCCCTACCCTATATTACAAGCTAAAGATAATACCTATAGTGATCCTAGATAACCTGTCTGAAAATCTTGATAATGAAAATAAGGGAAAGCCTATGGTATTTGGCATACATTGATTAGAACTTCATTCTGAGAGTGAGCATCTTTTGATTGTCCCCATGGTTACATATGTGATGTTTGATAAAAGTGAAGTGGGACTACTTTGTATTGAGGGCACACTGGTTACGTTGCTAGTTGCTAACTTGTTTGGATAGTGTAATCTTGGTACATACATTGTTGTTGTTTCTAAATTGATGTCATATCTTGATTCCTATGTGTCGCATTGTTGTTCTTCAATAATATACATAGTTGTTTTTAAATTAATTGACCTTAGAGATTATGAAGATGTTTTGAGATAATATTGATGGTTGACTACCGAATGTACTTTGAATCCTCTTGGTTGTGTTTTAGTTGCTTGAAGACAAGAAATTGTTTTAAGTTGAGGGTGTTGATGTGTGAGCAGATGCTAACACATTTGAGGATTTTAACTGATAATAATTGCAAAGTCTTAGGTAACTTTTGTCATTTTTGATTTTTTTCTCTTTGATATTGCAGTAACAGTCAAGATGTAAGAAAACCAGCAACAACAGACGTAAAAGAGTTGATTTCTGAGTAAGTAGAGATGGAAGTATGGCTGACGACTTATCTGATAAGTTGTCATCCTTGTGATAAGTTATAAGAAGTACCATCAACCTTACATAGAGTTGTGATAAGCCGTCAAGCTCGTTATCAGGCTTGGGCAGTGCTTGAGAAATTAAATTGAAGATATGACGACATTCGTGATAAGTCATCAAAGGTCTGATAAGCCATCATGCCTCATCATCAACCAAAGGCAGAGATTGTCAAAAGTGAAGAGGAGCTGACGACATTCCTGAGAATTCATCAAACTCCTGATAATCCATCACCTATGACGTCATTTGTTCAAGAAAAAACCTATGATCTGTGATTTTGTTTCCATAATTAGGCTGAAGTATTTAAGGACAAGTTCTAGGATTTTCATTCATCATCTTGATCATCTTGAAATGGCTGGAACTCATTCCAAAGTCCAGTTTACCTCTCTTTGGGGCTCTTAACATAGAATTCCATTTTTAACTCTTTGATTTGGTTCTGGGAATTTTCTCTTGAACTTAGAGGAGAATCAACTTCAAACTTTATCTTTTGTAAGTTTAATTACTTTTAATGATGATTATAATTATTGTTATCTCTTTCTTTCTTATGTGGAACTAAAACTCATAACTAGGGTTGTGGGATCTATGATTATTCCCTCATGGATTTAATAGTTGATTAGGATTTGAGTGATTGTAGGGACATCTTAATAATTCCTTTGTTATGATTTCTATTTAATGGTTGCAAATAATAAATCCCGCCTTATGTTGATTTGCTCGAAATTTATAAATAAACTAAAGGTAGCGAATTATCAACAAGGATTTGGGAAGGTTAAGCTCCTATCTAATGATTAATGTTGTAACAAGATTGATCAACTTGAGATAAAACTAGTATGAATAGAATGATTTCCTAAGTTCGAGAGAATTGGCGAGTTCAATATCTAGGCAGGTTGAGAAACACTTAGATGGACTGTCAAAACTGATAATTTGGTGTTTCCCACAAGTCATGAGAACCCAATACTATAGTTATTATTTAATAGAGATTAATAATTATAGTGATCATAACCTTAGTTCCTCTCTATCAATGATTTGAACCATTGAAATTTAGTTTTGAGCTCTGAAGCAAGTCAAAACTTTAATTATTGTTTGATTGATAAAAACCCTCATTTTATCTTTTCGCAACATTTGTTTAAATTCAACTTGTATCTATAGTTTCAAATTATTTTAATCGCCACTCACATTGTTCTCAACTCCACTGTTGGGTAAATATATTGATGAGGACCGTTTTTCACTAAATTGATGTGTAAGTTGAGTGTTATCATTTGGATTGGCATAGTCATATGCTTGCAAGCAAAAATTGGTATGATGATACCAATGGTATGTTCCATTATGGATGGTCCTTGGTGTAATGAACGAGAATGTGTAAATATTTTAACTGTGTTTAAAGGGGTTTGTATAGCTGGCCGTGAAGGTTAAGGCCTCGGGTAGGACCGATACTAGAAACATGCATTTGCCGGTGTGGGGGTTGGTCTTGATGACTATGTGCACAGATCATACTGTATTTATATGTATGAATCTTAGATGGATGTGGGGTCGGGGTATTCCCTAGTCTACATTGATACCCCCAATTCATTTGTTTGACATATACTGGACCCTTCTGGTGCGGGGAACCAAACCCATATAGTTCGTGGGTGTCTTTAGGATGGCTGATGCTACATAGTCCAAGTTGATGTTTTATATCTCATGCTAAACCTTGTTCCTTATCCCAGCATAATATGTATATATGTATACATATATGTGAACATATATATTGAGTTTAGACTGGATTTTGAATTGGAATTATTTTATCCCTACCCTAAGTTACATGCTAGCGCCCCCCTCGCTAATCGTCTCTGGATGTTGTATCCCTATGCAATGCATAGAATAGAGACATTTTAGTTTTTTCTATATAGTGATAGGTGGTTCTTGGATTGTTCATGAGTCATCTTAAAGTGGTGCGCCTCCTTCTTTTGTAAGGCCTATTACTTATTGTCGAGGCATTGCCCAGGATGATGAGATTGGATTGGCATAGTCATAAGCTTACAAGCAGAAATTTGTATGATGATACTAATGGTATGTTCCTTGATAGATGGTCCTTGGTTTAATAAATGAGAATGTGTATATATTTTAATTGGGCTTAAAGGGGTTTGTATAGCTGGTCGTGAAGGTGGAGGTGTCGGGTAGGATCGATACTAGAAACATGCATTTGTTGGTATGGGGATTGTTCTTGATGACTGTGTGCACAGATCACACTCTATTTATATGTATGAATCTTGGATTGACGTGAGGTCAGGGCATTCCTTGGTCTACCTTGATACCCCCAATTAATTTGTCTAACACGTACTGGGCCCTTCTGGTGGGGGGAGCCAGACCCATATAGCTCGTGGGTGTCCTTTTACGATGGATGACGCTACATAGTACAAGTTGATGTTTTATATCTCATACTAAATCTTGTTCCCTATACAAACATAATATGTATGTATGTATATAATTATGTGAACATGTATATTGAGTTTAGACTAGATTTTCAATTGGAATTATTTTATCCCTACCCTAAGTTACATGCTAGCGCTCACCTCACTGATCGTCTCTGGATCTTGTATCCCCAAGCGATGCATGGAATAGAGACACTTTTGTTTTTTTGTGTAGTGATAGATGGTTTTTGGATTGTTCATGAGTCATCGTGAAGTGGTGCGCCTCCTTCTTTCATAAGACCTATTACTTATTATCAAGGCATTCCCCAGGATGATGAGATTGAATTGGCATAGTCATAAGCTTGCAAGCGAAAATTGGTATGATGATACCAATGGTTTGTTCCTTGATGGATGGTCTTTGGTTTAAGGAACGAGAATGTGTGAATATTTTAATTGGGCTTAAAGGGGTTTGTATAGCTGGCCGTAAAGGAAGAGGTCCCGGGTGGGACCGATACTAGAAACACGAATTTGCTAGTATAGGGGTTGCTCTTGATGAGTATGTGCACATATCAAACTCTATTTATATATATGAATCTTGGATGGACATGGGGTCGGGGCATTCCCTGGTCTACCTTGATACCTCCAATTCATTTGGCTAACACGTACTGGGGCCCTTCCGGTGAGGGGAGCCAGACCCATATAACTCGTGGGTGTCCTTTTATGACGACTAATGCTACATAGTCCAGGTTAATGTTTTATATCTCATGCTAAACCTTGTTCCCTATCCCAGTATGTTATGTATGTATATATATATATGTGAATATGTATATTGAGTTTGGAATGGATTTTGAATTGGAATTATTTTATCCCTATCCTGAGTTACATACTTGCGCTCACCTCGCTAACTGTCTCTGGATGTTGTATCCCCATGCGATGCACGGAATGGAGACACTTTGTTTTTCCTGTGTAGTGATAAGTAGTTCTTGGATTTTTCGTGAGTCAGCTTGAAGTGGTGCACCACCTTCTTTCGTAAGGCCTATTACTTATTGGTTTAGTTTATGCGATAGACTATTTCTTTTTCTTTTTTTTTTGGTATTGTTAGGGGCATGTTCTGACTTAGGTTTTTCTTTGGATGTTAGAGGCTTGCAGATTAGGTTGGTTGTTGAAATTCTTAGATTCTTTATGAGTTTGTTGAGTTGCCTATCTTGTTATATGTTTGGAATTAATTTGTTGCTAGTTGTATTATGTTTTGATTAGCTAGGGTACATGGGGTGGTCTCCGATCCTCAATGGACTTAAGATACCCATCACGTCTAGTCTCTGGTTTGGGTTGTCACACCATGGAGATGGGGCAAATGAAGTTCTGACTTAATGATGAGTAAGTCACCTTTAAATTATGCCAATCTATGAAGCAGCCCCAGGATATATGTGTAGTTTTTATGCTAGATATCATAGATAAATTTGGGTTGATAGCACCTATTGAGGAGAGACTTGGTGTTGAGCCACTAACATATGTCATAATGAATTTTGATAGTGACAGTATTGATAAATATTAAAAGATGGTGTATGCACTTATTGGTAGGGTTTCCACACTTACACACCAAAGAAGTCGGATCTTGATCAGAAGAATAGTCTGCTGGCGAAACCGTCTATAAAGAAGCCTCAAATTTTGGAACTAAAGTCCCTTTCTTCTTATTTGCATTATTTATTTTCAGGGGCCAACAATACCTTGCCAATTATAATAGCGAAAGATTTATTAGAGTGGCAGTTTGAGGCCTTAGTGTCTGTTTTGAAGAGATTCAAACGGGCTATCGAATGGACCATTTTACTGTATTATTGGAATTGCACCTGGTATTTGTACTCACAAAATCCAACTAGAGTCGGATTTTATACAAGGAATTGAGCACCAACATATATTAAATATACCCATCTAGAGGTTGTAAAGAAATAGATCATCAAGTGGTTGGACGTCGATGAAGTTTATCCGATTACCGACAACAAATGCGCAAGCCTGGTCCAATGTATGACATAGAAGGGTGGAGTCACCATGATTCCTAATGAGAAGAATGATCTAGTTCCCATGAGACCAGTCACTGGATGCTGAGTTTGCCTGGACTATGCTTTTTATGGATCAAATATTAGACCACCTTGCTGGTAGAGGATGGTATTGTTTTCTTGATGGTTATTCGGGGTATAATCAGATTTCTATATCTCCTGAGACTAAGAGAAGACCATATTCACTTTCTAATACGGTACATTTGCATTTAAAAAGATGCAATTCGGTCTATGTAATGCTCCACAACTTTTCAGTATTGCATGATGTCCATTTTTTGGAGCATGGTGGAAGACACCATTGAGTTTTTCATGGATAATTTTTCATTTGTGGATTATTCATTTGATGATTGCTTGGTTCATTTGGCCAATACGTTGCAACGATATGAAGACTGTAACTTGGTGTTAATTAGGAAAAGTGCCATTTTATAGTCAAGGAAGAGAAAATGCTTGGCCACAAAATTTCTAAGAAGGGGATCGAAGTTTACAGGTCTAAGATTTAGGTGATTCAAAAATTATCTCCACCAATTTTTGTGAAGGGCATTCATAGTTTCTTGGGTCATACAGGTTTCTATAGGCAATTTATTAAGGACTTATCTGAAATTGATCATTCGTTGTGAAAATTGTTCGAGAAGAATGTAAAGTTTGTGTTTGATGAAGCCTATCTAAAAGCATTCAACTTTCTAGGAGAAGTTGATTTCAACTTACATTATTGCATCTCTGGATCGGACCTTCCCATTTTGAGGTGATGTTTGATTCTAGTGGTGTGGCACTAGCAGTCCTAAACCAAAGGCAAGAGAAGATACTACACCCAATTTAATTTGATAGCAAAGAACTTAATCCTGCTTAGAAAAACTATACTATGACCGAACAAAAGTTTCTAGCAGTGGTGTTTGCATTTATAAAATTCCAATCTTACTTACTTGACACCAAATTTATTATCCACACTTACCATGCCACTCTTAGATATATTATAGAAAATAAAGATACAAATCCTAGGTTAATTTGATCGGTACTTCTGCTGCATGAATTTTATTTTAAAGTTAAGGATAGAAAGGGAACCAAAAATCAAGTGGCTGATCATTTATCATGCCTCAAGGAAGAGGAAATTCTGAGATTGTGAGGTGAGCTTAAAATTGATGATACTTGTCCATATGAGCAAGTCTTGGCAGCATCGTAAGACTTAATCCCTTAGTTTGCAGATTTTTCCTACTAATTGGCAAGTGATCTTGTCCAGAGGATTTTTAAGAAACGCAAGAGATTCATGCATAAGGTAAGGAATTTCATTTGGGATAAGCCATATTTATTTTGGATTTATGTAGATGGAGTGATCCAGAGATGTATTCTTAAGGTAGACATGATGAGTATCTTAGAGGTGTGTCATTCATCCCCAGTTGGGGTCATTATAGAGGTGCATGAATTGTTCACAAAATCTGGCAATATAGTTACTATTGGCCTACTATCTACAAAAATGTACATGACTAAGCTAGAGCTTGCAACCAAAGCCAAAGGCAAGGGAATATCTTGCGTAGACATGAACTTCTAATGACTATAATCCTTGAGCTTGAATTATTTGATATTTGGAGTATTGACTTTATGGGTTTATTCGTGTGCTCTCATGGGATGAAGTAAATCTTAGTGACCCAAAAATTGTGGGCTAACACCCACCAATTTAGTTGTTGACTATATTTCTAAATAGGTGGAAACAGTTGTGCTTCTAAACAATGAATATAGAAGTGTCATAGCCTTTCCAATAAAGAACATCTTCTCTAGATTCAACACACCAAGAGCTATCATCAATGACAGAGGGTCACATTTTTGCAATCATATTTTCAAAACCTTACTTAATAAATATTGTGTGAAACATAAGGTGGCAACACCTTACAATCCTTAAACAAGTGGTTAGGTTAAGGTCTCCAATTGGGATATCAAGTCTATTTGGGTGAAAACTGTGAATGCTAATAGGACTGATTGGTATAGGAAGTTAGACGATGCATTATAGGCCTACCAAATAGCACAAGTCTCCCATAGGTGCATCTCTATATCAACTTGTTTATGGAAAAGCATGCCACTTGCCTATCGAACTTGAGTATATGGCACTATGGGCATTGAACCTTGAGTGGAGTGACATATCCAATTAAGATTAGATTATATTAATAAAATGAATGAGTTTCGTCTTCGTGCCTATGAAAGCTTAGCCTTATACAAAGAAAAAATGAAGTTATACCATGATCGAAAGATAGAGTGAAGAGAATTCAAACCTAGTGATTTGGTCCTGCTTTATAATTCGAGACTCCGTTTGTTTCCTGGCCTACTGAAATTAAATAGCCAGGACCATTCGTTATGGTGAGAGTTTTTTTACATAGTGTAATTAAGCTTCAATAACATAGCATTGACCTATTCAAGGTAAGTGTCTAACGTATCAAGAACTATGTAGGCACCTAGAGGAAATAAGTATATATGAAAGGTTTAACCTTGACGAAGTCTGAGTAGTCAAGTGAGCTGGGTCATGCCACGACATTAAATCAGGCACCTCCCAAGAGGCAACCCACAGGCTAGTTGGTGAGGTTTGGGTATCTATCTTAGCCACGTCATGCTACAATATTAAATCAAATGTTGCTTGGGAGGCAACCCATGATTTTTACATTATTCTTTATAGGGTAATATTTATAATGGTGCAGGGATCACTTCAAAAGAAGAATATGTTGATTTGGTCTAAAGAATGAACCCACAAAAGGATTGTACAATCGTGGGAAGAATCCACCGTCATGGGTTCGGTCATCTAATCACATTTGTGCTAAGTCCTTAGGAAAAAACATCTAGGAGTCATCCCATGATTGGCTATCACTATCGTACTTAGATGCCACAATCGTGATATCAATCGTCTAATCACTCTCTGCAACCCAACAACAAAAAAGAACCTATGATTTTAAGGAACGATCATGGTTACATACCACTATCATCCTTAAGTTTTGTATGGTCTGAGGTAATTTATTCACTAACCTACATATTATGGAAGTAATATACAATTATAGTAAACCACTATCATAATATTAAATTATCTGAGTGAGCCCATTTGTTTCATAACCTGCGACTCAACCCGACCTAGGGCTTAAACATATAAGTACACCCTCAAATACTACACATCTTTTTCTCTTTATGAATTTTCAAAGATTTTTCAGCATAAAACCAAACCCAACATGATATAAAGGTTACATCTCACAATTCTTGTGATTTACAAGTCGAATATATTGTGTTTTCAATGTTGTCATTAATAACTTATAAGTATTTCACCATTTTTTCTTACTTTAGTCAAAATAAGATACTTCAAGTCAATGTTTGTCATGGGAAAGTCTTGAGTACCCAACATTAGTATCCTATTAGTCAATGTGAGTCAAAATGTGTCATTTTTGGGTTCCACAAGTGTATACATACACCTTCTTCGTATTAGCGAATCCCATAACACAATCTATGATTATAGTTTTGACATACGATTATAGGTTGAATTGTTGGAGGAGGTTAAGTGTTAAGTCTAACGAGTTTATTAGACAAATGCATTCCATGATCATGAGATCAACATACGATTGTGGTATGTGCTCGTTTGATATGACATAGTTTACAGGTCTCAGGATCCCTTCCTATGATAAAAAAGTACAATCTTACCTTTATTGCACGATCGTAGGAAGGGTCATTGATCTACTTTCTCTACCTATTTATATTTCTCAAGATTTGGTTCTAACTCTTTATTATATAGGTACAGTGGCCCTCAAGTATCAACAGGAGTTGGCCAAGAGAATCTCCAAGAAGGGACACTAAAGGACACACCTCTAGTCTTGAAGAGTGAGTACAAATACTTATATGGGATTGAGGTGAGCTTTTTTATAAGTTCATATAATGAGAAACAATCACCTCAGACCATGATAAAGTAGTTAAAATATAAAGAACAAGTACAGGGTACCATATTTACTGCATTGGTTGGGACAACTACCCCTATCAACCTTTCCTAATCAGAAGTAGGAAGGAAAGGTACCAAATAAGGTAGGGTGTGAAGCTACAGAAGGCTCAAGTTCTTTGGAGGGAGAAGAAGAGACAAACTTTAAACCCTCTGGTGCTGCTGCTACTCTGCCAGCTCCAACAAAAGCTGATATGAGAAGATGGTTAGTCCCCAACTCACAGGACTATTATATTGATAGTGTTTCAATAATCGACAGGGAAAATAAGAAGAGAAGCATTTAGGAGGAGCCCCAAATACTGACTGAAACTCTCTAGAAAGTTCTAAATTGAAGAGATATGAGTTGGGGTGGATGAGTAGACCCCTAGAAAGTTTAGTTCTAGAATTAGTGTGGGAGTTTTATGCCAACTATGTAGAATCTGACTCTTCTAAGAAAGGAGAAAAATATGAAGAAATGGCCATAGCTGGATACTATCTGAGGAAGAGATATAGAGGTTGACATCTCTATTTAGGCCATATCATCGGCCTTATCCAAATAAGAATTTATCCCTATTAAGGAAACCCATGAATATGATTTCCAAATAAATAATCTGAGAAAAGTGAAGACATTGATAGATAATGACAAAAATATGCAGTATAGGGGTTGGTGGGCCACTAAAGTTGGTGAGAATGCCCTGTGATTTACAAACATAATTTGAAGTTTTCTATAAATGTGTAGTGGTCTGTAATCAGGTGCTAGATATCACCCACAGCCATTGACAACACATTAGGTGTAAGCAATGTCTTCCTGGTGACATCCATAGCTTTAGAGTGGATTTGAATATCCTACAGATCAGAGTTCACCACCACACTACCTTTACCCTATCTTGTAACTCAGTTGATGTGAGATGCACAGGTCCTGATTATTAATTCTATAGACCAACTGATTCAACCCACAAAGGTTATAGAGATGGCATTAATCAAAGATATGTGCAACCCAGCTGCTCCAAGTAGATGATTAGAACATTCTGATATAGTTCGGGGTGCCCCAACTAGTGATATACCAGTAGCTGATGCTGGTGCCTTCTCATCTCAGCACCAACAACATCTATTCACAGTCGACCATTGTCTTATGGAGGTTATACACTGATTCCAACTTTGTAGTTAGAGAAGATTATGAGGAGCTTACTATTACATAATGCTAGGATAAAGAAACTGAGGTTGGGGTGAATCCCTATATGAGTGACAAGATACTAGGTGCTATGAGGACTGTACAGGTATAGGTAGATAGGTTTGAGAGCCGAATAATAGCTAGGATAGATGCAGCTTAGGCATATTATTTGTCATACATTAGAGTAGACCTGATCCAGTTAAAGAAAGCGTTAGGATATTGATAGCGAGAGTGGACGTTGTGCTTCCCCCAACCATTGATAGCTTCACTGACAACTATTATGATGTATGTGGAATCTGTAGTGCTTGATTTTTATACTCCCACCAAGGATGTTGATGATATAGATGTTGAGAAGGGGGGAGATAATTTGGAGCCTCAAAAGAGGCAAAGATGTGATAATCCTAAGTAGGAGGGCAAGATGACAAAAAAGTTAAGAACAAGAAGAAAAAAATAGCAAAACAGAAAGGGCAGCGGGTGAGACCTTGGGGCTACTATCCTGAAAGGTGGGATGATACCACCTGTGACTTTTAGTGGGGGTATGGATGTGTCCCGCATTATTGATACTTTGAGTGCACCGGCCGCCATCGGTGCCAACTTGACTTTGATTGTCGTAGCCGTAACTGAGGCCACTACTAAGGAGGAGGTTGTGTGGGACCGACCCACTTACATCTCCATATGTTCAGAGTTCCACTAGCGCCTAGGAAACCTCAAGTATTTCCTTTATTCTAGTTTTCTTTTGTCTTATATGAGTCGTGCAATAGGTATATTGCATGATTTCAAGTTGAAGGTATGGGTGTACACAACTAAGGGTTCTTGTTGCCTTGTTTATTTTCCTTTGGATATGCTATCATAGTTAGAATTGATATGTTTAGGTTTTTTTACT
Source organism: Capsicum baccatum var. pendulum (assembly GCA_030864225.1). Taxonomy (NCBI): domain Eukaryota; kingdom Viridiplantae; phylum Streptophyta; class Magnoliopsida; order Solanales; family Solanaceae; genus Capsicum; species Capsicum baccatum. Next base: position 26,013,647 of record CM061558.1, on the reverse strand, counting down.
TTTTATTTTATTATTTTTTTATGTTTGTTTAACTTAAGAGTAAATTAAGAGAACTTGGTGCAGTCTGATTTTAATAAGCATGCTTGCTTGTTTTTTATTGTGTTTAAAATAATACCCTCTAAAGTTTTGTTTTTGTAATGTAAAGTTTGCATGTACTATGTTGTAACCAATTAGGATCTAGATATGACATAAGGATTATTAATAGGATAACCATACTGATCTAACATAAACTGAATAGGTGGCAATTTGGATGAAAGCCCTAAGACATGAGTTAGTGAGGTGACTACCTAGTTGATGTCTGGGTGCGATCTAAAACTTACCCAGTTAGTCTTACTAAAAGCTATAGGATAGAAGCTATAGCCCACTTTAGCCTAAATGACCCACTAAATAATCATTTCCCTTAGACCCAAACTTTAAGACTTAATAGATATTTTTATTTGAATAACAAAATTCACCAACAACCAAATTCACTATCCCAATTTTTACTATGAACCTTCTTTGGCCCTAATCCCTCCTTGGACACTATGTACCTCAACTCAGACAAATTGCCTAAGGTAAAGGTTGTTATTATGTAGGGTTGCATAAAAGAAAAAAATGGAGAATAATAGTAAAAAGGGGGAATCAAGTGGGGTATGATAAAAATAAAAAACAAGAAAACAAATCTAAAAAGGAAAAAAAAGATAGGACGTTGATCTAAATTTAAAACCGCACATGCGTTCTGAAAAGAAAATAAAATGAGGAAAAGTTAGAAAGATGAAATAAAAAAAAGAAAGTGGAGCCAAGAGTATTGTAGTTCCAAGGAGGAATAAGTCATTGTACCCAAATATATCATACTTGTCCCCAAGCCTATATTACATGCATGGAAAGTCCTATAGTGATCCTAACTTGACTATCTAAAGGCTGAAGCATAAAAAATAAGGGCAAACCTATGGTATCTAGTGCACATAAGCTAACTTTTATGTGAGAGAAAGAGATTTGTTGCAGCCCCAGTAATGGATTTCATGGAATATACTGAGTGATTGGGTACTTCTTTGACGTGAGGGCATAGAGGTTGTAGTCTAGTTATTGCTTGTTTAGGTAGTACAATTGTCTATATATTGGGTAGTCTATTCATAATGTAATTCCATGTAATAATCCTGTTGTGTTAAAATTACCTTTGTTTCATGTACATTGCATTGATTTTTTATGACAAGAAAGGATGGTGTTGAATTTACTTATGTGGTTCAAATATGTGAAAACTGATTTTGAAAAAGTTGACTGTCATAGTGACCTTAATTTTTCTCTAAGTTAAACGTCTTAGTTAGCTAGTAGTGTTTAGTTTGCTCGAGGACATGCAAACATTCTAAGTTGAGGATGTTGATGTGTCGTGAACTTACAACACTTAAGATAAGGAATATTTTCAAGTGACACTTAAGAGAAGGAATATTTGCAAGTATAAAGACACTTTTATAGAATTTAGGTGTTTCTTTTAGTGTTTATGGGCTTTTTAGATTGAGAAGAAAAATACATAAGATTGGACAAAGTTGGCATCATATGAGCCTTACCATAGTCGTGGGATCAAACCACAATCGTACCTAGTCTCTCGTACCATTAAATCAGAGATGCTAAAAAGTAGAGGTCTCTCAAACAAAAGGAACCACGATTGTGCATTGATGTCACAATCGTACCATATTATTGTGAGTACAAAAGGAAAATTACATATATAGGAGTTAAGTGCAATAGGATCAGATTATAGATTCCCACATTTGTTCCTTGAAAGCATGATCTTACCATATGGTCATGGAAAGAGATTCAATTGTTGCTAAGTCTTAGAACTTCAGAAACAAAATGATTAGACTATGACATTCTATGATCATACATTTAAATGATAGATATGTATTGTGCACCATACCATGGAAGACCTCAAAGAAATTAAGTTCAATCACAAATCACAACAGTCAAAGGACGATTGTGGGTTCTAACCACAATCGTACCTTCTTCTTGTCTGAGGTAGCCGACACAATTTTTATTTTTTATTTAGGATAGGATTTGTTTTATCTATAAATAATCTTATAGTCTTTTGTAAGTGGCCACACAATTATTACATACATTAGTTCATATTATACAATTCTAAGGTACTTTCTTTAGATTACATGAACATTGTTCCCAGGGTTTAATCAAAGTTAAGTTTTCAAACTTTATTTCTTATTTTAATTTCATGATTATGTCTTCATCTATGAATTCTCATTATTTTCTTATGGTTATGAGTTTATAAACCCCATAACTAGGGTTGTGGGAACCATGATGAATTAGCAAAATAGGTCAAGTAAAAAATCAATCTAGAATGGTGTGGTTGCTTGTATATTTGTTTCCTCCTGTATGATTTCTCTTCAAATAGATGCATACATTAGGAACTCTCATTTATTCTAAACTTTATTGGGAGAGATTTATAGATTATGAAAAGGTAATAATAATAGAGATTTAAAGCTATCAACCTTCATTTAATAATAAAATCTGTTATAGGATAGTTAATTTGATATCAAGAATAAGGGTTAGTAAGGCAAGGCTCTGAGTCTGGAGGGAGATGAGTGAAATTCATCTACAACAAGGTTAAAAGACATTTAGGTAATACATATCTTGTTAGATTTTGCATGCAACTCATTGGGGTAGTCTGTTAGCACAAATAGTTATGAAGCCATGGGGATTACAAACCTAGTGTTCGTCTCTTATTGATTACATACAACAAATCAACACTCGTTACTATTGATATTGTGTTTCAAAAAACCCTCATTTTCTTTGATTACTTGCCAATCACTTCGACAAATACTTGATTAATTTTAGTCCTATTCCTTGTGGGATCGACTCCAACCTTGTTAGGTTCTATATTTGATAAGCAACCACTTTATACTTTTAAGAGTAATAATTTGCCGACATTAACTTTATGAAAAATTCTTAAAGTATGAGTTTTGTGTCAAATCAATTACTTCCTAGGATATATGGTGTCTAAGGATGGGTTTATGGTGGAACCCGTGAAGAATGAGGCTATTAGTGATTAGGCCAAACCTATATCTCCAACTGAGGTTCGTAACTTTATTGGTTTAGTAGTTACTACATGTGATCCACTGAGGGTTTTTCTACTGTTGTAGCATCGATGACTAGTTTGACTTGAAAAGAGGTTTCTTTTCAATGGTCCAAGGAATGTGAGTCGAGTTTTCTGAAGCTCAAGGGTTTGCTCACTTCAACTGCTATTTTGACTCTTCCTATTAAGGGCCAGGGATTTACCACATATTGTGATGCTTCTGGTGTTGTTTTAGGTTGTGTTCTAATGTATTAGGGTTGAGTTATTACTTATGCATTGAGGCAGCTGAAGGGCTATGAGCACAACTACTCCACCCATGATGTGAAGTTAATGGCAGTAGCATTTACACTTATGATTTGGAGATACTACTTATATGTTATTTTGACATTTATTCTAACTATCATAGTTTTCATTACACTATGGCACAACATGATCTTAATTAGGGACAACGCAGGTGGATTGGTTTACTGAAGGACTAAGACATCTCTATTCCATACCATCTGGGCAAGGCAAATATGGTAGTAAATGCCTTAAACCAAAAGGCGGTGAGTATGGGTAGCTTGGACTTAATTTTAATTTTGGAGAATCTTTTGCCTTGGGACATTCAGTCTTCAACCAACTTGACAGTTTTACTAGATCTTTCATACTCCAGGAGGATCCATGTGAGTGTTGAGGCTAGGTCTACTTTATTTAAGCAGATCCAAAGTCTCCAATTTAAGGACAATATGTTTTATAACATCCATAATCAGGTTTTGATGGGTGAGTCCAGGAGGTATACCTTAGATTCAGAGGGTACTTTGAGATATGATGGTCATATTTGTGTTTCAAGGGTTGGAGACTTAATTCAGTTATGTAACGACCTGAGACTACCCCCTAGTCGTCACACGGTGCTTACGGTCCTAAGGGACCATAAGCTAACCTATAAGTTGGTACCTGTTGTGAGCACTGAATAATATAATCATGAATGCGGAAGAATAACTGAAATGCCATAAGGTTTTAATAATGAAACGACTACTGAATTATGAATATGGCATAATACTGAAATTTGAATAATCTGAATAGCTAACTGTAGTGTCTAAAAAAACTCTAAACTGAATACTGTTAGTTGATGGGACAGGCCCCAACTAACTCTACTAACTACTGAGATAAAGACATGAAGTAGTATAATTTATCCTCGGATGATGAAGACTCACCACTGCTACTATTCTGCTAATGATCTGAGGGACTAAGTGTGATCCGGGAACTGAGTGTCAGCAGCTATGATATGATATGTCATATCGCAAATGAGAGGTATGCAATCAGTACTTTGAATGTACTATATGCTAAATGAGGTAGGCTGATATACATTGTTTCATGAATAGGAATAATAATAATAATAATAATAACTAACTAATTATACATGTAACACATAGAGTACTGAGTAGAGAACATGAGATCTGTAGGTACTAAAAATATGGAGAAAACTGTAACTACCGAGCATGTATGACAGTCTGTAATTACTGAAGATACGTGAAAATCTTTGGACACTGGGGATTCATTACCAAGCATATAACATGGACTGAGAAAAATGTATAAACCAAAATACTAACAAAATACTGATATTTGTATACTTTAGCCAAATAACTCTAAGACTGTATAACTGGACTGAGATTGTAACTGAGACTATATCCGAGGCTATGGGAGGTATCATCTAACCGATATTCCTAATAATGCTCAAATTACACTCTTGAATGGGTGTAAGCGATCGTTGTCAATATAAAACCCAACTAGGTTGGGGTCGAAACCCATAGGGAATAGGGTGTGAACTTTGATTTATTTATGAAAGATTTTACTGTTAGTTTACCGCTTCCGAAAGATGGGGGTTTAATTTCACGGTGTGTTAAATATCACTTTCAATACTTTAGTGTTTGTAATCAAGATAAATGGGAAACCTAAGCTATGTTCACCAAAGATTTCGGGAATCGACAGATACTAGGTAATGCTAGAGATTCTTGGAATGAGTAGAACAACAGAATATCCCTGACGATTATACTATCTGACTTATCTCTCAACCTCACCAGACAATTTAGTATCTAATTCTCTCGAACTTAGATAACTTATGTATTTCTAATAGGATGTTATCTCAGGTAGATTAATCCAGTTACAACACTAATCATTAAACAGAAGGTTGGTAGCTTCCGAGTCCCTGTTGATAATTCATGTCCTCTAGTCTATTTCTCCATTAGAAGCAAATAAAACCTAAGGCATAACCTAATATTTGCAACCACTAAATTTTAGTTAAAACAACAGAATCTCAAGATGTTTTACTACTCTTTGAATCCGTTAAACACCTAGTATCATATCAAACCCTAATCCATGGATCCCATAACTCCGGCTAATGAAATTAGCCGCTCATGATTTGATGAACGAAATGAATTCACGATTATAATGATAAACTTACGAATGGGTAGAAAACAAAAAGTAGTTCCTCCGATTTAATCACAAGGTAGAAACCCCAAATATAGTTGATACGAAAAAACAAGAATAATTTATGAAAGAGAGAAAAAATACATGTCTCTCTTCTTAGAGTTGATGTCTGATAGGTGATTTCCTCTTTTTTTTTTTCAAAACTCCTAAAAGATGCTATTTATACTAAAGCCTAATTAAGGAAATAAAATAACAAAATTAATAAAATTGTCCAGAATAGGTGACACCTAGGCTGACGCCGCGTCAAAAAGTTAACGTCCTATCACGGATGGCGTCAGAGAGGCTTCAGTTACCTTCAGGTTATGTCTTAGGATGACGATGTGGCTGACGCCGCATCAGGGATATGATGGCGTATCACTGACGTCGTCATATATATTCTTCCCATGCTAACTTTCTGCTTAAGGATGACGCCGTTCTTAATGCCTTATCACAACTTTGATTCCACATCATCGGCATCGTCAGAACAGCTCCTCAAATTGCAAATTCTGGCTAAGGCTGATGCCAATGCTAATAGGCTATCATGAGGTTGACGACTTATCACGGAGGTCGTCAGCCATGTTTTTTTCTATTTTGCTCAAATTTTTAAATCTTTTGCTTTATGATTGTTTATTCTCATTTCTTCAGCCTTTTTCTGCAATATCATGAGCAAACACATCAAAACAATAAGAGTTGCTTCAAAATTCACAATTATTTTGAGCTAAAAAACATTAAATGTGTTAGCTTTTGCTCACACATCAATTCTCCAATTTAAGCTAATCGGGGTCCAACCTGTAACCTAGATGGAAGGGTGTTAATACCATGCCACGGGTACTAACAGTGGCTGTGTAGATCTACTAAACTGATATGATGTCAAAAGGACTAAGGGTGTCAATCCTGAACTGACGGGTAACCCCTGCGAGATAGTCAAGCCTAATCTGATGGGTGACTACTCGTATCCTATGCTGGCTACTTATTTCTAGAGTATAGGGACTGCTACTAACGACTCTTCCAATCTAACGGGGAAGCCATCATTCCTGCACTCGCTCAGTGCTAAATCCTACTCCCAACTGAAAGACACTGAGATACTAGATTCTAAGTTTAACTGACTAATCTGATAATGCTCATAATATAATCCGAAGTTATTTTGAAGATACTGCAATGAGACTAAGTAAACAGCTATAGTTTTCAGATATTCAACACCCCCAGGACTCAAAACAATAATAGTAAAATGACACTAAAACTTGGAGATCAAAACATGAGGGCTCTTATTAAATAAAGCACTCTTGTAGGCATTTTATCAAACACTTGTGGTTCATGGTTTAAAATAATCATAGGAATGTCCTAAAACATATAGAAATAGCATGAATCCGACATAATAGAGCCAAATCGAGGTATTGTTCAGTAAATAACAACATTAAAACATGGAGGATTAAATAATAAGAATAATTTATGGTAACATGGTACAGAATCATAGTTATGGAGATTCATGGGTAAAATCACAATTTAAAATACAATATCTTGAAAAGAACATAATTTTATAATTCAAAGGGGCTACTTAGACTCCATGGATGAACATCTAACATACCTTAATTGATGGATTTCTTGAAGTTCTTGGTGAATTATCGAGGATTGCCCTTGAATTTGAGGGCTAGGGTTCTTGATTAGGATAGAATACCTTTTTATTTAGGGGAAATTAATTAAAGAATGATTTTAAAAATGTTTTTAGGGCTTAAGTATCACACCTAGGCGGACTAAAAAATGGGGACAGGATTTTTTTATCCCTGGATGAAATATTAATTTTTTATCAAATTTTCCCAAAATGGGAACATGGCGCGATGCGGCCCTATCACTCCATGTCACTGGAAACTGACAACTGCAAATTGGGCTGATGGAGCTGTGTGCCATTATCGCAGTAAGCCTTTGGATGCCATTTTTTCCACCTCCCCAACGCATCAACATCGCGGAGGCCCACTGGAAAGTGTCAAATGGGAAATTATCCTGCTCTACGATGTGCCATGATCGCGGAGTCACACTGAAAATTGACAATTATCATTTGGGCTACCTACGCGATGCGCTAAGGGTAAAAATGATGGTGTTTAATGACTAAAACTTTAAATCGCCATAACTTCTTACCCGATTATCGAATTTATGAAAATTTTATGTCGTTCGAAAGCTAATTCAATTTCTACGCAATGGCAGGCTCTAAACTAAAAAATAAGGAGTGTTTTGAAAATGTTATATATGAATACTCATGTATTAGGACTTAGATTAAGTTATTGAAATATGAGGTATTACAATATCTCCTACTTGGGATCATTCGTCCTCGAATGAGACTGGTTAAACTGAGGGAAAATTGATGAACTAAGCTTAGACACTGTACATGCATATCTGATGCATGGAATGCGTAACTAAACCAATTCATGAATGAATGAATGACATGAACATAATGTACAACTGAAACCGAGTATGATAAATAGAAATATTAAGAAGGTTTGTACCTTATACTAAATCTGGATTTGTAGAGAAAAGATGAGGGTACTTGGTCCGCATATTTTCCTCTGCTTCCCAAGTGTCTCCCTCAACAGACTGATTCCGCCAAAGAACTTTGACTAGTGGAAATTCTTTGTTCCTTAGTCTATAAACTTGATGATTAAGAATTTCGATTGGAACTTCCTCAAAGGAAAGACTGTTCTGAATATCTACACTTTCTAAGGGAACAACTACAGCTGGATCACCAATACACTTTTTCAACAATGATACATAGAACACTTGGTGTACTGAGGCTAAATCTGAAGGTAACTCAAACTCGTAAGCTACCTTTCCGAAACAACTGAGAATTCTAAAGGGAATGATATATTGGGGACTGAGTTTCCCTTTTTTGTCGAATCTCTTCACTCCTTTTATGGGAGAAATTTTCAAGTACATAAAGTCACCGACCTCAAACTCGAGATCCTTTTTCCTCACGTCTGTATATGATTTTTGTCCACTCTGGGCTGCCCTAAGCCTTTCTCTGATCAGCTGAACCTTCTCTAACGCATCAAACACCAAGTCAGGCCCTACTACTACGACCTCACCTACTTTAAACCAACCAATTGTAGATCTACATCTCCTACCATAGAGAGCCTCAAATAGAGCCATACGAATACTGGAATGATAATTGTTATTGTATGCGAATTCAATCAAAGGCAAGTGGTCATCCCAACTACCTTTAACATCAACAACGCATGCTCTCGACATATCTTCTAGAGTCTGAATGGTCCTTTCTGTTTGATCGTCTGTATGAGGGTGTAAGGCTGTACTGAGATGGACTTGGGTACCAAGACCCTTTTGGAATGCTTTCCAGAAATAAGAGGTAAACTGGATACCTCTGTCTGAGATGATAGATAAAGAAACACCATGCAACCTAACTAATTTTCTGAGATAGAGTTTGGCATAGTCCTCGGCTGAATAAGAGGTATGGACTGGCAAGAAATGAGCTGATTTGGTCATCTTATCTACGATAACCTAAATAGAATCATACTGATAATGGGTACGAGGAAAACCTATCACAAAGTCCATGTTTACTTCCTCCCATTTCTACATGGGAATAATGAACTCCTGCATGGACCCACTAGACTTCTGATGCTCAATCTTAACTTACTACATGTAGAGCACTTAGCTTCAAACACTACAATATATCTCTTCATCCCACTCCACCAATAGATCTCACGCAAGTCACAGTATATCTTAGTGATCTCTAGATGAATAGAGTAACGCGCACCATGCACTTCTGTAAGAAGTCGTTACCTCAAATCATCTACACCAGGCACACACAATCTACCCTGATAAGGGAAAACACCATCTCCCTCTTGGGAGAAAACCTCCACCTTCTGGTCTCTGATTGATTCTTTTAACTTAACTAGACTGGAATCTCTATCCTTCTTTTTCTTCACCTTTAAAACTAGAGATGATTCGGTGCTACTCTGCACCCACACACTACCCTCTGCTGAGTCAACTAAGCAGACACCTAGTTGGGCAAGATGATGAACTTCCTGAGCTAACTTCTTTTTACCATCCTCAACATGAGCAACACTTCCCATAGACCATGTACTGAGAGCATCAGCCACTACATTGGTCTTTCACGGATGATACAGAACCCTCATGTCATGATTCTTTAATAACACTAACCACCTTCTCTAGTACAGATTCAAATCTTTCTAAGAAAATACATACTAAAGGCTTTTGTGATCTCTAAACACATCTACATGCACACCATACAAGTAATGCCTTCAAATATTTATGGCGAATACTGTCTGGATGCCTACTCTGAACGCATCACAATACTTAACAAAACTATCTGAACCGTCTGGTAGAGTCAAGACTAGGGCTGAGGTGAGTTGAGTCTTCAAATCCTGAAAACTCTTCTCATAGGAATCTGACCACTGAAACTTAACTTTTTTTTAGTCAATCTGGACATGGGGGATGCAATAGAAGAAAACCCTTTAACAAACTGACAGTAATAGCTAGCTAAACCCAAAAAACTCCTAATATCTGATGAAGAGATGGGTCTAGGCCAGTTTCTCACTTCCTCGATCTTTTGAGGATCCACTCTAATGCCATCATCAGAAATGATATAGACAAGGAAAACTACTAATCTTATCCAGAATTCGCACTTATTAAATTTTGCGAATAGATGATAAGCTCTAAGAGTTTGAAGAACTACATTGATGTGGTTTGCATGCTCATTTTTGCTACGAGAGTAAACAAGAAGGTCATCAATGAAAACTATGATGAATATGTCTAAGTACTACTTGAACACTTGGTTCATTAGGTCCATGAAGGCTGTTGAGGCATTTGTAAGACCAAAGGATATGACTAGAAATTCTAAGTGACCATACCATGTTCGAAAAACTATTTTTGGAATGTCACACTCCCTGACCCTAAGCCGATGATATCCTTATCTGAGGTCTATCTTGGAAAAGTAGCTAGCACCCTAAAGTTGGTCAAATAAGTCATCGATGCTAGGAAGTGGATATTTATTCTTGACTGTGACCTTGTTCAACTGACGATAGTCAATGCACATCCTAAGAGAACCATCTTTCTTACGTATAAATAGAATAGGTACGCCCCATAAGGAGATGTTGGGTCTGATGAATCCCTTATCTAAGAGATCTTTTAACTGTTCTTTCAGTTCTTTAAGTTTAGTTGGAGCCATTCTGTATGGCAAAATAGATATAGGCTGAGTATCTGGGAGAAGGTCTATTTCAAATTTTATTTCCCTTTCGGGAGAAACTCCGAGGAGATCTTCAGGTAACACATCTGGAAATTCTCTCACTATTGAAACTTACTCAAGAGTTAGAGTTTTTGAGTTAGAGTCTTTGGCTCACACAAGATGGTAAATACACCCCTTTGATATCATCTTTCTCGCTCTAAGGTACGAGATCAACTGACCCCTAACAGTTGTAGTACCACCCCCCATTCAAGGACTGGTTCATTTGGGAACTGAAAATAAACTATTCTATTTCTACAATCAACTGATGCATAGCATAAGTGGAGCCAATCCATGTTGAGAATAACATCAAATGTGTTATCTCTAATTCTACGAGATCAACTGAGGTAACATTCTAAGATATTGTGACCAGAAAGTTCCTGTATACTTGTCTGGCTACAATGGAAACACCTACTATGGTAGACAGTGAAAAAAGATCTGCTAGTATTTTAGAACTGACTCTGAAGTTAACGGCTATATATGGAGTTACAAAAGAAAGAGAAGCTCCAGGGTCTAGTAAATCATAAACATATAAGTGAAAGACCTACAACATACCAGAAACTACGTCGGGAGAATTTCCTGATCTTGGCGAGATTGAAGAGCATATAATCTATTCGAACTCTAACCACTGGTAGCATTGGAAGCGATACCCTATTAAGTCAGGTGACCGTATGGAATTGATAACTAACGGGACTAGCCCTGTTAGCACATATCCCTACCCTTCTGATAAACTACTCGATACTCCTGAATTCGATGGCCTGGCTTGCCACACCCAAAGTATACATCACTACCCACTCTTCACTCTCCCTGATGGTGTCTACCACACTTCTGACATAAAGGATTGGTATAAGCACTGCTAATACTGACCTGTGACTTAGAGCTTAGTGCCCTATCCTGATTGTTATTTCTGAATTTGGGTACTGGAGCACTTGCTGAAGAGGGTACTAGGGCTGAAGACCTCTGATGAAACTGAGGACGGTTACCACCTTCTGACTTTGGCTGATTGAAATTAAAACTACCCATCCTAACTTTCTTGCTTCCTCTCTCCCTCTTCTTAATCTTTTTCTTCACTATCTGTTGAGCATGGACCATCATCCTAGACAAGTCCATCTCATTAATAATCATTGCGTTCATACACTCCTTGACCACCCTGTCAAATATTCCAAACACAAACTTACTCATCTTGGACCTATTATCATCTACCATATAAGGAGAATACCTAGCTAACTGAGTAAACTTGAGGGAATACTCCCTCATACTCATTTTTCCTTACCTCAAATTAATGAACTCTAACACTTTGGCCTCTCTCAACTCCAATGGGAAGAATCTATCTAAGAAAGTTGTGGCAAACTTTTCCCATTCTACAGGCCTTACATCAACACCCCTATCAACCTTCTACTACTTAAACCAAGTATGGGCTACATTTTGTAATTGATATACATCCAACTCGGCACTCTGACAAGACATCACCCCTATAGCATATGTTACCTTCCTTTAATACCCCAAACTTTCTTTAAGTAAAATATTATCTCCAAAAGAGTTAGTGATAACTTTTTAAATGATTAATATTTAAATTAGATAGAATTTCCCCAATTTTAACTTTTTATCATGTGGAAAATTGAATTAGCTTTTCAACGATATCAATTTCGTCCAAATCTATTATCGGAGTAAAAACTCATGGACATTTTACAAAGAAATATCGAAACTATCTAGAAGCAACAGTCAGGCCGACGGACCGTTGAGCTAGCGACAGACCGTCGCTCAAGCCATCGCGACTAAGGTAGTGAACCCATCTTCTGGACAAGTGCAATGGTTAGGACCGACGGACCGCCGAGCTAGCGATGGACCGTCGCCCAAACCATCACAGATTAGGCAGAAAGTCCAGGTTCTGGCCAAGTACGATGGGATGGACCGACGAACTGTCAAGCCAGTGATGGAATATCGCCACTTCTAATCAGCAATTTTAAGCCATTTTTAAAAGGGTATTTGGGTGTTTTCCACCCATTTTGACCCTTAATTATACCAAACCAAAGCTCACAACTTTATTATTCGTCTACAATACCAAATTAGAGTTTCTCTCAAAGATTAATTCCCAATAACAAAAAACCCTAGGTGTTTAATTTTGAGTCAAGAATTCAAGATGTCCTCCACCAATCTTCAAGAAATCATCCACCCAAGTATGTTAAGTGTTGATTCATGGGTTCCTTTCACCCATGAAGCTCAAGAAACCCTATTTGAAATATAAACTTTGGATTCCATGGTGTGAATTGAATTATATCCATGCGTATGTTGTTTGATTTCCAAGTTGAAGTCTTTAATGACTATCATGAAAATATGTTAGTATGTGGTTGAAATTCTTAAATTGGAAGTGTAAAGTATTGCCACGAAGTATTATTTCAATATTCATGCCTAAGCCTAAAGATAAGCATGCAAAGTGTTTGATAAAATGCCTAAAAGAATAGGAATTAAGCCTTATGGCTCATTTGTGACCAAAATTGATGAATCCATGTTTTTTCCTTATGTTTGATATGAATCCCACATTATTGTTATGCTTTGTAATGGATTGACGTAATGCTCACGAGATTAGTCTTATGAAATTATGATATGTTTACATAAATTCCTATTCATGTGTAAGCTTATAGCATGTAAATACTTTAAGAAAATCCCTAATGATTGTACTATGAATTGTTGACTATGGTCATATATCAAGAAGTGTCATGTCTTGTCAGTTTTACGCTATCGAGTTCTGGGGGTACTTATGCCCGACAATTTAGCTATGTGCCTAGAGCCAGTGTTATATTTTCTAGATACTCTCAGTCAAGCCATGATTAGTAGAACTCAGTCAGTCATGTGACTCAGAAAAACTCAGTAAACTCAGTAATCTCAGAAATCTCAAAAATTCAGTAATATCAGTAGTGTTCTGTTAGTTAACGGAACTCAATGAATGCAGTCCAGTTCAGTTCAGTTAATCATGTTCAATATCTATTCAGAGGGGAGTAGGATTCAGCACCGAGTGAGCCCAAGGATGGGAAATCACCTGTTATTAGAGGGTGTGATTCTTAGAAGAAATTCTTATTCTCCAGAACTATGTAGCCAGCGTAGGTTAAGACATCAAACCTGCTAGTTGAGGGAAGATAAGGTGGCTTAACTAGTTATATAAGGGTTCTACCATTCTCCTTAGAGTACCTATTAGATGAGGGATTACTCACAGTTTGTCCTTACTAGTGGCACAGTATTGACACCCTTCCAATTAGGGTTACAGATTGGATCCCAACTCAATTATATTATCTTATTTGGGGCATGTCGATTAGATGACTACTTCCCACAGTTACAGTCTCAGTCTCAGTAATAGAACTCAGATAGTTCTACAGAATTCAAGACTGTTAGATACAATCACCCAGTTTAGTATAGAACTCAGTTAGTTCCATCTGAAATAGGACTGTCAGACACAGTCATTCAAATAATAGTATATTAGTTATACAAAACTTATGTTATCAGTATTCAAATTTAGTGATGTCACGATCTCAGTTACAGTTCACGTATTCATGCATGTATTCTCACGCTTATGTTATTCAGTCAGTTAGTATTGTTCATGCATATAAACCCTTTGTATTCAGCCTACTTCACTTGCATACCAGTATATTTAAATGTATTGATGCATTTGTACTATGGTGTTTTATACCATAGGTTCAAAAGCACGAGATCCAGAGCAACTTTAGTAGATCAGACGTTCAGTAGCCAGACTAGCAGTAAGTCCTCATCATTTGAGGATAGCATGATTATTTTATTACTTTATTATTTCAGTAGTTCGGAGTTAGTTAGGGACATGTCCCATCAACTCCACAAATTTTAAACAGTTTAGAGTTTTTCAGACTAGCATGTTCAGATAGTTATTTCAGTTTTGGTATGGTGATACCATATTATTCAAATGTTATGTTCTATCAGATATTTGAACCTTATGGCCTTTTAGCCCTTTTCAATATTTATACATTATATTATGTAGTGCTCAATACAGTTATCAATCATGGGTTAGCTTGTGCTCCTTCAAGGTCATGAGCACCATATGGCGTTCTGGGTACCAGATTCGGGGCATTACACTTCCCAACCATATCTAAGAATTCCTATAGATCCTATATAGACTTGGATCCCATGAAAGAAGAAGAATTCATTTGGGTGAAATCCTGAATTTTGGTTGTAGCAGTATTGGCCACTGGATTAGCTGAAACAACAGTTGGCCATTTATTTTGTGTTTCTACTAAATTGGCTAGAGTAGTGAATACAACTCTGAATTCTGCATGAGAGACATGCTCATGCAGAGGATCTTCCTGGATGGTCTAAGGGGCTGGGTAAGTTCCTATTCTTCTTTCATTCTTCTTGGAAGGCATGTTATATAAACGGAAGGAAAAAGTGAATTAGACAGAGAGTTTAACTTGAGATCATGCTCACTCACATGACATGAATACTGAAAGAAGGGAAATTTTTTCCTAAACGCCTTGTAGCCTCTCGTCTATAAGTGTGGCGCGCTACATACCCATGCACAAGACTCTACTCGACGTGACTTTCAGGCTTCCTAGGACACTTTAAAATCTTAGGCTCTGATACCAAGTTTGTAATGACCTGGGACTACCCCCTAGTCATCACATGATGCTTATGATCCCGAAGGACCAAAAACTAACCTATAAGATGGTACCTGCTATGAGCACTAAATAATATAATTTTGAATGCAGAAGAATAACTAAAATTCCATAAGGTTTTAATAATGAAATGACTACTGAATTATGAATCTGGCATAATAATAAAATCTGAATAATCTAAATAGCTAACTGTGGTGTCTGAAAAGCCTCTAAACTGAATACTGTGAGTTATGGGAAAGGCCCCAACTAACTCTACTAACTACTAAGATAAAGACATGAATTAATATAATCTATCCTCGGATGATGAAGACTTACCACTACTACTGTACTACTGATGATCTGAGGGACTGAGTGTGATTCAGGAACTGAGCATTAGAACCTGTGATATGATATATCATAGTGCAAAAGGAAGGTATGTGATCAGTACTTTGAATGTACTAGTATGCTAAATGAGGTAGGTTGGTATGCATGGTTTCATGAATAATAATAATAATAATAACTAACTGATTGTACATATAACACATAGAGTACTGAGTAGAGAACATGAGATTGTAGGTACTGAAAATACGGAGAAAACTATAAATACCGAATATGCATGATAGTTTGTAATTACTGAAGATACGTGAAAATCTGTGGACACTGGGATGCATGATCAAGCATATAACATAGACTGAGTAAAATCTGTAAACTGAAATACTAACAAAATACTGATATCTGTATGCTTTTGCCAAATAACTCTAAGACTGTAAAATTGGACTGAGACTGTAACTAAGACTATATCCAAGATTATGGGAGGTATCATCTAACTGATATTCCCCAATTTGAGCTAATCAGGATCAAACCTGTAACCCCAGTTGGAAGGATGTTAATACCGTGCCACAAGTACTAAAAATGGTTGTGTGGATCTACTAAACTGATATAATATCCAAAGGACTAAGGGTGTCAAGCCTAAACTGATAGGTGACCCCTACGAGATAGTCAAGCCTAATCTGACGGGTGACTACTCATATCCTATACTGGCTATTTAGTTCAGAAGTATATGGATTGATACTAACGACTCTACCTATCTGACGGGGAAGCTGCCATCCTTGCACTTACTCGGGGCTAAATCCTATTCCCAATTGAAAGACACTGAGATACTAGACTGTTCTAAGTTTAACTGAATATTCTAATAATTCTCATAATATAACCTGAAGTTATTCTGAAGATACTGCAATGAGGCTAAGTAAACACTTATGGTTTTCTGGTATTCAATACCCCTAAGACTTGAAACAATAATAGTAAAATGACACTAAAGATTTGAGATCAAAACATGAAGGCTCTTATTAAATAAAGCACTCTTGTAGGCATTTTATCAAACACTTGTAGTTTATGGTTTAAAACAATCATAGGAATTTCCTAAAACATATAAAAATAGCATGAATCAGACATAATAGAGTCAAATCGAGGTCTTGTTCAATAAATAACAACATTAAAACATGGGGGATTAAATAATAACAATAATTTCATGGTAACATGGTATAGAATAATAGTTCATTGAGATTCATGGGTGAAATCACAATTTAAAATACAATATCTTGAAAAGATCATAATTTTATAATTCAAAAGGGTTGCTTAGACTCCATGGATGAAAAGAATCCATGGATGAACATCTAGCATACATTAATTGATGGATTTCTTAAAGTTCTTGGTGAATTCTTGAGGATTGCCCTTGAATTTTAGAGTTAGGATTCTTGATTGGAAGAGAATGCCTTTTGATTTGGGGGAAATTAATTAAAGAATGATTTTAAAAATGTTTTTAGGGCTTAATTATCACACCTGGGCAGACTAAAAAAATAGAGAAAGGACTATTTTATCCTTGGATGAAATATTAATTTTTCATCGAATTTTTTCGAAATGGGGACCTGGAACGACGCGATGCTATCGCGTCATGTCACTAGAAACTAACAACTGGGAACTGGGCTGATGGCGCGACGTGCCATTATCACAGTAGGCCTTTGAATGCCATTTTGGCCACCTCCGCGACACGCCAACATCGCGAAGGCCCACTGGAAAGTGTCAAATGGGAAATTGAACTACTCCGCAATGCGCCATGATCACAAAATCACATTGGAAATTGAAAATTGTCATTAGGGTTGCCTACGCGATGTGCTAAGGATTAGAATGACAGTGTTTAACGACTGAAACTTTAAATCACCATAACTTCTTACCCGATTGTCGAATTTGGGTGATTTTATCTCGTTGGAAAGCTAATTCAATTTCCTACATAATGGCAACCTCTAAACTTGAATATAATGAGTTTTTTGAAAATGTTATATACGAATACTCATGAATTGGGACTTAGATTATGTTATTAAAATATGGGGTATTACAAGTTGATATCGTCGGAGACACACAACTTCAGACATTCTATTCACCCTGGTACAACTAAGATGTATAGATATTTATGGCAACATTACTGGTGTAGTGTCATGAAGGTAACAAATTTTGTATCTTATTACTTATGTTGTCAGTAGGTAAAGGTAGATTATCAAAGAACTGTTGGCATTATTTAGAGATTACCTATTCCTGAGTGAAAGTGGGACGGGTCACTATAGACTTCATTAGTGGTTTGTGTTTCACTTTCCTCCAATGATATTTGGGTCATTATAGACCACAAATTATCTTTTTTTCCCTATTTAGATAACTTTCGGTATGAAGAGGTTCACTGGTATCTATGTTCATGAGATAGTTTACCTACATGGAGTACCCATATTTATTATCTTACACAAAGTCTTAGTGTCCACTTCTATCTTTTAAAGGACTTTTTAGGAGGAGTTGTCTACTTTGGTTAACCTCAACACCACTTTCCACCCTCAAATTAATGAGTAGTTGGAGTAGACTATTAAGGCTCTTGAGGATATACTCTATGCATGCGTTATGGATTTTAGATACCAGTGGGACAAACTCTTAGCCTTAGTGGAGTTTTGCATATAATAATAGTTATCATTCAAGTTGGAGATGACACTAGTTGAGGCATTATATGGTCACTATCAATCTCTGATAGGTTGGTTTAAGACCTCTAAGATTGGGTCCTATGGTATTGACTTACTTTGTGAGTCATTGAAAAAGGTTCGGGTGATTCAGGATAGGTTGAGGATAGCTTAGAGTAGCGAAAAAGCTATGCGGATAATAGAATTTGTTCCTTGAGGTTTGGAGTTGGTAACAAGGTTATCTTTTGAGTATTGCCTTTGAAGGGCACGATGAGGCTTGGGGGATGGGCAACCTCAGCCCCAGGTATATAGGACTATTTAAGATACTTCAAATAGTTTGAGAGGTAGCTTGTGAGTTGGCCTTTCCCCCAGATTTTGAAGTTGTTTACCTAGTTTTCTATGTCTCTATATTGCGTTATTATATCCCCATGAGTCTCACATGTTTTGATGGGACTTTGTTTAGTTGGATGAGAGGTGCACCTTCATGGAGGAGCCAATTCTCATTTTGTCCAGAGATGTTAGGTGGTTGTGTTTAGAGAGATTCCAGTAGTTAAGGTTCAGTAGAGTCATTTCCTAGTCGATAAGGCCACCTGGGTGATCGAGAGTGAGATGCAAGCTCAGTATCCCCATCTGTTTGGGCCTTTAGGTACACCTTGATCCTTTACTTTTGTGGGTGAAATTCCTTCAAGTAGTGGATATTGCAATGACCCTTCAGGTTTTTTTCTACATTTTTGGACTATGTCAATATTTAGAGATTTCCCATAACTATCTAAATTATTCATGACTTGACGGAGCTGATAGTTTGGTTATTGGGAAATTCATTTGGTTTTTAGAGCCAATTCCCTATTTTGTAGTTGTTGATGTTAAGAATTAGGTATTGACCATAAAAATTAGGTTAAAAGCCTTCTATACCAATTATAATAGGTCCATAAGCTTTGAAATATTAATTTTAGGCTGGGGGGCCTTTGGTTCAGGTCTGGAGGTTTCCAAACTCATTTTGCATCACTGAGTGGATTTTGGTTAAATAACTATTTGGGTGTGTGCCTTATATTTGATGAAAGTGACCTAGATGAAAATCTTGATGGTGTCGTTGCATTCAAAATGTCGAATTCGGTAGGGTAGCATAGTTCATTTACATTTACGGGATTTTGAATAAATCCCGAGGGTCCATTTAGAGATTTGGCCCTTAGCCTAATCTGTTAGTGCAAGCTTATGTTGGTATATGAAAAAAATGGACTTTGTGTTTGAGAGGCCCTTGGCTAGATTTTGAAGGTCAAAGTAAATGGATATCACAATCACAGTGATCTTGGTTCCATTTATGAAGGCAAATTTTATTGGCTATCATGATCCTGAGATGGTCTTTGAATTCGCGAAGGGTAATTTAGGTTGATATTGCATCTGCAATGGGGTCCTCACGACCGTAAAAAAGATACCCCTATCTGTATTTATTGCTATAAAACCTGGCCCTTTTTTCATTTTTCAAGACCGACTGTCATTAAAACTCTAAGAGGTTTAGAGAATAGTAGGGTTTGGTAACTGGGTGTTCGAGGTGAATTAGACAGTGTATTAGGGGCATTTTGTAATACCCCATACTTTTTCCTAGCTAATTTCATCTCAAGAATGTTTATTATTATCTTCTAAATTGAATGATGGTTATTCCATGAGGAATTTTTAAGATTTTTACTTTTTGTCATGTGAAAAATTCAATAAGCTTTCCATTGATATAAGATTCTCCCAAATCCGATAACCGGGTCAGAAGTTATGACTATTTCAAGTTTCCATTGTAAAACAGTGCCATATTAGTCAGTGGCGCGTCGCGCCACAAGAGGAAATGGTATTTGGCAAATTCTAGTAGGGGTCTGCGAGTATGGCGCGTCGCGCCAGGGCCCAAATTCAGAATTGTCCATTTTTTAGTGTCTCAGCGCTATTTCTCTCGCGTCGCGCCAAAGTTTTAGGTCCAAAGAAAGTGGAAACATGATGGCCCTACGTCGCGCCATCCCTTAATTTCCCAATTTTCAAAATCCAGTGACACGGCACGATAGCACCGCGTCGCGCCAAGGGTTCAATTCGGGAAATTTTTACTGAAATTAAATGACCCATCCAAGGTTAAAAGGGTCAACTTCCCACCCCTATTTAAGACCTTTAACATGTTATTCATCCACTTTTCACTCAAAATATGCTAGTTTCTCTCAAGTTTCTCTCAAGAACAATCTAGGGTTTTCATAGAAGATCCAATTTTAAGAAAGTTTCACCATCAATCTTCACGAAATCACGAGCTAAGGTATGCATAGTGTTCATTCACGGACTCCTTTCATCCATGAAGCCTAAAAATCCTTTTTCTAAATTCAAGTTTATGGATTTTCTTATGAATTTCATGATTGGGTTGCTCTTGTTCATATGGATAATGAGAAATTAAATTCTACTCCATGTTGGGTGATAAATTCTATGTAGGTTAAATTATTATAGATATAGATTCATGCAAACCTATGAATAAACCCTTGAATGATGAAATTAGAATTGAACCATCATGTTTAATTATTTTATAATGATGTTTACATGTACCATTCCTACAATATGTTTGATTAAATGCCTAGATGATTAAATACCTGGTGTTTTGAGCTAGAATGAAAACAATCATTTCTATGCGTAGATGATCCAAAATCCATAAATGCTATGCAAATTTTCCATGTTAATCAAGTATGTAGTGTGGTAACCTATTTGAGCATGAATTGAGATCATAAAGGTCCCCTAACTCAAGGTCAAGTTGAAAGCTTTCCTATCGTTCGAGTTTTAGTGAGCGTCAAAACTTGAGTCAACTTCAATCAACCATAGATCCTTGTATATAATGAACTGGGTGTCCTACTATATATCAAATGAAAGATCTTTGAATTAGCTTTCCATCGATACCAAATTTTCTTAAAATGGACACTCGGTGAAGAAGTTAGAGAATTTTTAGTGTCTGGTTCCCGATTGACTAGCCACCGCATCGCGGTGAGACTTAAATCGACAATTGTCAATTCCAGTAGCTTACCGCATTTTCCAGCGCTTTGCGGTGAAGCCTTTTACGGCGTTCCAATCCTGGATTTTAAATTTCAAGGTCAAACTAGACATTTCCCATGGCCCTAAACCCATGCAAATACGGGATTTAATCCCAAATACACCTAAATACATACACTTTCACCAAAATTCATCAAGAATGCTCTCTAGGGTTTCAAACAAGAATCCCAAATAATTTATGATTCAACCATGAGTTTTTGAAGATAATTAGAGATTTGGAATCCCCAATCCGTAAGCTTCAAGAATCATTCATTATTCTTCGAAATAGAGGTGCATGGGGTTTATCCTAAAAACTACAAGGGCTTTAAATTGTTAAGGCATGATTTAAAGGTTTTAATGCATGTATTTTATGGGGTTTTTGAAAACTATATTATTAATTATGCATTTCAGAAGTTTCAATGCTACTATTGCTTTGGCCTTGTGGTCTTTTCCCCTAAATTGATTTACATATATATGTATATGTATGAAATTAAGATTTAAGATTGTTGAGAGCATAAATTATGAACTCTCTCTCTTGTATTGAATTAAAGATTATGGTTTTGTGATTTGAAAGATATTTTTGCAATATTATATTGTTTGAGCATGATTTCAAATTGTTGAGAGGGTGTTTCTTGATATAAATGTGTTCTTGTATTTAAGAGAAAGAATTGTATGTGAATTGAGAACTTTGACATGACCACCTTGTATTGTACAATTGAAATGCTTGACAAAGATGAGTTCATTGCATGTGTTTACATGAGGTTTGAGAAAGAGTTTCTTTGAATTGAATTGTTGAAATAGTGGTCCCAAAACTTGTGTTATGAAAATAGAGATGTACGATAGACTAATAATGGCTCAGATATTTGACTTGCAAGTCGGTGGTATGACAATACCATATGTATTTATGCCATAACAGATTATGTTTTCAGAGCATGTTTTTATAGTATGTTTTCAGAGACTGCATGTTTTGATAGAGTTTTAAAAAGGGGCTTAAAGAGGGTTAGGTGGTTACCCGAAGAAGGCACGATTTCAAGCAACTCTTATCCTGAAACCGTATTTGTTGATACGGGTAGATTATTATTGTACACTGGCGACGGTCGTATGGCGTAGTAGATTCAGAGACTTCGACCCTTGCGACACACTTGGGTTGGGGGATTCGCTGTCGAGTTAGTGGCAGTTTTCATATAGTCCATGGAATTTTTTAGAGTTGTAGGGTATACCACCTAGCGCAGAAGTAACACATATTTCTCAGAGTTGTGATGATTTATTTTACAAAGTCGTTAAAATGCCCATGTGAATTCTTACTATATGATATACTCATGAACTGTTTTAAATTGCTCTCATATATGTTGAATAATAAATGATTATTTTGGATATGTTCTGTGTACCAGTACATCTGTATTGACCCCTCCCCGTACCTCTCAGTTTCTGAGGCTCAGTCTAGGGGTCCAGATAAACAGTAGATAATTCAGACAGCTGATCTGATTGTGCAGTGGTGAGCCTTTTTTATTTCGAAAGGCCTGTCTTTTCAGATTATGTAACTTATTTCAGTTTTGGTCTACTGGGGGCCTTGTCCTAGTTTCAGAAAGTTGTCAGATTCTTATGTAGTAGAAATTTCGCAGACTGAGTTAGATGTTATTTAGATGTAGTTGATTTATAGTTCCAAACTTATGTTGAATTCAGAATTGACCATGTTTCTCTAGAAGATTATATTTCCGCATCTTCTTTTATTATATGAATGTTGTGTATGATTACTAGATAGAGAAGGGCATTTCAGGCCTTCATGGTTTGGGATGTCTGTCACGACCAGGCCCTAGTTCAGGTTTTGACACTAGCATGATACCATAAAATCCCCACATATGTACAAGTTATGCCTATCACATGTTTTGATGAAATGCTTCTATAAATGTTCTGTGGATTATGATGTTCGTTATATGTTCAAGTAAGTTATGCTTGGTCAGTTTTCTTCCATCGAGTCCTAGGGGTACTCGTACCCGAAACATTAGCTATGTGCCTGGAGCCATGTTATGTTTTCACGATACTCTTAGTCAAGCTATGATCCTTAGACTTCAGACAGTCTTATAACTCAGGAAATATCTATGATCTCATGAACTCAGTCAGTTGTCAGATATCAGTAGTAGTCCGTCAGTCAACGAAATTCAGTAACTCAGCCCATGTTTAGTTTATTAAATCATGTTTAGAGTCTATTCAGATGGGAGTAGGAATTAGCACCGAGTGAACCCAATGATGGGAACACACACTATCAGATGAGGGTGTGATTCTTAGAAGTCATCCTTGCATTCCAGAACTATGTAGCCAGCATAGGTTAAGACATCAACACTTTCTGATGAGGGTTGATAAGGTGGATAATCATATTCAGATAAGGGACCCACCGTTATCGTATAGGGGACACCATCAGATGAGGGTTGCCCATAGCTTGTCCTTACCGGTGGTGCGGTCTTGACACCCTTCCAATTGAGGTTACAGATTGGACCCCAACTCAGCTATAATGGCATATCAGGGGCATGTCGGTTAGATAACTACTTCCCACAGTTTTATGTTACAGAATCAGGTCTGTCAGATATAGTCAATCAGTCACAGTAATAAAACTCAGATAGTTCTTCAGATTTCAGGACTGTTAGATACAGTCAACTCAGATATAGTACGGAACTCAGATAGTTCCATCAGATTCAGAACTGTCAGATACAGTCACTTATGTTATCAGTTATATTCAGATTCAGTGATCATGTTATCACAGTATTAGTGTCAGTTGTTATGTCTCATGTATGTATTCTCATGCTCATGATAGTTAGTTAGTTATTATTATAGTTCATACATATGAACCCCATGTATTCAGCTTACCTCACATTCATACCAGTACATTAAAAGTACTGAGGCAGTTGCACTATGATGTCTTATACTATAGGTTTAGAGACACGAGTTCCAAAGCAATAGTAGATTCCAGACATCCGCAGACAGAGTTAGAAGTAAGTCCTCATCTTTCGAGGACATGATTATTTCCCTATTATCTCATTAATCAGTTTATTAGTTGGAGTTAGTTAGGGACAAGTCCCATCAACTCCTTACTCAGACAGTTCAGTCAGTTAGAGGTTTTCTAGACTATCATGGTTCAGACTTCAGTATGTTTAGTTTTGTTTTGGGTATTCTATTACCCCACATAGATGTTATATCATTCAGATTATGTTCAGTATTGAACCTTATGGCCTTTCAGTTCATGCTTCCGAATTATAAAGTATTTTATGCAGTATACAGGTACAAATATCAGTCATGGGTTAGCTTGTGGTCTTTTGGGGTCATGAGAACCGTGTAGCATTTCGAGTACCATATTTGGGGCGTTACACATTTCCCCATCAAAATTTTTGTAAGTTTTCATTAATTTCTTAATTAATTCCCAAATTCAAACCCAAATCTCTAAATACTTTGTCGTCGGATTTAAGGGAGTAATTGTGCTTGAATTTCACCCATTTTGAGGTTAAATGATCCTTGAGATCAGAGGTATGTATTGACGATTTCAAAGTTATAACTCCACAACGAGCCCCACATGGGATTTTTACCTTAATTTTGGATCCAAAGAATTTATATGTAATATGGGTACTGTTATTTTGATATAAATATGTAGATAATTATTTTGATAGCATGGCATCATGAGGAGGCTTTTCGAAGGTAAAAGCTCTAATTTAGTGGACTTTCTTGGGCTTCATCGATGATATGTAGGCTAGGATTACATTCCTCATATATTGAACTTTATTAAGGTATTAGTATAGTATTATTCTTGATCTGGGTTGGAATTTATGACTTGGTTGCATGTTTAGTTAAATTTGGAATATTAGTTCGTTAAAGAGCCATTTTTAGGTAGAATGGACTCATTCCTCCTTTATTTTAGTTAAATTATTGCCTTAGGACTTATTTAATCATATTTAACACCTTGTAGTAGAACTTGGAATCCTTAGTCTAGTTTTGGGTAGAAATTGCCTTAATATGGAATTTGGGGTTAGTAGCGGGCCCCGTCGATGCTACTTTAGGTCAAATATCCTAATAGCTCCTTGTAGACCTAGGAGACCTTCTTTCATTGAGTTACATATATTCTTGATTTTTAGGATAATTTAGACATCTTTTAAACTCTTGACTAGACTTGTTACCTTGTACTTACTTTAAAAATCGCTTCGAGTCTGACACTTACTATTCACTTATGATACTAAATTCCTGGTTTAAGTCTGGTATATATGATATTAGAGTCCAATTAGAGTTTGGAGTTTATGGTTCACTTATGATGTTAAGGTTTCGATTTGAGTCCAGTGGTTATGGTATAAAAGGGATTCATAGATATGATTTTGGTTGTCGGTTACCTTATAATTATTATTGTGGCTAACGGTTCTCTCTTTATTGTATCCATCGGGCTTATGGAGGATCGATTGGATTATGTTTCTATTATTTGCACTTTCTGGGCATATGGGGGCCTAGTTAGGCTGTAGTTAGTTAGTATTCGTTCGACTTTATTTACTTCATTATTTATTACATGTTAGTCAAAGTATTATCTCAGGTTTACCCTTTTATCCATGACTTTAGTTTATATTTTTGCATCTTATTATACTTTTATTACAATTTAGCTCAGTCGACCGATGTTTCTTACTGAGTACCCATTGTTCTGGTACTCATATTACACTTCTGTATCTTTTTCTAATGCAAATCTAAGTACTAGTTGTCGTTGCTGACATTCTATCTAGCTTATTATAAGGGTTTAGAGATAGAGTGAGATTTTATAGCTGGAGCTTATTCTCTCTCCTATTTATTTTGGACAATCTTTAGTTATCAAGACTACCTATACATTGGATAGTATTAATACTTTTATTCTTCTGGTTTTCGTGGCTCTTGTACCAACCTTACTTGATCGTGCAATATTCTTTTTCTCTATTTCTCTCTCTTCTTTATATTTATATATATCATTATGCTTATATTTTATTGCTTACAATCTTATTGTATGCTTAATTTTGGTATTTGTTACACCCTCCACCAATTAGCCCTTTACTTGCCGTTCTGAGCTATGATTTGGCTTACCTATTGGTGGGTTAAAGTAGGTGACATTATGACTCACAAAATTGGATTATGACATGAATAGTCAACTCAGACTGCCTATTGGTTTGGGGGTGTAAAGCTATGCAAAGGTCAACCTGAGTACCCAATTCCTCCTTAAAAGTTCTCTAGAAGTTAGAAGTGAAATGAGATCCTCTACTTGAGATAATAGACACAAGAACCCCATGAAGGTGAAACACCTCTTAACTGTAGATGGAAGTTAATCTCTCAGAACTGAAGGTAGTCTAAATAGGAATCTAATGACCTGATTTGGTCAACCAATCTATGATGACCCAAATGATATCAGAACCACGAAAAGAGCGATACAAACCACCAATGAAGTCTATAGTAATCTGTTCCCACTCCACTTGGGAATGGGTAGTCTCTGAATCAATCCTCCAGGTCTAAGATGCTCGGCCTATACTTGATGATAACACAAGCAATGAGCTACAAAGTCTACCACATCCTTCTTCATACCAGTCCACCAATAATTTGGCCTTATATCTCTATACATCTTTATTGTCCTAGTATGAATAAAATATCTGGAGCTATAAGATACATGTTGTATTAACTGAATGAAACCTCTAACCCTCAAAACACAAATGCGATCATCAAATCTAAAAATGCCCCCAAAATCTAAGGTAGCCCTCTTGGACTCACCTCTCAGCACCTAATCATGAATGCCATAAAGTTACTATCCTCAAACTATCAGGCCTGAATTTACTCTATCAAGGTATACCTAGACTCAACACTAGTAAGAATCTTATAGGGGTCTGAAATAAAGCTAAATTTTCATGTTGGATAAGAAATGAATGTCCAAGTCCAACGATTGCATTAAAACTGCAATGAAAGCCAAACCACCCGTACTTATCATTTTTTGGCTCAAGGCATCTGCTACCATATTTGCCTTACCCAGATGGTACAAAATAGATATGTCATAGTCCATAAGAAACTCAATACACCTATGCTACCTCGAATTTATATCCATCTAAGTCATAATGTATTGAAGAGTATGATGGTCGATAAATATCTTATAGTGAACACCATACAAGTAATGCTTTGAAATCTTAAGTGTTAAAATTATCACCCCTAACTCCAAATTATAAGTGGAATAGTTACACATATGCACCTTTAAATCTCTCGATGCATAAGTAATAACTTAGCCTTGCTGCATCAAAACACATCTTAAATCAATATAAGAAGCATCAGAATACGTAGTAAACCCCTCTACCTTAATTGGATGAGTCAAAATAGGAGCTGAAGTGAGAAATTCCTTGAGCTTTAGAAAGTTCTCCTCAAACTCGGTGCATCACTAAAATGGAACCTCTTTCCAAGTCAATCTTATCATAGGCACTGCAATAGTAGCAAATCTCTCGACGAACCATCTATAGTAACCTGCCAAACCAATAAAACAGCAAACCTCATCAGAGATGTAGGTTTAGACTAAGCATGAATAGCCTTAATCTTTACTGGATCCACCATAATCCCATCCTTAAACATTATGTATCTTAGAAATGTCACAGACTAGCTAGAACTCACACTTTGAGAATTTTTTTAACAAAAACCTATAATCTCTGCAAATGTGGAGCACTATCCTCAAATGTCGCTCGTGATCCTCCCTACTCCTTGAATAGACAAATATATCATTAATAAAAACAATCACAAAAGAGTCCAAGTATGGTCTTAAAACATGGTTCATCAAGTCTATGAATGTTGTTGGGGCATTGGTTAACCCAAAAGACATCACAGGAACTCATAACAGTATAGCGAGTCCTGAATGCGGTCTTAGGGTCATCCTCCGCCTGAATTCTCAACTGATGGTATCTGGATCTTATGTCAATCTTAGAAAACACTGTTGTACCCTGAAGCTTGTCAACTTAATCATCAATATAAGACATATCATAATTATTCTTTATTATCAGTTTATTCATTTGTCTATAGTCGATACACATACATATCACCATCTTTTTTTTTCACAAACAGAATGAGAGGACCCCAAGAAGACACAATCGACCTGATGAACCCCTTACCTAGAAGATCCTAAAGTTGAAAATTTATTTCCTTAAGCTCCGCAGGATCCATACAGTTAAGTGCCATAGAAATAGGTCGGGTTCTCGACCCAAGGTTAGTAGCAAACTCAATATCATGTTCAGGAGGAAGTCTAGGTAGGTCGGTAGGAAAGACATCAGGAAACTCATAAACAATAGGAACAAAATTAAGTAAAGAACTCTCCACACTAATATCACAAACATAGGAAAGATATGATTTACACCCCTCTCGCTATCAATCCTCTAGATCAATGACAAGAAATAATTCTTGTTAGTACATGGCTAAAAGAACCTTGCCACACTACTGAGAGTATGCCAGGTATGGATAAGTCGAACGTCTTAGCAAAATAATACAAAACCATGTAGTAGGGGATACTATTTCACTCCAAGAATCATATCTAGCACACGCTACAATATTTCTGGTCTAAGGCCAAACTAAATCTGGACAACACTTATAAAGTGTTTTCTACAATAGTTTTGGGCATGCTTTTAAAATTTAGCCGTAGGTTTTTTCTTTAAGCTACAATAATTTTGACAACACTTATAAAACGTGCTCTGTAATGCTATAGACTATATTTTATAAATGTTGCTATATCATTATATAATTGGAAATTCTCCTTACATATATGGTTACACTTTTAGAATGTGATTATTTTTATTATTTTAAAACAATAATTTATAAGTGTTGTCTTATAACTTTTATAAATTTACATCAAAATATGATATTCCCTCAAATATTTTTAAGACCAAAATATTATGTTGTATGATTGATACCCCAACTCATATCCAACCTTTACAAGACCTTTACTACTGGTTTATATATGACTTACCCTCCCTATATCTTACCTAATGGTATGAATGGTAGCCTCAATCGTATCCCCCAATCGTATGGTGGACAGATTACACTAGACAACTGAAACATGCACGATATGACTTGTCCTATACCACTCGTAAGCTCCCATATGACTCTTACCCATATGAGTCATACCGTTGGCAGTAGATAATCCTCCCATACTTCCTAGGGTATGAGTGAGTCACCTATCCACCCTACGACTCGTATCTAAGGGGTACGAGTGACTCCCCTAAGTCATATTGAGACAAAGAGGTCTAAAACCAATGAAATTTTCAAGGGTCCTATTTCCTATGGTGTTTAAATATTAGAGGTGTAATGCTAGTATTATAATGAGTTCAAAATGGAGTGTTAATTGTTTAGAATCATGGATGTCTGTTTAGAAGGCGATAACTTGACAGGTTGAAGTAAGTTATGATTAGTATCCCTGAAGGGGATATCCTAGAAAGAATTTAGTGTTTTCGTATAAAATTTGTCGAGGGGAGTTTGTGTTCTATTTCATAATGATACCCCTTCCCCCAAACTATGTGGAGTGTTGTGTGTATAGATTTAATGAGGGGATATACTTTCAAGATTGGGATAGTGACCCTTGATCAAAGGGGGAGATGATGCTAATATAAGTTTTATCATGGTGGAGAGTTTCAAGGATGAGTCATGATAAATCCATTCTTACCCTAGAATATTCCACCTATTTTGATTTAAGGGGACATTCTACCAATATCCTACGTATTCAAATGATGTCTATGCCTAAGGTTCTAATTCTCTATACAACATATGTTCATACATCGACCCTCTAATTATGATCTAAGTGTTTTGATGAGTGAAGCCCTTCGTGCTTGTTGGATCATATCTTACATCACAGACCCCACCTTGAGTAGTTCAACAAGTATATGTTATAATTAAACATTGTCACTTCTATATCCAAAGCTCATACTCTATTCCCTCAGTTACCCTTCTTGTGTCAGGATGGTAGTGATTATGGAAGAATAGTAATGTTTTATATTAGAGAGTGGTTGATCTTTACAGTAAAATTTTGGTGTGGATACTTGAACTAAGGTCATAGATGAAGCGGGAGGAGCGAGATGAAACTTTTGTTATGTGAAACAGTTAGGAGGGGAATATGTGGTGAAAATCTTTGTGAAGGTGATTAAAGTTGTTAGGCTTTCGGTAGGGATATTTGTAAAGTGGGTGCAGTAAACATAGGCTTTAATGTTGTGTTTGATAGATACACAAACCATTGTGTTATGTTGCTAGTACTCATGATAAGACATGATGTTTTTACTAAAATGATAGGATGGAGTAGTATTCTTGGATGGGTGTAAGGTATAGAGCCATGTAGCTCAAGTTAGCACCTTTTAACTCTCGAGTAGGCTTCAATATCAAAGCAATGTATAGTTAGACTCAAGTTCTTGTGGTGTTGTACATTATGGGGAAATTGTAAGATTGAAATATTGAAGTGTGGTATTCGTAGCTAAATTCATAGTTCAGAAGTATTACAATATTTAAGGGCTATTAGTATAAGACCCTCAAAAAATTCCATCATTTTATTTTGACCCTCCCATAGTTGAAATGTCAATTTATGACTTTATGTTTAGGCATGTGAATAGGGTGTCCTGGGAGAGTTTTCGAAGTTTAGGATGTGGTTCGGGGTGATTTTAGAGCACGGAGGCAGTAAGCCTCCGCGATATCAATATATCAGGGAGGCTACTCTCTGTAGTAAGCAGCGTGGCACGGATATTAGCCTCCTATATAGGTAGCGTACCACACCAAGGTGTAAAATCTTGTCCAGTTTTGATTTTCTTACTTGGGGTGAGGGGATTTGGGTCTTTTACCCTTTGTAGGACTTTAGTCTCGTTACCTCATGATTCGTGCTTACATAGTTTACTTTGCGATGCCATGAAGCCTTTTTCTTTTGACTTCTATTGGTGTTTTGTTGAGGGAAAATTCTTAATATGAATTTACATACTTTGTTCCATACTTATAAAGCCTCAAAAGATTCCTATACATCATTCAAGCATGAATGATTCCGAGGGGGAGAAAATGTAACAACCCACATTTTTAGGATAGAATTCTAACCATTATTTCTACGTGTATAAACTTGAATATGATTATTTCTTTATAAATATAAGTGTCATGATCATTTACCCGGTGTGTAAAGTGATTTTGAGGTGATGATGTTCATAAAAAACACTTAGAGTGAAGTGGAGTTAAGAACTTTTGATCTCGACCAAGTTTTGGTGTTCGATCCTACAAGGGTCAAATTTGAATGTGTATAACTTCTGGAATATATTGAATTTTAGGTAACTAGACCTACCAAATTAAATATAATTGAGTACTCTTTCTAACGCATCTGATTTTGCCTTAATCCAATACCTGAGCTAAAAGTTATGAGCATTTTTGTGAGAAGCAAATGAGGGTACATGATTTAAGCGTGTCACGGAGGATAATCTCTGTGATAAGAACATGGCACGGAGGTTATCCTCTGTGATAAGGTCCGTGACATGCCTCTATGTAAAAGTCATTTTATCTTGTTTTATTTCCTTTGTGATGAGTGGTAATGAGGTATTTTCACCTATGAACAACCTTTAAGCACTATATGAACCTATTTCCATCAGTTTTCACAACACTAAAAACCATTATTCCACCCTCAAACACAAAACCCAAGAAAAGCTTAAGGGTTTCATCGTACTTTCATCTTTTGAGATCCAAGTTCTGAATTATTTTCCAATTCTCGTGTGTCTAAGGCATGTATATCTCCCCTTACACTTATATTTTCTTAATGGTGTGAAATTGGTTTATTATTCACATGGTTTTGATATTGGGTTTGAACTATGGGTTGAGGGTTTTGGATATACTTTGTTTGAATTTTTCTCATGATTTCTATTGAACTTTTATGCATTAAATTGTTGGTTTGTACACTTATTTGGGTGCGTGGGAATGGTGAATGGATTTAAGGGTACACGGTTTCCCCCAAATAATTGGATTTTGGTATTAAAATAGGTACGAACCCCAACCCATTTGAATAATTGGTTTTGGAATATGATTTCTCAATTGGATTGACTTATTTCTTTAAAACTAATGCATTACATAAATGGAAAAATGGTTAAGGATGGTTTAGGAAACCATGTGGGGTACAATGGACTCTCCCAAGTGAATGATTTTCTAGAAAACCTTATGGGGTACAAAGGAATCCCCTAAATGATTTTAATAATGTAGTCTATGGGGTACGAAGAAATCCCCAAAGGGTTGGCTAATGACATTGCCTGCAAGATATAGTCTATATGATGATACCTTTTAATAATGTCTTAATAATTGACTCCCAGAATTGGTGGATGGGTTATGTGTTAAATGTTTTAATTAGGCATAAAAAGGGTGGTGGTAGCTAGCCATGAAGATGTGAGCCCCAAAGGACTGATACTGGAAACTCATATTTAACAATGTGAGGGTAGGTCTTGATGACCATGTACTTATGGGGAATGAAGGAATCCCCCAATTATATTTATAATTATATCATAGATGGCAAAGGGTACATCAAAATCCTTGGCCTTCTATGATACAGCTAACACACACTGGGGCCCAACCAGAGGGTTACAACTGGACCCATATAGCCTTTGGGTGGTTTTAGGACGGTCAAGCTACACAACCTAGGCTAAAGTTTTAAATTCTATGCTAAGCTTTGTTCCCTCCCCCAGCATATATATATATATATATATATATATATATATATATATATATATATATATATATATATATATATATATATATATATATATATATGGATATGTACATGTGCATTGGTTTGACTTGGTTTTGGATTGATGACATTATTTTATCATGTATCCCTGAGTTACATGCTATCGCTCAACCCACTAACCATATCTGGACGTTGTATCCTCACGCAATGCAGGAACCAAAAATATTTCTACTTTTCCTGTGCAGTGATAGGTGATTGTTGGATAAGTTCATGAGTCAGCTTGAAGTGGTGAGCTTCCATATTTTGGAAGACCTTATTTCATGAGTTGGTTTCCTTATGTCATATACTTTTCTTTGGTCTAGTTTTGGATATCATCAAGGGCATGTCCCAAATTAAATATATTTTGGTTATTTATAGAGGCTTTGTGGATTAATGTGGACTTAGGATTGTTTGTTGAATTCTTAGACTTCTTTTGAGTCATACTTACCTATCTTATTTTATGTTTGGAATTTTAATGTTATATTATATTGTGTTTTAGTTGACTATGCAAAGGGGTTGGTCTCTGGTCCTCGGTGGACTTGAGATGCCCGTCACGACCAGGCCCTGGTTTGGGTCGCGACAAGAAAAAAAATTCCACATTAATTACTTTCTACTTCCACACGGGCAACTCAATCTCTTGAGACAAATCACCAAGCATCAAGTGTTCCACCTTCACTTGCTGACAAACCATACACTTGGCCATAAAATTGGCCACATCCTTCTTCATGTTATTCCTCTACTAGATCTCTTTCGAATCATGGTACATCTTCATCAAACCATTATGGACAGTGTACCTCGACTCTTGAATCTTAGCCAACATCCTCTCTTGCAGCCCATCAACATCGGGAACACATAATCTACCATAGTACCTCAAGATACCATCTTCACTAATCTCAAAATCCATGACCTTCTGCTGACCCACATTATCCATAATCTGCATCAATATAGGATCTAAAACCTTCTTGTCCTTCACCTCAACACCAAGAGATGACATTACCACCTCTTACACAATCACACCTCCATCCTCATAGTTCAAAAAGCAAACTCCAAGATTAGCAAATGGTAATTATCATTTTCCAAGCCTCGCTTTTCCACATCAACATGAAATAATCTCCTCATGGACTACCTGCTAAGAGCATCAACAACCACATTAGCTTTACATGGGTGATAAAAGAGACTCATATCATAATCCTTGGGCAAAAAAAGACTTCTTAGACTGAGAATCAACTCCTTCTGGGTGAACACATACTCCAGTCTCTTATGATCCGAATATATATGTTCATGAACTCCAACAAGTAATGGCGCCAAATCTTCAATGCAAAAACCACAGCTATCAACTCCAAATCATGAGTTGAATAATTCTTCGCATGCACCTTAAGTTGCCGAGAAGCATACGCCACAACCTTACCATGCTGCATTAAGACACAACCTAGTCCCACACGGGATGCACTACAATAAATAATAAATCCATCAGTAACCTTGGGTAGGGTCAAAACAAGAGCTGAAGTCAACTTATCATTTAAATTCTCAAAGCTACTCTCACAAGCATTGGAACACAGAAACTTCACCTCTTTCTGAGTCAACTTAGTCAATGGAGAGGCGATCGATGAGAAACTTTCCACAAACCTCTTATAATACCCAGATAAACCCAGGAAGCTTTAAATATCGGTTGGAGTAGTGAGTCTAGGCCACTTCTTCTGTGGATCCACCATGATTCCCTTACTAGAAACAACATTACCAAAGAAAGGTCATAGTATTCAACCAGAACTCACACTTTGAGAACTAAGCATATAAACGTTGATCCCTAAGAGTGTTCAATGCTATACGGAGGTGATTGGCATGATCCCCCTCACTCTTAAAGTATACCAAGATGTCATCAATAAACACAATGACGAATAAGTTCAGAAACAAATGTAATAACCCATTCATAAGATCCATGAACGTCACCAAAGCATTAGCCAATCCAAAAGACATGACTAAGAACTCATAGTGACAATACTACGTATAGAAAGCAGTCTTAGGGATATCCACCTCCATAATCTTCAACTGATGATAACCCGACCAAAGATAAATCTTAGAAAAAAACTTAGCACCCTGAAGTTTGTCGAATAGGTCATCAATCCTAGGAATAAGATACTTATTCTTCACAGTCACCTTATTTAATTATCGATGGTCTATACATATATGAAAGGAACCGTTATTCTTACACACGAAAAGAATAAGAGCACCCCATAGAGAAATACTAAGGCAAATAAAATCCTTATCAAGAAGATCTTGAATTGCTCCTTAAGTTCTTTCAACTTAGCCAGAGCCATTCTATAAGGAAGGATAGAGATAGGACGAGTATCAAGAAGAAGATCAATCCCAAAGTATATTGCCCTATCGGGAGGAATACTAGGAAGATCATCGGGAAACACTTGAGGAAAATCATTGACAATAGGGACAAATTGTAAAGAAGGGCCTTCAGAATTAGAATCCTTACCCAAACTAGATGATATAAACACTCTTGGAAATTAATTTTTGGGCTCTAAGATACGAAATAAACCTTCCATTAGTCAATAGGGAACTCCCTTTCCACTTAATCATTGATTCATTCGGGAATTGGAAACTTACTCTTCGGGTTCTACAATCAAAAGATGCATAGCACGAATGGAGCCAATCAATCCCCAATATCACATCAAAATCAAACATATCCAACTCTATCAGATTCACTAACGTCTCCCTACCACAAATGAATTTCATGCAACTCCTATAGACTCTTTTAGCCATAATAGAGCCACCCACCAGGGTAGATACCGTAAATTTATCAGAAATACATTCGAGACCAAAACCAAAATGAATAGCCACATAAAGGTTCACAAAATAAAGAGTATATCCCAAATCAAGTAAGAAATACACATCTTGAGAGAAGAGTTATAACGTACTAGTGACAATATTAGCAGAAGCCTAATATTCCTGATGGATGGCAAAAGCATATAGATAATTCCAACCAGTGCCGGTACCAGAAGTAGCAACCTTCGGAGTTGGAGCTGAAGATGTAGCAATCGAAACCTTATTATCTCAAGTAGCAACATCACCTATAGGATAGTTCCTCAGAATATGGCCAGGACAGCCACATCTAAAGCACTTATTTCTCCCCTTATCAAAAAAAACATGGTTCAACTATCCATAAAATCTGTAAAGAAGATATGGTAAAGCTGGACCCTACTGGGCTGAGATTAGGCACCTTATGCCTCAAACCAATGTTTGTCTAAAAATGATGATCATCAAATGGCTTAGGATATAAAGCACTAGCGGTAGAATAAGAATGCCATCTTTACCACTATTCTACTGGCCTTCACCCTACTCAGAATACCTTAATTTCTAATTTTGCCTCTCCTCTATATTGGCTTGTTTCTTCTTTTCAACCTCAACCTGCTGCATGTACACCATAAGCCTAGAGATATCCATGTCAATATTCTGTAAGGTAGCCTTGCACTCCAACATAAGTCCTGAGATTATTCCAAAGCAAACTTACTCATCTTAGCCCTCATAAAAAACACCAACTCCAAGGCATACGGAGACAACTGATGAAATTTCAAGGCATACTCTTTCATGGTCATTCTGCCTTGCTTTAAATTCACGACCTCTTCAACATTTACTTCTCTCATCTCCTGAGGAAAAAAGTGATCAAGGAAAGCACCAGAGAAGTCATCCCACATAGTAGGCTAGGCATCATCTCCTCTCAATTGTTACCACTCCTCATACGAATGATATACCACATCCTTCAACTAATATGCATCGAACTCCACAGAGTTAAAAGTATCCATCACTCCAAAAATCTTTTCCATCTCAACTATGAACCCTTGAGGATCCTTCTCAACCTTGGAACCAGTGAAAGTTGGAGGACTTAACCTCATGAACTGACCAACCCTTGTGGCCTCAGAAAATGAAATGACAGAGCAACACACTCAGACTGGTGCAACAAGGACGCCACCAACTAAGTAAGAAAATGAATTGACTAGCAAAACTCAGCATTAGAAACATCACCCTGAGGCATTGGGGCAGAAGTACCACCAGACCAAGGATCCCAAGAAGGATAATTTATGACCGATGGAACTCCACGGGGGCAATCAAAAGAAGGAACCTTACACCAATTCTGTATTCCATAAGTAGGATGAATTCCATCCATGTTGTCCTTAAGTGGGACAAAGGAGTTTCCACGAGCATCAAATCTTTGGGGAGTCATGATCTGAATTGCGAACAAATGGAACTAGAGGATATTTCAACATTCTAGACTTTATAGACTGAAAGTAAAATACAAAAAAGGGAAAGATTTCTAAATGCCTCATAGTGTCTCACTTATAAGTGTGGCGTGCTACATACCCATCAAACAGACTCTACTCGACATGGTTTTATGAACACCCAATTGACTATGAACCTGGGGCTCTGATACCAACAGGTCACAACTCAAACCAAGGTCGGTCGTGATGGGTATCTCAAGTCCACCAAAGATCGGAGACTACACCCTTTACCTAGTCAAACAGAACATAATATAGCTAGCAGTGGATGAATTCCAAATATATAACAAGATAAGCAACTTAGAAAAGAAATTTTAGAATTCCAACAACATCCCAATCCATATTAGTCCATGAGGCCTCTAAACAAACCAAATCATTCCAAGTTGGGCCATGCCCCCAAAGATAGCCAAAAGAGTCTAATAGAAGTAATCTAAGACTTAAATAAAATAGAACTTTAAAATGATTGCCCTTTTGGAGATTGGAAGCTCACCACTTCAAGCTAATTGTTGACAACCCTAAAATCCTTTCACTATGCATAAAAAATAGATGTGTCTCCGATTACTGCATTTCGTAGGGATACAACATTCGAAGATGATTAGCAGGGTGAGTGCTAGAATGTAACTCAGGATAAGGATAAAATAATGCCAATTCAAAATCCAATCCAAACTTAATGGATATGTTCACATACAAGTATGTATACATATATATATATATATATATAAGATATTGGGATAGGGAATAAGACTTAGTATACAAGTAAACCATTAGTCTGGAGTATATAGCTTAACCATCATAAAAAGGCGCACACGAGTTATATGGATTCATCTCCCACTACTGAAAAAGCCTTAGTGCATGTTAGCTGCATGAACAAAAGGTATCAAACAAGACCAGGGAATGCCCCGACCCCAATTTAATCTAGGATACAAATAAATATCAATATTTTGAATCATGCAAACAATCATTAAGACCAACCCTCACTCTGGTAAACATGAGTTTCCAATATCGGTCCTTCGGGACTTCCACCTTCACGGCTTAGATATATAACCCATATTAAGCCCAATTAAAATAAGTTTCACATAACCCATCCATTTAACTAAGAAATTGACCTCTAAGGCATATCATAGGTATTGTCATACCCTTACACTTTCCATTAACTTGGGGGAATTTCTCGACCCCCAAGCTTCTAATTTAAAATCAAAACATGGCCAATAAGGCCTTTAAAACCATATTCTATTTCTTTAACCTTTTATTCAATGCAATAATATAGGTAAGTAAGTCAAACCATGTGACAAATCATATTCAAAGCCAATTACATAGGTGGATTGAGGGAACAAAATTTACAAAACCAAATTCCAAACCAAAATCATCAACCTAGGGGGAATGCCTCGACCCCTTTTCCAATTCCCATACACATGCACCCAATTAGTTCAAAAAATATTGATAAATCATGAATAATGTATATAAAATCATGGGACTCCAATTCAAATAACATTAATTCTAAAACCCTCAACTACTGATACCTACATTTAAATCCATATGTACAACTATTTAAAAACATGCTTTAAGTAAAACAATTTTAAGGGGAAGAGGTATATGCCTGAGATATCAAGAATTATGGAGAAATCAACCCTTTGATGTTCTAATTACCAATTCCTTAGAAAACCCTAGAGTTCTTGACTTAGGATTTGAGAGAGAAGAGAGCATGTATTTGATTATTAAAGTGATAAAAATAACCCTTTTTGGGTGTTTTATAGACGTAGGTCATAAGTAAAGAAGGAGGGAAATGACAAGAATACCCTCACTTAAAAGGGCATAGAAAGTCGCCCAGTCGTCACGGGTCACCTTATGACTCGTAGTTTGAGAAGTAGTTCAAGGACCCCTTACTATTGACCCTATGAGTCACACACTAAGACTCATGAGGTGTCACTACGACACATAGGGTCCAAGTCGTGGTCAAAGAAGAAACATTAGGAACCTTTACTGGTTTGGCTATGAGGAGCACTATACAACTCTTTTAGATTATTAACGAATCATTGAGTCTAGTTGTACTCATAATAGACACCTTGTCAACCTCACTAGCCACCCTACGATTGAGGTCCTATGATTGTATGGTGACCTTATGACTCATAAAGGTAAGTCGTAGTCAGGGCAGTTAGTTCCAAAACTCAAGAATTTTCTAAGGCCAACATCTGGGTTTTACAGCTATGTTGGTGGTGATATTAGAAATATGGTGGATTTTTGGATATTGTATGGGTTAGTGCTTCCATATTTCAGAAGAAGGATTTGTCTTTTGAGTGAGGCCTTTTCATTTTGTTGTTGTTCAAAAAGTGTATGAGTGAGGCTCCTGGTGGACATATATTAAACTAGATAGTCTACATCCTATTTCCTAGTGCTTTAATAAGTTTGACATATTGGGTGGATTCTTAATTTCTTACTGGTACTTTTAGAGCGTTATATAGGTTATCCTTTTTAAAGGGTCAGTTTTGTGGAAAGACATAGTTGTGAACGGATCTAGTAGAAGACATCATGAATAGTTAAGGTTCAAGCTTTGAGTTAGAGGTT
Source organism: Capsicum baccatum var. pendulum (assembly GCA_030864225.1). Classification (NCBI taxonomy): domain Eukaryota; kingdom Viridiplantae; phylum Streptophyta; class Magnoliopsida; order Solanales; family Solanaceae; genus Capsicum; species Capsicum baccatum. The sequence goes on along the minus strand of CM061558.1, from coordinate 25,973,690 downwards.
TTTTATTTCAATGGAGTGGGTAGTGGTAGCCAGTATTGGGGTCTACAAGAGACCTGGAATATATATTGTCTCTTTTTTTTTCCAAGGTTTTGGAAATAAGGTTTTATAAGCCCTAATACTTATCCCACTCTAACTCGTCATTATCATCATATCTATTATTTAGCCAGTCCTCTTCACATTCTTTACGGTCACAGTTAATATCCCACAGGCAGTGTCCTATAAAAGGACACTTATACCAGTGCACATAGCGCCCTTTATGATCCAATTTCTATATCCAATTATGTTCAATCATGGCACTATTAAGAAAGGATGAGCTATTTGCTTAGTTTGGGTCCTCTGCTACTGGATAATTTTTAGCAAGAGTGTACATATAGACATTGAGGGATACTCTATGAGGATTTTTAGCGAAATGGGTTCAATGGATAGGAGATATTGAGGATGGGCTCTCAATTTATTCTAGATTTTGACCCATGAATTTGGAAGAATCATGAGAAATTCTTCTATGGACACACGCCTCAAGATTTGAATGCACTGGGCTTTTATATCGGTGGCATCTATAGCTAGGAACAAGGAGTGGTGGCCACCTAGGAGGGATAAGTTTTATGCATCATTTTAGACTTGCTAAACAATCTAATAGTCCAGGGTTGTCTATATGGCTTATAATCTAGCAGATCTTCAGGGATTTGGAATTAAAATTTTAATTCCTCCATTAGGTATGGATTAGAGAGGGACACACTAAAAATAGGGAATATCTTTACAAAGACTGTCTCGATGTCCTGGTGATATCCGACGTACCCAAGTTTACATGATGGTACTCATTGAATCTAGTATCAATAAAAGAATGATGAACCTTTATCAGATGGCCTTTTCCCCCATGATACATCAACGCAACTCTAACAATACCAAAAGAGATATGGGTAATGCCATGACTTTTCCACTATCGCAAAAAATCCTTTGGCATTTGCAGGGTGATAAATTATTCATCTAGAGTTGTAAGGATAAGCGGGACAAGTTTTTCCAAATCAAATATTCTTTAAATCTTTTTGGTTTTCCTTGGACCAAAGAATCAATTTGCATCCATGGATTGCATTACTTCCTTGCAAAGGTAGAGTAAGTGTTTAATAGTGTAACACCCCAATTCGTTGAACCGGAATGCTACACGGTGCTCATGACCCCGAGGGACCACAAGCTAACCCATGACTGATATCTATACCTATATACTACAAATCATGATATAATAATAATGCGGAATACATAGAACTGTAAGGCCATAAGGTTCAACTGAATAAAATCATGTGGGTGAAAATACCCAAAACAACTCAATCAGAAAGTTAAGTTTGAACATAAATCTGAACGCAAATCTGAACATAAATTTGAACGTAAATCTGAAAGCCTCTAAACTATCTGAATAAGGAGTTAAAGGAAATGTCTCCAACTAAATCCATAAAATTGAACTGAAGAAATAAATAAATGTATCAAATCATATTGTCCTCTAATCAATGAGGACTCACTGTGTCTCTGCGACTGGAATGCTACCGCTACTGCTGGGCTGGAGATCGTGTCTCGGAACCTATGGTGTAACGTGAAAAGAAAGCACCATAGCTCAAATGCGTCAGTACAGCTAGAGTACTGAGTATACGAGAAAGGTAGGCTGAACATAAAGGGTTTCATGCATGAACAACACTGACTGACTAATATGAACGTGGGAGTGCAAACACACATATATAGAAACTGGGACCGTGAATACGTGATAGCATGACCTGTAAGCTAATACATGGTTTACTGATAACTATCATGACTGATATTGAAACTGTAACATGGATGATTGTATCTGACAGTTCTATATATACTGAAATCTGAAGAACGCCCTGAATTCTTTTAATGAGACTGATACTAAAACTGTAGGAGGTAGTGTTTAACCGACATGCCCCATGTATGCCGTTATGGCTAAACTGGGGTCCAATATTTGCCCTGACTGGAGGGGTGTCAATACCGTGCCACGGGTAAGGACAGCCTGTGAGTGACCCTTACCTGGCAGGTACTCAATGAGAATGGTGGGAACCCTAAACTGATGGGTTAAGCCACCTCATCAACCCTAATCTGACGGGTTAAGATGTCTCAACCTACGTTGGCTACGTTGTTCTAGAACACAAGGATGACTACTAAGAATCACACCCTGAACTGGCGGGTGAGTTCCCATCCTTGGGTTCACTCGGTGCTAACCTCTACTCCCATCTGGAGGGACTGGACATGAATAACTGACTATGCATGACTTAATCTTACTGAATTCCATTGACTGGCGAAATGTTACTGATATCTGACAACTGACTAAGATCATAAGGTTTTCCTAAGTCACATAACTGACTGAAGTCTATGGAATCACAGCTTGAGTTCGGATATCATGAAACATGACATGGCTCTAGGCACACAGCTATAGTTTTTGGGTACAAGTACCCCCAGGACTCGATAGGAGAAAACTAACACACATGACATGACTTGATCACAAGATTTGAGCCCACAATTCACAATATCATAAGTAAGGCTTTCATAATAATAATGATTCTCAACAAACTATCACATGATCGGGAATGCACACAACATGTATATACTTGCATGTCTTCAATAACATGGCCATTCCATATCGCAACAATATCATGAGCATCTCGTACAACTTCTTCAATTCAAGACAATAGCACGGGGATCACGTTGACCATAAACTTAGAACATGGAATAGTCATTTAGGACTTATTATGTCAGAAAAGCATGATTTCTATTCCCTTAGGTATTTTCACAAACACCTTACATGCACATCTTAGGCATAGGTGGATTCATCAATATTACAAATATTCAACGACTAATTTTACATATTTATACATTAAATACCACCATATCCTCATAATAAACATACAAAGATCCCATCTTAAGCATCATCAAACTCCAACCACATGAACATCAATTACCAACAACATAAACATCATGATACAAAATTTAGAAGATGGTTCTTGAGCCTTATGGATGAAAGGAGTTCATGAATTAACTCACGCATACCTTAGAAGGAAGATTCTTGATGATTGACGGAGGAATTTCCTTGAAATTGGATCTTCAAGATTAGTTACGCAACCCTAGTTGTTTTTCTCTTTTAGTGCTCTTGGATAATAAGCTTTGAGATGATAATAGGGTTATAATATGTTTAGAAGCTATATATTTCGTAGGGTTAAGTTTAGGGACGTGTAAGGAGTGTTAAAAGACTTAATTACCTTTAACATAACTCAAAACGGAGTGTTTTTGGCATCGGGAACTGACTTAGGCGGCGCCCAAGTGATTGCCTAAGCTAGGTTGGGCGGTGCCTAACCAATCACCTATGTTTGGTTGGGCAGCTCCTAACCAATCGCCTATCCTTACTGTCTCTCACGAAAATGGGCATAACTTTTTGCTCGAGTATTGGATTAAGGAGAAATTGGTATCATTGGAAAGCTATTCGATTCTCTACAATTTGATGGGTCTAAATCAGCCAAAATAACACATTAACATGGAGTTATACTCGTTCAAAGATGATCCTTGCAGAATCGAACACTAAAACTTGATGGATTCAAAAACTCTTAGCTTGTATTACCTTAAGTGACTCATATGAACATGCTTAATACATCATAAGCTATCCTATCACTAGGATATTCATTGTAAGTCATGTACTCAAGTATGAATCACAGGATAGGAGATTTCATACGTAGGAATACTTATTCACTTCCTAGCTTAGAAACATGCGGGGTATTACAAATAAAGGTAGATATATGAAAGATAAATCTTGTTCTGGTGAGAACATATCTACTTCATAGAGGTAGTATTTTTTACATCATAGAGTTTTACTGAGGGTATGAGAGATGTTATTTTTCTAGGGATTTGCATGGACTAGACACGAACAAGGAAGATGGTAAAGAATCTGAAATAGACATATTTTTGGTTATTTTCTGGACTAGAAAGACTCGACATATTTGTGCTAAATATCTAAGGAAGGACTTAAACAAAGTATTTGTTCTAAAATCTAAAAAAAGTAACTACGACTAAAATATTTACAAAATTTAGTAATAATAACAGAAAACTAAGCACTATGAGCCAATATAAGACTAAGAACTAAATCAAAGTAAAGGAAAGACTGTAAACGTAAAGTTGGACCCCATAAAACAACAATAATAGATCATATGAGAATACATGCTTCCTCCCTCCTTTCGGGAGTGGGTTGGCTCTGATACCAAATAGATAGCGACAACGGGGCACAGAGTGACACCAAAGGCAATGTAACTAGGAAATAATGATAGAGCTCTAAACTTTCCAACATGACCAGTGGATTCACGACCATGTAAACGGTACACCATACAAAATTAAATCTCTCGTCAATACCACAAGCCACAGAGTTCAAACCTTTTCATCATGATAGGCGGATTCATGTCTATATAGGTGGCACACCATATGAAATCAAATCTTTTATCAATACACAATACCTTTCTTATAACTGAGGCAACACATCCACTAACCCTAAAGGATAGTTTACCTCAAACAAAGACTTCTCAACCTTCAACAAGATGACATGACTTTTCCAATCTTAAAATATAATAAAACCTTAGTATGATTAGTACAAATACAACTATTCTGTATATGACATACACAGGCTTTTTGCAACTCTAGCACCCTCAATAGTCCACGGAACAACATATACCCGAATTTGTATTTATGTGTTTATAGAAAATAATAAAAAGCAAATTGGAAAGCTATTATGTGGACCAGGCCAATTTTATTTCATAAACATCGAAAGGACATAGAAATCTTTGTTATATGGATCAAGACAATTTTATTTCATAATCATGGAAAGTACTTCATAATTCTATGTTGTAATCACAACAAGTATACTTTCCTAAGTGTTCCCTGACCCCACTACTTCGACCTAAAGGATTAAAGTACCCATCCCTTTGGAAGAGATGATCAAGAGAGATAACTTAGCCAATAAACATTTTTATCTATAATATGAAACATTACAAGAGAGTTTTTAGGTAAAGAATATGATGATCCCCAACTAAATACCTATGGTTCCTTTTATAGGCAAAGGAATCCCTAATATAAATAAACTGGAGTTAAAATACATTATCACGGGTGGCCCACTATTCAAAAAGTAGTAAAGTCCTATCATATCTTCTAAAAATAGTAAATCTTTATATGGGCTCACACTTTTATGAAATATTTATATCCTATTTTATTCAAACTAGGCCCCATAAATATGTGACAAAGACTATTAAAACAAAAAATAAACATGTTGTTGGCATGTGAAAGCATGTGCAAGCAGATGATGAGCATCTTGTTCCCAACTTGCAAGTAAGTGGATAAGCAGCTTGTAAGCTCTTTGCAAGAAAATGGGCAAATTCCTTACCAATGTCTACCAAGTATCTGTATAGCAGCTTGCAGGAAAATCCTTCTAATAAGAAAACCAATCTAAGAGGGTTTTGGGGTAATCTTAGGAAGGTAATTCCATGGAGCTTGCAGTAAGTGGTAATTTCTTGCACATGTCATCTGGCATCATATTTTCATATAGTGTTGGTGGTGTTGGAAATGATACCATTTCATACTTCTTCTTGAGGAATTCTTGGTCTTCTAGCTCCATTTTAGTGATCGGGTAAAGAGCTCTTCCTATTGGATGAACCTTTGCATTCTTGTGGGGGAACTTCAGTTGCTTGCTTTTGATGGCATTGGTGACTTCATCACTTGTGATTTAATACAGTGGTTGATATTCTTTCATCGCTTGTTGGACCTTATCCTAGTTGGTATAATTATCGGTGTAGCTCCACTTTCCCCATTCCTATGGACATATCTATTTTAGAATGCATTTGTTTTGCTAGAATATGAAGTGTTGTGCTTGATAGTATTCATCTTCCAAGGATTGTATTGAGATAGAAAATTTCCAACAGAGTGAAATTTTTGGCTGATCTTGGACTTCGTGGTTTGTGATTCTTACCAAACAATATAGGATGAATACCATTTCATCATAGGAATTTTTCAAAGATTAAACCCAAATAGATGTGGCTTGAACAACAGTATAAACCTCTTGGGATCTAGTTGGATATGATCAAAATGCCTAAAGGCATCGCATAATCACTCTATGAGAATTCAGTATTGGTGGCACAGTTACCAGAATAACATAGGAGTTCTTGTAAGAAGTCACTGCCTAGTGTTATGAACACATGACATAAAGGGTATTCCGAATGCTCTGAACGGCTTCAGAATAGATCCTCCATATTTTATGAACACCTGAAGCTCGTAAAAATTTCTCCTTTCTCAGAGGATGGATGGATCGAAAGGATACACATACTAGTTGAACAAATCTGGGGGTAGTTTACTATTCTAGGAGATAGAATTCCTGATGTGTTGAACTTGATAATTTGACTAGCTAGTTTTTGGTTGCCTTTTCCTGTACTGGATATCAGGTAGAGATTTGTCAACATGGAATTCACTTGATTCTATATATCTATGGAGAAGAGGGTGTCCTCTATCAATTATTAATTCAAACTATAACAGATCTCAAGAGGTTCATACTATAGTTCAAGCCACGACAATATTGGGTTCAATGCTTCAAATATTCCTATAATGAAATGGTATTCGTGCTACATCATCCGGTGGGAGTCATGAACCACGAAGTCCAAGCTCAACTAGAAATTTTACTCTGTTAGAAATTTCCTATCTCAATACTCTCCTTGGAAGAATAATATGAAGCATAAAGTTTTATCTTCTAGCAAAACAAATGCATTCCAAAAGAGATATGGCCAAAGAAATAGGGAAGTGAAACTACACGGATAATCATCCCCGCTGGGATGAGGTTTGACGAGTGATGAAAGAATATCAACCACCATGTGAAATCACGATAGATGAAGTCACAAATACCATCAAAAGTATACGAATGAAAGTTGCCTCATATAAATACAAAGGTTCGTCTAACAGGAAGAGCAATTTCACCCAGTCACCCAAATAGAGCTTGGAAGATCAAGAATGACTTAAGTAGAAACACGGCGTTGAATGGTGGGTCGAAGAAAGATATGTGATCTCATCACTGACACCATCCAACACTACATAAAATGATGACGCCAGATGATATGTGCAAGAAATTATCACTTACCGCAAGCTCTGTGGAATTACCTATCTAAGTTTACTATGAAACCCTCTCAGAAGGGTTTTCCTGGGAGTTGCTTATCTAACTACTTAGTAGATACCTGCAAGGAGATTACCCACCTACTTAAAAGAAGCTTACAAGTTGCTTATCCACCTACTTTCAAGTTAGCAACAAGTTGCTCAGTCATCTGCTTGCATATGCTGTCACATGGCAAGAACATGTTTGTTTTTTATTTTATTAGGATCCGTCACATATTTGTGGGGCCTGATTTGAATAAAATAAGATGTAAATATCTCATAGAAGTGTGTGATCGGATAGGGTTTTACTATTTTTAGAAGATAGGATAGGGCTTTACTATTTTTAGGATCGTGGGCCACCTAGGATAATGTAATTTAATTCCAATTTGTTTGTATTAGGGCTTCCTTTGCCTATAAAAGCTAGCACAGGTCTCTAGTTGGGTATCATCACATTCTCCACCTAAAAACTCTCTTTTAAAGTTTCATATCATCAATAAAAATATTTGTTGGCTAAGTTCTCTCTACTCCTCTCTTTAAAAGGGATGGGTACTTTAGTCCTTTAGGTCAGACTAGTGAGGTAAGGAAACACTTAGGCAAGTTTTATTGTTGTGGTTACAGCATGGAATTCTAAAGTACTTTCCATTATTATGAAACAAAATTGTCTTGGTCCATAGAACATATATTTCTATATCCCTTTTATGTCTATAAAATGAAATTAGCTAAGTCCACATAATAGCTTTATTATTTGTTTTATTTTATTTTCTATAAACACATAAATCCAAAATTGGGTACACATTGTTCCACGGACTGTTGAGTGTGCTAAGGAGCATAAGAGAGCTGGAAAAAGCTAGTTACATCATATACGGAACAATTTTACTTCTACTAAGAATACTAAGGATTTATTATGTTTAAGACAGGAAAAGACAAGCCATTCCATTGAGGATTGAAAAATCTTTGTTCATGGCAAAACCGTCCTTTAGGGTTAGTGGATGCATAGCCCCAGTCATAAGAAAGCTATTGCGTGTTGATAAAAGCTTTGATTTTATATGGTGTGCCATCTATATGGAAGTGAATCCTCCTATCATTATGGAAAATTTAGAACTCTGTGGCTTATGGTATTGACAAGATCTTTGATTTCGTATGGAATACCGCCTACATGGTCATGAAACTATCTTTCATGTTTGAAAGTGTAGAGCTTTATTGTAATTGCCTAGTTAATATTGCCTGTGGTGTCACTCTAAGCCCCGGTGTCCTTGTCTATTTGGTATTAGAGCCCCCATCAAAGAGGAAGGTACAATCAAACACTTAACAAACAACAACTATAACCTATACTAATACAACCCCCATAGGATCGTTAGGTAAAGGCCCCAAACAATTATACTAGTGATAGGCAATGCATATTAATGAATTAATGCAAGAATAATCCTATACCATCAACCAAATTGCCATAACATACCAAGTGTATATATTTTCTCCGACTCAGTAGCTTGCAAAGGCAGGACCTACAATAACCATCTTTCTCTAGTATTGTGGTTCATCAGACGAAAGGTCCAACAAGAGATTCGAGATATCCGAATACACTGCTTGGTCCCAAACTAGGACTTCGATAATCCATATCTATAACCATAAATGTACTCTGTCTAGTACTAAAGATATAATATATAGTATCATAAGGAATATTGAACTCAAACTAGAACTAAATAAGTAAATATCTTTAAATCCATAGCTTGAGATTGAATTGGGACTAAAACATTAAAGTAATGTAGAAAGGGTCAAAATCTCCCTTGACTAAAGTGAGTAAATAGTGGTAAAAGAGAGTGGATCAAAATTTGACTGGAAACAACCTTGGTCTAAGTTTCCAAAGTAATATGATTAGTTTAAAATAGAACAATCCAATTATAAGGTAGGTACGACTTTCGTTTTAAGAAAACAAGTTCAAAAGTAAAAGTTAGGACAAAACCCTTTTTAGAAAATGGTAGTGAAATCAAGGATTTAGCTTGGAATCATACCACTAAATACGAATAAATGTGTCTAACTATATACATACCATCACCAGTATCCAAACAATACAACCTTAAGTGTCTAAGCATCTATAAGCTAAATTACAACTCAATTAAAGTGTAGAGGGATAACATTGCATCTAACTAGTATTGTAACCACGGCTTCGGACCCAACAATATATAATTCAACTAGATATTAATGTGATAAATCAAAAAACTAGATTAAAATAGGGCATAAGAATGCTAGAAGGGTCTAATTGGGAAAATAACACCCAAAATACTGAGTAATATGGTAATTCTTTCACTAAAGGATCACTTGTCCAAATCCATGGTTAAACAAGTCTATAATCAGGTGTAATAGGATCCTACAGACATAAGAGGTATTATAGGTTAAGGTACAAGTCATGTTTCTATCCCAAATCCCTTAATTAGGTTATGTCATGATAGAGATACGTATAAACATAACCTATAATACCTACCTAGCTCTAAGAGGGGGAATAGTAATACTTTGAATGCTAGGATTTCATCCTAAATCTCCAATTCATAGCTGCTCCGTACTATGCACATAAAAACAGCAAGAACTCGTACGGTGATTTGTAGGCTACAAAAGTATAGTATGAGTACCAACAAGTGGTACTCAGTAGGCAATAGTCGACTGAGCTCCAAAGATAATGCAAATATAGATAACCTGCCAGCAGGAATGTAAACTACAACTAGATATCCAGGAAACTGACATAATAAAACTAGGGATTTAATAAGAATGAACTATCGTATTCTAGCCGTACTCAAGCACTAAAGCACTATATCGTATATCACTGGCCAATATATAAAAAAGGGTAAAAGAAGGATATATAGAAGTATACAAGGCCTAGGAATGGACATACAATATGAATAAATGAAAAAAAAAGAGGGATATATGGTAATACTACAGCTAGAAACACACACACACACACATATAGGACTAGCTCTAAGGTAGTCGATATAACCCCTCTAAGGAATCCTAACCAAATAGGAAAGCTAATGCCAACATCATTTGGGCCTATAGTCATAATGTCTAATCATGAGACAGTTATCCGCTATATAATACCCATAAAAGAGAAACAAGTAAGAATCATACCTCAAATCTCAGTACCAATCCAATAATCAACCTACCACAAACCAAACATAACAATAACAATATAGTAACCAGCTATTCTAGACAAACAATACCAAAGTCGATCCCCATAACCCAAAAGGCTTAATCAGTACACAGCACACAACAGGAAATACTCATAACTCATACCTATGCAACCCCCCATTAGGCTAATCGATATAGGAATCAAATAATATACTGGTGATAGGCAATGCACATGTATGAAAGATTGCAAAGTAAATCCATGATAACATAACCAATCCACGTACCATAACATAACCCAGTGTCTACACCTGCTCCAGTTTGACGGCTGACAAAGTCAAGACCTACGGTGACCTCTCTTCTCTAGGATGACGGCTCATGGATAAAAAAAACCCTAAGGGGCTTGGGAGTACCCATATACACCGACCTAGTCCCAATCATAATCATCATAATCATCAATCTACTTCATCCAGTACCGAAGATATATATATATATATATATAATAAGTATAGACTTGAACCATAGCTAAAAAAGTATAAGTCTATAAGTTGTTGCTCAGGGTTAACTTTGGGACCAAATCATCATAAAAGCATGGAAAAAGTTGGAATCTCTCCTGTCCGAAGTAAATAGTAGTGATAAAACCACGGACCAGAATCTATCTCAATCAAATCTCTAAAACATTTCTTTTAGTTCCAAAAGCAAATAAATCATCTATTAAGATGGTATGATTCACGTTATGAAAGAATTCATTTTAAAAGTGAAAAGTGGGAATAAATTCTTTTCCATTAAAACAATTGTAAAATCTTTTTTTAGATGGAATTACACCATTAAGTGAGTATGAATGTACCGAACCTATGGATGCCATCACAGTATCTAAACAATACAATTATAAGCGTCTAAATGTCCATAGACTATAGCTACATCCTTTAGAAAGATAATTCACTCACCCAGAGCCCAACTAATATCGTATCACGACCTTAGTCCCAATAACATATAACCAGCATAACTATAATACCATAATTTGGGAAACCATAGTAATCCACCGTGTCAAGCAGTAAACCTTATACTAATGGGTTATTAGCCTCAACTGTATCTAACATTCAAGTAACCTGAGGTTATAGGATCCTATAATCATAGAAGGTATTTTGCGTAGATTCACCCTTCTATCCCCCGACTCATAATTTAGGCTAAGTAATGGTGTTCTACTCATAATCACATCCTAACATTCTTACCTAACATACAATATATATATATATATACATATTACGCTATCTTGTGAAAAAGAGTAGACAAAATCCCACCCTAATGTCAACCATAAGTCCTTGAATCGCCCTCAAATCATCTATCTTTGATCCACGAACCCAAAATATTATCACGCTATCAAAATAGTAATCTAACATAATTAAGAGTTTAATGAGACACATATTGCTATATAAAGGGTCGGGTCAAAATTTGGGTCAAGAACAAACCCGTGAGGCCCAGCAATGGAATCAAAAATTAAATCCATCACCAGGTTCCTAGAAGGACAAGGAATGTATGCTCAAAAGTTGAGCAAAAATGGTGCATATATCGGGGTCCAAATCAGCCCCTAACGTCTAGGTATTTAAGACCTAATTTCTGATAAGTTGCCATGAAATAAGATGGAAATTGATGGGATAATTAATGGGAAAATTTCCAAGGAGTGTTAAGCTACCTAACCTTAACTCCAATGGATGATTCCCCATTTTTTCCTCTCTTTAAGCACCCAAAAGAGTGTGAAAATGGTGAAGGAAATGATGCAAAATCGAGTGAAGAAGAGGGATTAAAAATCCCCCAGGTGCCACTAAAGTGATCATCCAGCCTCTAAATTGGCTCCTCGACTGCTAAAGAGGTCTAGCGCAAGGGGCGAGTACCGCTAAAGCAGTCACCTTGGCGCTAAAGTGGTGCCCACTTTAGCAGCCCTTGACCACTAAAGTGGACCCTAGCCCAATGGCCAAGGCCTCTTAACTGGCTCATGGGTGCTAAAGCGGCTCCATGAGCGTAAAAGCAGTCATACCAGATATCAGGCACCAGATTTTCCTAAGTCCAAAAATAGACTTCGATTGGGTGCTCAAAATTCGTTTGAAACATCGTGTGCCTAAATAAACTATGCTACCATACCAAATTCGATGTTTCAGACTCAATGAAACCATCAAAACTTCCATCCAAGACCTTTTTAACTAAATGTGGGGCGTACATCCATAGTTTTATTTTTTATGTAAGCCACCTAAAATCTATAAATGAGTCTGAATGCCTCGGGACCTGAACCAAGGGTCCCCCAACCTAAAATTAACTTTCCAAAACTAATGGCATTGTCAGAATTTTCATCCGAGGTCATCTACTAAGAATTTAGGTCTGAGACCAATTCCAACAATGAAAGCTCCAAAATAAGGAAATAAGCCTAAAATCCAAGTAAAATGTTTGACAATCGAACTAATAATTTTGGGAAGTCATAAATGACCTGTAGCCATTAAGGTATGGCTCGAAATGCCGGAAATGCACATAAATTAAGGAAATGACCAAAAGGGTCCTTAAAATATCCACTACTAAAAGGACTTTCATTTGTCAAAGTTAATGGATAGGAGGAGAACAAAGGCTAAATGGGATAAGGTACTAGGCCCATATGCTCTGAGCAAGACTACCTAGATAACCTCTAAGAAGAAATAATGTTTCCAAGGGATTTAGCTACACGTATCCCTTTTTAAACCAAACTCCTTTCTTTTCTTCTCCAACAACCAAAACTATACCTCAACACCCAACTGACCCCAACAATATCAAAAAATTTTGATGCATGCAAATTTAAACCACCACACACTAATACCACATTGACACCAGCACAACCAAGCAAAGACCCATCTAAGCCAAAGGCAAACCAAGGAATGACTCATGCAACCAACTTTGGCACCGAAATACAACCTTCTATTGCCTTCACCAGACCTACTATCCATTCTAAACCAAGAAGAAAGTCACTGAGTCTTGTCTGTGCAACCCCATCACACTATCCTCAAAGAATAAAAGTTGATCCATCAAATATCCATAATGGCAAGCATAATAATAAAACCATAAAACGCTACCTGGGTAGACAAATAGTGATAACCAATGTCTGCAACCTAGGCCAATGCTACAACTAGCCTGAATGACCCTTAAAACTAATAGTCAGGAGTTTGAAGCATAATCACTTAACACGGAATGATCCTTTCCAGGATGTACCACCAATCAAGGATGAAGCCATGTTGAATGTAACTCAAGTATACTACCATGCTAAGTAGATTACCTAGATTTTTGACAAAATTAAAAACCAAGCTCAAGAACAAAAGAAACCATCCTGAAGTGTCAATGGGCTACCATTTGAACATCTATCGACCCAAATCAATCCAAATTGAAGAAGACTGAATAGGTAGACACGTAGTAGTCTTATCCATCCTACAAATGAATTCCAAACTAACATAAATCTGGAAAACGAAGGCTACACCTAAACTCTACAACTCCCAACAGAAATCTCAACACCAAGGCTAAACCTCCCAATCTCAACTATCCACACCAATCCTGTAGATAGGTAAGCATCCACACTCCAAATTCTAGTACAACTTCTAAGTCGTCAAATCCAAAACTAAGCTAAAATGTCTAAACCAACGGCAAACACCCAACTCACCCTTGCTATCAAAAATTAGGCATATCCTCATTGGATCATGATAAAGATGAAATTGAAATATAGCTAAGAATCAAAATCTCGAAAGAGATAAACCATAAACTACTGACTCCATCTCAGCAATGAATACCTAATTTTCCAACTTAAAAAATGGTCATAGGAAAGATCACCTATTTCTACCTTCCTTAACTCCACTAGAACAAGAGCCACATCACAGCAAAAATAGACTATCCAACTCCTCAACAATACTAAAATCCAAACTATGGTAAAAAGACAAACCCAACAAACCTGAAAGGCAAGTCCATGACCTGTCTACTCCAACATCAAGACCACTATTGTGCGATGAACTAGTCAAATCAGTACAAGGGTCCCAAATTGGTCAACCTCAAAAATAGGCTATATAACCAAATTGCCAACTCTAGATCTATAAAAAAACCAAGGAGAGATGACCTACCTCCTCTTTCATAGTCAAATCAACAATCAATCTATCCTCTCTAATAGAAGAAAAAAATAGCCAAAACACCTCACTACAATAGAGAAATAATCCTATTAAGCTAGACGCTCAAGCAAAAAAATAAAAACTGTGGGAAAGGGAATTCTAACTAGACAATGCTAGTACAGTCATCCATCAAGCAGGGATCAGTCAATGCCAAACAATGACAATAATAACAATAATATAAATATCATTATAAAGTGTAGGTGTTATAAAAAGTGAAAATCAATAATAAGTACCACTCTTAGGGGCATACGAAGACCAATATGCCAAGGTAAATAGGACTCAAACCCAAATGCTACACCCAAAGGAAAATATCAACACAAATCCACTTTATCCACTACCAGAAGAAATCACCTATGGGGGTAGTCACATAATTATAAACTTTACACCAAGTCACATAACAACCAATATAAATGTACCAAGGTAAATAAGTATCGATGGGTACAAAAACCTCAATACACTAAAGTAAAAAGGTAAATGCGGGAAATAAAAAGGCGCATCTATCATGGTAGAATTCAAAGTCACATGACAAATGTGTTTGAGTAAGTACAAATCAAAGCAAGCCCAAACTCGAACTAAGCATCTAAATAACCAATCGACGTACTAAATACATTGCTATTAACTGAAGGTGCCATAATATTATGGAACTGACATAGATCAGTTGAATGACCAATAATCCCATGTCGGAGACACTCTTTGGACCAATGATCGATATCTCCATTATCATAGCAAATCCCTTAAGCCCTAACCTAGAAAAAACATGAGCTGATCCTAATTGGCTAACCAACCGATGCCATAGGCATTCCCTACTGAGATGACCATCCTCCCCAAAATCATGACATAACTCAGGAGCCCTAGGCCGGTGAGGAACACATGTTATCCCTATTTAAAAAAAATAACATGTATTTAGAACACTCTCTAAACTAATGAATGATGTCACCACAACCACGGCAAGCTCTTAGAATAATTCAATGTACTGCCCCTACTGATCCAAAATACTTGTGATGTCCTAAAGATCTATGTCGAATACTATACAAGGTTTGATGAGAAATTTGTCTGTCGTGACCATCATGACTACTCTAAGATCCATCCTTAGCCTGAGATGATACTTGTAGAGAACTGTCGGGCTATAATTAAAGTTGCACCCTGCTGGGAGGATTCTCACTCCTAGGTGGAATACCAAATACACTACACTAATGACACGGCCTCTTACCGCCACCTTTATAAGTCTTAATACATTCTCTCTCTATAGCCCTCAGATGATCAAGAACTAAAGAAAAAGTAAACCCAGTTGCAATCAAGTGCTCTGATGCCAAACAAAGTGGAAAAGCTAACCCTCTAATAAACCCATGAACCATCTCCCACTCTAAAGGATATAGCACAGGAATATTTTTGTCCCACTCGGGAAACCCAATCTCATACTCTGAAACTAACAAAGAACCCTATTGAACACCAACAAACACAACTTTGGTCTGAGAACTACTCAATAACTCAGACAACATCTTTGTCTATAGGGTATCCATAAAAAGGCTCGAAATTCCCAATGCTGAATTTAGAAAGGTTGAAGTAGTCACAAACCCTACCGAAGCCTGGGGTAACCCCTAATCCTCTAACTGATATTGAAGATCTTTGATATCTATCTTTGACTCTCTAGTTGAATGTTGTAATAAAGCTCTAGAAACATATACCAAAGTCTCATCTGCATCTATCGATAACCTCGTATCATTCATCTGGGATAGAATAGAGTCAAAGAATGTCCTTGAAGCTCATAGAAATAAAAATACATGACAAGGAGTCATGAATATAATTTCATAGGAATGCCTTGTAACCTCCCAAAGATAGGTTACGAGTGTCTCCACACTATTCCACAAGACTCTACTCAACACTAAGCTCTTATGCTAACACACTGGTAAACCTATGCTTAGATACCAATTTGTCACGATCTAATATCTCAGTTCATGATGGAACCTACTATAACCCACCAATAGGTAAGCTAACCTATGGTTCAAAACTTCTAGTAACGAACTACCAAGAAAATAAATGAAGATAGCAAAATAAATATAATAAAAGACATATATATATATATATAAAAAAAAAAAATAGTCCCAAAACTTGGTGGAATCAATACAAGAGCTTCTAATATGATAAGAATACAAAATAAGGTACTACATAAATATAAAAGTACAACCCATCTCTGAATACAACACAAAGATCTGTCTAATATATAAGAGGGAGAATAGTAATACTCAAAATGCCAAGAGCTCATTCTAAATCTCCAATCCATAGAAGCTCTTCATGATTCACACAATAACAATGAGAACGCATACTATAATCTGCAGGCTGTAGAAGTGTAATATAAGTACCAACACATAGTACTAAGTAGGAAACTATCGACTAAGCTCCAAAGATAATACAAATATAGATAACATATAGACAGATATCCAGGAAACTAACATAATAAACTAGGGAGTCAATAAGATTGAATTATACTATTCTAGTCATACTCAGGCACTAAAGCACTATACCATATATCACTGTCCAATATATAAATAAATGGTAGAAAAACTATATATAGCAGTATACAAGGCCAAAGAAGGGATATACAACATGAATAAATGAAGGAAGAGAGGGATATACAATAATACTATAGCTAGATACACACATATATACACAAAAACTCAAAGGTAACAACTAAGGTAGTCGATCTAACCCCTTTAAGAAATCCTAACCAAATAGGAAAGCTAATGCCAGCTTAATCTGGGCCTACAGTCACAATGTTTATCCATGAGATAATTATCAACAATATAATAATCGTAAAATAGAAAGGAATCAGAATCACACCTCGAATCTCTATATCAATCCAAAAATCAACCTGTCACGAACTAACCATAACAACAGTAATACATTAATCGGCTAGTCTAGACAAACAATACCTAAACCGAGCCTCATAACTCGAACTGCTCAATCAACACATAACATATAGCAAGCAACACTAATAACCCATACCTATTCAATCCCCCATAAGGCTGATATATATAGGACTCTATCAAGTAAACGGACTCAATCGATCAGGTGCACTCGCTCCATCTTTTCTAGTTGGGTATAATATTTCTATCTTGATTCCTTTTTCTGAGTATCTTTGTTGCCTATCTGGATTGGGGGTGAGGACTTGGTGATTTTGGTAATTCTTAATAGTGTTTTACCTGTTAATACTATATGTGCTTTTTTGCTTCTAGTTGTTTTAGTAGTTTTGATTACTATTACCTGAGGAACTAGCATATATATTTAGATTGGTAGTATATATTAGTTGTTGTCGGTGTTGGGCAGCAGATTCTAAATCCTTGACTGATTTCATTATAACTAGTTTGTCCTTTAGCATTATCTTTATCCTTCTCTGCTATCTATCTTTTTTTCTTCATCCTTTTTCTTCTATTTGTGTAGTGTCTAGAATTGGCAATGGTAGAATAGGATCATGTAATAGGTCGGGATCGAGGTTGGGAGGTAGAGAGCCTAGGTTGGGGATGAATTTGGGGTTAGGGGCAAGGGGTAGTAAGGTTACGTGGGATAAGGGAGCTTCTAGGTTGCAAGTTGGATCTTGGAAAATAGGAACTTTGCAGGGTAATTCTATAGAGCTGGTGAAGATTCTTCAAAAGAGGAGGGTTAGTCTAGTGTGTGTCCAGGAAACTAAATGGGTAGGCACTAAGGTAAGAGATGTGGATGGTTATAAGTTGTAGTACTCGGGTAGTGTGAGACATAGAAATGGGGTAGGTATCTTAGCAGATGAAGAACTTAGGAAGCAGGTGGTTGAGGTAAAGAGAGTTAGTGATAGGTTAATGTCTATTAAGTTGGTCATTGGAGGGTCTACAGTGAACGTTATTAGTGCCTATGCCCCATAAATAGGTTTGGACGAGAAGGAGAAGAAGGAGTTTTGGAAGGTTTTAGATGAGGTAGTTAGAAGCATCCCGAGCATTGAGAAGCTTCTCGTGGGAGGAGATTTCAATGGGCATATTGGGTCTTTGATAAGAGGTCTTCAGGATATGCATGGCGGTTTTGGTTTTGGGGAGCGAAATGACGGAGGAGCTACTCTTTTGGATTTTTCTAGGGCTTTTGGTTTGTGGATAGCAAATTTAAGATTTTCGAGGAAGGAGGAACACCTTATTGCATTTCTTAGTTCAGTGGCTAAGACTCAGATAGACTTTTTGATTCTTAGGAAGGGGGATGGAGTGCTTTGTAAAGACTGTAAAGTCATACCTAGTGAGAATCTTTTGACTCAGCATAGGTTGTTGGTGATGGATTTGGTTATCAATAAGGGCAAAAAAAAAAGAAACGTGGAAGCTTGGCCCAGGATTAAGTGGGATAGCTTGAATTTGGCTAGTGCTTTGGAAATAAAGGAGAAGTTGAAGAGTAGGGGGCTTAGAAGAGTAGAGGAGGAGCGAATAGTATATGGGAGACGATTGCTAGTTGTATTTGGGAGACCACTAGAGAGGTGTTGGGTGTCTCGAGAGGTCAATCTGGAAAACATCGGGGAGACTGGTGGTAGAATAAAGAGGTTAAGCGAAAGGTGGAATATAAGAAGGTGGCTTATGCTAAGTTGGTTACGAGCAAGGATGAGGAGGAAAGACAAAAGAATAAGAAGTATAAGGTAGCTAAGAGAGAGGTTAAGTTAGCGGTTACGACGGCTAAGACTACAGCTTTTGAGCGCCTGTATGCGGCTTTAGAGGAGAAAGGCGGAGATAAGAAGTTGTATATGCTGGCTAAGTCTAGGGAGTGGAGGGCTCGTGACCTTATCTAGGTGAAATGCATCAAAAGATAGGATGGTACAGTGTTGGTGGAGGATGCTCTCATTAAGGAGAGGTGGCAGTCATACTTCGATAAACTTTTGAACGACGAGGGGGATAAAGGCTTTGTTTTGGGGGACTTGGAGAATTCTGAGGAGTGTCGAGATTATGGGTATTGTGGGCGTATCAAGGTTGAGAGGGTCTAGGGAGCTATTCGCAGGATGAGGCAGGGTAGGGCGACGGGGCTAGACGAGATTCCAGTGAATTTTTGGAAACGCACTAGTGGGGTAGGTTTGGAGTGGTTGACAAGGTTTTTTAACAGTATTTTTAGGACAGCAAAGATGCCTGAAGCATGGAGATGGAGTACGATGATTCTAGTGCATAAAAAAAAGGGAGACATCCAAAGTTACAATAACTATAGAGGTATTAAGTAGTTGAGTCATACTATGAAGGTTTGGGAAAGGGTGGTAGAGGTGAGGATGAGAAAGATCATAATGATTTCTGAGAATCAGTTCAGTTTCATGCCAGGTCACTCGACCACTAAGGCCATTCACCTTGTAAGGAGACTAGTGAAGTAGTTTCGGGAGAGCAAGAAGGACTTGCACATGGTGTTTATTGATCTTGAGAAGCCATATGACAGAGTTCCCAAGGAGATTCTTTGAAGGTTCTTGGAGGCTAGAGGGGTGCCCGTGGCATACACTATGGCGATTCAGGATATGTATAATAGGGCAAAGACTCGGGTGAGGATGGTATATGGAGATTCAGAGCAATTTCCAGTCGTGATAGGGTTACATCAGGGATCGACTCTTAGCCCATTTTTATTTGCCTTGGTGATGGATGCTTTGACGCGACATATTCAAGGGGAGGTGCCTTGGTGTATGTTATTCACAGATGATGTGGTTCTGATTGATGAGACTTGGGATGGATTTAATGATAAGTTAGAAATTTAGAGGCAGACGCTTGAGTCTAAAGGATTTCGGTTAAGTAGAACCAAGATGTAATACTTGGAATGTAAGTTCAGTGATGTGTCGCAGAAGGCTGGAGTGGTTGTGAAGCTGGATTCTCAGGCATTTAGAAGAGGGAGGTTTCAAGTATCTGGGGTCTATGATTCAGGGCAATGGTGAGATTGAAGAGGATGTCACACATCGTATTAGGGCAGAATGGTTGAAATAGAGGCTCGCTTCGGGAGTTTTATATGATAAGAAGGTGCCTCCGAAGCTTAAAGGTAAGTTCTATAGAGTGGTAGTCCAGATGGATATGGTTTATAGAGCGGAGTGTTGTCCAGTTAAGAACTCCCACATCCAAAAGTTGAAGGTGGCGGAGATGAGAATGTTGCGATGGATGTGTGGGCATACCAAGAAAGATAGGGTAAGGAATGAGATTATTCAAGAGAAGGTGGGAGTTGCCTCGGTGGAGAACAAGATGCGAGAAGTAAGGTTATGTTAGTTTGGGAACGTGATAAGGAGGGGCTTAGATGCTCTTGTACGGAGGTGTGAGACACTGGCTATGGATGGCTTTAGGCAGGGTAGAAGTAGACCAAAGAAATATTAGAGGGAGGTGAGTAGGCATGATGTGGAGCAGTTATAGCTAACGGAGGACATGATCCTTGATAGAAAGGTGTAGAGGAAGTAGATTAAGGTAGAGTGTTAGGGGTGGGAGGGCATCGGTAATAGTAGGGGTACGCTCCTCGGGGGTTGGAGTTTTTTGTTCATGGCTAGCGGTGTTAGTTTATTTTGCTTACCGTACTAGTTTATATATGTATTTATCTTTTGTGTTTGGTATTCTGTTAGTTTGTCTTGTGTACCATACTAGTTATTTACACTTATATTTGGGTTGGTATATGGGAATCGGTCCTAAGCCGTGGGTCTATTGGAAGCAGCCTGTCTACTTCTCCTAAGGTAGTGGTATGGTCTGCGTACACTCTACCCTCCCCAGACCCCACTAGGTGGGAATACAGTAGGTATGTTGTTGTTGTTGTTGTTGTTGTTGAAATAACATACAGGTGATAGGCAATGCTCATGCATGAATAAATGCAAAGTAAATCCATGATATCATAACCAATCCACGTACCATAATGTAACCCAGTGTATATACCTTTTTTAGCTCGATGACTCGCAAAGGCAGTACCTACGGCAACCTCTATTCTCCAACACAATAGCTCATGGATGATGACCAAAGGGACTCAGGAGTGCCCGTATACTCAGACTAGGCCCTGATCCAAGATTTGAAATCATCATCATCAATCTACTGCATCCAGTACCAAAGAGATGTATACATAATAAATTCCTGGACTCAATAATGGCTAAAAGAGTATAAATCTGTAAACTATTGCCTGAGGTCAACTCCAAGACTAAATCATCATAAAAGTGTGGAAAGGGTTGGAATCTCTCCCGATTAGAATAAATAGTAATGTTAAAACCATGGACTGAAATCTATTTTGGTCAAATCTCTAAAACATTATTTTTAGTTCCAAAAGTTCATATATCATTCATCAAGGTAGTAAGATACCTGTTATGAAAGAATCAGTTTTAAAAGTGAAAAGTGAGAATAAATTTCTTTTTAGAAAAACTGGAGTAAAACCATGTTTTTAGTTGGAACATACCATTAAGTGAGCATTAATGTATTGAATCTATGCATGCCATCACAAATATACAAAAAATATAATTATAAGAGTTTAAACGTCCATAGACTATGGCAACATCCTTTACAAGGAAAAATCATTCACCCAGAGCACAACTAATATCATATAATAGCCCTGGGCTCAATAATATATAACCAGCATAATTATAATATCATAATTTGAGAAACCATAATAATCCACCAATTCAAGTAGTAAACCTTATACTAAAGGATTATTAGCCTCAACTATGTCTAACATGGTAATAACCTAAAGTGGTAGGATCTCATAAGCATAGCAAGTATTTCATCATAGGGGTTGATTCACCTTTTTATCCCTCGACTCATAATTTAGGCTAAGAAATGGTGTTCTACCCATAGCAATATATATAAAACACTATCTCATAAGGAAGTGTAGATAGAAGCCTACCTCGATGCCAAACCGCAAGCCCTTAACTAGCCCACAAATCATCCGTCTTTTGCTCCATGATTCTGAAATGCCACCATTCTATAAAATTAACAATCTACATGTCATTAAGGAGTAAAATAAGACCCATATTTCTATACGAAGGGTTGGGTTGAAATTTGGGTCAAGAATGGGCCCACGAGGCCTGCCAATGGAATCCAAAATTGAATCCATCACAAGGTCCCTCTAAGGACAAGGAATGCATGCTCAAAAGTAAAACATAAATGGTGAATAATTAGGTCCCAAATCAGCCCCTAAAGTCTATGGATTTAAGACCTGATTTCTAAGAATTTACCATGAAATAGGATAGAAATTTATGAAAAAATTAATGGGATATGACCAAAGAGTGTTAGGCTAGCATACCTTAACTTCAATGGATTTTCACAACTTTTCCTCTCTTCAAGCTCCCAAAATGGTGTGAAAATAGTGAAGGAAATGATTGGAAATTGGGTGAAGAAACGGGATTTAAAATCCCCAAGGTACCATAAAAGCGGTCACTCAACTGCTAAAGCAGTCTAGCGCAAGGGATGGGTACCTCTAAAGCAGTCACCTTGGCGCTAAAGAGGACCCCATACCAAAGGCTAAGTCCTCTTAAGCGGCTCATGGGCGCTAAAGCACTTTCTGCTAAAGCGGCGCAATGAGATCTGAAGCAGTCATACCAGATATCAGGCACTAGATTTTGCTAAGTCCAAATATGGACTTCGATCGGATGCTCAGGATTTGTTCAAAGCTCCATGGGAGAAAAATATCAATGATATCATACCGAATTCAACATTTTGAACTCAATGTAACCATCTTAACTTTCATCTGAGATTGTTTCGACTAAATGTTGGACATACACTTATAGTTCTATTTTTTATAATCCACCCAATATCCCAAAATAAGTTTGGATACCTCGAGACCTAAAACAAGGGTCCTGCCAGCCTAAATCAATGTTCTAGAGTTGGCGGCGCTATTGAAATTCTCATTCGAGATCATCTACTAGGAGTTTTGGTTTGAGACCAACTCCTTAACGTTGAAAGATCCAAAATAGGGAAATGAGCCTGAAACTCAAATGAATTGTCTGATAACCAAATTGATAGTTTTGGTGGGTTATAAATGAGTTGTAGACATTGTGGGAAGGTTCAAATAGCTAGAAATATGTGTAAATCAAGGACACAACCTAGAGTGTTTTGTAGGTTATTATGATAATCTATGCAATAGCACAAGAAAAATGATACCCATATTGCAATATAAAACTTTGAACCTAAAATTAGATCAAAAATAAGTCCGTCAATCAGTTCTGAGGTCCCAAGAATGACAGAGAATACATGCTCAAAGTTGAGAACGAATGGAGTCTTGACTAGGGATCAAATCATCCCCGAGAGTCAAGGAAAATAGAAGAAAAAATAAAGAATTTATAGATAATTAGGGAAAAAACTTACAAAGAAATTAGCAAGGAATGATCACCTTAACACCCTCTACTCATCCCCAACTCCAACTTATGATTCCCCACGAGATTATTGAGCTCCTAGAGCTAAAAATGGTTGAAATGGGCAAGAAAAAGATGAAGAAATTAGGAGAGGGGATTTTATACTTTTGGGGGGTTACCCTTCGCAAATGCGGAGGGACCTAGTCATGATTATGTTGCCCATTAAATAACCATTCACGAATGCAAAGGTCAAGATTGCTTGACCACCGAGAATGCATCCAAGCCTCATGAATGCTAACGCCAAGGTTTGGCTACACCAACAACTGTTGCACCATAAATTTACCAAGTCCTCATGGACTTTGACTGTTACGACCTAATTTCTCAGGTCATGATGGCGCCTACTATAACCCACCAGTAGGCAAGCCAATCCCGTAATCTGGAACGGCTAGAAACAAACTACCCACATATATATAGAGAGAGAAAAGAATATGGAATAGAGGAAATAAGAGAATCAAATACATAATAAAATCCCAAAACCTGGTAGTATCAGTACAAGAGATGCTAATATAACAAGAGTACTATAATGAAATACCAAGAGAATTATGATGTTACAACTTATCTCTACATATAACATGAAGACTTGTATAGTACATAAGAGAGAGGTAAGCAATACTCCAAACGTTAAGAGCTCACTCTAAGTATCTGAACCATGGATGCTCCACACGATGCATACATCAACGATGATAAACCGTACTAGGATCTGCAAGCTACAGAAGTGTAGTATGAGTACAAAATGAATGGTCCTCAATAAAAAATAGTCAACTGAGCTCCAAAGATAAAGCCGATATACATAGCATATAAACAAAATATAAACTACACCCAAGAGTCCAGTAATCATATAACAAGCCAATAAGATAATAAGGATAATCTATCTTATTTATGTTCAAGAGACTAACATAATAAGGGTAAGAGGGTATCAAGGATGAACCATCCTATTCTAGCCACACTCAAAAATCTCAACACTATACCGTTATCCCTGGCCAATATACGAACAAAGGGCAAAAGAAGAATATATATAGCAATATACAAGGCCAAGGAGTGAATATATAATTTGAACAAATAAAGGAAGGGATATACGGTAATACCATAGCTACATACATCTAGCTAGATATATGTATAAGTGTAAGGTCAACTCGAAGCACAACCTAGATCATCGTATCTTTAATTTTATGATCTCGTAATCCTAGCAGGATTGAGTACTAACATGTTCAGGGTATCTAATCATGTCTCACATGAATTAATCATGAATAATAATGAATTCATAATAAAGTAGAGACGAGAATCATACCTTAAATCTCGATACCGCATCAATGACCAATATGTCAAAACCTAGCCATAAAAATAATCAAAATAATGATAATAACAATATCAAAAACAGCATGAGTAACCGGCTATTACGGATAACCAAATACCTAGCCGAGCCTATGCATGCCCCTCATAGCCCCAGACTCGGAAGTTCCAATCAGCATACAACAACATAAGGCGTAGTCATCACCCATATCGATACAACTAACATGACCCAAACTAGGGACTAGTCGTGTCAGGTATCTAAAGTCCAACCAGGATCGGAGACCACCCCAATACCCTGCCGTTAATTACCCTACACTCCATGTCGAATGAATTCCAAACATATAACAAGATAAAACAATAATAATCTAAGGACAGTAAAGTAAGTCTATAACCATAACCAAACAGCACCACAACCAAATACCCAACCAAAAATAATGCCAATACCAATGCTAACACTAATACCGACACTGCCCATGCCCATAGTAGTTTAACAAAGCCTCTAACTAGAATCAAAGAACATTCAATCGGTACATACCCCCGACTATAGCTAAAACCAAAATGAAAGAAATAACAATAATAAAAAGAAGTCCATAGCGTGAAATGGGGTCTTCCATAGTATGAAAGCTCACCACTTCAATCTGACTCAAAGTTGTCCCCGAATCTAAGTCATAAAGTAGAAGGGATGTATTAGGGTTGGTTCTTGCATCACATGGAGATACAGTGCTCGAAGATAGTTAGCAAAGTAAACGCTAGCATGTAACTCAGGAATAATGATAAAATAATATTATCATTCAAAACCAAATCAAATAACCATACACAATCATACACATATATATACATATATCATGCCGGGATAGGGAACAAGGTTTAGCATGCATTTAAAATCTTAACCTGGATTGTGTAGTTTAACTATCATAAAATACACCCATGGGCTATATAGGTTCAGCTCCCCCTGCTGAAAGGGCCCTGGTGCTTGATAGTCGCATGAACCAGAGGTATCAAGGAAGACTAGGGAATGCCCCCACCCCATATCAAACTAAGATACAATCATATCAATAGTGTGAACCACGCACAAAGGTCATCAAGACCAAACCTCATGACGGCAATCACGAGTTTCCAATATTTGTCCTTTAAACCCACACCTTCATGGCTAGCTATTACAACCCCCATTGTTGCCCAATTAAAACCTTTAGCACACAACCAAACCACTAATTCTAGGAGTCAATTATTAAGGCATTATAAAGTGGTATTATCATACGGACTATAGCTTGCAAGCAATGTCACCAGCCAAAACTTAGAGGAGTCCTTCGTACCCTGCAGACTTCATTATTAAAATCACTTGGAGGATTCCTTTGTACCCCACAAGGTTTTCAAAACCAACCTTAACCATTTAACCATTTTGTTCCATGCATTAGTTTTAAGAAATAATCAAACCAAACACTTTGAGGATTCCATTGTACCCCTAGTTCAAATTTCCACATTTCTCATAACTACTAACCAATTATACAAAACAATGTTGGGGTTATAACCACTTAAAGAGTCACAAGTGTAAAGCAATTTACCATTATCAAGTTCAACCACTATACTCATGCAACCACATGTTCAAAACCACAATTAAAACAAGGAAAACCATAATTAAACCATCAGAAAAAATATTCATCCATGAATAACCAAAATCCCAATCGTTATTTTAAAACCATAACAATACCATGAAGACTATAACTTAAAACATAAGCTTTTTATATAAAATAACAATGAGGGAGGAGTAACATGTCTTAGACACCAAAGAATACAGAGAAAATCACCCTTGAGAGCCTTAATTGATTAAGTTGATGAAACGCTAGCTTTTGCTTAAACAAAGAGTTTGAGAGAAAATTTGAGAGTGTTTTATTAGGAATGATGAGTTAATGAAGTCCCAAAGGATGTTTTAAGTCGTGGTATCAAAGGGACTTAAAGTGGTAAATGTCCAGAATGCCCCCAACTTAAAATCTGTAAAAAGGTCACATGTGGTTACGAGTCGACCCCTTGACTCATGACAACAACATGTGACTTGTACCCTTGAGTCGTCACCAAGATAGTGAGTTGGACACCCATAAACTGTCCACCATATGACTCTATGATCCCACTCGTGACATGACCATATGACTCATGTGGTATAGTCGTAGCTAAGATAGAACCCAAGGGATTGGACACTGTACAACATACGACTCAACCCTCCACTCATAACCTATCCTCATGGATCTTAGTGAGCCAGTCGTACTCAAAGCCAAGTCAAGTCACTAAGTTACTGATTTGATTAAGTATTGTCCAAATGACTCATCACCATCCCTAACGACTCATACCACCAAGTCGTTACCAAGACTGAAAACCCAACCACTAGACACCTAACAACTAGTGCCACCTGACTCGTACCTACACCATATGACTCGTATGATGAGTCGTCAATAAGGTAGTGAGATCAAACCTTAAGAATTTTCCAAGGGCCAAAATCCAGGGTGTGTCAGCAACCCTCACATACAAGTTGATAGATATAGGTGCATACTGATGAGAGGCAATGCACATGCAAGTATGAATGAAATAGAATTCACAATACCACAAACACCATTATTATCATAACTATCATCATCCTCATAACTATTAATATCATCATCATCCCTAACATAATCATCCTTCGGCCTTGTCGGGTATATATATATATATATACACTTACAATACATAGGGCTAGCTAGACTCAAACTGGCAAATGTGCATATAGGAACATCAATATAATCATCCTCCAGCCTTGTCGGGTATCATCATATAATCATAATATCCTAAGTACTTTCCAGGTATCATCATAATATCTTTTGGCCTTGCCGAGTATCATCATATAACCATAATATCCTCCGGTCTTATTAGGCATCATCATACCATCATAATATCCAAATCAATGTCAATAATACAGAGCAAGCCCCACGAGGGCTAAGGTAAAGTGCAAACCCCATAAGGGCTAAAGTAAATACCAAGCCTCACAAAGGATAAAGTAAATAATCATGAAAAGAGAAGAAAGGTAGAATATATTTTCATAATTCATCGTTCATCATCAATGTCACATTATCAATAAGCATATATACATGACATGAATATTTTAACTATCATCGGGTTTAGCCAAAATTCAAATCATCAATACAATATCTTCCTCCATCCCATACCGAAGAAATGTATATTTAGATATATAGGAGGTACACGGACTTAAGTCGTGGCTAAAAGAGTGTAAATCCATAAGTTTGTAGCCCGGAGTGAACTTTGGGACTAAATAATTATAAAGGTGTAGAAAGGGTCAGAATCTTTCAAGGCTGGATTAATTTGTAGTATCAATTCATAGATCGAAAGTTGTCCCGATAACATTTTTTTAAACATCATTATTAATCTCTTTTACATATAAGCTATTCATTAAAACTGATATTTATTAGTATGAAGAAATCCATTATTAAGGTATAAAGTAGGCTTTAACCCTTAGTTAGTGGCAACAATAATAATATTATAACCTAATAGGAATCGTATCAATCATCGATGCAATGATCATGAATGTACCAAATTTATGCATGTCAACATCAGTATTTATACAATGGACCATAAGCATTAATATATCAATAAACTACAGTCATATCTTTTACAAGGATAGACATTTCCCAGATGGTTAACTCAAATCATAACACGCCCTTGGTCCCAATAATGTGTCCAAAACAATTATGACATCATAATCATAGCCTTTATCCCACATACATATCCAGAACCCATATCAAAATCATATTCATACATCATTTCATATTTATAAGCCATAGCATATTCACGAGGCCTAACATCTTTATAAGTCAAAAAGCATATCTATAATCATTTCACACATAGGAGGCATCTCACATCTAGGAGACATAATTCATCAATGAATCATAACTCTTAACTATGAGGTTTATCACATCTATTAGACGTCTTATATCTATAGGTAATATATCATGACTATAAGGGATATCATCTCTATAAGCCAAGTATCATGTCTAAGAGAAAATAGTATCTCTAAAGGCCATTAATCATAATTCGGGGAAAGTCATCACAATTTACCAAGCCATGAAGTAAACTTATTCTAAAGGTTAGATAGTCTCAACTAGTCCTAACATCCACAACTATGTCCAAAAGGGCTAACACAAGTCTTGGCCTAAAGTGGACCGGAAGAACCCACTTCTAATCCTCAATATCCATAGTTAGGAAATTTACCCCAAACAAGTCTAAGGTAACTAGTTCAACTTCTAGATGTCAAGTAAGACATAACCAATCCTAAGATAGGCACTTTGTCTACAAGCATGGGTATTTAAGTCAACTCTACCCCAAACTATGATTTCAAGATTACTAGACTAGCCTAAATAAGGTTAACTGTACTAACCATGATTCCAACACTTAATCCACATCCCAGACCTAGCATCATGTCATACCCATTTTACGAATTAGTTCAATCTAGGAAGAAGGCAATAGGATTCTAAGAGGTTGTAAGAATTTCACCTTACGGGTCCAAAATTGTAATGCCCCGAGATCTCATCCCGAGACGCCATACGGTGCTTATGACCCCGAAGGACCATAAGCTAACCCTTTACTGATATCCGTACCTGTACACTACATAATATTGAAAATAAATATGGAAAATAGAGGTTCAACACATCTATGAATACTCATAATACAGAAAATTGAATACTAATACATCCATCTAAAAAGCCTATAAACTATCTGAACTATAGAGTTGATGGGATAGGTCCCCAACTAACTTCGTCAACTAAAAATAAACAAAGTCTGAAGCAATAATAGTAAACTGAGATTCATCCTCGAAAGAAGAGGACTCACTGCTACTGCTGCTGACTGGGACTGAACTACTGAGGATACTCTAGATACTGTGCCTCTGAACCTATGGTGTCAAATAAAACACCATAGTGCAAATGCGTCAGTACAGGAATGTACCGAGTATGTATATGGGGTAGGTTAATGCAAAGGATCATGCATGTACAATATCTAAACTGAAATAATCTTGAAAGATGTCGCATGAGAACACATACATGAATGCACAGACCATGAGCACAATCATCGTAACTCTAGATACTGAAACTCGGATACCACCTTACTGCAGACTGAACTCACTACTAAAATTGAGATACAGAATCACTGACTCATCTGATACTGATAACTGAGGATCTGGATGTACTTACATCAAGGACTGAACTCTGAGCTTACTATTTTTGACTGACAGAACTAGAGATCAACTTTTCTAACAGATTGTTCCAAAGAGATTCTAAATGATAAGAAGTATGATCATGTTTGAATCTGACAACATGAATACTTGATAGAATCTGAGATGGAGATCACGCCTCTCTGACAGGAGATCTCTAGATATGATAATAAGAATACTAATCATGGTCTGAGACTGAGATCAACTTTTCTGACCGATTGCTTTGGAAGCTTTATCAATGATAAGAAATATGATTATATCTGAATTTGACGATAAGAATATTCAATAGAAATCTGATACTGTGGTAAAGCCTATCTGGCGGCATATCTCTGAATATGATATAAAACAACTATATATAAGACCAAGCCTATCTAACGGGATGGTCCATGAATCAATGGAACTATCTGAGTTCCTAATAAAGATAGATTCCTGTATCTGATAGTCCTGATTCTGTAGATTGATTGTGAAACTGAGACTGAAACTGAAACTATGGGAAATAGTCATCTAACCGACATGCCCCAACCTACCACAGGTAGGGTCCAACCTCAACCCCCGGTTGGGAGGGTGCTAATACCGTGCCACGGGTAAAGACATTATCTTTTCTCTAAGGTCAGGCTCTCTGGCAGTGACCATTATCAGGATGTCAAGCTTGCTTGACAGGTGACTCCTTTTCCTGTGCTGGTTACATAGTTCTAGAATGCAAGGATTGCTCCTAAGAATCACAACCTCTACTAGCAGGTGAGTTCCCATCCTTGGGTTCGCTTGGTGTTGAATCCTACTCCTAACTAAAAGACACTGATCTGATCTTAACTGAACTTAGACTTAGCTGAATCTGATACTGATCATGTTTCTCAAAAGATCTGACTTAGTTACGCTGAGATTACTTAGTTCCGTATCTGACGGAAAAGATATCAAATCATGGTATCTGACTGATGGTACATAGCTTGAATAGATCACTCGAATTGCTTATGAGATTAGAATTGCATCACTTGAATATTATTAGATCTGAGCTGATTACAGGACTGAGGCTAGATTACTAGCGATACAGAGATTACAGAGATAATTGAGATTACTGAGCTTTTTTAAGTTCTGCACTTGTCTGAGGATACAAAGTTCTATAATTCACTGAGTTCTGAGAATCATGGCTCGACTGGAATTATTGAGAAATTGACACGGGCTCTAGACAACAGCTCTATTGTTGGGTATAAATACCTCCAAGAATCAATGACATAAAAGTAAAGCATAATCATTCATTCATCATCACATTCATTCATATATAATCACAATCATTCATGCATCTTCAAGATCATTAAATCATCTTCAAGTAATTAGGAATCATATCATAAAACAACGTAGGGAAAATATGCTACTAGATCGTACTCCATTCAACAAAGTTTTACCTCAACTATCTCATACCTATATCAATCTTGACACGTGTTTGGATATCACATAGCTTGGGGAAACTTCATACTATCACGTCATAACCTACTTGCTAACCACTTGGTATATATTAAAAGCTTAGCATATATCAAGAGCACATAATAGGGGAATTTACTACTATCACCTCTCCACTTGTTCACTAAGGTCCTTCAACAAAACACTAGACATGCACGGGTTCACACTTATTTAGGAATTTCCTACTACCATGGAATAATTCACTCACTTGGGCGTTTTATTAAACACTAAGCACAAACTAACTCACAATTTGAGGTTTCCTATTCAACATACTATAATAGCCCTTATGCTTCACCTATGCTCTTTATCAAACCTATGGGTGACATGCTTCACTTATTCAACCATTTCTACACCCAAAAGTCATGAACACATCACATAGAAAAACAACTTCAAGAGGTTCTATCACATGAGTTCCACATACTAGGGTCAAAGCTCATAAATTTTGTAGACAAACATAAATCAAAACTCAACAACACATTGAACATCCATTTCAACTCATACAAATCATTAACAACTCATAAACATAAAAATCTTTGAGTTTTAAAAAGGGTGCTTGAGCTTCTTGGATGAAAGGGGCCCAAGAATCAACATCTACATACCTTAATCCTTGAAATTGGATGAATTCTAATGCTTGAGACTCTATCCGCACTTGTAATAAATAATTCTCGAAGCCCACACTATGAGGAACTTGATTCTTGAAGAAATCTTGAAGATTTATGGATGAATTTTCGGAAGGTTAGGGTTCTTGCATGAAAACCTGGATATTCTCTCTTTAGAGAATTGGAAGAGAAATGGAGAAATTAGCGTTTGAATGAGGGTTCTCATATTTATAGAGGCTTCCAAAAGGTGATAAATAAGCAAAATACCCTTGGAAAAATGTTCTAAAATTGCAGGAAAAATATTACTGACGACATCTATGACAAGCCGTCAGGCCTGTGACGGGCCGTCACGAATTGTCGTCACAAAAAGGGTGGATTTTGTGAGTTTCTGCCTAAGGCTGACGACGTCTTCAGAAATGTTACAGGCCGTCAGAAATATCGTCAGAAATGTGACGGGCCATAAGAAATGTCGTCACACATTTTCCAGCTTGATATGCTGGTGTAAAATAGGCATAACTCTTTGCTCCAATATCGGTTTTGGACGAAATTGGTATCGTTGGAAAGATGATTCAAAGATCTTTTATTTGATATATAGTAGGTCCTCTAATTCGATATATAGAAGGAGTTATGGTCGATTGAAGTTGACCCTAATTTTGACGGTCACTAAAATTTGAACGATAGGAAAGCTTTCAACTCATCTATGAGTTAGGGGACCTCTATCATCTTAATTCATGCTCAAATAGATTCCCACATGATTCAAAGTATTTCATACTTGGGAGGATATTTCTGAAACATTTTGACTAGGATTTTCGCTTTACCAAATACGCTCTAAGGCTCAGACTGGAAGAGGATTTTACGGGGCATTACAAAAACCCTCATCTAATCCTCAAACTTTAATAGGCAAGACTAAGCCATTCTACCCATATTCAATCTTAAAATATACATTCACACGCAATATATATCACACATTATCTATGAAGAAGAGTAGATAGAAGCCTACCTCAAATTCTAACTGCAAATCCTTACAACATTCACTAAATGCTCATCTTCATTTCGTAATCCCAAAAAGTTGTCACAATATCAAAATCGTAATCTACTCATCAATATAAGAATAACAATACCCATATTGTACCATTGTGCTTGGGTCCAAAAATAAAATCAAAAATATTAAGTGGATCCTACTTATGAAAAATATATTTTTGAGGCCAACCTCTAACATGGTATCAAGCTTAGGGAATTAAAACCCTCAAAAATGGGTAAAAACCAAGCAAACTTTGGGCTAAAATCAAGCCCTAAGTGAATTTGGGATTTTGGGTCAAAAATCAAGAAATTCATCAAGAAGGTGATGGAATCTTACCTTAATTCTGGTGATAATCACAATAATGGATGTTAAACAATCTCCCAAGCCACCCACAAGAATCAATTTTGAGTTACCATACACATTTAGCGTTCTTAAGTCTCAAGGATGAAGAGAAAATGACCAAAATCGTGATATTGGGGTCTATTTATAGCCCCTTCAGGTAAAGAGATATTGTTTTTGCCATAGGGCGATCACCATACACCTTGTACGATCGCGGTATGCCCTTGTGCACTAGATATCAGCAAAGTCAAAAACTTATTTTTGACCCTCGAAACTCATTTGGAACCCTATGAACATGCTCCAATAGTGAAATTTAACAGTAAACCATATTTTAGATCCAATGGAATCATCAAAACTTTCCTACAATATCATTTAGGAAAAAAGTGGGGCCCACACATAGTTTCATTTCATAAAATTCGCTCAATGATCCAAAATAAGTCTGGAAGCCTTGGGACCTGAACCAAGGGTCCCCTAGCCTAAGATCGACATTCTGGATGCGATGGAAAGTCGGATTTTTTATCAGAGGTTGTTTTGTCAAAATGTGAGTCTCACGCCCATATTCCCAATTTTCCCACTTTCCAACTAATAGGTCAAAATGAGCTTGGGTGCATCGGGACATGAACCAAAGGTCTACCTAGCCTAAAATAAATATTCTAGAGCTGTTGGCATAGTCAAAATTTCCATTCAAGATTATTTTACTTATGTTTTCACCTGATGGTCCTTTGGAACCAACGAAGACTAAACAGGGAATTGACTCTAAAAAACAAACAAACTGTCTGGTAACCAAACTATCAGTCCCAATAAGTCATAAATGACTTGGGGAGGCTATGGAGAATCTCTAGAGGTAGAAATAAGTGAAAATATGAAAAATAACTAGAAGGGCCATTACATTAACTTTGGTAGGAGAAGAGGGCGAGCGATTTGTTTGGAATCTCGTACACATAAGAAAACCATACTACCATACCAAATTTGGCATTCCATACTTAATAGAACTATCAACACTTCCATTAGAGATCATTTTGATTATATGTGGGTCCCAAACTTATAGTCTGTTTTAACCAATATACAACCAACATCCCAAAATGAGTTTGGATACCTTGGGACTCGAACCAGGGTCTCCCAACCTAAAATCAATGTTCCAAAACTAATGACACTATCGTTATTTTAATCTAAGGCCATTTACTAGGTGTTTTAGTTCGATACCAATTCCATAACTTCAAAAACTCCAAAATAAGGCAATGGAGACTAAACCCAAACAAACTGTCTGACAACTGAACCGACAAATTCAGAAAGTCATAAATGACCTGTAGCCACTATTGGAAGGCAGAAATACCAAAAATACATAGAAATCGATAAAATAATATGGAGGGTCATTACACTTGTTTACAAAAATTAACTTTCTTTTACAATTTGTATACATTATCCCTCGTCATATATTAGTTTTTCTGTTAGAAATATGTAAGGTTTTATTTTGACATGGTATTTTATATACTTAAATAGTAAATACATTATCTGATTATAATGTCTTGTTTATAAAAATTAATTGAGTTTCTTTTACAATTTGTATACGTTATCCCTCAAAATGCCCACAAGAGCTGGATACTATATTATTACTATCGTAATTTGGGTATATTGTAAGAATTTTAATTTAAAAGGCATTCATTTTTTTCCAAAAAGACATTCAATGGGATTCAGCTAGATTTAAATGAATATTTTTCCATATATTATCCCTTATTTCACTTGCAAAAGCCAAGTGACATTGACAATCAAGTTAACCTTTCAAAGTTTGATAACTCTTTTGTACAATTTGCTACAACTAAAAATAAACATTATCCAAAATCAGCATAAAATATTAAATTAGATTCTAATCTACATACAACTAAAACACAGTATTCATACAATTATAATAAAACTTTCATACAAAAATCAAAGTGAGAAAAAATGTATGATACATTATACAACTTGTTTACAACTTTCTTACGAATCTAATACATCTACAATATCATATAATTTAAATACAACTTTCATATATATATATATATATATATATATATATATATGTATGTATGTATGTATATGTGTCTGTGTCTGTATGTGTTTGTATGTGTGTGATTTGTATCATAAAGTTGGGTATAAATCATAAATCATAAATTCATGAAACTATAACTGAAAATTCAAAACTTTGGTCATAGACATGAAAGGAAATCCTTACTAAAACTCCACATACCTGGACACTGAGGAATTTGTAATGAGACCTTGAATAAGAACCCTAGCTTTGGTTTGAGAGACTTAAGATAACCTAATTTCTAACTTGGGAGATCTTTAATCGAGTGAATAAGGGAATTGTCGACTGGTTTGCCTTTAACCCTGCCTAAAAGAAATGATGTGGTATTGGATTTAAAAGAGTGTAAAATGTCATTTTTCACGCTTAAAATATAGCTAAAAAATTTTGGGACTATGTCTTATGAGTCAATGTTATGACTTGTACCATGAACCTACGAGTTATGTATAGACTCGTGATTCCTGACACAATTTGGATCTGTTCTAATTTAGGAAGTACAGGCAACATACAACCTATACCTTGATACCATGAGTCGTGACTATGACTCGTCATGTCTAGGACCAAATTATATGAGTTCTGAATTGGGGCTCTACGACTCATGGTACAACCCTTAACTTAATCCTACAACTCATACTGAGTGAGCCGTGCTTCATTACGGAGTTTGTCAACTCTCAATTTTTAATCAATATGATTCATTATAAAAATCTTACCCTCATTCCACGACTCATACCTTAGATTCAAGGTCACCGGTTCCTAGGAAAAGTTTTGCAGCACACCTTGGCTTAAACTCATGAGTCGTGCTCTATAGTACAACTCATACCAAGAATCGTACTAGACTAAAGTTTTGGATTTTTTGATGGTTTTCTAGTCTAAGTGTGAGCTAATC
This sequence comes from Capsicum baccatum var. pendulum, assembly GCA_030864225.1. NCBI lineage: Eukaryota > Viridiplantae > Streptophyta > Magnoliopsida > Solanales > Solanaceae > Capsicum > Capsicum baccatum. Next base: position 25,937,018 of record CM061558.1, on the reverse strand, counting down.
ATGTGAAACTTTTGGGTTGTTACACAATTTACGTATCCTTAATATATAGTTACTTTTTGTGTTGCTTAAGAATATAACTTTTGTTGGTTTTGATCAATAACATCCATTGAATCTTGGTCATTGATCTTGTTCTAATAGTTCAAGATTCTGAATTTTATCTATTCCAGTCCTAAGTTCATAATTATATTTTCTACCATAAATTCTTACTGTCTTCTTACAAAATGAGTATCTAAATTCTATAAATAGTGTTGTGGGAACCATGATGAATTAACAAAGTAAGTAAAAGTACTTAGTGATTCTTTGTGACACCTCAAAAATCCAAGAAAAAGTTAGAACCATGCTTTAAATTCATGCAAGATCAAACCTCATGGTATGGTAGTTTTATAAGTGATTTAGACACATTAATGCTTCAAATAGCTCCTAGCTTATAGACAAGTCAAAACATCCCTTAGCGATTAAATTCTCGTGAACTATATAACTATAGTCAGCTTCAAACGAGCATAACTTTTGTTATACTAAGAATTTTAGAGCTCAAGACCCACCAACAAATAGATAATTGAATTAGCTTTCAAAAAATATCAATTTCTCCCGAATTCGATATTGGGTGAAAAGCTATGGCCAAAATACTGAAGCACTGTCAAAGCTACCCAGACTACAACTCATAATGTCTCATTACGGGTCATTAGGAGGATTCGTAATCGAGGCAGTAAAGGCTGAAATTAGACTTTTGACCACGACTCAAGTCATGACTTCTGACCAGACCCTACGAGTCGTGACCTAAGTCATCGGGACTACTTCCAGGCCAATTTCAGATAGTTTCTAAGGGGATTTTTGGTCTTTTTCCACTCTTTTAACACAAAAACTATGTCATTTAAGCTATTTTAAGGCTAAATAAAAAACCAAAACAACCCCAAATCCCTCATTCTCAACACAACACACAAGTTACTCAAATAACACGCGATTTTTCTCTCCTCCCAAAGCAAGAAATTGAGGTTTTTCCTCTCCAGGTCCAAATACCCAAAACTTTAATTCAAGAATCAAAAGTAATTAGGTATGTGGGATTTGAGAAAGGATAAACTTTCATCCTAGTGCCCAAAAGCTTTGGTTTTTGCAATTAAATTTATGAGATTTTCAGTTAGGGTTGATACCTAATTTTCATATTTTTGAGATTATGGCATTATCGTGTGATTAAAAAGTTCCATTTGAACAATAATTTACCTTCACACAAGCTTTTACTTACATGATTGCTATTATGAGATGAATTTCATTATTTTGATATGAAGTTTGATGAGTTGATAAATGATTTCAACCTGAGCATTGAGTTTGATATTTTGATAGAAGTTTCTATGAAACGATGAATGATTTCAAGTTTAAGCATAAGTTACTAAGTTTACAAGAAGGTCAAGCTTATAAGTTCAAGATACAAGATTTATAGCATGATTAAAGTTCAGTTTTGATCTTGTGATCTCAGATAAGACATGGAAATCCACAAGTTTTCTTATGAATATGATTTAAGTAAGAGATGCAAGTTGGTTTTTAGTTATAAACTTGTATGCTATTTTAAGATGTATTTCATAAGTATGAGCATCTAAGTATATTTTTTGGAGGTATTATTTAGCACCAAGAGGAGAATGTGGGTTTAACACATCCTATTCTCTAGAAACTACGTGCCACCGTAGATTTATATTTAAGGGGCTCACCTAAGAGTGTCCCCTTCTTTAACCAATAGGGCTAAGTATAGTGATCACTTTAAGTTAAGGTTCTATTTCGATGGCAAGGGTAGAACAGCTCTCCTCAACGTGGGTAAGACGTTGGACTCCAAGATAGCTCACATAGTTTATGTTGGTTATAAAAATCTCCCTCGAAGAAAGATAAAAGTAAGGATTTTAGAAACTAAGTGTAGAAACCCTTAGGGGTTGCACCATATAGTAAGGGACCAAGTCCCTCAAAAATCAATCATAGGCAAAATACACAAAAATTTCCAGGAAGTAAGAAACAGTGCACGAAGAGTAGCAACACAAGAATTTTTACGTGGAAACCTAGGTAGGGAAAAATCATGACTTGCCCACACAAGCACCTCCAAATCCACTATAATCAAACTCTTGATTACAGCATTAACTGAACCAACTCTAGGTTCTTTTTTATAGTAGTAACTCTACTTCAAGCTTATCTTGGTAACTAATCAGTGTCAAACTTAGGTAACTCTACCTAAGAAACTCTCTCAATAAGAAAACACTACTCTTATAGCATGAGTAGTTCAGTTACAAATCAGCACTCAAGAACACTCACTCACTCTTTAAGCATACTACAAGGATAAGACTACGAGTAATGCTAAAACAATCTTGAAATAGAGTTTTTGCTGCCTCTATTTTCTCTCTCATTTTTGCATTTGATGAAGAGGCGTCTCTTTCCTTTTCTAGATAAGTGATTATTAGGGCTACATGATCATTGGACCAGCTGTCCAATTTAGTACAAAATAGCACCTAAAATTTTGTCACATAAGAGGACAAAACTGTGTAATTTACGTGTGCCATCTATATTGTACCTTGCACGTCTAGGGACCTGGTCCCTTACAGTATAGTTGGTCATCATCAAAACTACATATATCAATTTTTCCCCTTTTTTTATGATGACAAACCAAACCATACAATTTAAGAATCAATGCGCATTCATCATATTTAATCAGAGTGATTGCCACCTAAAGATGAATGTTCCCCCTAACATTATGCTTCTTCTTTCCTCATGCAATGCAGGGACCAGGTCATTTTTTGTCATTTGCAACAAAAACTCTTCTTCCCCTTATCGTTGTGTCTTATCATTCTCTTAGCACATCATTTACTTCCCCCTATCAGCATGCACCTTTATTTTATGTATTTGCACATTTCCCCCTGTAAACATGACTTTCTTCATTCATCTATCCAACACTCACCAGTATGCCATTCAAATCTACAATGCAATACGACATTTTCTTCTATCAACATGATTTTCTTCATTCATTTATCCAGCACTCACAGTATACCATTCAAATTTGCAATGCAATACCTGGTCATCTGCATCAGTTGCACCTGGTACCAAGTCCCTACTACATGAACTCAATATTTTCCCTCTTGGCATCATTGAAAAGTATTAATAGTAAACCAAGAGTAAAATAAGCATAAATTAGTTAACTCATGGCCACTGGGGCAACACTAACATAAAGAATAGCTTTGCAATATAAAGAGAACAATTGTAACACACAAAGCAAAGATTTACTCATTCATAATAGTTACTACCAGTACAGTAAGCCAAAATAATCTCTATAAAAACTTATGAGAACCAGGATATAGAACTGACACAAGGTTAATGAGGAAATGAATATAACAGGGTTTAAGTAAAGGGAGGCTTAGGGGAAATAGTGTCAATTAGGAACTCTATTTTTGTACTTTCTGTAGTATGGACATCCAACAACTATTTGGTGAGAACCTTCACTACAGCATTAAGTCACTGAATTTCACCAGTCAGTTCTACCACTTTCATTTTGAGCTTTGCACTTTTTGCCTATCTTGGGACTACTACTCATTTTCCAACCACAGTTATTCTCTTCTTAGGACCAGGTCCCTCAGAATCTTTTCTTTTCTTGACAGCTTTGTGTTTCTCCCTACTTTGGGCATGGATACCAGACTTTTACTCAGAGGACTTGGTTTTCTCAGTAACATGAACTTTTCTTTTTTTTCATCTGCAAACGCAATAACTTTTGAATTCATGTCCACCCCACCTTCAAAATTCACAACTTCAATAATTTTCTTTTTCCTCTACTGTAGAATTTTTCATGACCCTTTTTCTTTTCATGGTTAAAGTCTTGTTATCCTTCATGGAAACTTAGCATCATTTTCCTTTTTCCTCTATTTTTCAAGTGGTGGTAATAATGAGTCTTCTCCTCTATTTGCTTCATTAGTAACACCTCGATTTGAATCATCTATCTTGATTGAGTAAGGATATCTTTCTTGGGTTAAGATAGGTTCAATCTGAAGCTGAATTATTTAGAGATTTCAAATTTTTATAAAGATGACTCGGTGGGTAGGAGATTAAATGAGAACGATTGGGTTTGAAGAGGAAAGTGAATTTCACACAATAGGTCAAATTTATGGAAGAAGAATGAGTGACGATCTAATATGGTAGTTTAGTGCAGTGTCAATTGTCAATAAAAGAGGTCACTTTTGAAATGACATGTCTGAACTTACTAGGTGTGACCTAAAATTTTATAAAAGGGAACTGACTGTTGTTGTTGTAGAGAAAGAACTATACAAGGTCGATTTAGACAGCATTTTATGATCGTTATTAGAGCATCCTGTATAGGCACTAACCTGAGAGATCGTACCAAGTCCCTTCTCCTCTTTAAGTGAATCTTTTAAATTTATTCATGTTACATTTGCCCACGTCCTAATTTGTTCCCATGGGTGCATACCTTCAAGGGTATAGTACTGAGTTATACCAAAATGCACCTACCTTATCAAGGATATATGTTTCCTAATCATATTTAATTTTGAGTGGAAACACTGAGTCACAAGATAGTTCTAGGCGATTAGATCAATTAGCTTCAATCTTTCTGCCTTTGCACACCCTTTTTATTCCACAACTTGTTCTTAATGTAGGTTTGAGGACCAGGTACCTGAGAGTTTTATCATGACCTTTTTTGCTTGATCTTAGTCTTGAGTTGGGATCGGTGACTAATACTTTACATTATTACCATTCTTATATGCATCCTCCAATCTTTTCCTCAATATTTTTACCATCATCAAACCCCCTTTTTTAAAAAAATCATACAGTTTCCTTTTTGTCATGGGGATCTTCATCTGTATTTTTCCATGAATCAAGTGTTTTGAAATCAGCTATTTCACTTGAGACACTTCCATCTTGAAGTATCTTGAGAAAGAGACCATACAGTCGGACTTTCAACATTGAGCTAGTCGATTACTCATTTTTAATGATTATTCTTGACTGCAATTCTTTTCCTCATACCTCAGACCATGATCACTTATCAGATTTGGGAACCCACTTGAGTTTGAGTTCCCAGTAAGAAGACAGAGGTGTGATCAAATCCCTTTTGGCCCATCTAGGTAGAGAGTTCCTTTTCACAATTCTCTGAGGCTTGAGATCTTTGAAATATGCATTCCCTTGTTGAATGCATCTGGAACCATTTATTCTAGCTCTAATCCAGCTCTAACAATCTTCCTTTGTGTGTCCATCTCTTCCACAATGAGTGCATAGAGGCTTATGAACCTTGTTCTTAGCATTATGAGCAACCCTACCTTGAGACCTATGAAGTTGGGTTCCTTCTTGATAACTGAGCACCTTCCCATTGTTAGCTCCTTTATTAGTCAAGTTAGAAAAAATTTGAGAAGATATAGTCCATTGTAGGGATTGTTTAAGTTCTTCTCGTAGACGGACTAGGTCCCTTTCTAACTCCTCATTCTTTAAAAGTACAGTCATGAGAAACCTTTAAGAATCCTCCAATTTTCTTCAAGCTCAACCTAAAACTTTGAGACTTTTTTTTCCCTTTACATCCATCTTTTTTCTCTAGTTGATTTACCAAAATTAGATTTTCAAGTTTCAGCTTAGCAACCTGTTGCTCAATTTCTGATATCTAGAGAGCCAAATCTATCAGCTCAAGCTCTTGATCTTCTATATTTTCTTATAGAGCATTCTCTTTCTCCTTATCACAGACACTATTATCTTTTTCCAGTTGATTAACTAAGCTTAAATTTGCAAACATCAACTTACTAACTTGCTCTTCAGTTTCAGATATTTGGAGAGTTAGAGCAATTACCTCAATATCTTGACTATCCACCTTTTCTTCCAAAGCAATTTTTTTATTAGTCATTTTACACATATAATTAATCAATATATTTGCAAGATTTTTTATTTTTCTAGCAGAGTAATTCTCTAAGCTTTCCTTAATGTTAGAGAGTGTTACCTCATCTTCTTCTTCATCTTCAGTGTTTGCCATAAAAGCAAACAAGGTATCAAAGTTCACTTTCACATCCTCCACTGCATGCATTGAAACATCTATAGACATCTCAGCTTCATCTAATTCACTGAAGGAATTACCCCAACCAGCTAAAGCTTGTTTGACTGTAAAATCAATTGTAGACTATCTTCTTGATTTTACAGGGACCTGGTCCCTATTTCTTCCTTTCTCACATCCTATGTTGAGGTGATTCTGTTACTCCATCTTGTGCATTAGACAGTCCTTGATAAAATGCTCGGGACTTCAACATTTGTGCCATACCTCAACATTACTTCCCTTGTTGTTGTTGTTTTTTCTTCTTTGGAACTGACCACTTTTTTACATTGCTCTGACAATTTTATTTGCCAAATAGGCAACATCAGTCTCTTCTTCACTTGATTCATGCTTTGAAGCCTTTAATGCCAGAGATATTTCCTTTTTGAATTCTTTCTTCTCTAGCTCTTGTTGCTTCTTGATCTTATGAGTCTTTAGATTTCCAATAATTCGTCCATGGTGAGGGTCTTCAAATTTCTTGCCTTAGTTGTAGCATCTAATTTTCTCTCCCAGTACTATGGAAGGAAACCAAGAACCTTCCTCACTTGTTTATAAAATAAAATCACTTCTCCTAAGTAGTGTAGTTCATTTGTGATGGAAGTGAATCTTGTATGCATTTCTTGTATTGTCTCTCCTTCTTTCATAGTGAAGATTTCATGTTGTGTTGTCAGTTCGTCAAATTTAGAATCATTCACATCTGTAGTTACCTCGTGAGCAGTCCTCAAAAAAACCTAGATCCCTTTAGCATTTTCATAAGCTGAGATCCTATTGTACTCATCAGGACCTATGCCATATACTAACAACTTCTTGGCCTTGTAATTCTTTTCAATCTTTTTTTTGTCTTCATCATTGAACTTCCTCCTGCTTTTGACAACTATTCTTTCCACATCCCCTTCTTTGACTTCTTTTACAAGAACATAAGGACCATCAAGAATAATGTGCATCAGTTCACTATCCTCAGCCATGATGAAGTCAAACATCCTAGTTTTCCACCACCCATAATATTTTCCATTGAATCTTGGTGGTCTAGTTGTAGATTGCCCTTCTTCTAGATTAGGTGGAGCAGTCATTTTAACCAAGACACTCTAGGAGTGAACCTTTTAGAGTGACCAGGCTCTGATACCAACTAGAAACCCTTGGGGTTTGCACCACACAGTAAGGGTCCAGGTCCCTCAAAAATCAAACATAGGCAAAATACATAAAAATAACCAGGAAGTAGAAACAGTGTAGGAAGAGTAAAGATGCAAGAATTTTTACATGGAAACCCAGGAAGGGAAAACCCATGGCTTGCCCTCACAAGTACCTCCAAAACCACTATAATCAAACTCTTGATTACAACCTTCACTAAACCTAACTCTAGGTTCCTTTTACTAGTAGTAACTCTACTACAAGCTCATCTTGGTAACTCCACCAAGGACCCTCTCTACTTATTAGCTCTAATCAGTGTCAAACTTAGGTAACTCTACCTAAGCAACTCTCTGAACAAGAAAACACTACTCTTATAGAATGAGTAGTTCAGTTACAAATCAGCACTCAAGAATACTCACTCACTCTTTAAGCATACTACAAAGATAAGAATATGAGAAATTCTTGAGCAATCTTGAAATGGAGTTTTTGCTGCCTCTCTTTTCTCTCTGATTTTTGCAAAAACTATTTGATAAAGAGGTGTTTCTTCCCCTTTATAGCTGATTGATAATTAGGGGTGAAAGATCATTGTACCAGCTATCCAAGTCAGTACAAAATAGCACCTGCAAGTTTGTTACACAAGAGGACAAAACTAAACAATTGACGCTGCCAGTTGTACTGTACCTTGCACGTCCAAGGACCTGGTCCCTTGCAGTTTAGCTGCTCATCATAAAAACTACATATAGCATTTAGTGTAATTAAGCTTATCAGGTTATTCTTTATTATTCATGTTTTATGATATATTCATCTTTCAATTTTATTCATGACCAAGGTGAGTCCTTTTAACACTTAGCATGCATGATGTGAAATTATGGTCAGTTTTAGTTTTACTTATTGCATTCACTCCCACATACTCAGTACATTCTAGAAGTATTGCCTGCATATATGTTTGTGTGGCTACATTATTTCATAATGTAGGTACCATTTGTAGCCCACAATACCATGATCAGACAGCACACAGCTTCCAGCCAGCAGGTGATGAGTTCTCTTTATTCGAGGACTCGAGTCAACTCTAGTTCCAGTATTATATTTTTATTCAGTCGTATTGATTAGGGATGATTGGGGGTCGTGTCTCAGCTACCTATAGTCAGTGTTAGTAGAGGATTCATAGACAGTCGGTCAAAGTTGATGTATTTAGTTTTAGTTTCCTTTGTATAACCAATGTTGTAAGTTTTTTAATAGTTTTGTATTGAACAAGTTCAGTTAATGACATCTCTTCCACTTATTTCTTCCGATTTTATGTATTTTATTTAGTTGATCACAAATAATGCTAGTATCATTGGTTAGCTTAGGATTACTTGCGGTTCTAAGCATCGTGTGACGTCCAGGGGTAGTCTCAAGGCATTACATTCTTGAATAGTATTCATGCGTGTATTCTTCTCCTCTTTGTACTGATTTCTTTTGAATGGTTGCAGATGTTAGAATTTACCTTACTTCTTAACTTCCTTGATCAAAGAGGTATAGAGTAGGAAAAAAGATTAACAACAAAGATTTGAGGCTACCAACCCTTATGTAATAGCTTGAGCCATAACTGAGAAAGTTAATATAAGATTAAGTGCAAGGGTACATATGCAAACACTTATAGACCTAGCTAGTAATTGATCGATATTCATCTAATTAAGGTCGAAAGCCATTTAGGTGAATCTAGCTTACTAATTTTGCATGCTAAGCCCGAAATAGATCACTAGTACACTACAGTTAGTGAGGTATGAAATCATGGAGAACACAGTCCTAGTTCATTCTCACTGACTGATACAAACAATAATTTAATTCTCTACCACTTGATTACTGAAAGCTTACAAATGGTTATTTGTTACTTCAAAACCTCCCCTTCAGAAATAAATGACTACTAGTTTAAATAACTACATTGACCTGGTTTCTAGCCATATAGTTGGGTTTTATATTTAATCAACGACTGTGTTATTCCATATTGTGAGGTGTAATTTGGATGACATCAAAGATCATGGAGAATATTTATCTAGCTTAAGGAGCGGAAGAAGCTAGTGGAGGTTGTTGAGGCCGACAAAAAAAGCGAAAAGTGAGAAAAGAAACCCAAACATGCATATTTATAAAATATGGAAAACCAATATATGTACTGTATACATAATAAACAAATTGTATACCGATGTACGAACTGTAAACTGATGTATGGACTGTAATATGAGTTGTACTACACATTACTAGGTCCACTACTCACTTTCTATAAAGGACAGTTTGTATTATTGGCCATCAAACCCACTTACAGGCTATCAAATGGGTCGTTAATTCACTTATGGTCTATATACGGTCTAGTTCGGCCGTGGTTGTTTTACGGGCTTCACTAAAATTATGGCTGTCAAGTGGGCTGGGTCGGGCCAACCTAGAACCGGCCCGTGTTATTTAACCGGGTTGAGGGTCGGGCTGGGCCGGGTTGGGGTCTAAGTGGGCCGGGCCGGGCCGGGCCCAACAGAAAAAAAATCAAAAATCACCCTAACCCGGCCCACTTAGCCCAATCCGGTCAAATCCACCTAAACCCGACCAAACCCGTTTAAAAAACCGGTCAAACCCGGTCAAAAAAAAAATTCAATATACATTATATATACCCACCTATATACATTATAAATACGTTAAATAATATATATACACTATATATATAGTATATACTACATTAGAATTTAAAAAATATATACACACATATACAATTACATATATACGCACCATCCAAATATATATGTACTACTTTAAACTTTAAAGTTTAAATAAAATATACTACAATATATATATATATATATATATATATATATATATATATACATATATACACATGTATACGTTAAATATACACGTCTATAGAAGATCTATTCACATGTATACATTAAATATACACGTCTATAGAAGATCTATTCACATATATACACTCTAATCTATGTATATGTAATACTTTAAATGAAATATACTATAATATATAAACATTACAATATATATTTGTATAGTTATATACTAATTTATAAAACATATACACATGTATACGTTAAATATATACGTCTATAGAAGATCTATTCACATATATACACTCTATTCTATGTATATGTAATACTTTAAATCAAATATACTATAATATATATACATTACAATATATATTTGTATATTTATATACTAATTTATGAAACATATACACATGTATACGTTAAATATAAACGTCTATAGAAGATCTATTAACATATATACACTCTATTCTATGTATATATAATACTTTAAATGAGATATACTACAATATATATACATTACAATATATATTTGTATAGTTATATACTAATTTATAAAATATATACACATGTATACGTTAAATATACACGTCTATAGAAGATCCATTCACATATATACACTCTACTCTATGTATATGTAGTACTTTAAATGAAATATACTATAATCTATATACATTACAATATATATTTGTATAGTTATATACTAATTTATAAAACATATACACATGTATACATTAAATATACATGTCTATAGAAGATCTATTCACATATATACACTCTATTCTATGTATATGTAGTACTTTAAATGAAATATACTACAATATATATACATTACAATATATATTTGTATAGTTATATACTAATTTATAAAATATATACACATGTATACGTTAAATATATACATTTATAGAAGATCTATTCACATATATACACTTTATTCTACGTATATGTAATACTTTAAATGAGATATACTACAGTATATATACATTACAATATATATTTGTATAGTTATATACTAATTTATAAAATATATACACATGTATACGTTAAATATACACGTCTATAGAAGATCTATTCACATATATACACTCTATTCTATGTATATGTAATACTTTAAATGAAATATACTATAATATATTTGTATAGTTATATACTAATTTGTAAAACACATACACTTGGATACATTAAATATATACGTCTATAGAAGATATATACACACCATTCAATATATATGTACTAGTTTAAATAAAATATATACTACAATATTTATATATATATATATATATAGTTATATACTAATTTATAAACCGTATACATAACGTATACATTAGATATACTCATCTATAGAAGATATATACATATATATATATACCATTCAATATGTTCACTACTTTAAATAAAACATACACTACAATATATATATATATATATATATATATATATATATATATATAGTTATATACTAATTTATAAAACATACACAAATGTATACGTTAAATATATACTACTTTATATTTAGAAGATATACACACACACATATATATATATACCATTCAGTATATACACTACCTTAAATAAAAGTATAAAACATATGCTACTTAATATAATAAATTAATAATACTTGATAGTAAATTAATAATATATTAAAACTAAGTTTTTAATTTCAGTTTGTGAAATTCTGAATTTTCAAAAAAAAAAAAAAAATCTTAATCGGGCCGGGCCGGTTAACCGGCGGGCCCAAATCGGGTTGGGTCCGGGCCGAGTTAACCGATAATCGGGCCCAAATCAAAAACCCAACCGGACCGGTACCCGGACCTCTAAAGCCCTTGTGCTTACCGGGCTGGGTCAAACCGGGCCGATTAATTATGTGGGCCGGTTCGGGCCAATTTTAACCGGCCCGTTTGACACCCCTAACTAAAATGATCATGACTTCTTACTCTGGACTCAGATTAATGAACAGTTAGTGCCTTGGAAACTAAACCCATATACTTTTGATTTAATAGATTATGAGCCACATAACTCTTATATTCTAGGGGATATGTATGTTTGAAGTTGGCCCAAGTAAAAACTTATACAGAAATTTAATTAGTAGAGAAGTTTTCAATCAATTGTGTGCTAGAGGTTTCTTATGACTTTAATTCATATTCAATGACAATTTCCACGCTTAACAATTGACCTTTATACCTAGGTACAACAAAAATATATTGAATCCAAGTCTAACTATATATGTAAATTGGTTCAAAGCCTTGTTGAAAAGTTTGAGGTATTACACAATGTTTGGGTGAGATGGGTACACCCCTAATACATACAAGGAAATCAATATGAAAAATACAAGAAAAACAAGCATCATGGGTGGTGTAAAACAGGGGCGGAGCCACCTTGTACCAAGGGTGGTCAGGTGAACAACCTTCGCCGGAAAATTGTATTATGTATATAGATAAAATGCTAATCTATTTGGTTAAATATAAGGGTTTGAACAACCTTTACACATCTACGAGATGTAGCTTAGTGATGGTAAGTGTTTAGTAAAAGTCAAAGGTGGGTCTGCACATGGGTTCCATCCCCAACGGCTCCAACCATTTAAATATTTTTAATGGAGATTCTATTTTATTGAATACCATTCCTACAATTTCTAGCTCCGCCACTGTAAAAGATACTGAAGGCTAGGTGCTATGCAAGAGTGAGCTGGATATACAATCGAGGAGTTCACACAAATAAAGAGATTCCAAATAACGAATATGTATCATAAAATGAGAGAGGACCCTTTGATAAGTCAGAATAGAGAAGATTTGTATGCAATAACTTGGGAATGGACAAGTGGAAGTTTATCTGCATACTCTCCATCCAAGGGAAACTATATATTAGGGACAAACTGAATCGTTGGAGCACCAATCTTAAGGTCCATTGTTGCCTATGTGGTAATATTAATGAGATCATCTCTCATCTCTTCTTTCAATGTATGGGGGCAAGTTAATATGGAAAGGAATACACATGCATCCTAGATGCTGGAATTAACAGAGTAGTTGGGTTGTTTAATATAAGGGGAAGAATGTCACTTGCTAAAGTATCTTTTTCTTTTTTTTGTTGTTTTCTCTTTATTTTTTATTTTTCGCTTTTTTCTTTTTATTTTTTATTCATTTTTTTTCTTTTTTTTCCTTTTCATTTTTCTCTTTTTTTTTCTTCTTTTTTTTTTGTATTTTTTCTCTATTTTCTATTACTCTCATTTTTTCGTATTTTTTCTCTTATTTTTCTCCTCTTTTTTTTTCTTTTCAACTTTTCTCCTTTTCATTTGTGCGAACTATAAAATACAAATATAAATGCAAACTATAACATAGAAATACAAGTGCGAACTATAAAATACAAATTTAAATGCAAACTGTAACATATAAATACAAGTGTGAACTATAAAATACAAATACAAATGTGAACTATAACATATAAATACAAGTGTGAACTATCATTTGTATTTTTTAATTATTGAAAATGAACGATTGATTTTCTTTCTACGAATATGTATTTGTATTTATTGATACTAGTTGTATTTATTTATACAAATAAATACAACTCAAATTTTAATACAAATACAATATATACAAATGCATATTGTATTTGTATTTGTAAAATCATTTGTTTGTCATTGTATTTGTATCAAGTGATATTTTTTTATTTACAAATATAAATGATAATTTTGATATACAAATACAAAACGGTACATTTGTATCAAATGATACATTACATATTTATATATTTTAGAATCACGAAAATACAATTAATGCATTAACTTGTTTGTATACAAATACCATTGATAAATTGTACATAGTCACGACTAAATACAATATGCAATCAACTTACAAATACAAATACAAAATAATTTCTTAAAAATAAAAAGGTAATGAAGAAAATAGAATACAAATACAAGTTTAATCCAAATATAATCTAAATATACAAACACAATAAAACCATAATATAAATATAATCCAATATAATATGCAATCAATTATAAAATATAAATACAAAATAATTCTTTAAAATACGAGTGTGAATTATATAAAATATAAATGATGGCACATACTAATAAATATAAATACAAGTGCGAAATATTAAATACAAATACAAATGCGAACTATAAAATATAAATACAAGTGCGAACTTTAAAATATAAATATAAATAAGTTGTATCAATAAATACAAAAATATAAATGGCGGTGTGACTATAAATAGATAAATAATTATGGTATTTACGTTATCATCCATGATTTGTGCTCGACTAGTCATATTTTTCGAAAATACAAAAAGTATAAAATAGAACAAAAACTGATAAAGAAAATAAGTACAAAAAAGAAAAAAATCAAAGAAGAAAGAGAAATAGAGGTTAAAGATTAAAGAGAGAAAAAAAGAAAAAAACAAAAAGAAAGAAACGAAAAAAAATAAAAGTAGGAAAAAATAGAAAAAAAAAAAAGAGAAAAGCACAAAAAAAAATAATGGTAGTCTTAGGCAAGAAAATATTCAATTCAACGAGATAAGTGTGATTGAGATTTTTTTCTTTTTAAAAATATTGAATTCCATTTTTTGCGTGACGAAATAGGGACTGTATTCATATTTTATATGAATACATACTATCTGTAAAATTGAATACAGCGGGTATAAATCAAATACAACAGGTATAAATGATAATTATGTAAAATGTGACTATAAAAGGTGGGTTTTATAGCAAAATGCTGTTATTTTTGAAAGATCCCCTTAATAGTATGTTTTTATTATAATTTTTTCTCATTGTTTGCGAACTATAAGCTTCCACATGATGCCCTCTCGATTTCAAATCCAACAAGTGGTATCAGAGTCTATGGTTCAATGATCCTATGGTTCAGATTGAGGACATGTTGAGATCAAAGTTGCAACCAATTTGATGATAATGAAGATATATGTCCAAAAGCTACATGTGGAGACGATTGTCAACCATATTTCAATAATCATGTTGTCACATATTTGAAAATAAAGCTCACTTTTAACCCTGAAAAAGGGCTCCAATATTTTTAACTCGAAAAGAGCCGATAAATTTTAACCCAAAGAGGCTCAATTTTTAAAGCATGCCACACAGCAGTGATATATGAAGAATATGTGAAGAACAAAGATTATGCAAAAGAAGAAAGAGGATCAAGAATATTTTGCAGAAAATCAAGCCAAAGAGGGAAGATTTGTTAGGGTTTTTGCCCTAATTTTTCTTATCAAAATTCAGGTATACTTTTCTTGAAAGGAAAATAAAAGTTACCATAATTATTTTTATTTTTCCTTAAAGAAAAATATAAAACTTTTTTATATTTGGCTAACCTTTTTCTTAGAGAAAAGGTTTTGGACCTCTATAAATAGAAAACCCCTCTTCTCGTATCAATAACACAATAGCATCCACAATGTAGTCTTTAAAGAGTCTCATTTAGGGGGGGATTTTCTTCCAATGCTTTTTATATTTTTTGTTTCAATATTAGTTTTTTAAATGTAGGTCGTTTGACCAAATCATATTAATAGTATGTTCTTATTACAGTTTTTTGTTATCAGATTTATCATCTCTATTGTTTGCAAATTATAAGTTTCCGCATGACACCCTCTTGATTTCGAACCCAACAAAATTTTCTATATGGTTATCTAAATCACTTGTTTTAATTATAGTGATATAATTATATTTTTGACCCAAAAATCATTATTTTATTCATGCAAAAATTGCTGTGGACAGAATATCCAACTTTCGATGGATAATACCTTTAATTTCTTCTTTTTTTTAATTTAATAAATGTAATTCAATTGTAGGAGAACTGACCCAACCAAAATTCATAGACAAAATTAAAGTACTACTCTATTAGGTTCATATTATTTGTATTTTTTGCTTTGACAAACACTTAATATTTACTTATTCTTAAAAATAAGGAACGATTCTAATTACTTTACCCTTAATAACCATATAATATCCTTAAATATCAAACAAAACAAAACACAAATAATTTTAGAAAGTGGGCAAAGACTTTAGTAAACCCTCCACCCCACCCCACCCCACCCCACCCTCTTTCAAAATTTATGATCGAAGTTTCGAGAACACGTTTTCTTTGTCCTGGATCTTATTAATCCTAAATTATTTTTAAATGAAATAAGTATCACTCTAAGTGATGACATAGCAAATAGACTGTAATCGCTCTCTTGAAGGCATATAAGAAAGAAATATAAGTTAAAATCTGATTATTTTATACATATGTCATCTTGAAGGCATATAAGAAAGAAATATAAGTTAAAATCTGATTATTTTATACATATATCATTTTTTAATTGATTAATTCATATCTAATTACACCTAACTAATTATTATTATTATGATAACTTAAAATAAAAGTTCGTGTTAACACTAGAGAATACACTAATTAATAAAGTCTTCTCCCAACAAAGCGATCAAAAAATTTCAAACAAGAAAAGTAAAAGTCTAAGATCGCAATTCGTAGCTAAGGATGAGATCTAGTGGTTAATAATGTGAGAGAGAACCATGAAGTCTCAGGTTTAAATTTCAATAAAGACAAAAAAAATCAAGGTGATTTCTACCATATGTTCTAGTCTTAGTGATTTTAATCTTCAAAACAAAATTGAACACAAAAAGTAAATATAATTTCTCAAGTGTGTTATTATTTGTGTTTTGAACATTAATTTACTAAACTAGTTTCTACTTTTATAACCAGAAAAGAAATAGAAAACACTTAAACAAAAATGTTGAAGAAGAATAAAATTATTACGATCCCAAAAACTACTTATGTATTGGTAGGGTTATTTGATATGTGGACTAAATTATTTTCAAATTATAAATTTTGAACTATTTTATCTAATTTGAGAGATGGAATAAAATAGTTCCAAGCTGAATGAAATAAGGTGGGATATCTCAGGATTAAGTATATGATAGATGTATACAACATTTGGTTGACTGTAAATTTTTCTTAGTAGAAGGTATAAATTTATCCTAGAATAAATTTATACCACCTACCAAATACGGTATAAATTTTATCTCGTTCTTAATACTAGGATATCTCATCTTATCCAATGTATCAAACGACCCCTAGGGAATTATATCCCCATCCCTGTTGCCAAAGATTCAGGTTATTTTCTTTTAGAATATAATATTATTTTTTAAGTGAAAGGATATTTCTATAATAGTAGCAATGCAATTTATAGAATTCCGACGAACTCATATAATGGAGCAAAATAATAAAAGTTTGAAAATACTAATGAAATTCTTTTGTTTGAAGACGATGCACAGAGAAAGATCAAATGTTTTTCAAAATATTTTGTATCTGAATTGAGACCAAGCCTCCAAAAAAAATTATAGTCAATTATTTGCACTTATTCGTGAAGAGGGTATTTGGGTTTTTTTTCACGAATTGAAAATCTAAAATTACCATTGCATCTTGAATTTAATTAATTATTTGTTTAAAAACAATATTATAAAATGAAAAAAATAACTAAAATGAAGAATAAATATTCAAATCTTTAACAAAAAATAAATATGCAAATCAATCAGATTATTTGACCAAATTCAAATTTAAATTCAAAGCCAAAATCAAACCAAGTGATAATAGCAGTGAGGAGCAATTTTTTTCTCAACTCCTTAGGAGTTAGAAAAAGTGCTTTATATATATGCGTGTGTGCGCGCACAAAAATTCTCATCTTTTATTCAGTGAGAGAAATAAATTTTATTCAAATCTTATTTCCCTTCATTTTCTAATTTTCACTACATCTTAATTTCCTTAACTAAAATTCAACAATAATAAGCTTGATTTTCTGTCAAGTGGGGGTGGGGTTTCATTTTGGCTGATTTATCAGACTACAAGATCATATATTAGTTTTTCTATTAGAAATTTGTAAGGTTTTATTTTATCAAGGGGATTTATTATATATTTTTTAGGTAACTAATTTCTTTATTAATCACTAACGAAAACATTGCAAAACAGCCCTACCACAGCCAGCTTGGTCTTTCAAAGAACTCCAACCTACCAAACATTAGTCCACCTACAACTACGCATCACTACAACTTACAGCAACCAAGACTGCACTAAGGGTCGAACATTAGGCGTAGCTCTAACATTACAGATATACATAATTCTTATAACGATTTGGTCTACCTCCATGCTTTTCTGCTCAAAGGTTCTTTGATTTCTCTCTATCCAAAGTGCATAAATTGTTTTTAGGTAGATCATCTTAAAGGCCTAGGCTTGCTCAGATCTTCCCTTCACATTCTTTATCACCCATTCAATATGATCATTCTAGTTTGCACAACGATGATTTTGCCTCTGCGTCCAGTGAAGTACCTTTGCTCATAATTGACCTGTAACATCACATAACACAAATAGGTGCTCACTTGTTTTTGGCTCCTTTTGGAACATCACACAGATAGGATTGATCTTCATGACCCAATTCTGAAGTCTATCCATAGTGAGTAGCTTAGTATTCAAGTGAACCCATATTATAAACATAGCTCTTGGCCTAGCCGAGATACCAAACATAACTGACTTCTAGGGAACTCTAGCTCTCTCACCCAATAGTTGCAAGTATTTCATTCTAATGATTTTCTTGAAAGAGATGTATATATCGTGGTCATGCTCCCACAACTGTCTTGACTCCATAATATTCCTCAGCATCCAACAAGTCTATTTAGGAATCATCATAGGGTTAGGATTTTAAGTCTTTATATACTCCCCATTTAAAAAAGAATGACCTACTTTTCTTTTTAGTCCGTTTCAAAAAGAATAACCCTTTCCTTTTTTAGCAACTTTTAAATTTTAACTTTCCACGTGGCATGTTTAAGACGACAAGATTGAAGGTCATTTTGATTTATTTGACATATCTTTAATTTAAGACCACAAGACTCAAAAGTCTTCTTTGTTTACTTAGACTCCGTGCCAAGTCAAACTAGGTCTTTTTTTTTTAAACTGAGGAAGTAATAAGCATGAATCCATTTGATCGAAAGACTATCGTATTTGTGAGAGATGTCCCAATACATCCTGGCAATAGTAGCTTTATTCTAGAGGAGAAGATTAATAATATTGAACCCATCTACTGACTTGGGAGTGCATACTCTATCCCAAGAAATTAGGGATTTCTTATTAATGGTATTAGTACCAACCCATATATAACTTATACAGTAAGCTTAAATGGTTTTCACCACTTTACTAGGCAGTAGGAACATCTGAGACCAGTAAGCATGAATACCAAAGCGCATTGTTTGAACCAACTGCACTCTATCAACATAGGTCAGCTATTTAGTAGTCCAAGAAGTGATTTTCTTGACTATCTTCTCTATTAGGGGTTTCCAAAGAAGAAGAGTGTGTTTTTTTGGTAGACAGAGAAATTTCTAAGTATCTAAAAGACAATTCCTCAGCTATAAACCCAAGCTGTTTAAGAATCAGGTCACTTTCCCTTTGAAGGACACCTCCAAAATAGATACAACTTTTATCCAAGTTAGCCTTTAATCTAGAAGCAAAGGAAAATTGATTAAACATATTATGCAAAGCAGTAACAGATTGAATATCCCCTGTGGCAAATGGTGATAAGTCATCTGCATATCTCAAATGAGTCAACTTCACTTTACCACATTTTGGATGATATTTGAACAACTTATTCTGGTGTAACTCCCTCAAACCTCTACTGAGGTACTCCATTGCTATAGAAAAGAGATAAGGGGACATAGGATCCCCTTGTCTCAATCCTTTGGCATACACAAAGGGTTCAGTATATTCTCCATTTATACCAATGAAGTAGCTCACTGTTTGAACATATTTTATAATCCACCCTATTACTCTCATAGGAAAATTCAAAAATTCAAGCATCTGCCTCAAATAAATCCATTCAACACTATCATAGGCCTTTTAAAGGTCTATGATCTAGCAGAATATACTTTCTAGCATAGGCTTGTATAGCTCAAGAGCCAAAGTGACATTGTCTAAGATTTTTCTTCCAGGAATGAATCCAGTTTGTGCATCATAGATAATACTAGCAATGACTCTCTGTATTCTTCTAGACAATACCTTAGAAATCAGTTTATACAACACTGTACAACAAGCAATAGGTCTATAATCCTTAACAGTTATTGGACTCAAAGATTTGGGAAGCAAAGTAACTGCAATATAATTATTAGGCTTAAACATCTTACCAGTGCAAAAAACCCATGTACAACAGCAATCAAATCTTGTTTGATCACAGGTAAGGCAGCCTTATAAAAGGTTGCATTGTATCCATCCACGCCTAGGGACTTATCTAGATCAATATGCTTTAGTCTTTCCACAATTAAATCATCTGTTACATCCCTATTCATCTCAATTTGCTACTCATGTGTAAGTATAGGCCCATGTTGCATTGTCAGTCTATTTATTACCGGTATAGAATCAGTAGCAGAACCTATTAAGCCCTTAAAAAATTGTAAGATTTCATATTTTATGTCATCAGGTTACTCTAAGGCAGTTCCAGCTAAAGAGGTAGAGTAAGCAGTTGTTTTTTGTGTTGCTTCTCTTTCATCATGGTAGAAAAATAGTTTGTATTAGCATCACCTAAAGAGATCTGTGTCACTTAAGCCTTCTGTCTCATCACACTTTATTCTAGTAAAGACCACTTTTCTAAGTTGAGCAGGGCCTGTTTATCATTGAGGATAAGTATATCAACCTGATCTCTTTGCATCTCTTCTTAGATCACCTGCAATTTAGTCCTATACATTATAACCTTCTGACTTATGTTCTTAAATTTCGTATTATTCAGATGCTTGAATTTAGGTTTCAGCCTTTTCAAGTTATTCCACACCAGCTTCATTCTGCCCCCTAATGCTTGCTCACCCAATATTTTTGCATAATAGGCAATAATGTCGCATGATCCTTCCATATGTTAAAAAAACTGAAAGGTGATTTTAGAGGTCTAGGACCTTGGAAAACTTGTAGAAGCATAGCAGAATGATCAGATATATTATGAAGCCCATATTAAATGGCGATGTGGCCCCAATTCCATATCTAAGCATCATTACCAAATAGTCTGTCAAGCCTACTATAAATTCTACTTCTTGTAGTTTGGTTTTTAGACCAAGTATAAAACTCACCTCTCTATGGTAATTTAGTGAGTTCAGCAGAAGCAATACACTCTGAGAAATCATATATCTCTGTGGCAGATATAGCATTACCACATAACCTATACTGTGAGGTTAGGACAGCATTAAAATCTCCTCCAATAACCCAAGGCATAGATGTACCCTGGGCTATACACTTCATCTCCTCTCATAAGCTCTTTCTTTATTTCGTAGCATTAAAACCATAGACCACTAGTAGGGTATATTCCATAGCAAATAATTTATTCTTGACCTAACAATAAATAAACTATGGCCTTGCCTTGATAAAATGCACCTCAACCAGCCTATCATTCCAAACAATCCACACCTTACCATTATCAGCATAATCATAATTAGTAGAACTTATCCAATTAGGAGCCACATGTTGCATCACCTTTCTAATATTATGTCTTCTAACCTTTTTTTAATCAAATCTGTAAGACGAATATGTTGAGAGTGTAAGATATACTTTATCTCTTTTTGGTTATACCATCTATTGATGCCCCTGACATTTCATAATAGTAACTTCATTGAGATTAAACTATCCCACCTCTATCAGTGGGTAAAAGATTGTAGTCTTTGGACTACACAACATTCAATATACTAAAGTAATTTCTTGTTGGTGTAGGATTTAAAATAGGAAATTCTTGCAGATTGAATTTTATATTTTTAGGATGCATTTTCTCCTTACCTTTGTTGTATTGTGAAGTTAAATGATTAATAGTACCAAGTTGTAAAAGCTACTCCACAGAAGTCTGATGTTCAACTTCATTGTCTGATGTTCAACTTCATTGGCCACCATCTGAGTCTTAGCCAGAGGCCCTTTATAAATCCATCAGGGAACCAACCTCTTCTTTTTCCTCGTTGGTTGTTCAAAATACTGCACCTAATCATTAATAACAACTGGCTCAGTGAGAGGTTGATGGACAAGTGAAGGGGCAAGTATGCCCAACCTTTAAAGATTGCTCATAATATTGGGTTTCCAGTTAAACTAAACCTCTTGTTTACAAGTTCTCCCCTGTGCATCCATAATAACAATCTCTTCAGGCATAGTTTTAGTCACATTCACTTCAATGAGGATCCTGGCAAAAGAAATCCTTGTTTTCTTGGCAGTGCACTCATCTGCAAAGTTAGGCTTCCCAATATCACTTGCTATTCTACTAAACGAGTCATTTCCCTAATAATTCATTGGAAAATTGGGAAAACTAGTCCACAATGGAATGTCTGTAAGAAATTCGGCATTAAAATCAAAATTTGCAGTCCATTATTTAAGAATGGTGGACCTATTATTGATGGTATGAGGACCAGAGTATAACACCTTTTGCGTATCCTTAATAGTATTGAATCTCACCATATAGTATACATCCTTATGTAAATAAAGTTCAGGTTCTGCTATCTCCCCCCAATTTCTAGAAATGTATCCTTTCATGTAGTTATACCCTGGACAATATCCTATCACATAGGCAATTAAGGCACATCGCCATTTATTGTTTTCTCCTTCAACAGCATCCTTGTCCAGCTGAATTACAGTTTCCCCATTTACAATAATAGATGGAATATAATCAAATGATATACCATGTTAAGTACTGCGATTCTTTATAAATAAATCCTTCCAGGCATTAATTTATACGTCATCGGTATCAGTATGGTCACTTCTTTCATCAAGTGCATCATGGAGACTTTGGTGGAGTTTAGGCCCATTTTGCTGAGGATCAACCACACTGAGTGAGAACCTTGTTCAAGTACCAATTTAGAGTAGCTAGTACCATGGCTTCTATTACTGGCCTGCTGGTTTGCAATTACCTGTTCACCATCACTTACTTGCAACTTAGGGTTTGTGTCTACTACAACAAAATTCGCTTTAGATCAACTTGTCTACTCGGATTCAGAGAAATTAGGAGTATCTCCTATGGAATTGCATCATATCTATCCCCAATCGACATAATTGATGTAGATTGAACTTTCTCAGCTACCTGATGTTTCGACCTGACTCCAACTAATTGTGCGCATATTGTGCTACCATAAACTGCAATTGTAGTTTTCTTCATTCATCCTCGTCCCCTCCCTCATCCACTTCTCATGGTGAAGTGGCTCACGTCAGACTAACGTGCACCGAGAGCGAGAGGAGAGAGAGTTCTAAATCTTTGCAATTTCCATTTTATAATATATATACTTATATAGTAAACTATACAAGCATGGCCGTGTCACGGCCAACATTAACATATTTATTTATCTTTTCAGATATATTTAAATAAAAAATTTTAGTAAAAGGATTGCATATGTTTTTTAGGATTCATCCGAAATCTAGCATGAGTTTAACATATGTTATTCTAATATGTATTGGGATAATTTAAGTTGTTAACTATTGTAATTTCTAATATTTTTTATTTATTTTTTAAATTAATATACGTTACTTTTTTTGTCTAATTTTTTGTGGCATTGATAGTCAATTATATTTAAAAATAATTTAAGTTTTTAATTATTGTGATTTATTATACTTTTCTTCTATTCCAATTTCAGTGACACTAATATAATTTCAAGAGCCGACCAAATGTTTTATATCTTTTAAATTTTTTAAGTTGCTGATTATTGTGATTTTTAGTATTTTTCATGTAATTTTTTTGAAATATATAACATATTAATTTTTTTTTAGATATTTTAAGTTGTTTACAATTGTAATTTATAATAATTTTTATGTAATTTTTGAATAATATATGTTACTCTCCTTGTCCAGAGTTTTGTGTCGACAATAGCCAATTATATTTTTTAAATAATTTAAATTTTTTATCATTTTGATTTATAATATTTTTTCTATCTCAACTCATGCGACACAATGCTTAAATGACCATAATAATTAATTAGGGGTAATATAGTTAAATCACGACTGAAGCAGCTGAAGCAGACATCAGTCAATTTTTAAGAAAAAATTGTTAATTATTGTTATTTACAGTACTTTTTATTTCATTTTCAAATAATATATGTTGTTTTATATCTTCTTCTATCTCGTTCCAATTTATGTGGCACTAATATAATTTTGATAGTAAATCAAATATTTTATGTTGACATATCATTTTGTTATTCTTATTTTTCTAATACATAAATGACTTGCAATAAGGAGTGATATAGTAGAATCATCGTTCGAAAGACGAAAATTTAATTTAAAATATTAAGAGTTAATTTCACATTTTATGTCTATTTTATTTTTCATAAAATATTATTTATTTTCTTAATACCTAGATGACTCATAATAAATAATTAAGAGGGACTGATTATGT
Organism: Capsicum baccatum var. pendulum; assembly: GCA_030864225.1. Classification (NCBI taxonomy): domain Eukaryota; kingdom Viridiplantae; phylum Streptophyta; class Magnoliopsida; order Solanales; family Solanaceae; genus Capsicum; species Capsicum baccatum. The sequence continues at coordinate 25,912,664 of CM061558.1, read as the reverse complement.
TATTACTATAACAAAAAATATAATTTTATCATATCCAATAGTAATCATCTATAATTCACCGAAATAGTATATTAATTAAATACGGGATGCTATATTTGCATATGCAAAATATGATATTATTAAACATTATTGGATAGTGCATTATATTTATCTTTCACAATAATAAAATTTTACTATATATATATGTGTATATATATATATATATTATTTTATTTTAACTTGATATATATTGACCCAACACAAATTCTAAGAAAATATTCATTAGAAATTTATTTTATTAAATTAAATTTATTAATTTTTTACTTTAAAAATTTAAAGTTAATTTTAAATTTTAGTATTTCTATATAAGGAAAAAATAATTTTAAAATTTCAATTTACTAAAATAAATAAATAAATAAATAAAAAGATTATTTTCTATATAAAAGTTAATTAAAATAATAAAATTGATTTACTTTAAATATTTAGTTGCAATTAATTAAGATAATTTTTTATTTTGTCATGATTTATGCTGCACTGATAAAATTTTGAGAGTTGAATAGAACTTTTATCTATTTTTAAAAAAGTATTTTAACTTGTTAATTATTGTGATTTATAATAATTTTTACGTAATTATCAAATAATATATTTATTCCTTGTATCCCAATTTATGTGGCTTCGATACAATTTTGAGAGTCAACTAAAATTTTTATATATCTTTTAAATATTTTAAGTTATTAATTATTATGATTTGCAGTACTTTTTTTTATCTCAATTTATGTGGCATTGCTAAAATAATGAGAGTCAATAAAATTTCTATATGTGGTAACAAATTATTGTGATTTGTGGTAACAAATTAATTTTGAACATGATAGCTAATTAAATACAAAAAAAAATTACTTCCAATATGTAGTTATAGTTAATTAATATAAATTAGTAGAATATATTAAATATTTAAATTATTTTGATTAAACAATGGAATTATTATATATTGGGGTATGGTATGTAATTAAGTGGGAGTAGAGGGTTTTTTTTGTTAAGAGTCAATAAAATTTCTGTATGTCTTTTAAATATTTTAAGTTATTAATTATTGTGATTTATGGTAATAAATTAATTTTGAACATGATAGACAATTAAATAAATAAAAAAAATTACTTTCAATATGTAGTTATAGTTAATTAATATAAATTAATAGAATATATTAAATATTTAAACTATTATGATGAAATAATAAAATTATTATATATTGGGGCATGGTATGTAATTAAGTGGAAGTAGTTGATTTTTGATAATTGCAAGAGGTGGTCGAAACCACCTCTTCTATTAATTAATATAAATTAATAGAATATATTAAATATTTAAACTATTATGATGAAATAATGAAATTATTATATATTGAGGCACGATATGTAATTAAGTGGGAGTAAAGGGATATTTTAGTAATTGGATAAGAGGTGGTCGAAACCACCTCTTCTATATAATAGAAAAGAAAAATATATTATTTGATTTAACTATAGTGTCTTATTTACAAAAACTGAGTTTTTTCTAGCAATTTTTATACGTTATCCCTTAAGGTTATATTTTATCATGGGGATTTATTATATATACTTATATATTAAATTATCATCTGATTTAGCAATAATGTCTTGGTTACAAAAATTAACTGAGTTTCTTTTGCAATTTATATACGTTATCCCCAGAAAGGCCCACAGCAACTAGAAACTATCTTATTATTATCATAATTTGTGTATATTTGTAAGAGTTTTAATTTAAAAGACATTCAATTTTTTTTAAAAAAAAGACATTCAATGGAATTCACCTAGATTTATATGAATATTTTTTTTCCATATACCGTCCCATATTTCACTCCCAAATGCCAATTGATATTGACAATCAAGTTAACCTTTCAAAGTTTGATAATTCTTTTTGTACAATTTGCTACAAGTAAAAATAACATTAATCGAAGTCATCATAAAAATTAAATTAAATTCTGATAAACAAAAAACTTAAATACAATTTTCATACAATTATAATACAACTTTCATACAAAATATCAAAGTCAGAAAAAATGTATGATACATTATACAACTTTTTTGCAACTTTCATACAACCCTAATACATCTACAATATCATATAATTTACATACAATTTTCATCCAATTTACGTACAGAATATTTTTTAAGTATATTTTATATAATTTGTATGTATTTTATATGTTGCGTCGTCGTCTTTTTTTTTTTTTCTTTTGTTATTCTTATTCTTTTTCTTCTTCTTCTTCTTCGTAACAATTCTTATTGTGATTTGTAGAATTTTCTGTGATTTGATCATTTTGTCCTTCTTCATTGTTGCTTTATGTCATTTCTGAGTTATGAAAATGATTTTCATGGTCCCGAAGAATTCGAGAGTGATTTATATGAGCTTGTCAGTTTGAGTAGTGATCTTAGGTAAATTTATCCACCTAAGACTTATTAACCGATCTTAATTAGCCTTGTTTTGAGGACTTTTTGTGTACTTAATGAGTTATTAATGAGATAATTTAGAATCTAAGTGTCAAACTGTAATGACCCTTCAGGTCATATTTTGTGATTTCGCTTATTTCCACCAATAGAGCTCTTCCATAGCTGCCTCAAGTCAATTATGACTTGCTGGAACTAATAGTTCAGTTACCGAGCAATTTATTTGGTTTTTAGAATCATTTTTTTGTTTAGAAGTCTTCACTGGTTCCAAATGACCACTGAGCAAAAACTTTACGAAAATAATATTGAATGTGAATTTTAACTGCACAGTAGCTTCGGAATATTGATTTTAGGCTGGGTAGAAGTTTGGTTCGAGTCTCGCTACACCCGAACTCATTTCGACCTATTGGTCGAAAAGTTGAGAAATTGGAAATTTGGGTGTGGGGTCCACATTTGGTCAAAATGACCTCAGATGAAAAATCTGGCTTTGCCAACGCATTCATAATATCAAAATTAGTGTGGTTGCATATTTCGTTTGCTCATATTGGATTTCGAATGCATCACGAGGCAGTGGCCAAAACTTAGAATTTATTCCAAGTTTAAGTTGTATCTAGTGCAGCAAAAAGTGTGATCGCAGAGGCTGTATCTCGATTACGATGCTACGATCATGGCTCGCGTGTCCGCAATCGCCTGAATTGAGGGCCTGGGAAAGGGTATTTAAATGCCTTTTTTTTGGTCAAGGATTGACCATTTCTCTCTTGCCTTGGGTTCCATAAACCCTAATAGAGCATGTAGTCCCCAAATTAAATCTTGGGTGTTAATTGAGAGCTTAAATAACTTGTATAATCATGATTAACATCGAATCTAAGGTATGAATCCTTCATTTATAGTGTTGAATTATTAATTATTTGACCCAAAACCCCAAATGGCTTGAGGCTTGATTTTATCCCAAATATGATTGATTTGCACCAAGTTCTTGAGGGATATAACTCCCTAATGGTATTTGAACAATGGGTTGTTCTCGAAGACTTATTTTCTATAAGTGGAACCCACTTATGGGTTTTTGGTTTCATTTTGGACCTAAAGCACAATGGTGAAATATGGGTATTGATGTTCTTGTAATAATGCATAGATTGTATTTTGATAGCTTGGCTCCTTGAAGAAACTTTGGGGAAAGGAAAAACGCAGGTTACCGGTTCATGAGCTATATTTGGATTCGAGGTAGGTTAGGCTTACTTCTTGTTAGATTAGGCTTATTATAGTATGACTTTGATATCTTGATAAGATTGGGTAGGGTTTTAGGTGTTGAAATGGTAGATGGTAATATTTGGGGTTAGTTGAGCCACTTAGGCTATTGAACTCATAAAGTGTGGTACTTGACTTATAGCCTAGAATCTTAGTTAGTTGGACTTGTTATCTCATGAATGGCATGAGAATGCTCTAGTTGCTCTAGTTAGACAGGAGTGACCTTGTCACTCATACTAAATAGTAAGTTAACCTTAGTTGTCATAGTTGTAGAAATTGCCCTAGTAGCTTCGGATGAATTACGAGCAATACTTGAGGAAGAATTGTACCATAGGACTAGTGTAGAATGATAAACCTCTAAGACATGACTTAGATGGCGTAGCTTAGTTTCAGGTAGAAGTTGAGCTCAAAGAGGAATTTGGCTTATTAGAAGAGGAACTTGACCCGCCTTAAGTTCGAACTATGTAGTTTCATTAGCAACCTAGATACTTGTTAAACTCTTAGAATATGCCCTTGTAATATGATGGATAACTCCCGGTAAATGGTTTATTCATGATGTTGGTATTGGAAATTATGTGTATGATTGTTTGTTAGATTATTGATAATGCTTGGATGGTAATGAATTATTTTATAGATTGAACACATAACTATGATATCACTTACTTCATTGACTAAATTACCATGTGGGACTTGTATTATGTTATTACTCATATTATGTTTAAGCCTAGTGATTAAACTAATGTCTATGATAAAAACCCCAACATATATTTCAAAATTAAAACATTACTACAATAATACTATGAAAACCATTCATTAAAACCTATTTTTAGTTGAACTAACAATGATGGGGGAGAAACGTGCCTTAGATAACAAGTAAGATGGAAATAAATCACCCTTTAGAGCCTTAATTGATTGCCTTAAAGAAAACCCTAGCCTTTCTTGACCCGAGAGCTTGAGAGAGATTTGAGAGTTTTTAGAGAGTGTTTGATTGTGAATAATAGGTTATGGAAGCCTCCAAAGATGTTTTATGTCATGGTGTCAAAAGAAGTTAAGAGGATAAATGTCCAAAATACCCCAACTTAAACTGTAAAATTTTTTGCAAATGGGTACGATTTGGACCCCTCACCCGTACCCACATCATACGATTAGTACATTCCACTCATATTTTGATCAGAAAGTTGGACAGCATATTTTGTCCAGTATATGACTCCTTATTCTAACGCGTACCCTAACCATACAACTAGTACCCTTCAAGTCATACACTGGGCAAAAATATCTAGGTTAGACACTGGACGACATACAGTTGAACCGTACCTCTCGTATTATGTACATACAACTCGTATGGAGTCTTCTCAAACCAAGAATAGAACTTGGCCAGCATCACACTGACCAACATATGACTAGGGTCCCTAGACCATACCCACACCATACGACTAGTATGGTGAGTCTTATGATTAATAGAAAGCTCAAAACTCAGGAAATTCCCAAGGGCCAAAACCCTGGGTGTTTAAGTTTCACACCTTGGACGACTTTGGGACTTGAAGGAAGGATTGAGAACACTTCAGTTAGGGATTTTATTCCATTAACTTAGTTTTTTATGGATTTTAACATTTATACATTCATTGTGATTACGGTTATGTCCATGGGCAGCTAAACACCCTTTTTCGGGTTTAAGGCTAAAACATGAGTACTATTGTTTTGAATTGATTTAATTATGGTTTTTTATTATTATTGGTTGTTTATTTATCCTTATTGTCACTGTTTTAAGACTTCATGACCTTTAGAATACATAGATAATCATCTTGTGAACCCGGGAGGAAGAACAAGAGGATAAAATGTGGGATGAATAGAATAGGATCGTAATCTTTCAATTACTTGAGGTTATGATCATTTGCACTTAGGATCGAAATTCACTTAAGTGACCTATTTAGTTCATTTACAGGATAAAAATGAATACATTTAACTTAGTTCTTGCATCCCCACTCAATGACGTAGTTGTGGGGCTAAGTTAGATAGGTGATTAGAGGCTCGAAAGACCATGATCATAAAATCAACCCCATGAATCAACAACCAAGATTATTAACATAACCAATGAAGTTCTATAGCATATTATTATTATTCACAGTGCCTTGGCCCTAGGCTTTTCCCCATTGATTGTTCAAACCTTTACTACTGCATTGTTTTGTTTATGGTTACTTATAACATACAAACTCTTGTGATTACATTTGCACTCAATTAATCTTAATAGTTGAACTTGAATTAGATAGTTTTTAACACAAGCACTTATGGGGGCGATACTTAGATTTTAAAGGTCATTTTACTACTCGGTGGACCACGTACACCTGCGTGTGTGCTTGGGCATAACAAGTCATCTTTAAAGGAATATAACTAATTTGGGTTACTATTTTATGATTCGAGCGTCGGGTGATAATTATGTGTAATGACCCTCCAAGTCATTTCCATAGTTTTGTGCTTTCTTTGTATTTAGACCATTACTATAGCTGCCCTAGGTCATTTTTGACTTGCTGGGACTCACAGTTCGATTATTGGGCAGTTCATTTGGTTTTTAGAGTAATTTTCCTATTTTGGAGCTTTTGAAGTTAAGGAATGAGTCTCATACCAAAACCTTAGATACATTTCTGACAGTCTTATCAACTCTGAAATGTCAATTTTAAGCTAGGCAAATCCTTGGTCTGGGTCCTGAGGCTTTCGAACTTGTTTTAGATCATTGGGTGGAATTTGGCTAAAAAGTTCCCTTAGGGTGCGGGACCCATTTTTTATTGAAATAAATTCGGATGAAAATTTTGATGGCGCCATTGTATTCAAAATATCAAATTTTTTAGGGTAGCATAGTTCGTTTGCTGGCATGGGATTTTGAACCAATCCCAAACACCCAGTCAGAGTCCATTAAGACCTGTTGAACTTGGTTGGTTCCAAGTATCTGGTGCAGTCGCTTAAGTGGCCAAGAGATCGCTTTAGCGGTAGCTGTTTTATGGTTGGTCACTGCTTTAGTAGCTCTGTACCGCTTTAGTGGGGCCTGGTCGCTTTAGCGAACCTTGGATGCTTTAGCGGTTATTTAGCCGCCAAAGCAGTCATCGCTAGTATTATATATATACTAGTCTAAGCAAACGTGCGTTGCACATTTTAATTCTCCACAATATATAGTTGCTTAATGATGAAATCACACTATATCTAATTACATTTATATATCTCAAACATATAAATCTGTTATAGCAGTATCAAGAACCAATATAAAAGGTACTTATTCAAAGCCAAATACAACTTCTGACAGAGATAGTCCTTGTTATATTTGAAAGCCAAATATTATATTACTTATGAAAGAATCCTTAAAATAATTTCACTAACTTTTACTTCCTCTGTCCCATTTTATGTGTCGATATTTGATTGAACACGAAGTTTAAAAAATAAAGAAAGACTTGATAATATTTACTAAATTGTCCTTTATTAAAAAATGTGCTCCAATTTTTTTTTATTGAAGTGGGACCAATAAGGGTAAAAGTGAAATTGTGTCTTCAAATAGTTACCAAATAAGAAAATATGACATTTTTTTGGGAACGGACCAAAAAAATGATGACACATAAAATGGGATAGATCGAGTATTAAAAAAGAAAAGGAAAAGCTTAGGCATACCTTCACATGCCTCCATGACTTTATCAAGTAACAACACACATACTCATTGCCTTGTATTGCAGTCAATCGCTACTTTAGCTTGATTCAAACCCTAAGTCATTTTTCTGTAAAATTAGAATAAAACATAACGATGTCAATCAAATGTTATTAACCAAATCCATTGATCTATTGTTCAACTCTGAAAAATAAGGTTTAACTTCTTAAGATCCATAACCTAAAAAAATGAAAGAGATTAGAGATAAACCTTGATTTCTTGCTACTTCATTAGGCCGCAACTGCGTGTTTTGTCCAATGTTTTGATAAAAAAAATTCAACTAAAAGAGAAAATATGAGAAATTATCAAAAGGTAAAAATTCATTTTCAATTGTTAATTATGTATAATTCATATATGATTCTTAAAACTATTAAAGAAATAAAGGAAGACGGGTTGAATGATAATAATGAATGTAACAACAGGAGTTGAATCAAAATCAAAATCAGAAGAACAGTAAATTAGTAAAAGAAGTGTGTTGAAGAATAGTAGAAGCAGAAAGAAAGTGTCCAAGTACATGTGAAGTTTGATTCAAAATATTACTTAAAGAGAACTGTAAGAAATCTTTTTATATAAGGTAAAATTTTAATTTATTTAGAAGTACGTTCAATATTATCAAAGTAAATAACTTATATAAGGAAAAACCTTAATTAGATTAAAGTCTAGCCATTAGTTTAGTTAACTTAAAAAGTTGAATTATTTATTAAAAGAAACATTGAATCATAATTAAATTAACTAATTTATATAAAGAAAATTTTAAATTTTGTCCAAGGACCTTCACAAAATAAATGATTTTCTTGGAGGAAAGGTCAACGTTTCTTTTCAACAAATTCAAAGAATTAACTTTACCATAAAATTAGAATTCATGTTAAAAATAGAACAGTAATAAATATTTTTTGGGGAAAAGTAGAATTAAAAAAGGACATTAATTAGATATTATAAATATAATAGTATAATAATTGAAGGAAAAAGTGAAAAGACGAATTTTGTATTGTGGAATATTTTAATGAAGGACAAAAAATTCAAACTATATTTATATGGCCTTCACACTTTTAAGATAGTATAGATATAGATATATCTTCCTTCATTTTCCAACTTATATTAAGTATAAAATCCACCATTTGAGACTGTTCTAAGCTCTAAAACTGTGAGGAGATCGTATTCTAGTGCAGGGAGTAGTGTGGGGCATGTTGGTAGGCACATGATCATTGTAACATCCGTAAGTTTTGCTCAATTTCTAGATTATTTCCCTAGTTTGTTCCATAAATTTCTCGATTATGTTGTATTGATTTGGGGACTGCTTTGGGCTTGAATTTAACCAAATTTATGTGGCAATTAATCCTTGAGCTGCATGGAATGCTGTTACGATTTCAATTCTTGATTTCATAAGTAGGCCCTACGTGAGATGTTTAGTCTGATTTATGACCCAAAGAATATAATATATATATATATATATATATATATATATTATATATATATATATTGGTTTTCTCATCTTGATATATAGGTCGTTATTTTAATAGTGTGGCAGCACTCAGAGGCTTCTCGGAAGGGAAAAGCTCATGTGTAGAGGATTCGGTGAGCGTTCAGAGGCGTCTAGGTGGGCTAGGCTTACCCTTATTTTATATTGAGATTAATTGCGGTATTAGCGTATTATTGTTCTAGTTTTGGGTGGATATTTTTAGATCGATTATGCTTTTAGCATTTTACGTTGTATTTAGCTGGTTAGGGCCCCTTTTCCGATAGAATCTGAGCTTGTTTCTACTTAGCATATTATGTTGTCATCCTTTAGAACTAGAATTAGTGCTTACAGTACCTTGGCTGGGATTGGGAAGCCTTAGATTAGATTAGGGTAGGTTTTGACTTAGGTTGGGTTTTCGGGACCCTGTAATGGGCCTCAATGCCCCTTTTTAGATAGACTGATAGAAATGAAGCTCCTTTAGGCTTAGTGAACTCATGAAAACTACCTTAGGTTGTTACCTTGGGTCGGGGTTGACTTAGACCTGATTATCCACCTTTTTAGCATCTTTTCCTCAGGTAGAACGGTACTTGACCCTTGTCCACTCTTCTTTGACTTAGAAAGGGAAATTCGTCGGACGTTAGTAGATTTAGCAATTAGAGACTTAACTTAGTGATGAAATGGACTGGGGATAGACTTGAAACCCTGAACGTTTGCTAGCTATCCCATTCTTAGGTTTTTATATATTTATATTTATACTAGTATACGTACCCGCGCGATATGCAGATATATTAAAGTAATATTTTAGATCGATTTATATTGGATTGTTTCGTTCGAATTTGTTAAATTATATTATCTTAAAAAAATCATCTATCATCTTATTTCTCAATGAATGAGAAAATAAAATAAAATCTTTTTTACCCACCCCCCAAATTAATTCTTTCTCAAATATAAATATTTTTCTACCCCTTTCCCCCAACACGCCTCCATCCTCCCCCACTCCTCCCCCACACCTAATTTCCTACCACTAACTAAATTTATACGAAAAAATAATCATCTATTTGTAAAGAAAAATTATATTTCATATTTTTCTTTATGATATTATTCACAAGTTAAAGATGATGATTTTTTAATAGCCTCTACCCACCCCCCACCCCCCAAGAAACTAAGTATATATAAGTAAAAATAATTATATAATTGAAAAAGAGTTTTTATGTTTCAGATTTTTTAATTATATTTGACAATTTAAAAATTTTAGATTGTCAAAAATAATTTAAATTTTTATTCTACTATCCCTCTATCTCTTTCGTGCAATAAATAGTAATATGTGTTTTATTTAATTTCTTCATTATTCAAAAATTATTTAAATTTCATCCCCTCCCCCAATCCCAATCCTCCATGTACATTTTTTTCTATTGTAATTTGATTACCTTACTTTTCTCTAATTTGATCTATCTTCTTTTCACTTACACTCTTTTTATCTTTTTGTTACCTTTCATTCATACTTTCACTATAAAATATTTTAGTTTCATCTTCAAAATAATTGAGTTAAAAATATTGCAAATTGTAAAAAATAAATATTTTTCTATTTTGAATTTTCTCCAATCATTTTAAAATCTACAATCTGCTTTGCCATGGACACAAAAAATGCTCATAAGAATAAATTTTTAAAGTTATTAATGATATTTTTTTATTATATTCTTCAATCACATCTCGAATTTGAATCCTAATCAAAGTTTACTTAAAATAATAATTATTTAGTCTAACATCATGTTAAAAATTTTAAAGATGTATTTAATTACTTTTATAAAATCATAATGAAAAATACCACTTACTTAGATTCAGATCCAAATAAAAAATACTTGTTAAACATCATCATCTGCATATAATAATAAAAATATTAAATCAAATGATGTTTTTTAAAAAAAATGAAGAGTGTAATATATATATATATATATATATATATATATATATATATATATATATATATATATATATATATATATATATATATATATATATATATATATATATATATATATATAAAGAAGAATGTTAGAATAGGTGATGTGACACCTCTTAATGGCCTCCATTCTTGTATATCTTTTTTCTCATTTATTTTTTATTTTTTTCATCATTTTTTGCATTGATCAATTTGCTTAATAAATAAAAAAACTATTATATTTATTATATTCAATTATATCTCATGAGTTACAAAAAACCTCCATCCATTTATCTTCTCTATTTAAGTAATATGTCCCTTCAACTTTCTTCTATCAAATTCTTATGACTAGAATAATCTGTATATAGGCAATGATTTACTCGGAAGATAACATTAAACTTTGTAGCCATGGTTGGACGCAAAATAAGAAAATTAAAGTTAGTAAATTATTTTTTAAAATATATGTGGTTTTGAGCATTGGATACTTTACTTTGTATGATTTAGAATTGATTGAATTTTACTGAATATTTCACATTAAAGTTAGTAAGTTTTTTATATATGTGGTTTTGAGCATTGGACATTTTACTTTGTATGATTTATGATTGATTGAAATTTACTGAATATTTCACATTTACAATCATTTGCTAATCTTAAGAAGTTTTTTTGTGACTTTTCATATATTTGTGATGGTGTAATCATTTCATTTTTTTAAAGCATGTGTCCAATACACCACTTTGCATCTGGTCCCCTATTCCACCTCCGGAGCTAAGAGGGAAAGCAATTGAAGACTTAAGCACAAATGGAGAATTTGTTTCTTTGTATATCAACTTAAGTCATATTAACACCTCACATGTATATGCAAATTACTGTTTCTCTCAAGCAAATGAAACATTTGATAATGACAAAAGAAAACTGTTTGTGTTACTTTAGTTTTGGAGAAGAAAACAGACTCCACAAACTTTCTAAACATGATTAATAATTAAAAACTAAACATTTAAGAAGAGAATATGCCTTTGCATATTTGCTTTTGTCATTAGTAAATAGTGCCCCTTCTTACACTTTTTATCTTCCATATATTCATCATTAAGCGTCTAATATTTGTGCTTGTTATTTATAAAGTTTGTCCCTCACTTTGGTCAATTCATACAACTGTTGTTAGCAAATCGTCTTGTATTGCTCTTGCCATTAATAAAACTCTGGCGTAAAATATCTAAGAGACTTTACTTTCAAATTTATCTATCAACTTCTTATTATGTTCTAAGTTTGTGCACAAAGTAGAGATTCGTAACGTCAAAGGAGAAAAAAGAGAACTTTGTAAGGGATTAAAATTAAACCAAAAATTTAATGCATGGCAAAATTGCTTAATTACATAGTAAAATCTTATCTAACCCTTTTTACACCATGTAGTACTACAAATCTATTGCTGCTTATAGTGACCAACTTAAATTTTTCTCTTTACATACTTGATCACAGAGTGAACAAAAAATTTTCAAATATATGAATATAACATATTTGAATAAATAAATTATTTAATCATAATCAAGACAGTTGCTTAAATTGGTTATACGTTATAATTTAAGAGGTTTGCTTCAACTGCCTACACGTTATAATTTAAGAGAATTGCTTCATTTTTCATATGCTTCATGATTTAGTTATGGATGAGTAGTGATCTTTCAATTTGATTTCAGTTTCATTGATCATCACTGTAGATTGAAATTGTGCATAAAAATAAAGAGACACAAAATAATACAGTATTTATCACGTTTTAAAGTATATGACATCGGACGAAGATGCTAACTCAAAAGTTTGAATAAGTTAGGTGAAAATAATAAAGATGTTACCTTTTCCATTATTTTTCATATGCATTTTACACAGCTCAATAGTTTTTTAAATTGTATTTACATATTTTTCTTAATATTCCTAATGAATATTAATGGTGATACATTAATAGTCATACTTAAAATGATAGAATTGCATATGAAAGGGTGATATAGTCTAAATATAGAAAAGCGATATTCTTTTTGAGACGGATTAAAAAGAAAAATGTGTCACATAAATTGAATCAATGGAAAAGGGAGTTATAATATTTTCCACTTGATCCAAAAAAATGGCCACCAGAGCAAAGTTACTATTGCTATATTGTACCAAAAATTTATGATCAGCAGTATTATAAAAAAACATGAAATTGTGGGTTAAAATCGTCAAGAAATTAAAAAGGTGTGAGTTCTAATTAAATTTTTGACAAAAGCATTCATTGGTGTCGTCTTTGTCTTGGCTTCAAGGAGATTTCCACATCTAAACTCTATTTGTGTAAAGCCATTATGTTGTCAAGATGCAAAATGATGAGGAACAAAACATGAACCTTTACATTCCAAGAAAGTGCACTGCCACTAACAAGCTGACCACTTCCAAGGATCATGCATCTGTCTAGTTCAACACGTTAGTCATTTGAATGAGTTTGGCCGATATACTAGTCAATTCACCACTTATGGGTATTTGGACGAGTTTGCCACTTTATAATCTCTAGCAAAAGATAAAAGCTGAAGTTGGACAATAATGAGAATTCTCTATTTGCTTTTGTTAGCGATATTTGTTTGAAATGTGAACGTGTTTTTTAATCTTTGTATATATAAATCAAAGAAGACAATAGGCATCAGGAATTGGGACTACCTGTTTAGCAATTCTTGCATAGTTCATTTGAGTCTCTCGTTTTGTTGTCTATCTTCCTCACGTAGTATAACTATCTTCCTTTTGCCTTTTTTTCTTTTTTTCAAAAAAAAAAAAAAAATTCTTATAGAATATCCTTTTTTTCTTGACCATTAATTTTTTTATTTCTTTTTTAATGATTCAAATTTAATAATTAGGTTGGTGACCGAAAGAGAACGAAAATGTAAAAAGTGATGAAGTCAAAAAACGGAAAAAGAAAAGGAATGGAGATGTGACAAAATAAACAAAGCAATTGGATTAATGAGTAGAAATACATTGTGAACATGATATAAAACTAAAAAAGATTATAAAAAGTTAAAATATTATTTTTTCTGAAGTGATACCTTTAAATGTAATATTAAATTTTAAGAAAACGATATCTCTTACCCTCTTATAATTTGAATAGAAGTAAAGATCTTTTTAACCATTTACATGCAAAAATAAAGATCTCTTATGCGTAAGAATGAGATCTCTTTTAAAAACGACATAATAATAAAAAGATTTTGTAAAATTTTACAAAAACAATATCTCCAAACTTGCAAGACAATTTCTCTTACAGGTTTCTTTTTAATGTGTTGAATTTGATACTCTTTTAAATTAGTTTTAATATGTTTAGATGAAAAAAAAAAACCAAATAGATTCATGTTTTTTAAAATGTTTCATCCAAATGTATAGTTAACTATTTAGAAATAACTTCTTAACAAAAAATTAATAATCAGCATTTTGAAGAGCTCACTCTAACAACTTATGAAAAAGATACTGATTTAATTGTATTTTATCGATGATATAAGATAAAAGAACAAGTATGTCATAATTTTTATTCTTTTGTATAAATTTTAAAAAATTATATAAATTGTATGTATTTGATTTCAATATTTTGTGCTAATTCGTTGGGGTTGCTCTTTTTGCAGTTGATACTTTTAATATATTCTAATTCATTAAAGGATAACTATATAAAATATTAAAATGGCAAAAGAAATTATGTGATCAAAGTAATATGAGTTACTCTATGTAACTATAGTAACAAAGAATATTCATCAATTTTCTTTTTTTTTTTGGGTCAATATTATATTTTCAATAATGAAATATTTTCTTATTATAACTAGCTAGACTTTTAATTATTAATTATAAACAATTAATACACTTAATATTGATACCATTACAACTTCTTAATGTGTGTTACCTATTTTTTGCAATTACTCCATGTTTATCACCCTCTTTAATTAGTACTAATAATACAAACTTTTAATTACTTCAAAGATGCGTAACATATTATACACTATCAATTAAAGGCCCAACACAAAATTCTTTATTCCTCTTTAAACTAAACTATTTCACATAAAAGTTTTGAGACGTGCCATCTTAAAGCAGTTTGAATGTACTTAAATACATTAAAGAGGGATGCTTTAATAGTGTAACTGTTTTGACAGTCTTTATATTCCTAAAAAGATATTAATGTTTAGTTTTAAAAAAGCCTTATTTTATTTCATTGGCTCCATAAATTATATATATCCAAATTTTTAACATGAAAGAGAATGACAAAGTAAATAGTTGCTGAATGATTTATATTTTTTGTGAAAATATTTTCCTTCGTACCAACACACAATTGATATCTTCTTAAATCCCCCAAAAAAATCATTTTGTCTTTTCCCTGACGTCATCTAGCCCTCGTCGGTTTTTCCTCTTATGGATTTTAAAATTAGAGTTATGGATGGTCTTAGCTTTGGTGGTATTAGTGATAAATTAGTAGATTATCAAATAAATTAAGTAATTAGCATCATGAATTAATTTTCTCGCTAATTTCAGTATTTTTTATAGTGATGGAAAGATAGGTTGATAGAACTTAGAAGTTGCATAAAAAAAATAATGAAGCAATAAAGCAAAAGACATATAATATATCTCCATTTTCCGTCATCAACTAGACATATTCTCTTAATTAAATTTAAGTTCCTTCCCAAAAAGGTGAAAAAATCAATTAGGAATTTTGAAAGGTTATGATTCAATTAAGGTTTCTTCTGTATTTATATAAATTCAGTTCTTTCGCATATGTATGTTACCCAAATAAAGTACGATTTTTCTCGAGTATTCTTGAGATTGTGAATATGTATTAATCCATTTCAATAGGCAACTCAAAAATTTCGTTAGTTTAATAAAATTTGGTATGTTAGGAGTGTGTTTTGAACTTTCATTTGTTTGAGTTTAATGTAATTAATTTTCTATGATCAGAAAAAATCTAATTTAATAATTTTATGATCGCGCGAAGTGCGATTGAGTTACCTAGTTTCATAAATAAAGTTAATAATCAGTAATCAATAATAGAGAGAGAGAGAGAGAAAGGGAGAAAGGGAGAAAGAGAGAATCTTAACAGTGTATATCAATATAGGAGTGAATATATATAATAGAAATTAAAAGGAAGAATTCCATTCCAATTCAATTTTCATTTATATTCAAGTTCAAATATAATTTATCTGTAAGTTTATTATTCTTCCTCATTCTTATTTTTTTTCAAATTTGACATGCTTATCTTAAATATATTTGAATGAAGAGAAATATTTGAAATCAGTGAAAAGTGTGTTTGGTATGATGGAAAATATTTTTCATGGAAAATGTTTTCCTGGAAAAAGTTTTTCTGGAAAATAAGTTGATTTTCTACTTATTTTCTCATGTTTGGTTGGTGAATGAAAAATATTTTTCAGAAAAAATTTTATTGTGTTTGACTAGTGAGTAGAAAATATTTTTCAGAAATATATTTTTTAGTGTTTGGTTGGTGAGTGAAAAAATATTTTTTAAAAAATACTACTAATTGTTAACTAGTATATCATTGCCTGAACTAATTTAAGCATAACAAATAACATCAATATCGAGTATTAAGATATTACAAGCCACTAAATTTTAAGCAATTAGCAAACATAGGAGACACTTCTCAACATTTTATCAGGACAATCTCAAGATACCACAATCAATAGAAATACAATTGAACGAAGAGCTTATTCAACCTTGTGAAACAAGCTACAACGATGACAAAATGGAATATGCAATTAGCAAAAGTAACATAGGTAAGTCTTCCTCTATACACATGGAAATAACAATGCATTCAACGAATATTGAAAAAAAGGAAAAATTCTGACTTCAATATTTTTTATTTCAAACAGTGAAAAGTTGGAGCAAAGCACAGTGAAAAATGTTTCTGAGTAATGTGAATCTTTTGAGTAATGTGAATTTGAGTGCTATTGGGGTGGGGGTCGGGGTGGAGGCATAAAAGTCACATCTGTCATTTTCTGGAAAATGACTTCCCTTAGCCTATGAGGGAAGTCATTTTCCCTCAAATAGAGGAAAATAATTCATTTTGGAAAACATTTTCCCAATGTTTTAGTACAATCAAAAAAGGGAAAATAATAAAACATTTTTCATAAAATATTTTTCATTATACCAAACTGTAATACACCGAGAAATTTTTCGTTGAAATTTTGTGCGTAAACGTGTTGGGTTCTACCTTCTAGAGTAAATTATAAATTTTTCGTATGAAATGTCTTAGATTATGACCCACCATTGCATAGAGTATCGAATAATATTTCCAACGATATGTGTATTATCCAAAACGGACACCCGAGCGACGAGTTATGAACATTCCGATCGAACTGTGAATAGTAGTGAACAGTAAAACGTGCAGAAAAAAGTACTGAGGCCTGGCGTATTTTTGCTCCAACTTTAAATGATCATAACTCTTTGTACATAATTATTTGGGTGATATACTATATATCAACGGAAATCTCTACGGGTCCTCTTTCCAATGAAATTGGTTTCATCCAATTTGTCTATCGGAGTAAAAAGTTATGGTTGATCTACTACAACCTATCAAAAGTAAATTTTTGGGTCAACTTTAAACAATCATAACTCCTCATACACAATGATCTGGGTGAGATACTATATATCAACGGAAAGATATGGGAATCCTCTTTCTAATGAAATTGGTTTCATCCAATTTAAATATCGGAGTAAAACGTTATGGTTGATCTACTTCAGACTATCAAAACAGTCCACCAAAGGACAGATTCGAGAATTTTTTTGATTTTTAGGGGCATTTTGGTCATTTTCCCTCACCCAAAATCCGTCCAAACCCTATATTAAAGCCTATTAGAAGCATTATATGTTATATTTCATCAAACTCTCTCAAAAAGAAAACCCTAAGCTCCTACATCCAACTTCAAGAACCTCCAAAGTTCACCATTAATTCTACAAATTTATTCAAGATTCCAAGTTCCTAGTTCAAGATCTCCAAGAACCATCATTCAAAGGAACTATTAACATCTCAAAAATGAGTATCGATCTAAAGTTCATCATTAAAGGTATGTGGAGTTTTTCAACAAGAACTCTCTTTCGTTCTTGTGCCCAAAAGTAATTTTCTTTACAAAGGCATGATTTTTATTTGATTTTTACGAATTTGAAGCATGAACCCATATCTTATGATGATTATTATGAAATCTTGATGTTTATGATTTTGAAAGATGAATTTATATGTGTGGAGATATAAAGCATGAATCTTGAATGATATTTATCATGATTTTGATATTTGGGTCGTGAATCCCCATTAAAAATTATGTTTTTTTGAGAAAGAGTGTGTTATAATCACGTTGATGTTGAATATTTGAGATATTTTGAATGATTTGACCTTTTGGTCTTAATGGAGTTGTTTTGAACTCGAGTGTGGAAGAAATCTACAACGTGGTTGATTTTGATAGATGGGAAGCATGATGACTCCCGATGTATATTTATATATTACTAAAATTATTTTGTTGTGGATTGTCTTTGAAATGATCTGAGCTAAGTTCGGGAGAAATCTTTAGCACCGAGTGGTAGGTATAAAGCGACCTTACTTTCATACGTGCCCCCATAGGAGTGAACCTGAGGCTGATTTATATAGTGATTACTAGTTTGTATGGATTTGATATCGATAGTCATACTCCGATAGAAAGGATAGGACGGCTCTCCCCAACGTGGGTTATATGTTGGACTCCATGTAGCTCACATGGTTTATGTCGGTTATAGGATCTCCCAGTGTGTGTGTGTTTCTTTGTGTCTATGGTGAATGGTGAAGTGATTTGAAAGTGGAATTATGAAAGTTATTCTTTCGAAAGATTTAAATGATATTTATATTATGAGAATTGATATTCTTGATGAACTGATGATGATGATGTTTATACAACTGCATGCACCCCCATATACTCGGTTCCTTTCCATGGTACTGACCCATATCTTCGGATGTGGGATGTATTTTCTCAGAATGTAGGTTTAGGTGCTCAGTTCTAGGTTCGACAGTGATTCTTAAGGCACGCTGTTCTACATCCTCTGTTGTAGTGAGTTCTCATGTTCCGATGACGTGATGTCTGATGTTGGTTTCATAGAATTGTTTACATTTGATAACTAAGTATGAGTCAGTTGGGGCATGTCCCAATGGTTCACTGGTTTTATTGATTTTCTTAGAGGCTTGTCAGACTAGTATAGATGTTGGGAGTTGACTAATAAGTTGTATTTTGTTATCTTTCTTAATTTCTTTTATTCTTGGATGATGATTACTCTGTTGATATTTGAGGGTTATTTATGGAAACCCCATTGATTTGTGTTAAACTGAATTAAAATAGCTCAAAGGGTTAGCTTGGGGCTACTCGTAGCCTCAAGCACCGTGTGACGGTACGGGACCTGTTTTCGGGGCGTTACACAAACACACCCGAAATTAATCCACATTTTACTCTATATAATAAGAGTGAATGAGGACTAAAATGAGGAGCTTGGGGTCGTTTTTCAACAATGACAACTAAGCTCCTCAAAGTTTCATTTATTATTATTTAATGATTTTTCTAGAATTAGTTATATTTATTTAAAATTTACGTAAACAAATATTATACATTATAATAATGAATGTTAAAATATTTAAAAGGCATGATAAAAAATTGATTGCTTCTTAAATTTTTTGCAGTGTTGCTTAAATTGAGATAACTATTTGAAAATGATATGAAAAAATACTATAAATAATAATAATTAACAACTTAAAAACTAAAATGAGGAGCTTAGGGTCAATTTTTTTTAAAATGACAACTAAGCTCCTCAAAGTTTCATTTATTATTATTTGAGGATTTTTATACTTATATTTATTTAAAATTTTCGTAAAAAAATTATACATTATAATAATTAATATTAAAATATTTAAAAGGCATGATAAAAAATTGATTGCTTCTCAAACTTTTTGCAGTGTTGCTTAAATTGGGATAAGTATTTAAAAATGATATAAAAATACTATAGATGATAATAATTAACAACTTAAAATATTTAAAGGATATATAAAAGTAAGAATGAGAGGAGCTTTGAATCAACTTTAAAAAATGATAAATAAGTTCCTCAAATTCCCACTTATATTTTTTTGATGAGCTTAGAGTTAGTTTGTAAAATGAATAAGAGTGAATGATGAGCTTAGGGTCATTAATGAGGACTAAACTGAGGAGTTTGGGGGCGTTTTTCAAAAATGACAACTAAGCTCCTCAAAGTTTCATTTATTATTATTTAAGGATTTTTGTAGAATTAGTTATATTTATTTAAAATTTACGTAAAAAAATACTACACATTATAATAATGAATATTAAAATATTTAAAAGGCATGATAAAAAATTGATTGCTTCTCAAATTTTTTGCAGTGTTGCTTAAATTGAGATAACTATTTGAAAATGATATAAAAAATACAATAAATAATAATAATTAACAACTTAAAAACTAAAATGAGGAGCTTAGGGTCATTTTTTAAAAAATGACAACTAAGCTCCTCAAAGTTTCATTTATTATTATTTGAGGATTTTAATAGAATTACTTATATTTATTTAAAATTTTCGTAAAAAAATTATACATTATAATAATTAATGTTAAAATATTTAAAAGGCATGATAAAAAAATTAATTGCTTCTCTAACTTTTTGCAATGTTGCTTACATTGGGATAACTACTTGAAAATGATATAAAAAATACCATAGATAATAATAATTAACAACTTAAAATATTTAAAAGATATATAAAAGTAAGAATGAGAGGAGCTTTGAATCAACTTTAAAAAATGATAAATAAGTTCCTCAAATTTCCACTTATATTTTTTTGATGATCTTAGAATCATATTGAAAAATGAATAAGAGTGAATGATCAGCTTAGGGTCATTTTATAAGACCCTGCAAAATTCTCTCATAGTCTGAGCCTTAGAGCATGTTCAGTGAAGTATTAATCTGGCCCTAATATCGACTTTTTATCATGCAGAGAATTGAATAAGCTTTTCGTCAAAACCAAATTCTCCCAAATCCGACACTCGTCAAAATGACACTTTAGCGCATCGCGCCAAGGCTTAATTTCAGAATTGTCAATTTTCAGTGCACCAACGTGATTCTACCGCATCGCAATGACTTTTCAGTTCGCAACCAAGGTGGCAACGCAATTTCCATCGCGTCGCACCATCAGGAAGTTTCCCGATTGTCCAATTTCCAGTGAGCTGGCGCGATTATGGCGCGTCGTTCCAGCATGTAAAATCGGGATTTTTTAGTTTAATTCCAAGGGCGAAAAGGGTTTTTTCACAACCCCTCTATATACTCCTTAACACGGAATTTGGCCCCATTTCACTCAAAATATCATTGTTTTCTCTCAATTCTCTTCAAGAACAAGGGCTAGAATTTCTACAAAATCAAAACCCCTCCTTCTTCTTCAAGAAATCAAGAATTTGTTCAAGAGCTTTCAAGAAAAATTTTCTCCAAGGTATGTAGATGTTGATTCTTGGGTCCCTTTCATCCAAGAAGCTCAAGAACCCTTTTTCAAAAATTTAAAATTTTTATGTTTATGAGTTTCCATGATTCATGTGAGTTGAAATTGATGTTCATGCTATTATTAAGTTTGATTCATGGTTGTTTGCAAGGTTTTCAAGCTTTAACCCTAGTATGTGATACCCATGTGATGTTCATGACAAACCCTCTTCAAGTTGCTTGTAAAGTGATGTGTTCATGTCAATTAAGTGTAGAAATTGTTGAATAAGCAAAGCATGCTCCCCATACGTTTGATAAAATGCTTATGTGAATGAATTAGAGCCATTATAGCATGTTGATTAGAAATCCCTAATTGTGTGTAAGCCCATGCATGCCAAGTGTTTGTTGAGAAGCCTTAGTAAATGAATTGTGGCATGATAGCATGAAATTCCCCAATTATGTTCTCTTTGATACATGCTAAGACTTTAATACACGCTAAGTATTTGATGAATGAATTGTAACATGATAGCATGAAGTTCCCCAATTATGTGTTCTCCGATACATGCCAAGACTTAAATATGTGGGAAGTGCTTGATGCAAGGCGTTGTTGAATGGAGTATGATCCAATAACATGTCCCTCTATGCTATTACATGTTTAGGATTCCTAAATGCTTGAAGTGATGCCTTAGTAATTGTGATGGTGAAAGATTGTCTATGGTCTTGATTATTCAAGAATGGTTATGTTTTACTTTTATTTTATCGAGTCCTGGGGGTATTTATACCTGACAATTTAGCTGTTGTCTAGAGCCCGTGTCAGTTTTCACAATAATTCCAGTCGAGCCATGATTTTCAGAACTCAGTAAGTTATAGAACTCTGTATTCTCAGACAGATACAAAACTTAAAAAATCTCAGTAATCTCTGTAATCGTCGTAATCTTAGTATCGCTAGTAATCTAGCCTCAGTTCTGTACTCAGCAAAGATCTAGTAATATTCAAGTGTTCAGTTCAGTCCTCAGTAGTAATCGAGTAATCTATACCAATCTCAGAGTTGTTCAGTCAGATAATGAGATTCAGTACTATTCCATCAGATACGGAACCAAGTGAATTTAGCTTAACTCGGTCAGATCATTCGTGAAACATGATCTGTATCAGATTTAGCTTAGTTTGTGTTCAGTTAAGAATTAGTTCAAAGTCTTTCAGTTGGGAGTAGGAGATAGCACCGGCGAGGGCAGGGATGATGGCTCCCCATCAGAAAGGCAGAGTCGTTAGGAGGAATCCCTGAACTCCAGAACTGCGTAGCCAGCGCAGGATGCAGGAGTCACCCGTCAGGAAAGTCTATTCACCCATCAAATAGGCTTGACTATTATATTGCCTTAGGATTGACTTCCTTTGAGGGTTACCCGTCAGATAAGCTTGACCAGAGAGGTCTTTACCCGTGGCACAGTATTGATACCCTTCCAGCTGGGGTTACAGGTTAGACCCCACCAGTTGAGATTCGGGGCATGTCGGTTAAGTGACTACTTCCCACAGTTGTAGTTTTAGTATCAATCTTCAGAAATCAAAACTGTCAGATAAAGTCATCTATCTCAGTGAGGAACTCAGATAGTTTCATTGATTCATGGACCACCAGTCGGATAGGCTTGGTCCCATATAAAGTTATTCAGTATCAGATCTAGATATCACCCGTCAGATAGGCTTGATCTCACTCTCAGATTCAGTTGAGTAATCTCATTATCAGATTCCGAGATCACCCATTAGATAGGCTTGATCTCAATCTTAGATTCAATTGAGTAATCTTGTTATCAGATCTAGAGATCAGATAGGCTTGATCTCAGTCTCATATTCAGTTGAGTAATCTTGTTATCAGATCTAGAGATCACCCGTCAAATAGTCTTGATCTCATTCTCATATTCAGTTGAGTAATCTCATTGTAAGATCCCGAGATCACCCATCAGATAGGCTTGATCTTATTCTCATATTCAGTTGAGTATTCTTGTTATCAGATATAGAGATCACCCATCAGATAGGCTTGATCTCAATCTCAAATTCAGTTGAGTAATCTCATTATCAGATCTAGAGATCACCTGTCAGATAATCTTGATCTCAGTCTCAGATTTAGTTGAGTATTCTTGTTATTAGATCTAGAGATCACCCATCAGATAGGATTGATCTCAGTCTCGGATTCAGTTGAGTATTCCTGTTGTCAGATTCGTGCATGATTATTTTTTATCATTGATAGTAGATTCTGGAATCATCCGTTAGAGAGGTTTGATCTACAATGCAGTCAGTCGAGAGTAGCAAACTCAGAATTCAATCATTGAGATGAGTAGATTCAGTTAATCAGTTTCAGTATCATTAGTTTTCGAGATCACTCGCTAGATAAGACTGATCTCAACTCCAATACTCAGTTATCAGTATTAGATAACTCAGTATCTCAGGCATTAGTAGTAAGTTCGGATGACAGTAAACCAGTATTCGAGTTTCAGTATTTGTAGTCACAATGATTTCGGTTATGGTTTGTGCATTCAAGCATGTGTTCTCATTCAGTACTCTCGTGATTATTTAGTTAAATAATTGTTCATGCATAAGCCTTTGCATTTAGCCTTACCTCATTTTCATACTCGGTACATTCCTGTACTGACACATTTATGCTATGGTGTTTTATTTGACACCATAGGTTCAGAGGCATGAGATCCAGAGTATCCCTAGCAGCTCAGTCCCAGTCAGCAGCAGTAGAGTAACATATAATTAACTATCAATGCCATAAAATTTTGGACAAGGAGAGTAACATATATTATTTTAAAATAACATAAAATATATTATAAATTATAATATTTAATGGCTTAAAATATCTAAAAAAATAATCTGTTATATATTCCTAAAAAATATGCAAAAAATACTATAGATCACAATAATTAACAACTTAAAAATTTAAAAGATATAAAATATTTGGTTGACTCTTTAAATTATATCAGTGTCACTTAAATTGGAATAATTAAAAATGTAATTGAATACCAACACCACAAAAGTTTGGACGGGGAGAGTAACATGTATTATTTGAAAATTACATAAAAAGGTATTATAAATTACAATAATTAACAAGTTAAAATATCTAAAAAAAAATAATTTGTTACATAACAACTTAAATTTTTTTTAAAAAATATTTGGTTGACTCTAGAAATTATATTTGTGCCACTTAAATTGAAATTAAAAAAAAGGTATTAAAAATCTCAATAATTGAAAACTTAAAGTATTCTAAAATTATAATTGACTATTGATGCCATAAAAATTTGAACAAGTAGAGTAACATGTATTATTTATAAATTACATAAAATGTATTATAATTACGACAATTAACAACTTAAAATATCTAAAGCATATTAAAAATATGTTTGATTATCTAAATTTCATTTATGTTACATATGGAGCTAAAAAATAACATATATTGGGCCCGTGCTGGCACGGACCTCGACATCTAGTTTTATAATAAATACTAACACAATAAAAGAAGAATAAATTTATTTCTCTTCCTTATCCTTTTAAATATAATATTACTGTTTCTTATTATCACTACTACTTCTACGTACTACAACTCCTAATGAATAATATTTTAAAATTATTTTCATATTTTTATTTTTCAATAAATTATTATTTCTGCCACCATTATTACTACGTACTACTACTTCGTTTTTATTTATTTTTAATTATTATTATTATTACTATTATTATTATTGCCATTTTCTGAATCTCTTGTTTAGTATTTATACCAAATGTATTCAAATATATTTTGTAACAATTAAAGGAATTAGTTAATCAAATAGCACGAGTTGATTTGTAACTCTTCAATCATAAGTTTCTAGTTTTAAACAAATGATAAATATTTAAATAAACTATATGTAATTATATTTTATAATATTTAAATTTTAAAATTTATAAGTTTATGAAAGAGAAAAAGTCTATTTAGAACTCTTCAACCATAAGTATCTATTTTTAAGATAATGAAAATCTTTTTTTAAGAAAATAAAGTATAATGTGTTTTCAAATTTTAATATCTCTAATCTCTCAAATCAATTTTTTTATTACAATAATATTATTCTTTGTCTTAAAACTGCCAAGTGACTTATTCTTATGTAGCCACTTGGCTTCTCCTGGTACTTTTAGTTACTTATATATATATATATATATGTGTGTGTGTGTGTGTGTGTAGAGAGAGAGAGATATTTCAGTTTCGATTCAAGTTTTAGCATATGCTCTATTGCTACTATCAGGAGTTTTGGAATGAGTTTGGAATTGGTTTATAGTTATGATACACTCCTTATGGAATCATCTTTGGTGGTTATAGTTGGTTACTTATGAGTATTGATTCGACCCGACATCAGTCTATGACTAGGAGGTATTCTCGTATTGATTATGGTTATTACTGGAAGTTTTAGCAGTTGTATTTGGTTCTGATACGGGAGTTCTATATGGATAATTTGACCTCTTGTTACTATCCACTATTTTCTATTCTAGCTCGGCATCTGGCCTCTTGTTATTATCCATTGGTTTCAGTTCAAGCCCAATATATATTTTCATTATGGATTTAGGATTGGAAAATTACTTGAGACTGGTATGGTTAAATGTTATTTATTTATGTTTCATTGCCTTATATGTCCTCTTGTTTGCACCTACCGAGCTTATGGAGGCCTAGCAGGGTAAATTTCCTTCTTGTGTGCCTTCTGGGCTTATGGGACCTCAATTAAGTTATAGTTAGCCTTTACTTCCATTTTTAAGTTATTTACTTCCTTTATCACATTTGCCTATCATAGCTCAATATTTATATTTCTACCCCCTTTTTACTATTAACTTAGCTTTCTCTCTCACACTTTATTATGCTTTTACTATACTTAAGCTCAGTCAGTCGATCATGCCTATTGAGTACCCGTTGCTTTGGTACTTATGTTGCACTTTTGCGTCTTTTTTCTGATGCAAATTCGAGTACAAGCCACTGATGCTGACATTATCCTCGGGCCTTGCTACTGATCTAGGGACGGGGTGAGTTTTCTAGAGTTTGAAATTAATCCTCCCCCTTCTATTTCAGAAATAGTCTTTTGTATTTCGAAACTACTATGTATGTACGTATATTTTGGATAGTGTTTAGTACTCTTCATTTTGATTATAGTGGCTCTTGTACCGGCCTTACCTATCCTTGGGAGAGATTATTTTTTATATTTATCCTTTTCCCTTTTTTGTACAGTATATTATGTTTGTATATCTTTTCTTCTTTTGTCTATATTATTGTTGTTGTTGATTTCATTCATGTTTTCCATTACCTTTCATCTGTTTGCCCATTGCTTGTCGTTCTGGCTATGGCTTGGCCTACCTACTAGTGGGTTAAAGTAGGTGTCATCTTGACTTAAGATATTGGATCATGACATTCTGTCAGACTATCACGACCCGAGGATACCTCCTAGTCAAAACAACTGTGCTTATGGCCACAAGTGACCACAAGCAAACCATGAACTGGTACCTACTGTGAGTACTAAGTAAAATAGTAATACAACACATGTGCGGAAGACAAGCTAATAAGATATTGTAAATCCAAATACTGAAATACGTAGTAATGACATGTCTAAAATATCTGACAAAATACTGCAAACTGAACAGTTTGTCTGAAACAACTAATAAAATTGAAAGAACTGGTTGACTGTCTAACTAATTGTCTAAAAGCCTCTAAACATCATGAGGATATTATAGGACAAACTCCCAACTAACTTCGACTGACTGAACATAAATAAATACTGAAATAACTGAGATAACATATCATGTCCTCGATGGATAAGGACTCACCACTACTGTTGCTGGGTAACACTTAGCTATATAAAAATAGTCAGGAAATTGAGTGTCCGAACCTATGTTATAAGGCAACATAGCGCAAAGAAAAATATATGGTCAGTACTTTGAATGTACTGGTATGTAAGATAAGAACTAACTGAAATACATAGGATAACTGAGTATGTAATATCAGAGAATGCAAGACCAAGCACAAATATATTACTGAGACAATCCAAAATCTGAAACACTGAAATCCGTATAACTAAATAAATGATAATCTATACACTTGGTCAAGAAAACCTGAGCTAAGATACACTGAAATAACGACTGAAACTATGGGAGGTATCATGTAACCGACATGCCCCAATCTGAGCTAATCGGGGTCCAACCTATAACCCCAGTTGAAAGGATGTCAGTACTGTGCCACGGGTACTAACACTAACTATGTGGATCCACTAATCTGATATCCCAAATTACTAGGGAGTCAGTCCTAATCTGACGGGTGACCCCTTAAGAGAGTTTCAGTCCTAAACTGGTAGGTGACATCTCATAATACTATGCTGACTACGTAGTTCTAGAACTTAGGGACTGCTACTAAGCACCCAGTCCTAACTGGCGGGTGAGCCCCCATCCCTAGGTTCGCTTGGTGCTAAATCCTACTCCCAACTAAACTTACACTGGTAATGAACAGAACTAAGTTTAACTGAATATTACTTCTGGTGGTGCTCATCATGATTATATCAACTGAGTAAAAATAATAATATCCATATTTTAACTGAATCATTACTTGATAATCTAAAATTATGTAAAACACATAGGTATCGGGTGTTCATAACCCGCCAACACTGAATGACCATAAAATATGATAACAAATCTTTAAAACTATAGTATGGGATCATAGTTCAAGGACCCAAAAAATAGATATTTCATCAAACGTGTGAGAATCATGAACTTAAACATGGGAATGTGTTAAGTATAAGAAAACAACATGATTACACGGCTAAATTCATAATTTGGGAATTTAACATGATATTCACTTGAATATGACATAGAAAACTGAAATTTAAAGCATGAGGCAACTAAACTTTTCATGGGATCATTCATGGACATGAATTGAGTTTAAATTATTAGGGAACACTTGAATTTAACCATCTTGAACATATGAAATTCCATAGTAAAGGAAAAGCTCCATAATTTTAATTAAAAAGGAGGTTTATAGGCTCGATGGGTGAAAGGGACCCATCCATGAATACCCATATAACTCAATAAATAGTATTTTGATGATTTCTCAAGATTTGCTTGAACTTGAAAGCTTGAACTCTTGATTTCTTGAGAAAGGGTCTTGGATTTTGTTCTTGGGAATGGATGAGGGTTTCTTGAGAGTAATTTTGAGAGGAAAGGCAAATAATGCTCCAAAAAATGCCCCCAATCGTGTTATGGATAAGTTGGGTTGAGGGTAAAAGGCCACATTGCCCCTTGATTTCTTTAATAAAAAGGTTGAGAGAGAAGCTCTGGCGCACCGCAACCCTGGATTGGGTCAATCATCCCTCGCGACGTGACCCTTGCTTGGGTCAAGCAGCCATCGCATTGCGATCCTTGCTTGGGTCAAGCAGCCCTCGCGCCGTGGGCCTATCGCGAGGCCTTGCTGCCTCTGCTCACCAAACATGCCCTGAATCCTGTCTAAAAATCCCAAAACTCCTTTGGGATATACCTTTAACAATCCAATACATAATTCAACTCAGAAACCAACATTTTAGGGTTGGGATGTCCAAAATAAAATTTTGTGAAGTTTAGGGGTCTTAAAAATGATTAAGTCCTTAACACTTAGTGAAAATTTCAAGCCTTGGACCCGTTAAGTATGCAACAAAAACTTAATCAAGCTTAGGATCTTACGGGGTATTACACAGACCCATTAGATCTAAAATGTCCATTTTGAGTTGGTAGCATAGTCTGTTCGGATCTTGAGGCCCTTTTGTGTTTTTTGAATATTTGGTCAAAATATTAGTCGTAATTGCCTAAGGTTGATTTTATATTGTCACGATTCAATTTCTTAGGTCATAATGACACCTATTATAACCTACCAATTTTTAAGCCAACGCATAGTCCAGAATGACTAGTGTAAACTATTAAGGAAAATGGAAGAAAACAACAAAATAAATATGATAAAAAGACTAATACATATAAAGTAGTCCCAAAACCTAGTGAAGTTAGTACAAGAGTTTCTAATACAATAAGAGTATAAAGTATAACACTGAATAAATGTACATGTATAACCCATCTTTTAACTTAACATAAAGATCAGTCTAATAAATAAGAGGGGGAGTAATAATGCTCTGAATGTCAGGAGCTTACCCTAAATCTTTGATCCATAGTTGCTCTGTATGATGTACACAACAATGGAGAGAACTCGTACTATTGTCTGAAGACTACAAAAATATAGTATGAGTACCAAGCACGTGGTACTCAGTAGACATTGGCGGACTGGGCTCCAAAGATAATTCAAACATAAATAACATGTAAAACAGGAATATAAACTACAGGAAACTAATCTTGAAACTAATCATAATAAGGATAATGGAGCAGAAGGATAAACTATCCTATTTTGACAATATTCAGGAACTAAATTACTATACCACATATTAGTAGTCAGTACACCAATAAAAAGTGGAAGAAGAATATATATAATAATATATGATATTTCAACTTTTGACGGAATATTTTATATCTTTTACCAGGGATAATTATGCATTTTCAAGCAACTGTTGTTGTATTTGATGCTAGATTTTAGTGTTTTTAGGTCAAGAACTTAGCTGAAGAGATAACTTAGAAAAATGGAAGAAACAGGAACAAAAAGGAGAATAACGACCAAACTGACAGGTCATCAACCATTTGACGTACCGTCCAAGTATCTGTTAAAGCTAAACAGAATGGGAAGAATGGATAACCCAAGTGACAGTCAAAGTGACGAACTGGCAGACCTCTGATGGGCCGCCAATATGGTCATCAGGTTGAGATAGAAAGTGGTTCCCCGAGTGATCAAGTGATGGTCCAAGTGACGGACCGTCATACCAGTGACAACCCGTAAACTTGGTGTCACCCCTTAAATAGAGTGAAGCAGCTTGGTACCTTCAACAATAGTCCAAGTAACTAACCGTCAAACCACTGACGGGCCGTCAACTATGATACGGCAATGTTGAGTTCAAATTTTAAATCCCTACTGAGAACATATAAATATCCAATATACGTTTAGATTAGGCATCTTTCATACGTCTTTTATCTTATTTCCATCTTTGAAGTTCATTGTAATGTATTACTCTATGAGATTACAAGATACTAGTGTGGATCTAAAGATTTTAATCATTATTCTCACTAAAGATCAAGAATAGTTGTGGGAACTTTTGTAAGTAGTTCTTTGAATTAATTTATGAACAAAACAATGTTTTCTTCTTCTTCTTTTGAGATGTGTGGCTAAAGCTCCCATAACTAGGGTTTTGGAAGCCTTGATGTTATTTGTTGATTGGGATTGTGAGAATGCTTAATTTCCATGATTAATTGAGATTGTATAAACTACTCTTCACAATTCTAACCTTTCTTTGTTGCAAACTTGAAGGATGAGCCCAATAACATCACTTGTTTTAGTAAAAAAGTGTATGTTGGAAAATGAGGAGATTTACAAGGAACTCAGAGGTTTCAACCTTTGGGTAAAGGTTGATGCCTTAATAGGATCAACCCACTTGATAAATCAATTGAATAATTAAATGCATTCTTTGATTTCTAAAGAATTAAAAGGTAATTACCCATTTAGGTTGATAAACGAATGGGTCAACTTTAGAATTCAATAATTATTGCAATTGATGTTGTAACTTAGAAATTTAGAACAACTCACAACCCTAACTGCTTGAACATCTTGGTGAACATAATCCTAGTTTTATTAATCTCATTGAATTAAAACTTGCAATAATACTCTTTAGTTTGAATACTACTTGTTACAAACATCAAAATCTTGTTAACAAACCAAAACCCCCTTTACCCCGAAACCTTTGATCAACAGTCTATTAATAATCATAACACTTAGTTTGTACAGTATTTCCTGTAGGATTTGACCCCAACCTAGTTGGGTTCTATATTTGACAGGGACTGCTTACACTTTCTAATGAGAGTTGTAATTTGGGTGTATCAAATTTTGGCGTCGTTGCTAGGGAATACGACTGTCAATTAAGTTTATGAGTGTTAATTGACATTTGGTCAAGTTCTTAATTTTACTTTTATTTGTTTTTTTTATTCATTACGAGAGCTTTATTTTGCATTCCAAGTATGAGGAGATCAAGAGAATCATTATTACCATATCATCTGGAACCTCAATTAATTGGCAGAATGGAAGATCAACAAGTAGCAGATAGATTAGCTGCCTTAGCTAGATCTCAAGTGAATCAACAGAATGATGGTC
This sequence comes from Capsicum baccatum var. pendulum, assembly GCA_030864225.1. Classification (NCBI taxonomy): domain Eukaryota; kingdom Viridiplantae; phylum Streptophyta; class Magnoliopsida; order Solanales; family Solanaceae; genus Capsicum; species Capsicum baccatum. The sequence continues at coordinate 25,881,175 of CM061558.1, read as the reverse complement.
AGCCAACTCATGCTCCTAACCTAGTTGAGGATGAGTTGGGAGATAATGATCTGATTGACCTTATAAATAGGAGGCTTGCTGAGAATGTAGTTTCACCAGTGAATAAAAATAGGGCAGCTAGAGAAAGAGCAAACTGCCAACCTGTTGTGCCATTTGCAGCTGATGAGGAAGATGACACAGATTTGGACAAGGCTGGTGGCACGGGAGCAATTATTTCACCACCATTAGCACCAGGAGTGAAGTTCAACATCACCAGCACTATGATACAATTACTTAATCTCAAAGGGTTGTTTGGTGAACTTCCAGGGGACGATCCAAATATGCATAGAGTGAACTTCATCAATATTTGCAAATTTTTTGACAACCCTGGAGTTGGACAGAATGCAATTTGGTTGCGGTTATTTCCATTGTCTCTATTCGGGGAGGCAACAACATGGCTGAATAGATTGGCTCCCGATCCTATAACAAATTAGAGGCAGTTAAAAGGATCTTTCCTAGAAAAATTATTTACTTCTTCCAGGAGGTTAGAATTGAGGGATGAGATTAGTAACTTCAGGAAGTTACCGAATGAGGCACTCCACAAGACATGGATGAGATTTAAGAAAAAGTTGACATAGTACGCTAACTATAAGATTACCGATGAGTATTTAATGGAGATATTCTATAGAACTTTAAAATCCATCACTAAACCAACCGTAGACAATGTTGCAGGGGAAATATTCATGGAGCTTACTTTTATTGAGGTTGCAGATATTTTAGAGCAATTGACTAAGACAAGTAGAGCTTGATGTACCAGAGATTCTACGGTAGCAAGCTCTACTACGTCTAGTGGTATATCTGTGGAGCAGCGACGAAAAGAGGAAAAATGCGATAGAGATATGATGCATATGAAGACCCAGATGTATCTGCTTACAAAGAATTTGCTATTTGGGAAGACTGAAAAAGTGAAAGACGTTGTGTCACAAGGTAGAGCTTATTCTGATTCTGAGGAGAAAGCTAATTATCTAAACAACTAGGGGGGTTCTGAGGTAATAGACAAAGGAATCAAGGTCGGACTGATTATGATAAATTTGGTTACAGATATTGTGACCAAGAAAGCTGGAAAAATAAGAACGACAAGAATGGATTGTATGTGCCTCATGGAAATCATGATAATATTTCTATTGGTTTGGGTAAGATATCCATGGAGGACATGATGGAGAAGTTATTGAAAGGGGTAAAGTCGACTAATGCCAGTGTGACAACAATGAAAAGTGACTTATCCTCTATGAGTTAGTTGGTCGTTTCACACTCAACTTTAATAAAATAGCCACAGTAAAAAATGAATCAACTTTCAGCGGCACTTAATTAGAGAAAGAGCGGTACTTTGCTGAGTAACATGGTGCAAAACCCTTGGAATGATGGGTCTTGTATGGTGATTGCTACCCGCAGTGGTAAAGTATTATAGGTCCCTTCTGTGGGCAAACCTGTGGTTGATGGTAGAATTAGATGAGAAATCAGAAGATGACCATCCATTAAAGTCTGAGAAGTTGGATATTGATGATATTTCATCTAACCATCAGAAGACAGATGAGTTAGAAAAAGATAAGGGAAATAAGGAAGAAGCAGTGGTTAAAGTAATGCCAAAACTACTCCCTGTATTTCCTCATCGATTAAAGAAAAAGGTGGATGACACAAAATTTAGTAATTTTATGGCAATGATGAAATAGTTGACTGTGAATATGCCCTTGGTGGAGGCACGGAAACTAATAGCTGGCTACACTAAATTTATGAAGGATCTTTTCATAAAGAATAGGACGGTAAGCTATGAACTGGTGGATAATCCTTACCATTGTAGTGTTATTTCTACAAGTCCTTAGTGCAAAAAAAAGTGTATCTTGGAGCATTCACTATCCTGTGTACTATTGGATCGCTAGATTTTGCAAAGGCCCTATGTGATCTTGGGAAAAAATATTAATCTGATGCCACTAAAAGTTTATAAGAAGTTGGGTTTAGGATATCCCATGCCCACTAACATGAAACTTATGATGGCAGACAGAACAGTGAAGCGGCCAGTAGGTGTGTTATATGATGTGCTCGTAAAGGTGGACAGTTTTATTTTCCTTGCTGACTTTGTGATCCTGGATTGTGAGATGGATTTTGAGGTGCCCATAATCTTGGGTAGACCTTTGCTTATAACTGGGAGTGTATTGATTGACTTGCGGGCAAATGAGTTATAGTTTAGGCTCAATGATGAGGTAGTTTGATTTGATGTTTTCCAGTTAATGAAACAACACAAAGAGATGAGTGTATTCTCCATTATCAATGTTTATTATGAAGATGAACGAGACGTGCCGATCAAGGAGAAATTTTCTATAGAAACTTTGGTTGCGGTCTTAATGAACTTTTATAGCAAACGTATTGAGGAATATGAGGAGACAGTAAATTCCCTAATGGGAATGGGATCATATTCATATGCTTCCAAGAAGCTGGATTTAGACCTCAAAAATCGCCCAACACTATCAGCTAAGCCATTTATTGATGAGTCACCGGTGTTGGAGTTAAAAGAGTTGTCGGGCCATCTACAGTATATGTTTCAAGGTAGTGAAAATACCTTACCTGTGATTATCGAAGCTGATTTGGGTGAAAAGCAGGTTGAAACCCTTATCTCTGTGCTTAGGAGATACAAAAGAGCCATAAGATGGACTATTGCCGATATTATTAGTATTCCTTCGGGTATATGCACTCACAAAATACAGTTTGAGGGAGATTTCACACCAACTATTGAACATCAATGCAAATTGAACCCATCGATGCAAGAAGTGGTTAAGAAAAAGATCATTAAATGGCTTAATGTAGAGGTAGTGTACCCCATCTCTGATAGCAAGTAAGTGAGTCCTGTGCAATGTGTGCCCAAGAAAGGGGGCATGACTGTGATCGCTAATGAGAAGAATGAACTACTTCCACTTAGGCCAGTCACTGGGCAGAGATTTTGTATGGATTATCAGAAGTTAAACTTGTGAACTCTAAAAGATCATTTCCCAATTCCCTTCATGGATTAAATATTTAATTGCCTAGCAAGAAGGGGTTGGTACTGCTTTCTAGACAGGTATTCGGGATAAAACCAAATTTTGATTGCTCCCGAAGACCAGGAGAAGACAACATCACGTGCTCATATGGGATATTTGCATTCAAGCGGATGTGGTTCGATTTATGTAATGCACCTTCCACATTCCAAGAGTGCATGATGCCTATTTTCTCTAACATGGTGAAGGACATCTTGGAGGTGTTTATGGATGATTTTTCTGTAGTGGGTGACTCATTTGAGCTTTGTCTAGTAACTTGAGTAGAGCACTGCAGAGATGCGAGGAATTCAATCTCGTGCTGAACTGGGAGAAATATAACTTCATGGTGAAGGAGGGCATTGTGCTTAGACATTGAATTTCAGCCAAGGGGATTGAAGTTAACCGGGCAAAAGTAGAGGTGATAGAGAAATTACCCCCACCTATCTCCGTGAAGGGAGTTTGTAGTTTTATGGGACATGCTGGATTCTACGTATAATACTCCATAAAGTTCTAATCATTTTAGTCTTATATAGCATGCCAAAAGGGGTCTCAGACTTAGAAAAATTTGGCTAAGTGTTAAGACTTAGAAGAATTATTAGCCTTCAAAATTGGATGATCTTATTTTCTATTTTTTCGACCTTAGAATATCGATTTTTAAGTTGATTCATGATCAGGGATATCAATAGGTCATATTGGGTGAGTTTTAATATATTTGGACTTCGTTTGGGTCATTTTTGGATGGGCAAAATAGTAAACCAACACGATCTTGATGCGTCATATTAGCTACCGCGTTGCACCCATCGACGCGATACGTTGGTGATCATATCGCCAATCGCATCGCTGGGCCAATTTTGTGTGTTAAGTTATGGGTTTTTTTTAGGGCATTTAAGTCTTTTTTCCCCAAACCCAATTCAGCTAAAACATGAGATTTATTAACCTTAATGGCAAAATTCATCCTTATTCTCAAAATCTTCTCAAGAACAAGCCCTAGTTTCATCAAGTTCAAGAAGCAAGTCTCAAGAACTCACCACAATCTTCACGAAATTAACAATCAAGGTATGTTAGGTGTTCATCCTTGGGTTTTTTTTCACCCTTGGAGTTCAAGAACCCTTTTTTCAAACTACAAGTTTTAAGATTCATGATTTACATGTTTGAATTAGATTATGTTCATGTATGTATTGTTCTATGGATTTCAATTCAAAATTTACCCCATGTTTTATGTAAACCAATTAACATGTATGTTGAATTAGGTGAATTCTCATGTTACAACCCTTGAGATTTGCAAGTTGAATGTGGTAGCCATGATGTTTATATGTGATTATTATTATGTGCAATAGTCATGCTCCCCAAGTGTTTAATAGAATGTACATGTAAATTAAATAGTGAAATAATGACATGTTAGCATATGCTCCTCAGTAGGTTGTCCATGGGTAATGTTGCTTATGTTGAGGATGTTAAGAGGAAGTTAGTTCATGAAGTTCATCAACTTACCAAACTAGGTGTCCAGTTGGTTGATTCAGTTGAGGGTAGTGTTTGAGTGCAGAATAGTTCGAAATCGTCTTTGGTTTCTGAAGTAAAAGAAAAGCAGGAAAGAGATCCCAGTTTGATTAAGTTGAAAGAGTCATTCAGAAACCAGAAGGTAGAGGTTTTCTCCCAAGGGGAAGATGGTGTGTTGCGTTGTCAGGGCAAGTTATGTGTGCCATGTGTGGATGGCGTGAGACAGTGGATTCTTATAGAAGCGCATGGTGTGCGTTACTCGATTCATCCAGGGGCCACTAAGATATATTGCGACTTATGAGAAGTCTATTGGTGGAGTGGAATGAAGAGAGATATTACAGAGTTTGTGGCTAAGTGCTCTATATGACAACATGTTAATATTGAGCATCAGAAGCCTAGTGGGTCTATGCAGGAGTTTAGTATTCCCACATGGAAGTGGGAGAAAGTGAACATGGATTTGGTGATGGGTTTTTCTAGTACTCGTTAGTATGATTTGATTTTGGTTATTGTGGACAGGATGACCATGTCAGCCCATTTTTTGCCAGTTCATACCTCTTATTCAGTCAAGGACTATGCCAGGCTCTATATCAGAGAGTTGGTTAGATTGCACAGTGTCCTATTATACATTATTTCAGATAGAGGCACACAATTCGCCTCTTATTTTTGGAAAGCCTTCCAAAAGGGTCTTAGTACCCAAGTTCACCTCAGTACAGCCTTTCACCCTCAAACAGATGGTCATGCAGAAAGAACCATTCAGACTTTAGAAAATATGTTGGGGGAGTGTGTTATTGACTTTAAGGACAGTTGGGATGACCACTTTCCATTGATTGAGTTCGCGTATAATAACAGCTATCATTCCAGTATTCAGATGGCTCCGTTTGAGGCACTTTATAGGAGGAGATGTAGATCTCTCATTGGTTTGTTTAAAGTAGGTGAGGCTGCAGTAGTAGGGCCTGAATTGGTGTTTGATGCCTTAATAAAAGTGCAGTTAATCAGAGAGAGGCTTAAGACAGCTCAAAGCTGACAGAAATCGTATACGGATGTGAGAAGAAAAGATCTCTAGTTTGAGATTGATGACTTTTTATATTTGAAAATCTCTCCCATTAAGGGAGTGAAAAGTTTTGGAAAGAAGGGGAATCTTAGTCCCTAATGTGTTGGTCATTATAGGATTCTCAGTTATTTCGGTAAGGTAGCTTATGAGCTTGAGTTGTTTGCAGACCTAGCATTAGTGCACCCAGTATTTTATGTATCCCTGCTAAAGAAGTGCATAGGTGACCCAGTAGTTGTAGTCTCTATTAAGAGTGTAGATATTCAAAATAGTCTCCCTTATGAGGAAGTCCCAGTCAAAATCCTTGATCGTCAGATTCACAGACTAGGGAACAAAGAAGTTGATTTAGTCAAAGTATTTTGCCAAAATCATTCCGTTGATGGTGCTACTTGGGAAGAATAAGTAGAAATGCAAACCAAGTATCCTCACCTCTTCTCCGAAAACTCAGATTCAGCCTAGGGTAACAGTCTTTCTTAGATTTACTCTATTCCATGTTCGGTTACAACTATATAACATTCTCATATAATTCATGCATTCATGTCAGTGTAAGTACAGTTCCTCAGTTCCCCTCAGCTCAGTTAGTCTCATTCGAGTACGAATGTTTCCAAGGGGGAGATATTGTAAGACCCCAGAAAATTCTAATCATTTCAGTCCGATATAGCATGCCAAAAGGGGTCCCAGGCTTAGAAAAATTCAGCTAAGTGTTAAGACTTAGAAGCATTTTTAGCCTTCGAAATTAGATGATCTTATTTTCGATCTTTTTGACCTTAGAATGTCAATTTTCAAGTTGATTCATGATTAGGGATGTCAATAGGTCATATTGGGTGAGTTTCAAAATGTTCAGAATTCATTTAGGTCATGTTTAGATGAGCAAAACAGCAAGCCAATGCGATCTTAACGCATCGCGTTGGCTACCGTATTGCACCCATCGACACAACACTTCGGTGATTGCGTCGACCCCATCGATGCAATCCGGTGCCTATCACGTTGTTGGGCCAATTTTATGTGTTAAGTTACGAGATTTTAGGGCATTTAGGTCCTTTTCCCCCAACCCAATTCAGCTAAAACATGAGATTTATTAACCTAAAGATCAAAATTCATCCTTATTCTCAAAATCTTCTCAAGAACAAGCCCTAGTTTCACCAATCTCAAGAATCAAGTCTCAATAACTCACCATAATCTTTATGAAATTAACAATAAAGGTATGTTAGGTGTTCATCCTTGGGTTTTCTTTCACCCATGGAGTTCAAGAACCTTTTTTTCAAAATACAAGTTTTCAGATTCATGATTTACATATTTGAATTAGATTATGTTCATGTATGTATTGTTGTATGGGTTTCAATTCAAGATTTACCCCATGTTTCATGTAAAACAATTAACATGTATGTTGAATTAGGTGAATTCTCATGTTACAACCCTTGAGATTTGCAAGTTGAATGTGGTAGCCATGATGTTTATATGTGATTATTATTATGTGCAATAGTCATGCTCCCCAAGTGTTTAATAGAATGTACATGTAAATTAAATAGTGAAATCATGACATGTTAGCATATGTTCCCACCCATGTACAAGTTTATGCCATGCAAGTGTTTGATAAAATACCTCAATGAATGAATTGTGACTAAGTGACTAGCTAGTATGCTTTTAAGATTGTTCTATGATATAATATTTACGATATCGAGTTCTGGGGGTATTTAATACTCGAAATCTAGTTTTTTACTTAGTTGCATTAGCTATAGAATAGTCTCAGTAAAGGTCAAGATCAGTAGTACTTAGTCAGTTAACAGAACTCAGTCCAGTTCAGCCAGTCAACACTATCAACGTCAGTTCAATCAAGTCTAGTACAGTCTAGTGATCAGTTCAATGTTGATTAAGTTGGGAGTAGGATTCAGCAACGGGGGACCCAGGGATGAGGGCATTCCTGTCAACAGAGGTTTGAACCTTAGAGCAGTCCCTGGATTACAGAACTACATAGCCAGCGTAGGGTAAGTCGTTCTCCTGCCAGATTGGGGTTGACATAATCATATATATATGTTTCATGAGTGTTCCGACCAGATCAGGGTTGACCCAACACTGTTAGTATTCCTTAGCAAGGTGTTAACAGTCTTCCAACTGGGGTCAGAGGTTGGACCTCAACTCAGTTTATAATCATGGTTTGTCGGTTAGATAAGCACTCTCACAGTTACAGTTTTAGTCTCAGTATTCAGTAAAGAACTCAGATAGTTCTATATAACTATGGCTATCAATTATCAGATACATAACCATCCGAAATCAGTACTTCATTATCAGTCTAAACTTTCAGTTATCAGAACTCAGTACCTCAGTTCAATTTAATTCAGACAGATGTTATAAGCACAGTATTACATATTTAGCACGTATAGTTGTTATAGTTTTGCATTTACTCTCATCAGTTACTTCATAATGTTTATTCAGTCAGTTATCATCTCATACATATGAGCCCATGTACATCAGCCTACCTCACTTAGCATAGCAGTATATTTCATGTACTAACACATATTCTTTTTTTGTGCTATGATGTCTCATATCATAGGTTCGGACACTCAGGGTCCTGATCGTACTTAGCAACTCAGGATATCAACAGCAGATACAGTAGTGAGCCCTCATATTTTGAGGACAGAGTTTATCTATTTCAGTAGTTCATCATTTCAGTAGTTATTACAGTCAGAGTTAGTTGGGGTTTTGTGCCATCAACTCCATATTCAGATAATTAGAGGCTTTCAGACTAGTTCAGTCAGTTCTTCAGTTTTCAGATGTTATTATCTGTACATTCAATTATTATTTCAATATTTTGAGAACCTTATGGCATATTCAATTATACTTCTGCACATGTTTTTATTATTATTATTCAGTGCTCACAACAAGTACCAGTTATAGGTTAGCTTGCAGTGCTTCGAGGTCATAAGTACCGTGTGACATCCAGGGTATAGACTCGGGGCGTTACACAACCGCCAGTTTATTAAAGAATTCTCCAAAACTGCAAATCAACTATGGAAATTATTGGAGAAGGAGGCTAAGTTTGTATTTGATGATATTTGTAAGAACTCATTTGAATGCCTTAAGGAGAAGTTTGTGGCTGCCCCTGTTAATGTTACTCCAAACTGGTCTAAACCTTTTGAAATTATGTGCAATGCAAGTGGAGTAGCACTTGGGTCTGTGCTTGGCCAGAAGAAGGAAATATTGTTCCAGCCTATTTACTATGCGATCAAGGCATTAAATGGGATGTAGAAGAATTAGACTGTTACTGAGCAGGAACTTCTTGCAGTTGTCTATGCTTTTAAGAAGTTTCACGCTTACTTATTGGGAACCTTGGTGGTGGTTTATACATACCACGCTGCCTTGAGGTATTTAATGGCAAAAAAGGATGCTAAACCAAGATTAATCAAATGGGTGTTACTTCTATAAGAGTTTGACTTTAAGGTCAAAGACAGGAAAGAATGTAAAAATCAGGTCACAGACCATCTATCCAGACTTGAGGGAGATCATGAAATCACTGATAAATGCAAAATTGATGATGCATTCCCTGATGAGCATATCCTTATTGTTGTTCTTAAAAAAGTACCTTGGTACGCAAGCTTTCCCAAAATATCCAGGTGATGATACCGCAAAGAAAGTCCTATAGAGTAGCTACTATTGGCCACCCTTGTTCAGGGATGCAAACGAATTTGTGAAGAAGTGTGACCAGTTTTAGAGGCAAGGCTCAATTTTAAAGCACCATGAGATGCCCATGGAAAAAATGCTAGAGGTTGAATTATTCGACGTTTGGGGTATTGATTTCATGGGTCCCTTCGTTAGTTTCTATGAGTTGAAATATGTTTTGGTTGTTATAGATTGTGTATCCAAATGGGTAGAAGTTGTGGCTCTAGCTGACAATGAAGGTAAGTGAGTGGTTGTTTTTCTCAAAAAAATATCTTCTCTCACTTTGGATTACCACGTACTATCAGTCTACCTAGGCAAAATATGGTATAAAATAGAATAATGTAGCAATTCCATACCATACACAGACCAGTGGGCAAGTAAAGATTCTGATTAAGGCCATCCTAGCCAAAATGGTGAACACAAGTAGGCAAGATTGGTCTCGAAAGCTCGATGATGCCTTGTGGTTGTATCAGACTGACTTCAAGACACCTATTAGCATGTCACCATACCAGTAAGTCTATGGCTAGGCATGCCGCTTACAGATTGAGTTGGAACATAAGGCATTATAGGCACTCAAGAGGCTGAATCTGAATTGAAATGAGGCAGCAGAGTTACGACTAGGTAGCTAAATAAAATGGACGAGTTCCATCTCGGGGCTTATAAAAGAGAAGACCTATACAAAGAAAAGATAAAGAGATACCACGATCGGAGGATTGAAAAGAGGGACTTTCAAAAAGGCGATTGGGTGCTCCTTTTCAACTTCAGATTGAAACTCTTTCCAGGTAAACTTAAGTCAAAGTGGTCTGGGTCGGTCAGAGTTAATCAAGTCTACCATTCGGGAGTATTTAAAGTAAAAAAAACAGAAGCATCTTCAAGGTCAACGGGCAACGATTCAAGTTATATATTGTCCAATAAAGTCGATTAAGTGCTTGGGTATAGTCTATCTCGATGAAATTTGAGTAATTGAGATGACTGATTCGTGCCGCGATATTAAATCAGGCGCTAGTGGGAGGCAACCCACAATGTGTTTTTGTAAGGATAGTTAAAGTTATTTATTTGTCTTGGTGCAATTTGATGTGTTTGTGTAAGTTGTAGAAAGAGGGATGCAGGAAAACAGAAGTTGAATAAGTTTAAGATGGCTGACGAAAATGTTTATAGGTCGTTAGAAGTTTGACGGACTGTCACTAGATCCGTCAAAAGAAATCTAGAAACCTAAGTAACTAGAATGATCCTGGCGGAGAACTTGACAGACCATCGCAGTCTTGATGGACCGTCAACATAACCATCACCATGAAGAAAATCAGGTTACAGGATAGATCTGATGGGAATTATGATGGATCATCACCTCTGTGATAGACTGTCGCCTTTACCGTCATAACATGGCAGATTGATCAAGGTTCTGGTAAGTCTTGACGGTGAACTTGACGGACCGTCAGGATCCTGACGAACCATAGGTATGTTCGTTAAATTAACCCTAATTTTGGCGGGTTGGGTCGGTTCAATTTAAAGATGAATGAGTTATTCTTATCCGACCCAAACGTCTTTAAATTGATAAGAGAAAATGGTTATGTATGTTGACACCTTTTCAAATCCTTAAACTATCTAACTTTAACTGCATTTAAAGTATCAAGGATCATTTATCTCCTCTTAGGACTATTCCTCTTCCCCATTCTCTCCTATTTAAACAACTCTTTCCTTCTCTTATTCTCACCAAAAATTAAGTTGAGTCTTTCACTGATAAAAGCAATTTAATAGTTGTAGTTATTTGCAGAGTTCTGCAAGTTTAGAGTGGTGAAGAATACTGCAGAATCAAGGTATGATCGTAATTTTACTCTTCTTCTTATAATGATGAACGTGATGTGTGTAAGTTTAATATGTTTGAAAGGAACTTTATCTTGTTTTTGAATTTTTGTGCTTTTGATTAAGTCAAACTCTAGTAGATATTATTTCGGGTGAATCCCGAGTAACCCATGTATCAAAAATGGCAAAACTGGTGTTTTAATGTTGAATTAATACCATTATTGTGTGCATAATTAAGTAACATACTCCAGATATTCGACAAATTACCAAAGTGAAACCTGATGTTGAAAAGTCAAAGTGACGGCCAACTTGATGGATCGTCGAACACTCGACAGACTGTCATCTTGACCGTCGAAAAGTTTTTGAAGAAGTTGGTAACTCGTTTAGTCGCGTCAGACAACCTGACAGACCGTCAGACCCATGACGAACCATCACGATGACCATCGCAAAGCCATGTGAAAAATGCTTCACTGGTTAAGACTTGACGGTCAGGGCGACGGACCGTCAACCCACCCGTCAAGTCAAGTTGTTCATAAGCTCTTTCTGATTCTGATTCAACTATTTCTTGATTCCTTGTTCAGGAAAATAGCACGCAAACTACCCATAAGCAGAGGCGATGGTAGGACTCAACAAGGAAAAGGCAGAAATGAGTCAGCATTAAGTGAGGAGGCTCTAGCTTTTAACACTCAACAAAGGGACAGAATGAATTAGGCACTCTCCTAGTCTTAAGAGGAGAGTGAGAGCAAAATCAGTAGCACAAGTTCTAGCCCCAATGAGAAGGGGTTAAAACATCAAACCACGACCAAGTTGAGGCATCGAAAGCTGAGGATGCCAATGTGGTTAAAAGAATAAACCCTCAAACACGGGAAACAATTAGTTGGAAAATTAAAGGAGCACGGGTTAAATATCTTGATAGGCTTGAACCAATATTAACCAGGCCAATATAGAGTCCAATCTACAAAGAAAACCAAATTCTGACGACCGATTTGCATGATTACCCAGAGCTAGAGCGGCAATTTAATGAATATGAGTTAACTTAGATGAGCAAACCTCTCGGGGCATACTAACAAAATCTTGTGCTGGAGTTTTTTGCCAATTATTTGGCACTGGCAGAGAAAGACCGTCCCAAGGGCTCAAAAATTTTAGACTTTCCCAACAGGGAATCAGTTCTAGTAAGAGGGGTCACCATTGATATATCTTCCCGCACGCTGAACAGGATTTTACTTGGGCCTGACTATGAAGCACCAACTGTTATACCAAAACTTGAGCATCGCCTAACTAAGGCCTCTACCCAAAGGCCTTGGCTATCTAGGCTCCTCACTGTTAATAGTAACCCATGATGGACACTTAATCCCAAAGAGCGCATTACTAAATCGCTCCTCAGCTTTCGGGCTAAGATTTGGTGGGCTATTGTTAGACTGCAATTGATGCCGATAGGGGAAGATGCTAACTTGGACGGTCACAGGGTAGTGTTGGTTGCTAGTTGAATTGTCGGGCTGAAGATTGATTTTATCCTAATTATTGTTGGTGATTTATTCATTCGGGCACCCAAAATGGCAAGTGCTCTACCATTTCCATGTTTGATTACAGAATTATACAGATAATCCAATATGTCCTCGATTCTAGGGGTTGACAATGAGGTTCGAGCAACTCAAAGGTAGGTTATTGAAAAAATAAAGGATGACTTAAAATATGAAATGCAAGTCAACAAGCCTCCTGCTTATTAGACGTAGTCAGCTCCAGCCCCCGGGTCTTCTGAGATCCCCAAAGGTATGCCGTTACCTATTATTACATATGTGCCACATGATTATGTACCACCTAGTATTTCTATAGGATCAACATCTATGCCACCAATGGGTAGGACTTCAGATACTGCATCTGTCCCACCTCAGTATTCTGAGTACAAGCTAACACAGGAGAATTTTGCCAAGTCTGTCAGAGCATAGAAAAAGTTTGAGAAACAGTTAAGTGCATGGTAAAAGTAGTTCAAGCCATTTGTTGATCGCATTGTTGATGAATCCTTAAAGCCATATCAGCATATTCAGGCCAGAATGGATGAGATGGAAGAGCATACAAATAAATAGTTGGATGAGCTATCATTGCCAGATTTTGCAAAGTTTTTGGCAGAATTTAGGTAGGCACAAAGTGACATTGCTAAACTAAAAAGGCAACCATCACAGCCTATTTTTGACCCCACACTGATAATCAGCAATAAAGATGAGAACCTTGTTGATCTTATGGGATGGCCACTGAAAGATAAATGTAAGCAAGTCGATGAAAGTGCTGATAGGAAAGCTTTAAGGAGAAGCAAGCAAGAGGATATGACACCGGAAGAAAGGAAAGCCAGAGATTTGAAAAAGACTGCGAAGAGGTCAAAGATAGATGAAAAGAAGAGGCAGAAAAAGCTGGCAAATGAAGCAGGAAGAGTATCTACTAGTTCCGCCCCAACTACAGGGCCAATTCCAGACCCGGTTCCTTTTAATATACCTTCGATCCAGGAGGAAGATGATTTAAGCACCCCTACCACCATAGGGGTCAACGTTGTTATACCTGAGGCCAAAGAAGCCTCACCACATTTGACTGACTCATAAGCTTGAGAGGCTTTACAAGTATTCCGCTTCTTTGTACTTTATTATTGATATATTTAAGGATAACGTATTTCATTTTCATGGGGGTGGGAATACTTGTACTTATTATGTTTCGGTCACCACGGGGGTTTTGTTGCTTGTGCTATTTTTCTCCCATGTGCTATCTAGTAGAATCGGCATGTTTAGGTTGCATATTTGTTTTCTTTTATTGTTATGATGTACATATTGTTCAAGTGATTATATTTAGGTATTGTATTTTATTTTAGCACCCTTTTTGTATGGATGGATGATAAATGAATGTGGCAAAGAACTTTGAACATATTTGTATGGTTATTCCTTCTTGTCACTTAGCATATTTAAACAACCATTTGTGATTATGTGATTGGCATTGGGATGAAAAAATAAAGTGAGCATGATCATGTGATGTAAATCCCAAGAATTGGTAGAATAAGTGTTAACTCATTACTTGTGTGTGCGAGTGTTTATTATAGTTCTTGCATAGTATGTACAACTAGAACTTGTCCGATTCATTGATGTTTCCTTGTGATTGATTCAATAAGATAAGATAGAAGGACCCTTCAATTATTAGTCCACTTAGCCATAAAAAAATAACCCACCAAAAAGATTTTTCCCTTTTGAACCCTTTTTGAGCTTGTGTTAGTGTTTATTCATTCCCAATAATTCCAATTCACTCTCTTTGAGACGTTAGTACCTAACTTTTGGCCCTGGTCCAATTTTGGATATCGTGTACCTTAACGTAGGCAAAATACCTAAGTTGAGGGTGGCTACTGCCAGGAGGTTAACAGTTTGATGTAGATGGTTTAGAATTGAAATAAAATGTCTCATTTGGCCCTGATTTAGTTAGATATTATTCATTTCAACTGACTGTAACCACATAAGTTGAGGGTGGCTGATGTAAACTCTTAAAAAAATTAGGTTTATGGTGAAATCATGGATGAATTGTATGGATTGTAAGTAAACTAGAAATGCATTTGTCTTGGTGAGTAGCAATCAAGGGAAAAGAGAGTAAAGCTCGAACTTAAAGTCACTTTTCCCAAAATTAGTCCTCACCTAACACCGAAACCTCATTACAAGCTGTAGAAAGACCTGTTTGATCTTTGTAAATCAACCATAAGGGAACATTGGATGATAAGGGCAAGCTTATGAGAGCGAGAGTCTTGGTTTTCATCCACAGGCTAAATAAATAATGTGTGGTGGACTTCTTTGACTATGAGGGCAATTTGAGTTATACTTAATTTTGCTGATTGTGGGATATTGTATCTATGGATGTGTATGTACCGAATTGTAAATAAAGCCACTTATAGATCCTGATATGTTAAGACCACACGAGTAAGATGACAGTTGAGTGGTTGTATGAAATCTAGTTCAACAGTTGAATATTTATCACTGTGTTTGTTAATGCATGCGATTTGATATTGAGTTACTTGAGGACAAGCAATTGCCTTAAGTTGAGAGTATTGATGTTTCGGCTTTTGACGGAATATTTTACATCTTTTACAAGGGATAATTGTGCATTTTCAAGCAACTGTTGTTGTATTGATACTGGATTTTAGTGTTTTTAGGTCAAGAACTTAGCTGAAAGGATAACTTGGAAAAATGGAAGAAACAAGAACAAAAAGGAGAATAACGACCAAACTGATGGGTCGTCAACCATTTGATGGACCGTTAGAGCGTCCGTCAAGGCTAAACAGAATGGAAAGAAAGGATAACCTAAGTGACGGTCCAAGTGATAGACCATTAGACCTTTGACTGGCTGTTAACCTGGCCGTCAGTTTGAGACAAAAAGTGGTTCCTAGAGTGATCAAATGATGGTCCAAGTCACGACCTGTTAACTTGGTTGTCACCTCTTAAATAGAGTGAAGTAGCTTGGGACCTTCAGCGATGGTCCAAGTGAATAACCGTCAAGCCACTGACGGGCCGTCAACTTAGCTGTAAACTGTGATGCGGCAATGCTGAGTTCAAATTTTAAATCCCTAGTACCTAGGAATATATAAATACCCATTCTAGGTTTAGATTAGGTATCTTTCATACACTTTTTATCTTATTTCCATCTTTGAAATTCATTGTAATGTATTACTCTCTAAGATTACAAGATACTAATGTGGATCTGAAGATTTTAATCATTATTCTCTGTGAAGATCAAGAATAATTGTGGAAACTTTTGTAAGTAATTCTTTGAATTAATTTATGAACAAAACAATGTTTTCTTCTTCTTCTTCTTTTGAGATGTATGGCTAAAGCTCCCATAACTAGGGTTATAGGAGCCTTGATATGATTTGTCGGTTGGGGTTGTGAGAATGCTTAATTTCTATAAGTAATTGAGATTGTATAAACTCCTCTTCACAATCATGACCTTTCTTGGTTGCAAACTTGAAGGGTGAGCCTAAGAACATCACTTGTTTGAGTAGAAAAGTGTATGTTGGGAAAAAAGGAGATTTACAAAGAATTCAGAGGTTTCAACCTTTGGGTTAAGGGTTGATGCCTTAATAGGATCAACCCACTTGAGAAATCAATTAAATAATTAAATGCATTCTTTGAGTTCGAAAGAATTAAAGGGTAATTACCTATCTAGGTTGAGAAACGAATGGGTCAACCTTAGAATTCAATAATTCTTGCAATTGAAGTTGTAACTTGGAAATTTAGAACAACTCACAACCCTAACTGCTTGAGCATCTTGGTGAACATAATCCTAGTTTGATTAATCTCATTGAATTAAAACTTGCAATAATACTCTCTAGTTGGAACACTACTTGTTACAAACATCAAAATCTTGTTAACAAACCAAAACCCCCTTTACCCTGGAACCCTTGATCAACAGTCTATTAATAATCATAACACTTAGTTTGCAGAGTATTCCCTGTGGGATTCGACCCCAACCTAGTTAGGTTCTATATTTGACAGCGACTGCTTACACTTTCTAATGAGAGTTGTAATTTAGATGTATTAGTATACTAGGCCAAGGAATACATATACAATACGAATGAACAAGGGAAAAGAGGGATACATAATAATACCATATCTATATAACACAAAGGTAACAACCTAAGGTAGTCATCCTAACCTCTATTGGGAATCCTATCGTAGCAGGAAAGCTAATGCTAGCATGATCAGGGCCAATGGTCAAAATGTCTAACCACGAATACACTGTCCATAATGCAATTTACCATAAATAAGCAAAGGTCTTAGAAATATACCCGCACTCTCGCATACCAAGCCATAATCAACTTGTCATGAACTAACCGTAATAATAAGAATAAAGTAAACGAAAAGTTCGAACAGACATGTCCTAGTCATAAATATATACTATCATCATTACCTAGCATCCAATCTATACTATATACTATCTCATGAAGAAAAGCATATTGAAGCCTACCTCGATGTTGAATTGCAATCTTTGAATCGTCAACAAATCGCTCGTCTTTTCTCCATGATCCTAAAACGCAGCCACGACATCCAATAATAACCTACATAACAGCAGAAGTAAAATGAGAATCATATTGTTATATAAAATATTTGATCAAAATGTAGGTCAACAACGAGCTCGCAAGCCCGCAAATGAAATCTAAAATTGAATCTGTCACGAGGTCCCTCGAAGAACAAGGAATGTGTGTTCTAAATTTAAGCACAAATAGAGCATAAATCAGGGAACAAATCAACCCTTAAAGTTTAGGGATTTTAAAACCTAATTTCAAAGAATTTACAATAAAAAATAATGGAAATTAACAGGGAAAATAATGGGAATGACGAAGGAGTGTTGGACTAATTTACCTTAACTTCAATTGATGATTTCCTACACTTACCTCACTCTAAGCTCTTAAAAATGGTAGAAAAGGGTTGAGAAAATAAGAGAAAAATTAAGTGGATAAGGGATTTAATCCCATGCATATGCCGCTAAAGCAACTGCATGATCGCTTAAGCGATCCTCTACAAAAATCCGACCTCCACTGAAATGGTCAAGTAATGCTTAAGCGACCTCTAATTAAGCGGTGATACCATTGCTTAACCGGCTGAGCGGGGTCCAAGAGTGATCAATAAAGTGATCCCCTGGTCACTTAAGCGACCACCGCTTAAGTAACCAAAGGTCCACTTAAGTGGTTGCACCAGATGATATCTGGCATCATATTTTACTAAGTCCAAATAGACTTCGACTGGGTGCTAAGATTCTTTCAAAACCCCATGCATTCAGATGAACTATGCTACCATACCAAATTCCACTTTCAAACATAATAAAACCATCAAAACTTTCATTCGAGATCATTTTGACTAAATATAGGGCCCACACTGTAGTTTAATTTTCATAGAATCAACCCAATAGCCCAAAATAAGTTCTGAAGCCTTGGGACCTGAACCAAGGATCCCCCTAGTCTAAAGTCAATGTTCCGGAGCTGATGGAACTTCCAGAATTCTCATCCAATCTCATTATCTAAGAGTTTTGGTCTGAGACCAATTCTTTAATAATATTAACTCTAAAATTGGGAAATGAGCCTAAAACCCAAATAAAATGCCCGATAATCGAACCAACTGTTCTAACAAGTCAAAAATAACCTGTATCCCTTGTGGGAAGGCTCAAAATATTAAAAATACATGTAAATTGAGGAAATGACCTTGAGGGTCATTGCAATATCTGTATACATAATAAAGCAAAAAAGTTTGTATAAAATTATGCCAAGTGGCATATTGAGAACTAGCCACTTGGTATTTTGACAACAAAAATCTATTTTCTTGGCAACAAAATTTATTTTACTGATTAATTATTTATTCTATATATAGATTTTTAAATTTTCATATCTATTTTCGTATTGTGGTAAAAAACATTAAATGAACACTATTATTTATTTTTATTCTATTATTTCATATTTTCATATTGAGATAAAAATAATTATACTTGACTTCTATGAATGAACACTATTATAATTATTTAAATATTTCAACTCTATATATATAATAGAGCAAAATATTTGATGAATACTTTTGTTTATTTTTATTCTATTATTTCACATTGTGACAAAAAATAATAATTAGAATTGAATCTTATTAATGAACACTATTATATTAAGTTTATATAATGAACACTATTATATTGATTATTCATATATTTTACATTGTGGTAAAAAATAATTAAGTTTGACTTCTATTTAATTAGTATATAGATTATTTCATAGATATGTAAAAATTAAAAAAAAATCGACATAAAAATTCCGTCTATTACTCCTAATTCCACTATCATTAGGAGTAATTTCACAATTTGTATTCTAAATATATATTCCAATCAAGCTATAGAAGTAATTCCACAATCTGTATTTCAATTTTCAAATATATATTTCAATAAATCAAGAGATTTAAGAAGATCATCCAGCAATTACTTCTAATTCCACTATCATTAGGAGTAATTTCACAATTTGTATTCCAAATATATATTTCAATCAAACTATAGGAGTAATTCCACAATCTGTATTCCAATTTTTAAATATATATTGCAATCAAACGATACTTCTAGTTCCACAATATATATATATATATATATATATATATTCCAATCAATCAAATGATTTAAGAAGATCATACAAATGGTAGATGGATATGATAAGTGAATTGTAGATTTTCTTACTCCCATGAATGAAAAGTAGATGGCTATGGTTAGTGAATCGTATATATATTAAATCAAACATTTACACTCTCAATCATTACCATATATGACTATGGTAAGTGTTACTAAATTGTACTACAAGTAATCATGATGCAATAATTTTATATGAAAAAGTAATATACTTTTATCATATATTCTAATCATAGTTGATTCTAACTAATTTTGTAAAAATCATATAATTATAAAAGAAAATGCATATTTAACATAATTATTATTAGTTAAGACAAGTGTCATCTTGAGAACTAACTATTTGAATTCTTATAACAAAAAACTATCATTTCATAACAAAAAGTTATTTTGTTGATTATTTAAATATTAAATATTATTTCATATTGTGGTAAAACACAATGAAGATTCATTTCTATTATAGGAAAACTATTATGATTTAATATTATTTCGTTTAATGTTATTTCATATTGTGGTAAAAAACAATTAACATTCATTTTTATTAGATGAAAACTATTATGATTGTTTAATTATTTCATATTAAGAATAGTAGTTAATTATTTAATATTTATTTTATATTATGATAAAAAATAACTAAGTTTTATTTATATTGGATGAAAAATATTAAGAGTTAAGGAACATTAATATTATATATTTATTAAAAAAATTCATATTATGCTATATATAAATCAATTAAGTTTGACTAATATTGAATGAAAACTACAATTACGGAAAGAGAGAAAATTATGTAATCAATTAAATATAAAAAATTACAGGAGATGTAGTGCAAAAAAATAGAAAACTTTAAGTATTTACTATTCAACAAGTCTATATTAATCAGAATTAAAGCATAATATTTACATTTAAACGATTTATACTTGAATTGTAGGTTAAGAATTATAAATTGCTAATAAAATTATTAATTTCCCTTTATCGATAGACTTTTTTCAACATGTTAGGTTATTCAATAAAACATTTAATATATTGTCTATAATATTACCATAAAAAATAATTTACTATAAAATCTCTTTTTTGCCATATTAATGAATTTTAAAAAAAGCAAACGATTTATAGTAAATTTCAATCAATATCGATTATTAACTTTTTTAGCTAGAATTTTTTTGGCTAATTCTACCTAAACAATTTATTACTAATTTATTGCTCAAAAATGGTAAATTGCTTACAAATTAAAATCTAAATAAATTCTCCTACATGTAGGGATTCTTTTTCATAAGTAAACAAACCTATTCATTTAAATCACAGCTTTTTGTGTGACCAAATTATTTGATCAATTTATTTATTGTTACTTTATTTAGATTTTTAAGCAAATATTAATATGGAAAAGTTTTTTCATATTTTAATTATCACATTAATTATATGAAAGTTCTTAATTGATTAGCAGTCAAGCAACATATATGGTAAAATAATATTGTAATTAAGAGTCATTTCTATATAAAAATTTCTATGTAAAATACTATATATGTGTGTGTGAATTCAAACTCCACAATATCAATCTGTGAGATTATCTGAAGAAGAAAGCATAGAAATAAGAAGTCGCTCGACTAAGGAGGAGGCTTTATTCAACTCTTAGTTTATTTCCTCAGAAGAAAGAAAAGACCATTGTTGTGTACACATACGGTTCGATAGAGAATTAGTTTTGAATTTTTTGATTATTTTTCTCTGAATACTATTCACTCACATATTCACTATCATATTTTATAATGATTTAATTATTGTTATATAGTTTCTTTTGCAATTTGTAAAAAAAAATTGATACTAATTGCTTGAGGATATGTCTTTTTTTTTAATTTATTTCTGAGTAGTTGATGATTTCTAGATTATGAACCCAACTGATTTAATTTTCTTATTTAGTCTTGCTATTTTTTTTTATCTTCCAATTAATAGTTGTATTCTCTTTCTTGTATTTTTCATTACTTCGATTTTGTTTACATGTTTGAATTCTTTATTATTGGTATGATTATTCATTAAACTTAATTGATACTACTTTGTTTTTCTATAGAGTTTTTGGAAGAAATTAAGATACAAAAACCTAATAGAATTACAAATTATTGAGTGTCATTTTGAGAAAAAGTGAATTTCCTTATTTGATTTCCAATGAGGTTGTGAATACATGTGTAAGTGTGTGTATTGGTAAAATATTTATATACACATCTATATAAATAATAAAGTTGTATAGTCTAGCCTAAATTTAAGTCGAGTGGCATCTTGAGAACTATCCTCTTGAATTCTTACAACAAAAAACTATCATTTTATAACAAAAAGCTATTTTATTAATTATTTAAATATTTAATATTATTTCTTATTTCATATTTTGGTAAAAAATAACTAATATTTATTTCTATTGGGTGGAAGCTATTATGATTTCATACTATTTCATTTAATATTATTTCATATTATGGTTTAAAAAATTAATTTTGTCGAATGAAAACCATTACAATTGTTCAACTATTTCATATTAAGATTAGTAGTTAATTATGTCATATTATTCTATATTTTTATTGGTTATTTATTTATTTAATATTATCTCATATTTCATATTGTGGTAAAAATAAATGATTGTTCAATTATTTCATATTAAGATCAGTAGTTAATTAATTTATGTTTTGTCGATTATTTATTTATTTCATAGCCTTCATATGTTTATAAAAAGTTTGTAAGATTAGTTGTGCAATTACTTGACATATATGAAAAGACATATTGAGTAACTCAATATGACAGGGTAATCAGTTACAATCAAGAGACATAATTGAAAAAGAAATATTTTAATTGATATGAGAAACTTTTAGTATTAATGGAAAGATGTAAAATTTTGAATTCAAATAAAACAAAAATACGAATTTAATTGAAAGACGGTAAAAATTAGATATTACTACTATATTGAGACTAATCCAACTAATTAAACAATCTTTGTATGAATTTCACTAATTGCATTTTTGTATAATAGAAAATAGTTAATTGCCAAACTTGAAACAGATATTATCAATTGGGGAATATGATAATATAGATATCACCAATATGGTTTGTGGTGAAGTGGATGGGGATGCTCCACCCTTAACCAGAGGTCGAGGGTTTGACCCTGGTATGGAGAAAACTCTGTTGGGAGCGCTGTCACCTTAATGGGGCCTACAATGCGCAATCCGAATTAGTTGGGGCTCCAATGAGGACACCGAACACCGAATGGGAAACCAAAAAAAAAATATAGATGTCATCCCTCAAAATATGCAAACAATATAAATAATGCTATTATATTTAAAAAAATTATGATTTCATTATAACTGAGTAAATCAAGAAAGTATTACAATAAAAATTTGTGAATTAATAATCAGTAAGCAATCAAACAACTTATATGAAAAAGGTTTAATTGACATATTAAAAAAAAAAACTTTTCAACTTTAATCGCAAATAAGTTTGATCTATTTTTGTAAAACAATAAATGAATGAATATAAGAAAATCCATAATTAGGTAAGAAAATAATTGCTACATTATTTGAGTAATTAAAAAATTATAAATATAATTAAATAATCAATTGACTATAGTAAAATCATAATTTTATAAGAAATTTTTGAGAAATAAATCAGTAATTATAAAAAAATTAATTATTACCTTTTTAAAATTCTTCCCCAATTTATAAAGGTAACAAATATCAAATTAATATAATCAAACCATAAAAATATGAGAAATTTATGGGATTGAATTTCTAAAATTATAAAGGTAACTAATATCAATTATTTCCGTTTTTGAGTCCTTTATGTAATTGTACATTAATTAAATATAATCAAGATATAAAATTAGGACATATTTATGGTAAGTAGATATTTATAATATTAATAATAATTTTATTTTCATCAAATTAATTAGATTAAATTGATGTAAAAATCCGTTAATATTGAGAATTATTTTAACAGAAAATACATGCAAAGTTACGTAATTGATATACATATATTGGTAAGGAAAAAAAAGCGAACATAGACTACTACTTTAGCCATAAATATATTTTAAAATTTACAATATTAAATTTAAGGAACTTGAGTTATATATTATGATTATAAAATTGATTCTTATTAATTGAAGTTAATTAGTTGATTGCGTAGTCGTATTACAATTATGTCGTACATTATTTATTTAATGGAAACACATATAATTAATTAACTTATTTTGTACAATCTACTATGAACTTATTAATTCAAATGAAATAATTTTTAAATGGTAAGTTTGGACTATAAAGAACGGAGATTATTTTATTAAAATTTTAAATTAATATGCATTAATCTATTTTAGTGGGGTATTAGTCTTCAACAAGATCTCTACATTTAAATGGAGTAATTGTATGACTTTAGAATTTCTTATGTATTAAAAAAAATAGATACAAAAAAATATAATGCCACAGCATTTTTGGATTATTTAATTCATTTATCACGATTTAAAATACTGTATATATCAATTCAGTGATGTCTATATGAAAAAGTTAAATTTTGAAAAAATGAATATCTTAAAATTTGTTATAAATATATTTACATTATAGTGAATGTCTATCAAGATCTATCAATATCTACTTTGATATCTATTAGGAATTGAAGCATCCATCTTTTACTCAGACTAGGAGTAAATTTCTCCTATAAATAAAGGAATTTTGTTCATTGTGTTTACAATCTTAAGATCTCTCATCCCTCAAAAGAAGAAATAAGAATCACTCTCTCTATTCTCTCTACTCCTCTTCTTTATTCTTTCTTACTTTATAACACGTTATCAGCATGAGACTCTGCCAAACAAGGTGAGATTATAAATATGAAGGATTTCAAGGTTAGTAATTCTTTATTTATATTTCTTTTGCTACTACTAATATAATTATTATTGGATTTGAGAAAAAATAATTGGTTTGGAACCGTTTATATTTTAAATTTATTCCTCAAGAACAGTATTATCAAAAAGGATGATAATATGTTGGGCTCAAGTCCCATTGATTCATGCCTAAGACGTCTTTATATGGATCAGATATTGAGTTTGAATCTCAATACACCATATTGATGATATTGTGATGGCTAAGGCAAAATAATAGGTGTTTGATGAAAAGTCATGAAATTCGACCCATTGAATATGCTTCATTCCATGAAGTGAATGTGGTAGCAATATATGATAAGTCTGAAATATGACAACTTACTTCATTCTTGAGGTGTATGTGGTAGTAGTGTTGAAAGAAGACAAGTGATTGAATGCACGAATATATGTGTGGAGGGACAATATGATAATGATCATCAAAAGTGATGATATTTTCACAACGCTTATATGATTATAAGATATGCTAGAGAAAAATTTCCTACATCATATGTATGCCTCGATTTACTTCTGAAATAGCAAACTCTTGAAAGAGGTTATAAGCTATCATAATTTGATAGGCTTAAGGCATGATTATATTCCATCCCTGGGGATTGAGAAACTTATTAATGCAAACGTGCACTTATTGTGATGGTATAACAACTCACCTCCTAAAGAGGCTAAATAATTGAGAAGAGTTATTTTGAAATCTACTTCTAAAGTAGTAAATCTAAAATTTATTCATGCATAGTAAATCTGAAATTTACTAAAGTGAAAAATACATGTCATGGTAAACTTGAAGTTTATTAGAATAAAAGTTCATAAATTGATATGAACGATTGTGACATCTCGAAGATGTGCATGTATTGAAGAACTAGAAGATTCTTCAAGAATTATTTATGTCGTTTGTTCTTATGATAAGTTGGTTGGACCAACTAATATTGGGATTGGATACCTTCAAATCTGAAAATTATAAAAGGTGAATAAGGGATTGTTCACCTATAATGTGATATGTTGAAAAGATGCATCAATAAGATGATCACATGTACATTCATTGTCAACTTGCAGTTTGACATTCATAAAGTTGCTCAATAAAATTGAGTTAAGAACATAATTTTTAAATTGTGAAATTAAGAAAGTTATCTTGATGATGATGGTTTAGCATTGAATGCCTTCGATAAATAGATAAACCATCGCTAATGAGAATAAAGCTTCATGTGTTGGTCTGAAATATGATATATTGCAATAGCATTTGTATGCATTAGACCAATAAATTATGATTATTTCTTCCCTCTCAATTGGTTCAAGGTCAGGAACCAATTATTCCATCTAATAATTTTGATGTGCGGTATACGATTAATGAATATACCGTAACGTACAACGATGGATTCCTCAAAGAAGTTGAGGATGTATGTTAGTTTTCCTAACATAAGGGGGATATTATAAGCACTATAAAATATGTTAGGAATTATCACCAGATCCTCATCCAAAAGATAATTCAAGTGAAATTCCGAAAGCATCTCATATTAAGCACAAGTGCTATTATTTTGTGTTCCTAAAGGATAAAGTCTATGCATGCGTGAAGCGTGGTAGACTAATCGGTTCTAAATAAAATAGTCCTGAAAAATAAGGAGCAAATAATCATAATAAGAAGGCAATGAACTCTTAAAGAGCCTACGACATAACACTTCATGAAACCTTATGAGAGATTCATGTACCTGAAAATAATAAAGTGATGAGATCTCAAAATATTATGTCATATTGTAAACCGATACTAAATGATATATCTGATGTTGGGCGTATTTACATGCCTAAACACCATAGTTTACCCATATTTTAGCTAAGTCTAGAGGACAAAATATATAATTTCTGCACTTTTAGTCCATTTTCCTGTAAGTAAGCTAACCAACGTGATTAGCATGTTTTCAGGTATTAATGATGAAATTTTTGGCACTTTGTGTACCTCTGGGCAGCAAAGGAAAGCTTCACGTAAGAAGGAAGGCAGCTTTTGGAAACTTAAGGACTGAATGTGACGCGTGGAGAAGTTGTCCCGGGCAAAATCAGTATTTCTTAATACTTAGGGGTGCAGCAGTAACCTAGTAGGACTAGGACGAGGATATTATAAAAACCATATTTGCTGAATTTTTCAGCATTGAAATTGTTATTATTGTCATTATTTTTCTCTATTCGACACGTTTAGTATTATTCAGTTTACAGATTCTGTAAGTACAACAGGGAAAAACACTACTCTTGAGAAAATTGGTCAAGAGTAAAAACGTTAATCTCTCTCTTTTGACGCCAATCTCATCCTCAATGTGAGATCATTCAAGCTTTGGTACGATGATGATGTTTATTATGATCTCCGTTGTAATCATGAGTAGCTAAACTTCTCTGTTAGGGTTATGAAAGCCTTATGATATACTATCTATTACTATGAGTTTGTGAATTCTTGATGCGTATGCTACTTATATCATTACTCTCTTCATCTTAATTAAATTCTTGTGGTTGCAAACATATAGAATACGCCATTATAGCATTAACTTGTTCGAGAGAAAAGTTACATGTTTGGAAAAGAGAGTGTGACAAGGAAATAGGGCTACCAACCCCTGTTTACAAGTTAGTGCCTTAACCGGATTAACCTCTTGGAGAGTTTGTACCATTAGTCATACACTTTAGGCTCGAGAGAGGTAAAGTGAAATAATCCTTGATGGTCGAGAGACACTAGGATTTACCATTAGAATACGAACCTCTATAAGTGCATGCATGTCTGAATTCTGCAATACTCATAGTAAATAGATACGTAGAACTCATAAGGTGGACATAACCCTAACTTATTATTCTCTGTGATTAAATCCTGCTAAACCAAACATTCATTCGTTACTTTGTTAACAATATTACACGCATAAATTAAATCCCCCATTTCCGTAGAATTTTCGACCAACAGTCTACTAATAGTTGCATACTTAGTGACCAAGTATTCCCTTTGGGATTCGACACCCAACCCAGTTGGGTTTTATATTTGACAGCGACCGCTTACACTCTTACGAGAGCTGTAGTTTGGGCGTGATCAATATCATCAATATCTTTGACATAATATTGGCACAATATTGTGAAAGATTACGAGGATCTGAATTCTACGTTAATTTAAGCATGCTGACGTAGAAACATTTATCAAGTGACATGAAAGGATGCATTTTGGTAAGCGTAAAACTTATTTGATTTGCAGTCCAGAAACTTGAAGATGCCACTCATAAAATGTTGAATATTGTCACTTGATAAAACTTATGTGAAAACGTTTAAGGATTCAAACTGCTTGAAGCATAAAAAAGTTTCTTGGAAACTTATTTATAATCCTTATATTGTATAAGCTTATTGCTTGAACATCATTGGAACTCTTGGAGAGTTTTCAAAGCAATAGATTATTTGCTGAAATTTGAAATATATTGAATTAGATTGGTTCTAAAGTATCATATCTTAGTGCAATTGATGCACTCATGTACCTTGCAAATACTACAAAGCCTATAGCCTTTTCAGTCAATTTGTTAGCAAGGTATATTTCTGCTTCTACTATGAGACATTGAAATGGGATAAAACATATGAGCTTGTTTTATTCTAAAGATTGCAGTCCCGATCTTATTGGTCATACTAATGTCATACTAATGTTGGGTACTTATCTGACCCGCATAAAGATCGGTTCCAAATAAGCTATGTGTTCATATATGGTGTAACTGCCAAATCTTGGAGATATACAAAGTAGTCAATCGTAGCCACTTCATCGAATCATGCTGAGAGAATAGCTATTCATGAAGCAAGCCGAGAATGTGTATGGTTGAGGTCTATGATACATCTCATTCGAGAAAAATATGGTGTGAAATATGACAATCTACCCACAATTTTATATAGAGATAATTCAGCATACATTGCACATCTTAAAAGAGGATTCATAAATAGAGATAGAACAAAGCACATTTTGCCAAAGCTTTTCTACACACATGAGCTACAAAAAATAATGATATTAACGTGCAACAGATTCATTTAACTGATAATGTGACTAATTTATTCACCAAATCTTCTCCAATTGTAACTTACAAGAAGATGCTGCACAAGATCGAGATGCAAAGGTTAGGGATGTTCCCATTAGGGTGAGTTAATACGCGTTGTACTCTTTTTCCCTTACGAAGTTTTGTCCCACTGGATTTTCCTTGTAAGGTTTTTAATGAGGCAGCCGAAATGCGTATTATTAGAGATGTGTACTCTTTTTCCTTTACTAGATTTTTTTTCCTACTATTTTTTTTCTAGTAAGGTTTTAACAAGGCACATTATCTACCAATTAGACATTCAAGGGGGAGTGTTATAAATGTATTACATTATAGTGAATGTCTATCAAGATTTACTTTGATATCTATTAGATTTGAAGCATCCGTCTTTTACTTAGACTAATAGTAAATTTTCCCTATAAATAGAGGGGTATTGTTCATTGTATTTACAATCTTAAGATCTCTCATCCCTCAAGAAAAGAAATAAGAATCACTCTCTCTATTCTCTCTACTCTTCTTCTTTGTTCTTTCTTACTTTATAACAAGTTTTATAATTTAAGTTAATTTGTGTACTAATTTGAAAAAATTAATTTATAATTTACATTCTATTTTTATTATATGGAAAATTTGACCTTATATGACTATATATACTAATTCAACAACACAAAAATATTGTCACACTTTTCTTCTCTCTCTCTCTCTCTCTCTCTATTATTGTTATTGATCATTAGTTTGCTAAATATTAATTCAAAATTTTCATAAATTTCAGGCTTTATATATAAAGGTTTCGACATGATAAGAATCACACATATTGATGAAATGTTAACAATATTTCAGAATGAGAGCTCAGCAGCAGTATTTACATATGAGAAGGTTGAACAATGTAATCACAATGTAACATAGGTTTAAACAAGAAAATCATTTACAACAACAACAACAACAAACCCAGTGTATTCCCACCTAGTGGGGTCTGGGGGGGGGGGTAAGATGTACGCAGTCCATACGTCTAGCTCTAAAGAAGTAGAAAGGTTGTTTCCGATAGACCCCCGGCTCAAGACACAAGATACCACAAGATACCACAAGATACCACACAAATACATAGTAAAGCATCGAACAAAGTTACAAGATTACATAACATAAATACGGCAGCCATAAATAGAAGAAAACAAAGGAAAGCACCCAGACTCGTACTAAAAACAAGGAGCACGGAATCAGGACAAGAATACTACCCCCAGCAAGTAAATCGCTACACTACGAATGATTTGAATTATTCGTAGTGATTCTTCTTTCTCGAGAAAATTAAGTTTGTTAATTTTTTAATCTCTTTATACAAATATAATTTTATAGTATGAATAATATAATTTCTTGATTATATATTATTTTGAGGTCTTGCATAATTATGATATAAAAATGATTGATTTTTTTATTTTATTAATCGTCATTCAATATCATATTTTAGTTATAGTAAAAGATCCGCATATTGAAGGAGTGTTGTCACTAATTAATAATGAGATTTCAAGAAGAAGAAACTTATGATAAGGTCACTATATATTCAAACAATATAGGTTTGAAACAAGAATATTATTTGTTAAAAATGATTTTAATTATTCATAGTGTTTTTCTTTCTTGAGAAAAATAAGCTTGTTACCTTAGTGATTTCTTTATCCAAATACAAATTTTCGTAATATAGTCTCACTAAATAATAAATCTATTAATAAAACTAAAAAAAATATATCAATTTTTTTGACGCGAATGAAAAATAAAAATTTCAAGATCTTGTTTGAGATTATTATGATTTATTTGTTTACAATTTTAAAATTTTTAGAGATAAATTTAATCTCTTTTTTATATTTAATATTTTATGATCCTATTTTGACTTAAATGTGAATGTTACAAATGGTATAACTAGAACGATAATATTTTTTCGTTATACTTGGTCTCCTTTCAATATTCGTATACAGGTAAATATTTTTTAACAAATTCGAATTGATTTTGTCTACTTTTTTTTCATTTTGAAGTACTTTATTATGAATTACTTGTTATGAACTATTCAAGAAACTATAATTTATTGGAGATTTTAACTTACATTTCAATAGTTTATGTTGGTTCATCTATTGGTCAATGAAATATTTTTTTACGCTTTACTATTTGATAAATTTGTAAATCCAAATTATTTTTTTAATTTATCTTTGTTTAATGATTACTTTTACTTAAATATTATCCGCACATCGTGCAGGTATTAATACTAGTTCAGTACTAAAAGGACTTTAGCAGACGAAAGTCAATGGATTGAAAAGGCATAAAAGCTCGTAGGAATAAGGTACTGGGCCCTCATGCTCTGAGCAAGACCTCCTAAATAACCTCTAAAAAGAAATAACACTTTCAAGAGATTTTTCTATAGGTATCTCTTTTTCAACCAATTTCCTTATATCACTTTCCAAATAACCAAGACTCAACCTCAGCAACACTGATACCAGCACGACTAAGTGAAAAATCAACCAAGCCAAAGAAAATCCAAGGCATAAATCATGCGGACAACTCCAATACCTAAATATAGCTTTTTGCCTTTTCAAACCTTCTATCCACTCCAAAACACGCAAAAAGTCATCTGAGTCCTGCCCGCGCAATCCTATCATACAGGACTCAAAGAACTGAAGTTGATCCACCAAAAATTTATAATGGAAAGAATAAGAATAAGTCTATAAGGCTCTACCTGGACACACACCTATGATCTCCTACCAAGGCTACAACTAGTCCAGAAGACCCTCAAAATTGATAGCTAGGAGTCTTAAGCACAAACTCTTAAAATCAAATGATCCACTCCAAAATGTCCTACCAACTGAGGATGAAATCATGCTAAGCCCAGCTTAAGCATACTATTTATGCTGAATAGACAATCCAAAACATTGGCAAAAATTGAGAATCACGGTCAAGAGTAAAAGAAACCATCATTAAGTGTTGACGAGATATCACTCGAACATCTTTCAACCATAATCTATCTGAACTAAAGAAGATCAAACATGTAGATAAAGAGTAGGCTTATCCGACCTATAGATGAAATCCCAACTGAGTCAACTTAAAATGAAGGTTGCGATCAAGCTAAGTAATTTGAAACTATGACTTCAACACCAAACTCGAACTACTCAATTCCAACTATCAAAACCAAAACTATAGACGAGTAAATATCTATACTCCAAATTCTAGAACAACTTCCAAGTTGTCATTCTCGCTACTAGCAAATACACTTAGAGTAGATTGTAAATAGGTACTAAGCGGTCTTGAGTAATTAATGGTTGGTATCTATATAAGAGCTTGAATCATGTTTAGTGGATTTTGATGTGATAATCATGGTTTAGCAGCCATTTAGGGGATAATTATGCTATTTTCTTATTGCATAGAATGATTAGAATTTAGTAAATACTTAAAGTATGAATAGGTTATAGTAGTTGATGTAATTACTGGAGTTAGTTATCTCTAATGTAACCAAATATGATATAGCTAAGTAGTTAAGAAACGAATGTTAGCTTAGTTATTAGGTAAGCAAATAAAGGTGAACTGTAGGGCACACTATTAACTAGTGTAGTTCTCCTTTTAGTAATTTAGTCTAATGGTGTCATCTTTGACAAATATGGGACTTATTGTGTGAAACAAGTAGGTTTTGGGTAAGTTCGCTATATTTATATTATTGGTATTATTTATTATTTTTGTGTTGTCCACGTGGGGTCTTATGAGAATATTATTATTAAATTGGGAGATTATTATTGTGATGTCCATGTGGAGGCTGGTGTTGAATTTATCGGTGCATTAATTACCTTATTATTATTGAATGCTGAGTGGGGGCCTGAATTTATATTATTGACCTTGTTTGTGTTTTATTTGCCTTATTATTATTATGATGCCCAAAAGAGGGCTTAAACTGATATTATAGGCCTTTTTCGGGTTCTACTCTTTCTTCTTGGTGTGCCTCTCAATATAAAAATTGACTTTGGGATTGACCTTGTTCCAGACACTTATCCTCTCTCTATCCATCCCTATAGAATAGCTCCGACTGAGTTGAAGAAGCTAAAAGAGCAGTTAAAGGATCTCTTTAACAAGGTTTATATCTGTCCTAATGTGTCTCCGTGGGGTGCACCTATTTTGTTTGTGCGTAAGAAGGATGGTTCCCTTCGAATGAGCATAGAATAATGTTAGTTGAATAAGGTTACGGTAAAGAATAAGTATCCTCTTCCAAGATTGATGATTTGTCTGATCGGCTTTAGGGCGCTAGATATTTCTCTAAAATTAATCTTCGGTCAGGTTATCATCAACAAATAATTAGGGAGGTGGATATACCTAAGACTACCTTCCGAACTCGATATGGTTACTATAAGTTCCTAGTCATATTTTTTGGTCTGCCAAATGCCCCTGGCATTTATAGATCTTATGAATCGAGTGTTTCATCAGTTTTTGGATTTGTGCATTATAGTGTTCATTGATGATATCCTGGTGTACTCTAGAAGTGAGCGAATCACGATGACCATCTACGCATTGTGTTATAGACCCTGAAAGATTAATATTTGTATGCTAAGTCTTCAAAGTGTGAATTTTGATTGAAAGTTGTTACTTTCTTGGGTCATGTCATTTCTAATAAAGAGATCATGGTGGATTCGCAGAAAGTCATAGTGGATAAGAAGTGGCCTAAATCTATGACTCCAACTGATATTCAAAGCTTCTTGGGTTTAGTCGGTTACTATAGGAGATTTATGAAGAGTTTTTTGACTATTGCTGCCCCATTGACTAAGTTAACCCAGAAGAAAGTGAAATTCTTATGGTTTGATGTTTATGAGGGTGGTTTTGAGAAGCTAAAAGATAATTTGAATTAACTCAAGTTTTGACCCTACCCGAGGGTAATGATGGATTCATGGTTTATTACGATGTGTACCATGTTGGAATTAGATGTGTATTAATACAACATGGTAAGGTGGTGGACTATGCCTCTAGATAGTTGAAGATACATAAGAAAACTATCTGACTCATAACTTGAAGTTATTGGTTATGGTGTTCGCATTAAGGATTTGATGACACTATTTATATGAGGTTTATGTGGATATTTTTTTTTGGATCATAAGAGCCTGCAATATGTGTTCACCCAAAGAGAGTTGAATCTCAGGCAAAAGAGATAGATGAGCTATTAAGAATTATGACATGAGTCTCCATTAATACCTAAGTAAAGCTAATATGGTTGCTGATGCTCTTAGCAGATTATCCATGAGGAGTTTAGCTTATGTGGAAGAGGATAAGTGGGAATTGGTAAAAGATATTCGTCATTTGACTAACCTTGGAGTTTGTCTGTTGGACTCTGAGGATGGGGTGTGTTTGTACAAAAGGTTGCACAGTTATCTCATGGTACCGAAATGAAGGAGAAACAGGTATTGGATTCTATCTTAATAAAAATTAAGGAAGACGTAGGTCATCAAAAGGTTATAGGTTTTGAGATTGGTAGAGATGGTATCTTAAGGTACCAAGGCAGATTATGTGTTCTTGATATATATGGGTTGCGAGAGAGGATCTTGGCTGAGGCTCATGAGTCGCGGTATACGATTCATCCTGGTTCGATAAAAATGTATCACGATCTTAAGGAAATTTATTAGTGGAATAATATAAAAAGGGAAGCAGCTAGTTTTGTAGCTAAATGCATGGTGTGTCAACAAGTAAAGATTGAGCACTTAAGACACAGATGGTTGTATCAAGAAATTGAGTTGCCTGTATAAGAAAAAGAAGTCATTAGTATGGACTTCGTTACTGATCTTCCTCGATCTAGGAATCAGTTTGATTCGATTTAGGCCATCGTAGATAAGATGACTAAGTCTGCTCACTTATTACTAGTGAGAACTAACTTTACAGCAGAAGACTATGCAAAGTTGTTCCTCCAGGAGATTGTGAAGTTGCATGGGGCGCCTATTACTAGTATGTCGGGTCATGGTACTCAGTTCTCATCACACTTTTGGCATTCGTTTTAAAGAGGTTTGGGAACTAAGGTGAGCCTTAGTACTACTTTTCACCTACAGTGGGATGGGCAAGCAGAAAGGACTATTCAGACATAGGAAGATATGATTAAAGCTAATGTGATTGACTATACTGGTAATTGGGTTTATCATTTTTCTCTTATAGAGTTTGCTTATAATAATAGCTACCACTCTAGTATTAGGATAGCTTCGTTTGAGGCTTTGTATGGTAGGAGTATCATTCTCCTATTGGGTGGTTTGAAGTTGGTGAGGCGGGATTGTTTGGCCCAAATTTGGTTTACAAAGCCATGGAGAAAGTGAAGGTGATTCTAGATAGGCTTAAGACCACCTAAAGTTGTCAAAAATCCTATGCAGATGTAAGGTGTAAGGAGTTAGAGTTTGAGGTTGGCCATTGGGTGTTCTTGAAGGTGTCTCCCATGAAGAAAGTGATACGATTTGAGAAGAAGGGGAAACTCAGTCCTCGGTATATTGGTCCTTACTTGGTTTTGAAGAGGGTTGGTAATATTACATATGAATTGGATTTGCCTTCTAGTTTGAGATCCATTCACCTGGTGTTACATGTTTCAATGTTGAGAAAGTGTGTGGTCGACCCTTCAATAGTTATTTCTTTAGAGAAGGTGGGTATTTTGGATTTCTTATCTTATGAGAAAGTCTCGATTAAAATTTTGGATTGATAAGTTCATTGGTTACAGACGAAGGATATAGCTTCGATAAAGGTTCTATGGAGTAACGATAAGATTAAAGAGTCTACTCGGGAAGTAGAAGAGGACATGAAGTCCAAGTATCCATTCTTGTTTTCCACTTCGGATAATCGTGCTTAAGGTATGTGTTATTCTTAACATCTTTGTTTTGTGACTCTGTTAAAGAAAATTATGATTCCTTGATATCATTATTTTCTGACTTTGGTAAAGGGAAGTATGGTTGTTAATTATGTTTAAATTGTGCTTGTAATTGTCTTAACTCATTATTCGAGGACGAATGATCCAAGTGGGGGAGAATTAAAATAATTTGGTTTTTGACCCTTGGAAAATTCTTGATCTTTGAGCTCACTGTCTCGACTATGACTCCCCCTACGAGTCGTAGGGCATCTTGACGAGTCGGGTGACCTTAGTCGTTAGGTGTCCAGTGAATGGTGTTTGAGTTTCTATCTTAGGTACGACTTGGGGACACGAGTCATAAAGACTAATGACAAGTCATTGGGTTAGAATCATAACCAAATTAGTGATGTAAGTGGTTAACTTCTGCTCTGAGTATGAGTGGCTCTCTACGAGTCTCAAGGACTTATTACAAGTCTTTGGGTGCAAATTGTAGGATGTTTAGTATTTACCTAATTGGGTTCTATGTTGACTACGATTGAACCTTACGAGTCATAGGGCCTAATTATAAGTGGTACCAATAAGTCATAGGGTCAACAGTGTATGGGGGGTCCTAAAGACTATCTTGGCTATGACTCATGGTGATGAGTCATAAGAAGTGGCTACGAGTCACTGGTAGACCCGTAGTCAAGGGAGACACTTTTCCAACTTTTAAGTTAAGGGCATTCTAGACATTTTTCCTCCTACCCAACTTGAAACTCACGTTTTATAACCCCTTTAGAGTGTCATTAGCACTTAGAAACAATACCTAAGTAACTTCTCCAACACTCCGAAGGGCGTTCTAAATTCCCTCAAGCAAGTTAGGCTAGAGTTTCATCAAAGTTGGTCATCTAAGGGCTCAAGGGTCAATTTCTCTCCAAATTTCTTGGTGTTTAAGGCATGTTACTCTTCCCTCATTGTTAATTTGTTAAAATCACATATTTTAAATTGCTGCTCATATGGAATTGTTATGATTGTGAAACAAGGTTAGGGGTTTTGGATGCTTATTGTTGAACAATGCTATCCCATGGTTTAATTATGATTTTCCATGCTTTAAATATGGTCTCGAACATATGGGTACATGGGTAGGGTGAATGAATTTGAGAATTGTGATTTTCCCCAAAGTTGTGACTCTTGAAGTGGTTATGACCCCAACCCTGTATTGCGAAACTGGTTTTTAGTTATGAGAAGTGTAGGAATTGAATTGTTCTTGAAACTGTGGCATTATGATGTCGAATTGAATCTTATGGATTTGTGTTTTCACAAGCTATGGCTTAAGTAAACCAAGGGGGTTGTGAATTTCCCTAAGTGGTGTATTTGTTTTGGCATGTTGTTGTTACCTTGCAAGTGTAAGTTGGTATAACGATATTTACAATGTATGCCTTAATGTGTAATATGGTTGAATGAATGAATGAGAATATATGATAATTATTTTAATTAAGGTTTAAAAGAGAGTTGTGTAGATGAGTCATGAAAGTAGAGGTCCGAGTGATCGATACTGGAAACCGTGCTAGCAGGTGCGGGGTTTTATGACTTGAGGGTTCGAGTCCCCATGCTTATGACCAGGTGGTTCGAGTCCACCTTATTGTTATTATTATGATTTGAGGGTTCGAGTCCCTCATATCACATTTTATGATTAGGTGCTTAAGTCACCTTAGTATATGATTGGAGGGTTCGAGTCCCCCATGTATATATGTGAGATTATTCCCTGGTTCGTGCAGCTACACGCACGGGGCCCCAACCAGGGGGTGAGAAATAGGGCCCATATAGCTTATGGGTACTATTATATGACAGTTAAGCTACACAATCTCAATTAAGGTTTTAAAGTGCATGTTAAACCTTGTTCCCTATCCTGGCACGATATATGTATATATATACGGGTGTGTGTATATATATTCATATGATTATGTGCATTGGTTGACTTGGTTTGAATTGACAGCATTATTTTATCTTTATCCTTGAGTTACATGCTAGCGTTCACTCCATTAACTATCTCCGGACGTTGTATCCTCACACGATGCAGGATTTGACAATACTTTGACTCCTCCTACTCAGTGATTGTGGATTGATCGAGAGTCGACTTGAAGTAGTGAGTTTTCTTACTTTGAAGGCTCTATTTCAGGATTATGTTTTACTTTTTGGTTAAAGACTTTTGGATACTATTTTTGGTTATAGTCAGGGGCATGTCCTGATACTTTATTGATATTCGGTTTGGTAGAGGCTTTGTTGGACTACTGTGGACTTGGGATAGTTTGGTTGTTGATTGGATTTGGTTATAGAAATATCATAATATCTTTAATTTAAGTTCTCTTATCTTGTTATATGTTCGGAATTCATCCAACATGGGGTATAAAATGGTCAACGGTTTGGGTATTGGGGGTGATCTCCGGTCCTTGTTGGACTTGAGATACCCGTCACGGCCCGGCCCTGGTTCGGGTCATGTAAGTCCTATCTAGGAAGCTTATGCTTGAAAGGTGTATATGAGGGTCATATGATAACTTAAATCATTATCACTCCATTGTATTACATCGCTTGCATTGCATTGTATTTCTTTGTATGTTTGATATTACATCTAATTATTTCCCTTCATATTGTATTATCGTGATTGAACATTTTTTGTGATATTATGTATGTTAGATCTCATAATACTATATGTCATGACCCGAGACTACCCCTAGTCGTAACATAATGCTTAGAACCACAAGTGATCCTAAGCTAATCCATGAACTGGTATAATGTTAAGCAACTGATTTAATATGTATATAACAAAACATAATTTACTGAGTGGAATCATAATCATGAGAAAATCTGATTGAATGTAATATTGTATAAGTTTACAACATGATACATCTGAAGAAAGAACTTGATTTACAATATCATGACTCTGACTGACTATCAATGAAGCCTCTACTATATTGACTGTAAATAGCTGGGACATGCCTCCAACTACCATAACTCAATACATATAAATAATCAAAGAAAAGTACATGAACTACTACGGACTGGAGTCCCCGAAATAAGAGAACTCATCACCAACTGGCTGGAAGCTGCAAACCGCCTGATTATAATATGTAGGCTACAATTAGTACCTACATTATTAGATAATGTAGCACATAGACATAAATATGGATTTGTACTTTGAAATGTACTGAGTAAGCGGGAGTGAATGCAATAAGTAAAATTGAGTAGATACATAATCTTAACATGCATGCTAAGTGCTAGTAGACTCACCAAGAGACTGAGATAAATTGAAAGCTGAAGTATCTTAAAACATGAATAACAAGCATAACCTGATAAGCGGATGAATCACTATACTTAGTTTCTTAAATCCTTACTTTTGTAGAATAAGTAGAACTGAAACTAGGGAGCGGTAAAACATGAATACTTTATGTAAATCTTATGTAAAGCTGAACATGTTGTAAAACTGCACTGAGGATCATGTATGGATACTGATCATAAAGACTTGAACATGTAAAACTGAGAATACAAGACCAAGCATAAACATATACTGACATGATCTGAATAACTAAATAACTGATGTCTGAATACTTGGTCATGCAAACCTGAACTGACACACTCTGAATACTATACTGAGACTGTAGGATCTAGCTATAATCGACATGCCCCAATATAAGCTATCAGGGTCCAACCTGCAACCCCAGTTGAAAGGGTACTGGTACCATGCCAAGGGTACCAACACATGACTAACAATGTCAATTCATAAAGCTGATATCCCGAAGGAAGAGGGTGTCATGCCTAACTGATGGGGTACCCCTTATAATCTACGGTGGCACGGTAAGTCTGGAACTTAGGGACCGCTACTGACGAATCATGCCTAATTGATGGGGGAAACGCCATCCCTACATTCGCTTAGTGTTAAGTATTACTCCCAACAAAATGACTTTGGTGTTATTAGTCAGTTAACATGGCATAGTATTGTACGTGTAAGTGCTTAGCATGAATATGAGGTTCTAAGTATGATATTAAAACCATGGTCTGACTGACTTATTACTTTAAAAATGAAAATCATGTAAAACACATAGGTATCGAGTGAATTTTCATGGAATCGTGCATGGACATTCAGTATATAAGCATAGTATGTGAATTTGAGCATAAAAATATATTAAACTTAAGGGACTAGCAATTTTTCATCAAAGTAATGGAATTCAAGATAAGACATCAAACTTGTAATTGGAAACATGAATAAATACAACTCTTAAGCTCTTTAGTCCTTTAATCATATGATAATGCTATATTTTCACACGTAAGGATTTAAGAATGAACCCTAACTTCAAACATATAAATTCAACTTGAAATTCATACTTTTGGACACAAGGCTGAAAGATTAACCTTGTTCAAAATCCCACATACCTTAATTGAATGAATTCTTGAAGAAATGTGAAATTGGAACTTAAACCCTTGAATTCTTGAGGAAGAAAGCTTGAATCTTAGGACTTGAATGATGACCTTATGAAAGAAACCCTATTCTTGATGTTTTCTTGAAGATTCTTGAACTTGGAAGCTTGAAATTCTTGGATTTCTTGAGAGAAGAAGCTTGGATTATTGTTATTGGGAAAGGGGAGCATTTTTACGTGAGTTGATTTGAAGAAGATAGGAAAATAATGCCTTTTGGGTGTTAGAATTCATGCCTTGGACGTTTGAGGTTGAGGGGAAAGGACAAAAGTGCCCCTTGACCTGAAAGAAGTTGAAATAGAAGGGGAATAAGCTCCGCGTTGCGTCCCTTATTGTGTTGAGTGAGCAACGCATCGATACCATTATCTCGTTGATAGACCGGCACACTGCGGCCAAATCACGGACTCTTACTGCCTCTTACGAAAAAGGCCATAACTTTTCTCGAGGGTATCAGATGAAGGAAAAATTTGTATAGTTGGAAGCTAACTCAATTATCTATCATTCAATGGGTCTTGATATTGAAAATTTTACATGTATAAAAAGTTATACACGTTCAAAGTAGACCCTTGTAGGATTAAATACAAAGATTTGGCCGAATCAAAGGATCTTAGCTCAACTTTGTTCTAAGTGATTCCTATGAAAATTTTTCACCTTGAAAGTACTTCACACACTAGGATAATTATCATGACACATGTATTCACATAAAAATCATGGGATTAAACTTTACACACGTAGGAACGACGGGTCAAAGTCTAGACCTAAAATGCAGGGTGTTACATTATCTCACCTTTGTAATCATTCTTCCTCGAATGATGTTTAAGAACTTGTTGAAGCCTTATAAGTATGGAATAATGTATACATGACATGTCTAGTAATTAAGGATATCAATGAGCGAAAACATTATAACTCTCATCATGAAATTGATTTCTGAGCTGACTTGATTCTATTTACTGTAAGGAGTTTAGAACTCACTTGAAATGT
The DNA here is from genome assembly GCA_030864225.1 of Capsicum baccatum var. pendulum. NCBI lineage: Eukaryota > Viridiplantae > Streptophyta > Magnoliopsida > Solanales > Solanaceae > Capsicum > Capsicum baccatum. The sequence goes on along the minus strand of CM061558.1, from coordinate 25,840,803 downwards.
TTATGATACAATTATACATATATAAATACGAAGTGATAACATGCAATGTAAGCACGAATTATGAGATAGGAGACTAAGAACGTACAAGGGATATTACACTATCTGAGCTGGAATACTTGGAAAACTGAGGTCATTCACTGAACACTTATGAACTGAATCATGACTACATAGCCGAACCTGAAACATGATGCATGAACAGAACTAAATTCGTAACTTGAATAGACGTGAATGAATTACCTCATGGAATAGCCATATTTATGAGACTTCGGATAGTATGACTAGATGAAAAGATGGAAACCATAGGAACTTATCTGTTTGTTAAACTAATTTGTTGGCTATACAGACTGAATTATACTGGAAGCTTACACTCAAGTGCAATATTCTGAATAAGATATCTGAGTAAGGAATCTTAATATGGCTATAACTCTATAACATGAAATGTAGGGCTATGAAACATAAGCTGGGATACCACCACTATGCCTTAAGTAAGGCAACTTCTAACGCTCAAGCTTAGCCCCAAATCTGAGTTGAACTACATACCCTCACTATGTTTAAACCTAACTCGAAATCACAAGGTACTGCATATAACACCATAACACTAGTGTGAACCATAAATTCATTACCCCATGCATTTATTTTCTTTCACAACTTCTTATATCTAGAATAATTCTTCTTACCCTTTCAATAACTAAATTTAACCTCTTAGTAGGAAATTACTAGCTCACAATGCATTCTTCTACTTATATACAACCATGGCATTCCAGGCTATCATTATAACCACATATGAACTTCTAAACAAACACCCATAAAAATATCTTTCTCATATTTTCTAAACCTCTATCGTAAATAATTTCCTTGCACTATTCTTAAGAAGACACCCATGGAATTCTCAATAACCATGACATATATCAAAAGTTCTACCTCTATCATTTTTCACGCTTATAGCCTGAGATACAACAAGTATGTAACAATCTTTTCCTTATATGAGACATTTACTCTCTCCTCTCTAAATAATTACTCATCATCACTACCAATTCACAAGAGAAGGTCAATGAAGGATTAGAACATGAGTACCTAGAACATGAAAGAATGCTATGCATAACTTGGACACTTAAATGAGGCTTAAGGAATAGAGTATCAAAAGAATGAATTCATTAAAGAGATCAAAATTGATGACATACATGACATAATCTTAATTTCACTGATCATTAAGAGTGTAACATGAGTACTTGGAATTGAGCATTCTGTAAAGCATGACTACATGAGTCATGAGCTGCATGACCTGAGTTTGGAGGTCATAATTTCAGGAAAATCATTTGTACTACTGAGTGAACTCGAACTCCTTATACTAGGAACTGAGAGCGTACATAATTCTATGGAAAGTGCAAGAATATGAGCAATGATCATGGAGCTGACATGTAAGGCATGAGTAGATATTATGATGACTGAAGTACAATAATTTGCACTAATATTAGAATTGGTCGGGTACCTTCCTCCCTTATTGCTGTTCTAGAACTCACTAGCATCACTTATAGAATCTAAAAGCCTGACTTGGTTACTTGTTTTATCATCTCCCCCTTAGCTTAAAGCCATCGCTCTAAGTATGTGGACCCCTTTAATAAACTCTAGACTGAAATGCAACAACTTTACTCTAGAGCTCGAGATATAACAATACATATAAATAATAAACTCACCTTGAAAGACTACACTTGAAAATGTACAACCCTTTGCTAGTACTTCTTTTTGAGAGAGAACTCTTTAACTTTTTATAGTCCCAATAGTCATCATACAATAACTTAAATACTGATCAACTTAGAATTTTCAAGAGTATCACCATACCAAGAGTTCACACCATTTAGAGTTTCAACTCTTCTTTCTATTAGCTCAATCTTCAAAGATTCAAACTTAGATTCTAACATTTAATATGGATATCCCCAAACCTTTAATGAACTATACTAACTCCCATCATAGCCTACAAATATTACATCTCTAAGCTTATATTTTCCCTAAACTATGAGAATTACCATTACACCAACATACCCAACATCAAAAACACATAATTTTGACTCAATAAACTTAAATTCTTGCATATACTGTTTCAAGACTACTGATTCACCTTCCATAAAACTATCCCCATAGATACATAATCTACTAAATCCATATAAACACTAGCCCCACTTTACTGCTGTTAAACTTCTGGGTTCATTCTTCTTACCCTAGGTCAGATGCTGTCATAGGATTCTGAGAAAGGATCTAAGAGCACATCTTCAATGCATAATTTTCATGAATAAAAATAAACACTTTCAAGGTTTAGAACATAAGGGTACTAGTAGGATACTTTTGAACCAACATGCGAGTCCATAACTATCTGAAAGGACTTTCTGAGAAGGCTCTATCTGTAGGAATTTAAGTTGTTTATTTCTATTGCCTTAAGACTAAGGCAGACATGGCACGAATGGATTAACGTAAGAATCTGCATAAGTACCTTAGAGAACATTTCTACTGCACGATCTAAGACATGAAAGAAGGGAAACATTTCTTAAATGCCCTGTAGCCCCTTGAAGAAAAGTACAAACATCTCCATACCATTTCGTACGACTCTACTAGACATGGCTTCATAGACACCCTGGGACGCTTGAAAACCTGTGCTCTGATACCAAGTTTGTCACGACCTGAGACTACCTTCTAGTCGTAACACGGTACTAGGAACCACAAGTGATCTCAAGCTAACCTATGAATTAGTATATTGTTGAGCAACTAATTTAATATGTATATAATAAAACATAATTTGCTAAGTGGAATCATAATCATGAGAAAATCTGATTAAATGTAATACTGAATAAGCTTACAACATGATACATATGAACAAAGAACTTGATTTACAATATCATTACTCTGACGGACTATCCATGAAGCCTTTACTGTACTGACTGTAAATAGCTGGAACATGCCTCCAACTACCATAACTCAATACATGTGAATAATCAAAGAAATGTACATGAACTACTACTGACTAGAGTCCCCAAAATAAGATAACTCATCACCTACTGGCTGGAAGCTGCAAACCGCCTGATTGTGTGTATAGGCTACAACTGGTACCTGCATTATTAAATAATTTAGCACATAGGCATATATGCAGATTAGTACTTTGGAATGTATTGAGTAAGTGGGGGTGAATGCAATAAGTAAACTGGGTGGATACATAATCTTAAAATATGCATGCTAAGTGCTAGTAGACTCACCAAGAGACTGAGATAAACTAAAAGCTTAAGTATCTTAAAACATGAATAACAAACATAACCTGATAAGGAATCACTACACTTAGTTTCTTAAATCCTTACTTCTGTAGAATAAGTAAAATTGAAGATGGGAAGCGGTAAAATATAAATATTGTATGTAAATCTCATGTAAAGCTGAACATGCTGTAAAACTACATTGGGGATCATATATGATGTATAGATACTATCATGAAAACATGAACATGTAAAACTAAGAATGTAAGACCAAGCTTAAACATGTACTGACATGATCTGAATAACTGAATAACTAATGTTTGAATACTTGGTTATGCAAACCTAGACTAACACACTCTGAACACTGTACTGAGATTGTGGGAGCTATCTATAACCGATATGCCCCAATATAAGTTATCAGGGTCTAACCTGTAACCCCACTTGGAAGGGTGTTGATACCTTGCCAGATGTGCCAACATATGACTGAGGATGCGGTTCACAAGGTTGATGTCTCGAAGGACGAGGGTGTCATCCCTAACTGATGGGGATCCCTCATAATCTACGATGGCGATGTAGGTCTAGAACTTAGGGACCGCTACTAACACCTCATGCCTAACTGATGGGGGAAACACCATCCCTACGTTCGCTCGGTACTAAGTATTACTCTCAACTAAATGACTTTAGTGTTATTAGTTGTTTAAAATGACATAGTACTATACATGTAAGTGCTTAACATGAACATGAGGTTCTAAGTATGATAATAAAACCATAGTCTAACTGACTTGTTATTTGAAAAACGAAAATCATGTAAAATACATAGGTATCAGATGTTCAGAACCCACAACACTGAATGGACATAAAATACAATAACAAAGCATGAAAAAAGTAGTATGGAAACATGGTTCATAGACCCAAACTCTGGACATCTTATTGAAAAGTGAAAAGCTTGAACTTGAACATTGATATATCTAAAAACATGAGAATACAACATGGTTATATGATAAATTTACAATTCGCTATTCTAACATGAAATTCACTTGGAGATGACATGCGAAATTAGAACTTGAAGCATAAGATAATTCTGACTTTTCATGGAATCATGCATGGACATTTCAGTATATAAGCATAATACGTGAATTTGAGCATGAAAATATATTAAGCTTAAGGGATTAGCAATTTCTCATCAAAATAATGGAATTCAAGATAAGACATCAAACTTGTAGTTGGAAACATGAATAAATATAACTCATTTGCTCTTTAGTTCCTTAATCACATGATAATGCTATATTTTCACACGTAAAGATTTGGGAATGAACCCTAACTTAAAACATATAAATTCAACTTGAAATTCATACTTTCAGTCACAAGGATGAAAGACTAACCTTGTTCAAAACCCCACATATCTTAATTGAACGAATTCTTGAAAAAACTTAAAATTGAAACTTAAACCCTTGAATTCTTGAGGAAGAAAGCTTGAATCTTGGGACTTGAATGATGAACTTGTGAAGGAAACCCTATTATTGATGTTTTCTTGAAGATTCTTGAACTTATAAGTTTAAAATTCTTAGATTTCTTGAGAGAAGAAGCTTGTATTATTGTTCTTGGGAAAGGAGAGGGTTTTTACGTGAGTTGATTTGAAGAAGATGGGCAAATAATGCCCTTTTGGGTGTTATAATTCATGCCTTGGACGTTTAGGGCTGAGGGGAAAGGACCAAAGTGCTCTTTGACCCTTAAGAAGCTCAAACTGAGGGGGAATAAGCTCTGCGTCGCGTCCCTTATTGCATTGAGAGAGTAATGCATTGCGCCCCTTATCTCGTTGAGATATCGGCGCACTGCGGACAAATTGCGAACTCTTACTTTCTCTCACAAAAAAAGCCATAACTTTTTACTCGGGTATCGGATTAAGGTGAATTAGTATCGTTGGAAAGCTAACTCAATTATCTATCATTTGATGGGTCTTGAGCTGAAATATTATACATATCTAAAAAGTTATAAACATTCAAAGTAGATCCTTATAGAATCGATTACAAAGATATGACCGAATCAAAAACTCTTAGCTCAACTTTATTCTAAGCGATTCCTATGAAAAATTTTCACCTTAAAAGCACTTCGCACACTAGAATAATGATCATGACACATGTATTCACATAAAAATCATGGGATTAAAGTTTACACACGTAGGAACAACTATTCAAAGTCTAGCTTGAAAATGGGGGTGTTACACTACAATACATTATTATACCATCTTTTCAGTGATTTGGAGGTTGAGATATTATGAGACGTGAAGTATTGTTATGGATTGATTCATTGAGACTGTTGTGTCATATTTACTGTTTGTGGGATATGCACATCCTCTACTTTAGTTGGGATTGTAGGTTTGAGCTGGTGAGTTGATATTCATACTGGGTTATGAAATTCCCTTTTGATGTGACTTAAATCTATTTCCATTGATCTTGTACTTTTAAATAAGCACCTTAAGGCACTGATTTGATTATCTTGATAAATGTGTTACCTATTATGATAAATTGGGACTTTTTTGAGTGCAGGCTAATTTGGAGAAAATTTAATAGTTGGGGTGATAGTCCTCACCATCACTTTTGATTAGAGTTGATTATAACAATGGTTGCTTAGTATGCATATTTTGTACTCAGCCTTGCCTTTTCTTTTTCTGAAACCCGTGCAAATGCTAATTAGTAGCGAAACGTAAATTGTGTCCTCTCGATATTGGTGTTGGTGTTGCGAAGATGGAAATAGAATTTCTTTTTATTTTATATTATACTTTTTTCGTAGTTAAGATACATTAGCTTATTTTATATCATTCTGTATAAGAGGCTTGTACTAGTGACAACCAGACCTGGGATGTCTCATTTATACTTGCATTTCAATTCTATACCGGGATTATTGTCATTCTTCTTCCAATTCTGATTTACTTTGATTATTAAGTTTGGGTTGGGATAGTATTACCTATATCGACGGATGTGAAAAGTACCATCACGAACTCTATTTTTGGGGTTTTGACATTCTTTTTCTATTTGAAATCAAATTAATGAGATTTTCTGTTTCATTCATGGTTTGGAAGACAATTGTTATGTTTTAAGGGGATATTGTGAGGAACGACTATTCAATCTCTTTTCTACATAGAGTATGTTTTCTTTGATGTGGCTATACTCGTTAGATCCTTCGTGACATACACTTGATTTAAACCAATCGAAAACTGTACTAATACTTAATTTTCGTCAATGTCTCTTAGGATCTTCCCTTCAATGCTTCCTTCGTCTACCATTCTCATCGTCTTTACTTTGACGATTTTATATTTTCTCTAGATTTCGAGTACCAGCTTCTATCATCAAAATTTTGGAATAATGAAATTTAGAACAAGAAATTTACAAAAGATAAACTATTTTGAAATCGTGTGAAGGAATATTGGAGAAAATATAAGAAGTAGCAAACTTAAGTCCATAATTAAGCTAAATGACAACACTTTAAAAAAAAATTACGTGGGAATATCAATAATAACGATATTTTAGTGACTACTTATCTTCCCTTATTTTTTTCTCTTTCTTTCTCTTATATCTCTGACTTTTTTTTTTCTTGTCAGTTTTTTATCGCTCTATTTTTTTTCTCTATTTTAATTTCTATTTTTCTTTTCTATTTTTTCTCTTGTATTTCTCTTTTTTTCCTTTTTTGTTTTTATTGATTTTTTTTATTTTTTTCTTTCTCATATATTTATTTTTCTTTTCTCTATTTTCGTTTTCTTCATTTTTTTTCTTTTTTTTTGTTTCTTTATTTTCACTTCTATGTTTACTCTTTTATTTCTAACTTTTATTTCTCTTTCTTCCTTTTTTTTTTCTTTTTCACTTCTTTTTCTTTTGATTTGTTTCTTTTTCCATTTTTGTTTTTTTCTTTTTTTATTTTTTTTACTCTTCTATCTCTAGCTTCTATTTTTTTCTTTTTTTTTCTTTCTCATTTTCTTTTGGGTTCTATTTTATGTTTTTTTATTGAATTTTCAAAAAATATGACTACGTCGAGCACAAATCATTGATGATAATGAAAACACCATAATCATTTATTGTATTTTTATTTGCATTATTATTTATATTTATATCCGTTGATTTAATTGTATTCATATTTTATGATTCACACTTGGATTTGTATGTATTTTATAGCTTGCACTTGTATTTGAATTTTATAGTTCGTACTTGTATTTGTATTTTATAGTTCGTAGTATCATTTATATTTTATATAATTTGCACTTGCATTTTAAAAAAATTATTTTATATTTGTATTTTATTGCTGACTGCATATTATATTTTTATCTTATGATTTTATTTTGTTTGTATTTTTATTTTTATTTTATTTTCATCGATATACATGTATTTCTAAAATATTATTTTGCATTTGTATTTTTAAGTTGACCGTATATTTATTTATATTTGTAATTTCATTTATTCGTATTTAAATTTGTATTGCATCATTTGTATTTTTAACAAGTGAAAAAGAATCGTTGATTTTCTTTCTATGAACACTTGTGTTTATATTCATTGATATAAATTGTATTTTATTGATACAAATTGAACAATACAAATGATAAATGTTATATTTGTATCAAATGATACATGCTTAACAACTTGAACCATACATATACAAATGATACATATTTTTATATTTAGAGATATAAATAATAGATTTGACATACAAATACTAACGCTACATTTATATTAAATGATACACTGCATATTTGTATATTTTAGATTCAAGTAAATACAATTAATGCGTACACTTATTTTTACACAAATACAAATGATAAATTCTGTATATTCATAGGTAAACTATTCATAATAATAAATTTATTTAATGTTTATAATTTGATACAAATAAATATAAAAATGTAAAAAGCATATAAATATGCAATACAAGAACAAACAAAATAACAAAAAAAAAAACTATATATAAAAAATAGAAAAGGAAAAAAAAGAAAAAAAAAAGAAAAAAAATGAAATAATAAAGGAAAAAATACAAAAAAAAGTGTAAAGAAAAAAAATGTAAAACATGGAGGAGAAACTAATTGCAAGATAAAAAGAAACAGTAAAAAAATGAAAAATGAAAAATGAAAAATATGAAGGAAAAAAACTGAAAAGAAGAAAAAGAAAAGAGACAAAAATATTATTTTAATCAATCAAATCTATTTTGAGTTTTGAAACTCATTGAAAAGACTTTCTATTGTTAGAAGTAGAATCTTCAATTAATCTTTAATTAATTAAATGTACATGATTTAAGAAAATTAAAATTCTTTTATTTTTTTAAACTTAAGTTGTTATCTAAAATTAAAGTAATTAACTGTATTTATATATGTATTTAATATTTTCTTACACATTAAATATATATATATAAAAATAATTATTTTAAATAATTATGAAATTATTATTATAAAATACCTAATAAACTTAAGTTCGTTGCTGCGATTTTTCCCCATACAAGCAATCCATTTTTCCTTTCTTTAAGCCCAAAGTGTATGGGCTCTAAAGCCCATATCATAGGTTTATTCAGCATCTGCCACATCCAAGTGCAGGTGTCCATAACAAGTTTGTTGAGTCCCGTGCTTCCACACCTATTTTTATTTTTATCTCAAATATAAAATAAAGCAAAGCAAATTGCATAATACCCGCACGACGCGCACGATAGCCTAAATACGTTACAAAATTCTTAACTGCATCCAACCCCTTCGGTGCACTTTAGCAACCCGGCCACCCCTACAAATCTCCACGGTCATATCTGTTTCTTTTACTTTATTTATTTATACTATAATTTTTTTCATGAGTGAACGGCCTTTCGCCATAGAACTCTCCTGCCCCCTTTTCTCCCTCCTCCTCTTTGTACCAATTAGGGTTAGGGTTTTAAAACCCCACCGCTATTTCTCTCTTTTCCAGGTTCTTTTGTCTATCGACTTTGTGTTTAGAGTTTTCCAATTCGTGAATTTTTTTTTTCTTTTTGGGGTGGGTGGGGGTGTTTTTGACCTATAAATGCCTTATAATCTATCTATCAAATTGAGAGGTTTTGGTTCCTTTACGTTTAGGAATCGTTTGTTTGGGGTTTGATTAGTTTAGGCTGATATGGCGCCCAGTAGAAAAAAAGGTACAAGTAAAGCGGCGGCGGCCGCTGCAGCTTGTCGTCAGTGGAAAGTCGGTGATCTTGTCCTTGCTAAGGTTAAAGGGTTTCCAGCTTGGCCTGCTACGGTATGTCGACGATGCTTTTCTATTTCGATGTTTTTTAGGTTCATTTTTATGGATTATTTGTGATTCTTTCTTGTGTTTATGAGACAAGTTGTTTCTTTTGTAACTATTGGAGTCATGGATCTGATGATTTTGCGAAAAATTAACCTTTTCAGAGTTGATTAGGGCCTTTAGGTTCTTGAAAAGTGAAAAAAATTGTAGTTAGAAGTGTAAAAAATGAGACTTGATTATCCGCGGAGTCTCCAATCTTTAAGAAAAATGCAAAAAGAAGAGTAAACAAAGGAGACTTTATTCTCCACAGAGTTTCCAATCTTTGACACAACTGATTTCTTGGTTATTCGAGAGAGTGTTAGATGAGACAAACAAGGAAGAGATTGGGGCATGCAATAAAAAATTCGCCTTTTTAGAGTGGATTAGAGCTTTCAAGTTCTCGAAAATGCAAAGAGACTGAAGGTGAAAGTGTAAAAAATAGGGACTTTATTATCCACGGAGTTTCCAATCTCTTAACCAATTGATTTATTGGTTATTTAAGAGAGTGAAAGAGATGAGACAAGCAAGGAAGAGATTGGGGTTTTCTTGAGGGCTAACGTCTTATCATTTCCCATTTATATAGCTTGTTTACCTGAATCTGATGGTTTTGCAAAAAAAAAAAACACCTTTTTTTTGGAGTAGATTAGGGTCTTTTAAGTGCTTGAAAATGCGCTTGAAAATGCAAAAAAACTGTAGTTAGAAGTGTAATTAGTGGGACTTTATTATCCACGGAGTCTTCAATATCTGAAACAACTGGTTTCTTGGTTATATAAGAGAGTGTAAGAGATGAAATAAACAAGGAAGAGATTTGGCTGTTTGTAACAGGTTGATTTTCTGCGAACTGGAAGTTGAATATCCCATAAATCTTGATTCTACTTTCTTGTTAAACTCTGGTTCTTCACTGTTCTTCAGAATTATTACTTTGGGAAGTGATTATGATATTAACTTGTATACATCATCATCAACAACAGCATACCCTGTGTATTCATGATATTAACATGTATATCAACTATAATCTCTGGGGCAATAAGTTTTCTTTGGGATTAGTAAAAGGTAATCAATCCTTTGGCAAGATTGTGTTATTTTATTTTTTGATAAGTTGTGTGGGGATGTTTTCGTGAAAAAAATATATAAGTGTGATCGTTTTGCATTAAATGTATTTGCAGAATTATCTTGCTGTACTCGGTTCTAATCGGGCAGCAAGGATAGATATTACATTCTTTATTTCATTTCGTATCCTAGTTGGATTGGAGATGAAGTTTAAGATTGTAAAAAAGGGTTTTGAATCTTGTGGTCTTAAACCCAAGGTGTGTGTAGTCTTAAATATGCCATGCCATTTCTGTAACAGAGCGTCATTAGGGGTAAAATGAGAATCTTAGAATAAAGAACTTACCAAAATTTAAAAAGGTGCCATTTTATGTCAAATAAATAGAAATGGAAGGAGTATTTGTTTTGGTTCCCTTGTTTTTATTCTTTTTTTCTGTAATTTGAATGAAAGATTAATGATTAATGAGCAGGAAAAGGGAAAGAAATAAGTTCAGCTAGTTTGCCAAGTTTGTTGGTTTCAAATGCGAAGTAAAGAAAAAAAATTATTGTCTCATCTAATAATGGTATCTAATACTCTTGGGTAATATAGCAATGCAAAATCTCAAGTCTTTTTCACGCGAAGTGAGTTTCTTTAGGTAATAAGTTAGATTGGCATTCGAGTTCCATAAGGATTTAGACAGTTCTAAATTGAACTTTGATATTATAGAATATTTTGTCCTTGGGATCTCGGGAATGATGTAGCAACATAAAGTTCCTTTGGATGCGCAACATAAACTTTAAACCTACCGTTTGTCTCTATGATGCATTGTCTGATGCATATGTGATCATTTTTCAAAATGAAGTCCAACATGATGTGTTAAAGGAGGAAGAAACTTAGGACTTGAGACTTCCTAATCTGACCATTTATTGCTTCTACATTTTCTTGTTGTGAGCTTCAGCTACTTTTGATTACGTTTTAATTCGTCCTACATTGTGTTTTGAATTGAAGTGTATCTAGATAATGTTTGCAACTAATTTGCTAGTGTGTTTAATACGCTAGACTTTCAGTCAATTGATACTTAACATCATACCCAATTTGATGCTTGTGTAGCTTAATTTGGAAATTCTCTCATTTTTTGATCTCAAGTTATGTCTAATGTGGTTCCATTTGCATAGGTTTTTCTTCAGCATTCATGAGTAGGAATATGTTTTGTTGATTGAGCTATGGAAAAAGAGCAAGAAACAAACCATTCAGCGAGTAGTTTCAATTCTAGTGTCTTGCCAAAATCAAATCTTCCTTCCATTTCTGATATGTAGAAATATATCTACCACACGAAAAAGTCCCATAAGCCTATGATGTTCTTTCAAATGCTAATACCACTGCTGGCTTTTCTCTAAAGGGCATTATCTTCTTTACTGAGCCTCCACAACTATTTACACCTTATACTTATGCTACGAGATCAGGTTTCTAATTCCTAATCCTCTTTCTCTTTTATCGAGGGTGATGCTTTCTTACTAAGGTTACATGTTCCCTCTTGACAAGAATGAATGACCTCTTATCTTTGTTTTCCTTGCCAAAGAGAGTCTCTTCTTGAATTATCCAGGTTCATAGAGACAGGGAAAAATAGAGGTAAAAGAGCCTTAATATTGGTAAGTAATGAAAACAAATCTATACCCCCAGGCGAGAGATACTGCCTTCTACAATTAGAGTGTTTCTCTTTGCATTTTGCTAGTGTTCCATCCCAAATGGAGATGGATGTAGACTCTGCACCTAGAAGAGGCCAAAAGAAAGTGGCGGGCATGGTGCCAATAATGCTATCATAAATAATTAACAAGCAAATAAATGTTGGGAACATCATTACCCAGAAACAAATGATACTTAAAAAGTCCAAAAGTGGCCTCAGAAGCCATAAGGGTGACTAATACTGATAAATAGGTTCTTCGATACTTTGAAATTGCAAATAATCAAAGTATCATTTGCAAAGTGTGGGAGATTTTTTATACTCGGTAACACATGGTGAAAACCCTTGAATTCATCTCAGTTGAACCCAACCAAACTAGAAGCAAATGATACTTAAAAAAAAGTCCAAAAAGGGCCTCAGAAGCCATAAGAGTGACTCTGATACTGATAAATAGGATCTTCGATACTTTGAAATCGCAAATAATCAAAGTATCATTTGCAACTTATGGGAGATTTTTTGTACTCTGTAACACATGATGAAAACCCTTGGATCCATCTCAGTTGAACCCCGAGCCATACTCAACATTACACTCATTCCCTATATCACCAAAATGAAAAGGAAAGGCGCTAGATAGTCTCCTTGTGTTAAGCCTTTATGAGAAGCAAAGAAACCTTGGTGGTTAATGAAGTGGGTTGAGAACCGAGGTCTCAAGTACCAATCCCAATCCTAGCAAAGATAAAAAACTAGGTGATTCTTGCAATCTGTCCTAGCCTTGGTGGACCGAGTTATCTGATATTTGTTGTTGGTGGGAGGTGGTAGGTATTTGTGTATTTAGTCGAGGTGTGCAGAAGTTGACCTGGACACCAATGTTATTAAAAAACTCTAGGGGGGACCATATATAATAATACAAAACTTGAGATCAGAAATGCAAAAGGAAATATATTGATTCATTTTTGTCGAAAGTTCATATCCTTCCGAAAAGAGAGCAAAAGATCTTAATGAACATGGTTAAACACCACCTCGATCTCTAATTTGCATAAGATGCTAAGAGTGCCTTGCTTTATTTTTGAATCCGGGCCTTCACTAGCAATATGAGCAACATTCATGCGTGTCTACCTTAGTTGATGAAAGCCATTTGTTTAGGAGATAACACAATTTTCGGATAATCTTAAGTTTTTTGTCCAATAGTTTAGTTGAGATCATGTAAAAACTCCCAATACGTAGATAGGTCTGAAGTTGGGCATTTTTCTTGCTCCAATTTCTTTGTGAATAAGAGTAGTGAAAGTGGCATTCAAGCTTTTGGTTTTCACCGAAGAAATTCAGCACATTGAAAAGATCATGCTAGACCACATCCAACATTTTTGGAAGAAATTCCTAGTGAAACCATCCGGCCTTGGGGCCTTGGCTCTGTCTTTAATAACCCCAATATTTCTTCCTCCTTAAAACAGACTATGAAGTGTTACATTATCATCTTTTGAGATTGTCAACCATGAGGGGTCTTGGAGTATCCTATTCAGCGTAGAGATTGGTGTATGGGGTGGAAAGACTTTTTTTTTTTTAAATCAAAATCGGGCAAGAGCCCTTCTCATAACCAAAACAAAATTGTTTACAATCAAATAAGTAAGTCGGGCCCAAAATTTCCTGACCTAGATCCAAATTAAAGATAAAAACAGACAACAAATATCTTAGGTCATTTAGGAAACTAAAGGTCATCTTTGTTGTCTTTGGAGCCGCCTCTTCTTCTTCATCTTCTTGTTCGCAAATTTTGATCAGTGTGTTATTGCTGTTGATTTATGATTACACCCTCGTCCATGACAACCTCTCCCTCAATTTTTAGAGAATTGATGTGGTTGTACTTGTGCTGAGCATTGACCAATTTATGGCAAATACTGGTGGCATTATCCCTATGCTGAAGCGAGTGGACACTTGTTTTTTCCGACAAATAGCTCCTTTTCTTTTACAATTTCACTCAATTTTATTTGCCATCTCGCCCCTAGTAATTAGTAGTCATTTGAAAGGTTTGTAGTATTAGCTGCCTTATCCATTTCCAGCAAATTAGAGAGCATATTAGAATTTGTAGTGCCGAAGTGATTTAAAGATTTTAGGTTTCCACTCTTCGAGTTTAGACTTCAGAAGCTTCATTTTTTAAGCAACAATGAGTTTTAGCTCTTCAATGAAGTCCTAAAAATCTATCATAGCAGATGAGATATAATGGTCGTTCTCCTTTTCTAAGGTGAATATGGTGACACTGAAGGCGCCACAAATGGTCCATGGGACTTTATCTTTCGAACCTACTATGATGCATGTGAACTCGGGGAACGACAGAAGAAAAGTTGGAAGAGATCTAAGTTAGGAATGATCAAGGAGAAAGTGCCTTTCAAATCAAGACTATACTTTTTTTGTCCCTTAAAAAAACAACTCCATCCTTTGGACTGTCAGCTTCCAAAGCCAAAAGTCATTCCACCTGCTGGCCCGGAGAGATCCAACTAGTTTCAGAAACCACCTCTTTACCTTTGAGGGGTAGGGATAAGGTTGCGTCCACTCTTCCTCCTCATAATCCACTTGTATGTTGCTAAAGATGAAAGAAATTCGCTAGTCGCTAATTGAATAAATTTTTTCGTTCACCGCGTTTGTCAACACAATTAAGGCCTCTCACATTTCAAGAAGTGATTTTTATCTCCATTAGAAAGTGATTGATAGTGATTGATGAGCTTTCCTCCCTTTTTTTTTCATGCCTTACAATCGAGATGGCATACCTAATTTTGAACTTCATAATAGCCCTTGCTTTTGTGGATGGTTGTTGTTTACTATGTTGCTCGAACTCTTCAAAAATGTGAACAACTGAGTGTTGGAACCTCCAAAAAATAGTGTTTTTTTTTTTGGAAGAATCCGACACGGATGCAACAATATTTTTGTAGAGTCTGAGCAACTTAGGTTGTTTATACTAACATGGTTCATGTAACAAAGAACACCGCTATCATGGGTGCTGCTGACAATGTAACATCTGGTGAATTTATCATTGCAAGATGCCCTTAACAAACTCCTTTAGATTGTGTAGTAGATTCCCACATCGTGGGGTCTAGGGAGGGTAGAGTGTACGCAGACCATACCATTTACCTCTAACGAAGTAGAGAGGCTGTTTCCGATGGACTCCCAACTCAAGAAAAAGGACAGTATATAAAAACATCAAAAGCATGGAACACGATAAAAAACATAGATTCGCCATGCCATCCACAAAAATATGCAACACTGCCAAACAAAAGACACCCAAGCCCTCCTACCTACTGACTACGACTCATCCACCCACCTTAACCCTCTATCCTAATGTTTATCCTCCATACCTTCCTATCCAGGGTCATGTCCTCAGTCAACTGTAACTGCTTCATGTCACGTCTAATCACTTCCCTCTAGTATTTCTTAGGTCTATCCCTGCCCCGCTTGAAACCATCCCAGGCCAACCTCTCACACCTACGAACCGGGGCATCTGCGTCCCTCCTCATCACATGGCCAAACCATCTCAACCTCACTTCCCGCATTTTATCCTCCACCGACACCACTCCCACCTTTTCCCGTATAATTTCATTCCTAATCCTGTCAGCCCTAGTAAAACCACACATCCAACGCAACATCCTCATTTCAGTCACCTTCAATTTTTGGATATGAGAATTCTTAATCGGCCAACACTCAGCTCCATATAACATAATATGTGGTATTAATGTTAGCTTTGTTTTTTAATTGATGAACGTGTGCTATTGTATGTTTAACTAATAAAAAGGATAATTAACTCGCACTGGCTTATTTGGTTTGATGGTAGTTGTTTCATTAGCCTCATTTCCCGTTCTAGTTATCTCTTTGTTTTGGTGTATATGTTGATTCCTTTTAGCAGTCAAGTATCCAAGAAAAATTTAATTTCACGAGGTACATCCGTTGACGTTATAATTGACAGTGTCAAGTTCTCTTGGTTGTAAACTTTTGAAGATATTGGTAGCATTATCAGAGCCTTTTTGGATTGACCGTTTGACTTTTGGCTTATAAATCAAAAGGCATAAGTTAAAATCCTACTTAAGATTTTTGGCTTATTTTTATTATCTTAGCTTAAAATCTTTTAAATATGTCGAAACGCTACAACAGTGCTTAAAAACTATTTAGACTTAAAAACACTTAAAATAAGCCAATCCAAATATGTTATTAATGCAAAGGTAAAAGATGCACAATAATATTACCAGGGGGACTGTTGTCAAAAGCACGCTTAAGCATTAAAGCGAGGCTTCGAATGTGTTGGGTGCTTCCCATCGCTTATTGCGCCTCAATGTTGTCATCAAGGTTCGAAGACATACTTTTCCTTGTCAATCGTTCTCCTTTGAAGAGACAACACTAAACCATTGATATTTCACTTTATCGTAACAAATTCAA
The DNA here is from genome assembly GCA_030864225.1 of Capsicum baccatum var. pendulum. Lineage (NCBI taxonomy): Eukaryota > Viridiplantae > Streptophyta > Magnoliopsida > Solanales > Solanaceae > Capsicum > Capsicum baccatum. The sequence goes on along the minus strand of CM061558.1, from coordinate 25,824,189 downwards.
TTTCTTTGTTCATATATTTGTCATTCATGCTTATGATTGTAACTCTTGGGCTAAACATATATATTTGTATTTTCCCGTCTTTGTGCCTTTCTCCATTAAGGTCCACCATTGTTATCAAAGGCGCGCTTAAGCCCTAAAGTGACGCTGAAAATGTGTTGAGAGCTTCACCTCTCTTAATGTGCAATTCAGTGTCATCAATTTTCTAAGGCATACTTTTCCTTACCTATGAGCATTTTCTGAAGAGCCGATGCTACACAATCAATATTTCACAGTATCGTAATTTTTTTCAATTTCTTTGTTCATATATTTGTCGTTCGTGCTTATAATTATTAATCTTGGATGAAACATACATATTTATAATATTTCTCCCTTTGCACTTTTTTCATTAAAGACCACTCTTTATTCGCGTTTTGAGCTTTTTTGCTTTTAATAGCACTGAAGCCAACACTTTATTTGTGCTTTGCGTTTGAAATCCTAATGGACCGAGCTTTTTTTTGCTTCTTTGCTTTTGATTACACTGCCAAGTGGATGATAAGTCTAACTTAAAGTCGTTAGTAGAATTGTGAAAGGAAAAGGACAAAATTTATTTGCTAAGCCCTATGTAATATGTGGATGAAAGCTGTTGTGAGGATTAGGTATCTTCATTGCCATTTTGAGGCATTGTGATTTTGTCTCTTTTAGATTATTATAATTCAAAGTGGTTGAATTTGCCTTGTTCCTTGAAAATAGGTAGCCTTACAAGCCTCTTTCGCAGGATAAGACACTAGTAAAAAATTATATGAAATCAAATGGATCATTGTTAGCGTATTAGATTTTGTTCTTCTGTTTTTGGCTTTGCTGGTGTAGAAAGTGTAACTTCTACAATGACTTGTTACCTCATATCCACGAGGAAATTGAAACTGGCAATGGTTGTGAACTTCACTTATGTCCTCATCTTTTTCAAACTTGAGGACCAAAAGGTTAAAAGAACTCATGTAATGTTAAAAATCTTATTTTTCAAAAAATTACATAATGCTAAGTTATTTGTATTGAAATTGCTCCTCATAGGAAAGGTTGTGTGCCTCATGGGAGATGTGGTGCACTTTGCCCTCAGTGTGGTGTGTAAAACATTGAACCAATGGCGAAGGTAGTAAATATGTTTGTAAGGACACTAGATCTCTACAACCAAAACAGTAATGAGTATTTATTAGTGTTTTGTGTATAGAGAACGTTGACTTTGCTTTGTTCAAGGCATTTTTGAGGTTTGCATAAGCCCTGTAATTTGATGCAATGTAGAATGTTTCTTCGATTTGCTGTGAATAAACAATATACTAATATACTGGGCCATGTATTTGAGTAATCATTAGGTCGATCTTTCGGAAGAGCGTCTACACACTAAACATGGTTTGGCAAAATAGTACTTTGATGTGAAGGAAAGATTATTGATGAACATTTGTGGTATCTGGAATAGGAAAGAAAATGTAGCATAAGAACACTAGTAATTGTATTTTAAATGGATAGTTTCCAATTTCAAAAAATCGGTAAATGTATTTTAACTGGGATATTAATTTTAATTTTTGCATTTGAATAAAAATAATCTAATAATCTGGATTAGTTTTCAAGCCTGGTTGTATATTTTTGCTTACTGTGTGTTTTGTAACTCTTGGTCTGCTAAGTTATTTGAATTTATGTTGTTGAACGTCACCAGTATTCCAAATAGATATTTATTGTCTATTTCTTGTTATCTTTTACTTGTATTACATATAAGCTTCTTCATTGTACCTTTTTCCATTGAACAATTATTTTTTACTTTCAGTTTGTATATTTTGTTTGTAAAACAACATTACTATGTCATAGAACATTGTTTGACTACTTTTAGAGGTTACTCAAATGTTTATGGTTAATTTTCTAAATAGTATGTGGCTTGTGTATAGTCATCTTGAGAACGAAGGTGCTTCCTGTCATAGCTAGTTTCCCCATATTTTCTTTATAAAGAAAAATAGTTTCCCATATTTGTTTGTTTTATGCTGTGAAAATTAAGTTATGATCTAAAATTTATACAAGAAGTATTGCCTAGTGGTCAATGAAGTGGGTTGAGAATCTGAGGTCTCAGGTTCAAGTCCCAATTGAGACAAAAAACACTAGTTGATTCTTCCCATCTGTTCTAGCCTTGGTGGACATAGTTACTTGATATCTATAGATATCTATAGATATCTATTGTTGGAGAGAGGCGGTAGATTTTCCATGGATTTAGTCGAGGTGCGTGAAAGCTGGCTCGGACACCACGATTATTAAAAAAAAGAAAGGAAGTATTGCAACCTAATAACTTAGAAGTATCTAGTATTTTACCTTTCGAGGAAAAAAAGTGTGTGTGTATTTAACAACTATGCTTGTACGGACACTTTTACCAAGTGTACATCATCATAAATACTCTACAACAACAACAGCAACAACATACCCAGTGTATTCCCACCTAGTGGGGTCTGGGGAGGGTAGAGTGTATGCAGACCATACCGCTACCTCAGGTGAAGTAAAGACTGTTTTCGATAGACCTTCGGCTTAGAACCAATAACAGTATACTAAACACAAAACATAAATGCATATAAATTTGCACAGGCAAAATAAACTAACGACGCTAGCCACAAGATAATACTAGAGCCATAAGATACTGCTAAAAACTATATATTCGAAACCATACACAACACTCCACCCACGAACAAGAAACTTTAGAAACAAAAAAAGAACGCCCCCTACTGTTACCGATGCACTCCCACCCCCTAAACCCTTTACCCTAATCCACATCCTCCACACCTTTCTATCAAGGGTCGTGTCCTCTGTAAGCTGTAACTGCTTCATATCATGCCTAATCACCACCTTCCAATATTTTTTTGGCCTACCTTTACCCCCTTTAAAATCATCCATAGCCATTGTCTCACACCTTCGCACTGGAGCATCAGAACCCTTCCTTATCGCGTGCCCGAACCAACATAACCTAACTTCTCGCATCTTGGAACCTTTTACCAGATTCACCAGTCTGAAGTGAAGAAGTGATCGATTCCTTAATCTTTAAATTGCGAAAATAATGAAATGGTTGTTTTATTGCCAACCCATCTCTTTCTTTCAATCGGATGCCATGTGTGAAGCATCTCTCTCAGGACCTCACCGAAGCTACTCTCACCTTCTTCCGAATAATCTCATTCCTCACCCTATCTTTCCTGGTATGACCACACATTCATTGCAACATCCTCATCTCCGCCACCTTTAACTTTTGGATATGGGAGTTCTTAACTGGTCAGCACTCCGCTCCATACAACATAGCCGGTCAGACTGCCACTTTGTAGAACTTACCTTTAAGCTTCGGGGGCACCTTCTTATCACATAAAGCTCCCGAAGCGAGCCTCCATTTCAACCACCCTGCCCCAATACATCTATCTCCTCATTGCCTTGAATCATAGACCCAGATACTTGAAACTCTCCCTCTTCTGAATGACCTGAGAGTCCAGCTTCGCAGTCACGTCAGCCTCCTACGGCACATTGCTAAACTTACACTCCAAGTACTCCTTGGTCCTGCTCAAACTAGATCCTTTAGACTTTAGGGTCTTGTCTTTAAATCTCCAACTTATCATTTACTCCTCCCGAGTTTCATCAATCAATACTACATCATCAACAAAAAGCATACACCAAGGCATCCCCCTTGAATATGACGCGTCAGAACATCCATCACCAAGGCAAATAAAAAAGGGCTAAGAGTCTATCGCTGAAAAAATAAAAAACTACTTTTAGCTGTCATGATGTCTTTTTCTTATAACAATGGTGTCTAGGCAGCTTGCACGCACTTGGATTTTATTAATACAGGTGTTTGGTAACTCTGCCCACCAAGGCTTGGGTGGATGGAAAAATCACCTGATTTTTTTTTTTGTGTGTGTGTGTGGGGGGGGGTTGTTGGATTAGAATGCTTTATTTTAAGGTTTGCACCCAATTCGTTGACCATTTGAACACATAATTAGTTACCAGCACCACCTCATAGCGGTTGTCAAGTGTGAGAGAGACTATTTATGGAGAAGTTTGTTTATTTATCGGTTTTAAAAAAAAGGTTCTGAAAGTTTTCAGCTTAAACTCTTAAGATACATTTCAAAGCTAGAGAACTAGATAGTTAAGAGGTTGCCTTAGATACTACAGGCAACATTTGTTAATGTTTACCTTCTACCAATAACTGAGATTTTCGCAGGAATCAGTATTCTATAGGGTACAAATAACACCTACTAAGCTTATTTATGGGTTCTTGTTTTTGCGCAAAGCATATGCAACCATTAATTTTGTCTTATCTATGACATTGCAAATGAACTATTTCATGTTCTTGATAAGTTCACGGGTCTGAACCCTGCACACAAGTTTGGTATTTAAGTTGAGGAGGGTAGAGGGTCAAGTCTATTATATAGAGTTTCGAACCTTGTGCCATTGTCTTGTGGATTTCTCAGTTTTATAGAAGTTCTATTTAATTTACTCTTCGACATAAGTTGTAGATTTGGAGACAAACCCTTGAGTCTAAAGGATCTTGGTTGAGCAAGACCAAGACGGAGTACTTAAAATGTAAGTTTAGTGATTTGTCGCAAGAGGTTGACGTGGTAGTGAAGTTAGATTCTCAGGCCATTCAGAATGGGGAGTGTTTCAAGTATATGAGGTCTATGATTCAGGGGAATGGTGAAATTGATGAGGGGTCTATGATTCAGGGGAATGGTGAAATTGATGAGGATGTCACGCACAGGATTGGTGCAGGATGGTTGAAATGGAGGCTCGCTTCGAGAGTCTTATGCGATAAGAAGGTGCCTCCGCAACTTAAAGGTAAGTTTTACTGAGTGGCAGTCCGACCGACTATGTTTTATGAAGCGGAGTGTTGGCCAGTTAAGAACTCTCACATTCAAAAGTTGAAGGTGATGGAGATGAGGATGTTGCGATGGATGTGTGGCCGTACTAGGAAAGATAGGGTGAGGAATGAGATTATTCGTGAGAAGGTGGGAGTAGCTTCGGTGGAGGACAAGATGAGAGAAGTCAGGTTACGTTGGTTCGGGCACGTGATGAGGAGGGGCTCAGATGCTCCAGTTCGGAGGTGTGAGATACTAGCTATGGATGGATTCAGAAGGGGTAGAGGTAGCCCGAAGAAATATTGGAGGGAGGTGATTAGGCATGATATGGAGCAGTTACAGCTTATGGAGGACATGATCATTGATAGGAAGGTGTGGAGGACGCGGATTAGGGTAGAGGGTTAGGGGGTAGGAGTGCGTTGGTAACAGTAGGGGAGAGTACTTTGTTTGTGCCTGGAGTTTCTTGTTCGTGGTGTTTGAGCGATGTCTATGATTTCAAATAGATAGTTTATAGTATTATCTTGTGGTTGTATTGTTTCTTGTATTAACTAGCAGTGTTAGTTTATTTTGCATATTGTATTAGTTTATATGCATTTATGTTTTGTGTTTGGTATACTATTATCGGTCCTGAGTTGGGGGGTCTATCGGAAACCTCTCTACTTCACCTGTGGTAGTGGTATGGTCTGCGTACACTCTACCCTCCCCAGACCCCACTATGTCGGAATACACAGGGTATGCTGTTGTTGTTGACATCCTAAAATGTTTTTTCATCAGTTCTATTACCAGATTCGAAAAAAGAAATCGTATATTTTCACATGATGGCCTGAAACGCCTAATTGCTTTCTTTGAGTATTTCCTTTACTTATTTGACTAAGTTATTATCCTAAAATATTTTTTCTTAGATTTAGATTTATGTATTCTTACATGATGGCCAGAAGCACCCAGTGTTTTTCTTTTTCAATTTCCTTTACCTCTCATTTGACCAACAGCTGTAAGCTCTGAAAGGAGAAGCCTAAGCATGATTTTGTTGCTTATGACAGGTGAGTGAGCCAGAGAAGTGGGGTTATTCAAGAGACCGGAAGAAAGTGTTAGTTTACTTTTTTGGAACCCAACAAATGTGAGTACTCTATTTCTTGATCGTGACTTATTATATTTTTTATTTTTATTCTAAACCTTGGTAACTTTTGTGTGGTTAAACCTCTTTCAGTATGTGCAAACTTGATTGAATGAAGTCATCTTTTTAGATTTCTTAGAAGTACTCGTTGTACTTTTAGTAAGATTTGATCACCTAGATGCTTCAACTGTTGAAGCACGCTTTAGAATTAAGAATTTATCACATTGAGATTAAGAGAACCAATGTTTTTGAGGATGTATACTGAGCATCAGGAATTAAAGGTTGTCAGATGCACCATTAGTAAGATTCATTGACTGATACTTTTGTACATTGGGAGCTTCATATGTTGGGAATTGATAGTTTTAACTGACAAAATAGTCTTTAACTCAATTTTTAGCCAAGGAGGTAGCTTGAGGTTTTTTGACCACATGTAATTTGGCTACCCCATTTTTTTTTAATCATATGGTAGTAATAGTACCTAGTGCTTTATATTCCTTTACTGTTAAGAGTTGTGTTGGCTATTAATTCTGCTATGTATTCTTACTTTGTGTGTATGACATCCTTATTTTCTATCTCCCATTCCATGACTTTGATATTTGGTATTTCTTTTCTGAATTCAGAGCCTTCTGCAATCCAGTGGATGTTGAAGCATTTACCGAAGATAAGAAACAATCTCTTTATGTTAAACGTCGTGGAAAAGGTGCTGATTTTATTCGTGCTGTGCATGAGATTGTCGATTGCTTTGAGAAGTTGAAAAAGGAGCAACCAGTCAATGGTAGTTCTACCGATGAAGTTGCTGTTAGGAGTGACAATGTAGTTGTTGAATTGACCAGAACTCATTTGGAGGGTGAAGCTCTTAACACAGTTGAATCTTCATCAAAGGAGAACCTTGGAGATGAAAGTGAACCAGACTTTGAAAACGAGGAGGGTGCAGTTGCTGCAAAAGACAATGTCTCCCATGATGGTGAAATGGTATCAGTTGTTCCTATTAGCGTGGAGGTTATGGATGGGCCAGCTACAAAGGCTTATTCTACCCGAAGGAAAATTGTAGGTGGAAGCTCAAGAAATGGTGCTATGGAAAGAAGGGCTCCATCTGCTCGCAGGTTGAGAAGTTCATTGAGAACTGGTCATGAAGTACTTCAAAATCGTTTGTTGCCCTCTGGTTCTCACAGCATGAATGCTGGATATGGTGCTAATACAGTAAGGGATAGATCTGCGAGAAGGAATAAAATGGATGGAAACCCATCAGATGGGTTAGAGAGGAACAATATGGAACAACCCGCTTTTGTTTCTAATGGCAGCACAGAAGAGAGTGGTTCGGAAATTGCTACCGTCGACTCTGGTAACGTTAGCTTAAATGAAGGCAGCAGTGTTGAATCTGGTTGTAAACCTGTATATAGGTGTGCTGTGCAATGTGAATCGGAGGTCGAGTTGAGCCAAAGGCTTGAGTTCCAAAGTAGTGTGGTAATACACAAGAAGAAACGGAAGCCCAATAGAAAGAGGCTGCACACTGATTTAGCCGAGTCCTGTGTTGGTTTAGACAAAGATACATCTCCGGAGGCACCGACTGCTAGGACTACAGATGTTTTGCCAGGTGACCCTGTAAAATCTGAGGAAAAAAGTTCCAAGGAGTTGAAAGATGATGGTGATGAGCACTTACCACTGGTGAAGAGAGCCAGGGTGCGTATGGGTAGATCGGCACCTGAAGGAGAGGTGCTGGATAATGAGGTTCTGAATGATGCAAAATCACCAGGAGCTTCTGACAAGTTTTTGGAACAGGTAACCGAGGGAGATGGATCTTGCCTTCACAACTCTACTTGTATTAGAAGTGATGCATACGATTCATCTCCATCAAAGAAATGTTCTTCCAAGAGACCACCTTTTTGGGAGATCCGTAAGCAGTTTGGTGGTTCGCTGGATGGTGAATCTACTTTACCTCCATCCAAACGGCTTCATCGTGCCTTGGAGGCCATGTCAGCTTATGCTGCAGATGATGAGAAACCAGATGTGGATGGGTTTTGTAACATGAAGACATCTATCAACAGGTATTGCCCGAGTTCGAAGGAAGTTTGCTCTGAGCTGTCTGGAGGTATTAAACATAAGAATAACTCTGATGTGGGTAGAATGGGAAGCCCAGCTAGTGCTGTACAGGAAGACGCTACTATTGTGGCTAGTGCTAAAGCGATAGTAGCTCGGGAAGGCTTGGAATATTTATCAGAAGTACCAGCTCTTACTACACCTTTAGGTTGTGATGATAGCTCAGCAAAGGTGTCCTGTGAAGAGAAATGTGATGTCTCGGATGCTGTTATACAGACGCCTCAAAAAGTGGAGTCATCAAATGACTGCCCTTCTAGCACTTTTGTTGCACATTCTGCTAATGCCAAGCCTGATGATGGTGAGTTGCAGGGTACCTTCAAATGTGAATGTTCCTCACCAGGGCCAGTCATGACATCTGATGAAAATTGTGAAAATGAAGCTACAGAGTCGGCAAAACATTTTGAAGATCCAATTTCTGAAGCTTCTGGGAGATCTGCTGATTGTGGATCTAATGATGAGGTAATAATGAGTTCACCGCCAAAAGGTGGTATTATGGGGTTGGGGAGTGCAGAGGCTGAATGTGGTAAAAATAACAAGTTGTGCCAGGTGTCATTAGATGTGAGCATTCAAGACAATGAAGAGTAAGATATTTTCATTTTTTCTGATAATTTTGTAGTCTCCGTCTTATTTGCTCTTGGTTCCTAATCTGTTTGATGTACTGATACTTCACTGTATGCCTTAATATAGGTCAATTAATATGAAAGAAGCTGGATCAGCATCAAAGAATTTAAGTGTGACTTCATCTTCAAGTCCTGAAAAAGTTGTGGATGTGTCACTCAAGGAGTTGCACATGTCTGGTTTGAGCTCTGTATCTGATGATCAATTTGGCGATAAAGCTGTTTCAACCACCCGTTCGACATCCTCTCTTACTGATGGGATGGATTCCTTTGCTAGGGCATCTACACCAAATACTTTAACTTGCAACATATCTAGTGCAGATACTAGCATGCATGTAAGTGTTGGAAGCTCTAGTCCCTTGGCTCATCAGCTACATGACAAACCAAGGACCGGTGGGAAACTGAGCAACAGAGGAGAAGAAGCCAGTGTTGCTTTGGGTTCCTTTGAGGCCACTCTTGGGATACTGACAAGGACAAAAGAAAGCATTCTCCGGGCCACACGTGTTGCTTTTGACTGTGCTAAATTTGGTGTTAGTTCCAAGGTAAAGTTGCATGCGTTTCGTCATGATATTTTTCTTTATTATAGTTTGTTAGTAGTGTTTTATCCCAAAAAAAAAAGTGTTTTAGTGTGTGTTAAACTTATCTGCTGAATCTTCTTGATTTGTTTTCCTCCTTTCCCCTGTACTATTGCAAATAACCGTCTGTAGCTGATTAATAGTGTTTTATTTTCGCTGCTTTTCGGGCAGTTTACAAGTTTGGTGGCTTGTTTATTTAGTGTCCCTTTTGGCTTTCTTCATGATTCACTAGGTTAGGGGAAAGGGTGTCGAACAGAAAAGGAAGTTTGTTGCTTGGTTGTATATCTTCTGCTAGAAAGAGCTTTATTGAATTGAATTTTCTAAGCTCTAATCCTGTCTAAATATCTTTTAGTTAGAGCGTTCAGGTCAGTACAAGTAATTTGGTCCTATTTATTTTAAGGGACTGTGAAGTGTGTGTTAATTCCCAACAGGGAGGGGACGTGATGTTTATGCAATTAAACTGTTAAAGAGAACAACAACAACAACAACCACCCCAGTGTATTCGGGAGGGTAAAATGTACGCAGTCCATACCACTACCTCCGGAGAAGTAGAAAGGTTGTCCCCCCCACCCCCACCCCCACCCCCACCCAACCCAAAGCTCTCCTAACTACTAACGACGACCCACCCACATGCACTAGTCTTCTATCCTAATTCGCGTCCTCCAAACCTTCCTATCTAGGGCCATGTCCTCAGTAAGCTGTAACTGTTCTATGTCACGTCTAATCATCTCTCTCCAATATTTCTTCGGCCTATCCATACCCCGCCTGGAACCATCCAAAGCTAGCCTCTCCCACCTACGAATTGGGGCATCCGTGCCCCTCCTCATCACATGACCGAACCATCTCAACCAAACTTCCCGCATCTTGTCGTCCACCGAAGCCACTCCAACCTCCCGGATAGTCTCATTCCTAACTCTATCACCCCTAGTAAGCCCTCACATCCAACGTAACATCCGCATTTCCGCCACCAATTTTTGAATATGGGATTCTTGACTGGCCAACACTCCGCTCCATACAGCATGGCCGGACGGACTACCACTCTGTAGAATTTGCCTTTAAGTTTGGGCGGCACCTTCTTATCCCACAACACTCCCGAGGCTAGCCTCCACTTCATCCATCCTGCCCCAATACGGTGGGAGATGTCCTCATCAATATCTCCATTCCCCTGAATCATGGACCCGAGATACTTAAAACTATCCCTCCTATAAACAACCTGGGAATCCAGCCTTACTACCACCTCGTTCTGCTTCCTCAAGTCTTTAAACTGTTAAAGAGAACTGTGTAGTAATTATTTGGGATCCCATTTGTGTTGTTCTTTTGTTGGCTGAAGTTTGATTGATATAGAGATGTCTAAGGTGATTCAAGGGTAAAAAATGATATATCATTATATTGTATGGATGAAGTTCGAGAACTGGAATTAAAGGTTTTAAATCTGTCCTCTTTGAAAAGAATAAACTACAGATACAATAAGGTGAGGTTGATCCGGGACCTGGTTGACATTTGTATCCTGTGTTTCCTGACAAATATTGAATTAATTTGTTTCCCTAATGCACACTAGATGTAATTTCTTAGCTTTATAAGTTCAGTTACTTTTTTCTTTTTCACCGTGACATACTTGTTGGAACAGGGACTTTTTGGTTTTGGTGCCCTGAGTTTAGGTGTATTTATTAAGTCCTTGCATCTTGGCCCCTTGGCCCAGAAAAAGGGAAACATAATTCGGAATTTGAAGTTTTGAGTTTTTATAGACAAGGGCTGGGATTTGTATTTTTTATTTTGCAATATGCATGCTAGTCCTGATTTGTGATGTTGAATGATGGACACAGGTTGTGGAGATCATTGCTCAAAAGTTGGAAAGCGAGTCAAGCTTACATAGAAGGGTGGATCTTTTCTTTCTTGTTGATTCTATTGCGCAATGTTCTAGAGGACTAAAAGGTAACTTGTATGAGTATTTTCTATTTTGTGGCGTTGCACTTGTGTGCTGCTTTTGTATCTTCCTGCTACGATGTTAACTGCTTGTATTTGTAATTATAGGTCATATTGCTGGCATATATCCTCCCGCGATTCAGGCAGTATTGCCACGTCTAATATCAGCAGCCGCGCCTGGAAGTAGTTCTCAGGAAAATCAAAGGCAATGTTTGAAAGTAAGAGAAACATTTCTTTTTTCTGTTCCGTCTGTTGCATGTCTAGCAAATTTAATGTTGGGTCAAACCCTGGATTTCATTGTCTATTTCTTGGTAGGTTTTGAGGGTTTGGCAGGAAAGGAAGATTCTTCCTGAGCCAGTTATTCTACCCCACATACGAGCACTTGAATCTGATCGTGGTTCGAATCGTGCATTCTGCCGGCGTCCCATGAGGACAGAAAGACCTTTCGATGATCCAGTTAGAGAAATGGAGGGCATGCTGGTCGATGAATATGGAAGGTAACTTATTTTGTACCATTGTAGATGTTATTGTTTAAGGTAATGGAAACTTTATGATTTCAGACTTTCCCGTTGAGATGTCTTGATATTGTGAGTCTTCTTGTACTTCTTCAGCAATTCAAGTCTTCAACTTCCTGGGTTTTGCATGCTTCCAATGCTTAAGGATGAAGGAGTAAGTGATTCTGATGGTGAAGGTTTTGAGTCTGTCACTCCAGAACACCCTTCTGGAAAGTCCAACGACGAGGAAGCCATCCTGCCTATTGAGAAGCACAAACATATCCTGGAAGATGTTGACGGTGAACTTGAAATGGAAGATGTGTCCCCTGTGTGTGAAGGTGAAATTGGTTCCATCAGTTGCAGTGTTGGAGCAGATTCTGCTCAGATTTCACGTACTGATGATGGGAACGGTTTTGGAGGTCCCTTCCATCCCCCACTTCCGAAGGATGGTCCCCCATCATCTCCTCCTTTGCCAACATCTCCCCCTCCACTTCCACCACGTCTACCCTCAGTTACACCTGCACCATCTTCTTTTCCGCCTCCGTCTTCTATATTGAATTCCGCCCCTGGGAGTGTTCAGTCAAAGTGTTCAATGGGTTCCCAGGTACATTTGTTTTACTTCTGGGCTATGGGTAATTTTTTTCTTGTGAATTTGTATTGGTACGATCAACTATTGCTTGGTAGAATTATTTTAACGTGCTATCTGAATGTTAATGTTTTGCAGAATATCAAAGACAATTTGCAGGAAGCCGTTTTTCAGCGATGTACAGTTGCACAAGTTCATCCGACAGTCTCAGATGCTATTCATTGTCAGCCCCGTGACAGCAGAGAGATTCATGCTGAGGGACCATTGAAGGTGCTAGACTCTGTTAGGTCACGTCCTTCCGGCAATGGAGCTGTTTCTCGTCCACCATTTGGCTTGTCTAATGGAGTGCATCCACCTGATGGGGCTTCTGGCAAGGGCTTCCACTTGCGGCCACCTCACCCCGCTCCTTCAAATCAGTTCTCTTATGTTCAAGCTGATCAGCGGAGGGATATAGCAACCCCTTATTCCAATGTACTCCATATGCAGAATGCAGATAATAGTAGTTTTTCTAGAGATCGTAATGGAATGAAATCAGTGCAATGTGAAATTGGAGAGAGCTGGATGGCACCATCCCATTATTCTGGTAAGGCCTTTGGCATTCTGCAATCCCCAAGTATTTCAACTCTCTATATTTCCTTGGTTTCACTGTTGCTTGTTTCTTTCAGGACCATGCTTTCCAGATGGCTCCAGAGGTCACTATGCTGCTGGATCATATCCTGTTCCACGTGAACCACCTTTACCAAGCCACAAGTGGGGTTACCCTCCCCGGGGTATGAATAGCAGGGAAATCCTTACTCACAGACCACCGCCTGAATACCCAATTCCAGCGACATCTAGAGGTTGGATTCTTTTATCCATGTGGAAACTGCATACTGTTGCTCTATTTCAAATATACTTCTGTTATTGAAGTACCCCCTCGTGTTTTAAGTGTGAGTTTAATCTACCAGATTTTATATTTCTCGAAGTTGTCAAATTGAACTGTGAGCCATTTTAAGTTGGTACATGGGGCATGGGATGCATAATTTGCACACTGCATCGAAGTTCTCTTTGAAGGTTCGGCAAAAACTTTACCCACCGACCACCGTCTACTGATGTGCATTTGTAGATTCAGGCCTTGATTTACACCTCTGAAGTAACTTTCTTTGTTAATAGCCAAACAAAATCGGTTACAGTATAGCCTACTGAAATTGTAAATTTGGTGAGTTGATGGTGGAAAGCAGAACATATGACATTTAACTGGCCAGTAATAGGATATGACCTTTCAATGTGAAATTGAACAAAGAGTGAAGTGAGTGAGAAGGTACCAAGTAATAAAGAGGGGGAGGTGTTTGGGGGAGGGGTTCAGTTTATTGTTTTTGTGGGATGCCTTGCTTTTTCTAATTAGGCTTATTTATTACTTATGCAATAAACAAGATGTTTTTTACACAACACTTGGATGTTGGTGGCTTCTGCTCTGCAGGTCCTGGCTTTTGGAGACCAAGATAAAATGACAACCCAAGCATGGAAGCTACAGCTGCTGGTACTGATACTTTGTTGAAAAATTTAACAGTTTAGGCAGTGGTTTCATGTCGTTCTTTAGGCATCTGTTTTTATGCCTGACATACTGTTGCAGGTAGTGCGGCTTGTTTATACTAATCTGAGTAATTTGTGCGTGGAGGTGCACTGGAGGAGAGAACAGTGATGCTATTAATGCTTTGTATATATGTATCTTAGGCATTCCGTTGCAATTGTAGAGGGGATAATCCAACGTCTAGAGAGCTCTGTAGCATATTCCTAGGCAGCTGAGTTTTGTATATTAATTATATTGTTTTTTTTTCCTTTTTATGTTGATCAGCAGTTATGGCCTCTCCTCTCCTAGTTAGTATCAGAGGTCTGTCAACAACATTTTGGCAATAGTTAGGACATTTCAGGTTATTACTCGTCATATGCACCCATTGTTATAGAAGTCTCACATGATCTCTGTACATTCCGGAGGAATTCATCTCAGTCTGCATAACCAGAATTGTAAAGCAGAAATCATAAGATAAGTTAAAGTTGTGTTCTCTTGGTGGCAATATATGTTATGCCGTTAGCCTGCTTTAATGCTGATTGGTTCACGTGAACTGTGTTAATTCATCGAGTTGTGTTGGCTTGCCCCTTGTCAAGTCAGATGGACACACTTGACTTGATACGGCTGCTGTGGCTCTCTTCAGGTTTATTTTGCCTCAGTTGGGACGCTATCTAATTGCCCTGACCAGTTCTTTCACCGGACAAAAGCACACTTTGTATCTTTTAGCAGCTTGGGCCGTTTTTCAAGTGCACCACGTACATTGGAGGCACAGAAATGTAGTGGCTAACAGGAAAAGCACTGACCATTATCTCTTCCCAAATAATAGTTTGGAATACTTCACTGAAGCTTTTGAAAGCACATCGAGTTGTTTAGCATGACAGACTGCGACTGGTACCGTTGAGAAAAAGAAACCCGGTTTGGAAGTCATTAGCCTACTATTTTTAAGATCTGTTTGCTGAGAAACTTTTTTTTTTTGAGACTTGTAAGTGCACCACACGGTTAATTCAGAATTTCACTCAGATGGCCCTCAGAAATTGTGTGCACCCTGTGGGAATCGAACTTGAGACCTTGACCTCAAGGCTCAAGCCAAATTACCACCAGGCCAACACCTGAGGGTTTTGCTGAAAAACTTTTGGAAAGAAAAGAAGTACGAGAGTGTTTGGATTTTGGATTGAATTTTAAAATTGGCTTTACGTTAAAAGTCATAAATACTCTCGGTGTGTAAAAGAATAACAAGGAAAAATTATCGGAAGTAACAAATTTAAGACTAAAATTATAATAACAGCATCACTTTTACTTTTTACATTTTATAGCAAAAGTAATTTATTTTTGTCCATTAACGTGTGTTTTACTCTACATACTTTACATTTTTTTATTTTCACTCCATTATTTAACTTCTCTCCAATCTAATCGTATATTCTTTCTTTTTTTTTTTTTCAATTATTGATAAATAGTGTGCTCCATCAAATAAGGTAAATTGATATTTACAGTTATTACATTTTATCTCTTCCATATAATTTATATATTTTATATTTTTTTCTTTAACCTAGTTATTCATTTTTTTTGGTGGGGGATCACAATCATTTAGTCTTGATTTAACACAAAATAAAGGTTTTAAGTTGATTTCTACGCTTATTCAGTCGGAGAGAGAAGTGAGCATTGAAGAGGTAAGATTGAAGCATTGAAACGATCTGGAGAAGATTGCGAAAATTATGAAGCGAAAAGGATTGAGAAAACCTTCATATCCAAAACTCCAATAAATTTAAAAATTTATGAAAAAGAGAAAGTAAGACAAAATTGGAGAGTCAAGTAAAATACCAAGTCCTGTTAATCAAAATTCATCTGAATATGAATTCGAAGAAGAAAAAGTGAAAGAGGTAAAATTTGTATTGTATTTTTATAGATTATGGGTCGTATGCAGGTATATGTATTTTTTAATACACATGATTATGCTTAAATTTGTTTTTCAGTTGGTAACATATGTATTTGTAGTATTTTTCTTATTATTTAAGATATATATTTTGTGTTGTCCAGACATGTATATGTAAGTAGTTGTATTTCTTACTGTTAAGATATGAAATTGTATATTTACTGTTGAGACATCAGGACAAAAGTTGTATTTGTCAATGTTAAAATATGTATTTGATATGCATTTATATTTGTATTTGTTTTTTCAATATTACTATAATATATATATTATGTAAATACATGAGTTATTTATGTATTCTGAAACAGACATGTATTTTGAAAATACATATGCAGTGATATAGATATTTGTTGTAATTTAATATGTGTGATGTTGTAGTAAATATATGCACACACTGTGTTTTGTAATTTTTTTTGTAAGAAGAACATGTAATATAGATTTAAACAAATTTTTGATTTGTAGGTGCCGAATGATCAAATATTCATGGCAAGAGTACTTCCAAAGTTTGCACCACATATAGGATGTCACACAATCAAGGATATTGACAAGCATATTTTGCAGGGATTGTGGATTGTATATGGCGATATATGCTTGTTTTGCGAAAATTTTGACTTTTAAAAGTCGTCACTTAATTTATTTTAAAAGGAATTAAGAAAATCATTATATAATACTTTAAACGATCCAAAACAGACAAATCGTTTAAATTTAAAGATTCTGAGTAAGCGGTTCCTATTAATATTTTGAGAAGGTTTTTAAAGCACCTAAAATGTCCACTAACTTGCAGTTATCTGAACTGTTTGAAAACATCTTTTGACTAACTTCAAAAAGACTGATTTGTTGAAAAATGATTGAATTTTTTTAAAAGACTTGTGTGAAGTAGTTTTGGGAGACTTAGTAGGGATTTTAACTAAGTCTAAACAAACTAATAAGCAAGTAAACACATAAAAGGGAAAAAGGAGAAGGAAGTGAGAGACTTAGGCCATTGGGTCTAAATCAACGAAACCTGTCCTAATCTAATTGAGCTTTCAACCCATTTTTCACCTGTCCTAATCTAAATGTTGGGCCTTGGCCCATAACCTGTCCTAAACTATTTTTTAGGCCCGTTGGCCCAAAATTTGCTCCACCTGTATTAAATTTACAACTTTGACTTCGAGGCCCAAATGAATGAATGAATAAATAAATAAATAAATAAATAAATAAAAGAACAAGCAAAAAAAAACAACAATGCAAAATTTAATGATCTTTCATCAATGGGCTTCAGTCCATCCTCTTCTTCCATCTTCTTATATTCGTATGCTAGGGGTGTTCATGGTTTGGTTAAAAGTCAAACCGAAATTGTTGTTGTGGGTTGTTGAAAGAGGAGATAAGGGTGGATTGGTAGTTGGGTCGGGTCAGCTAATGCTATTGGGCTGCACAGCTGGCCCAACTTCAAATGAGAGAAGGGTTTGGGGCGGTTTTGGTGAAGGGATTTTGGGCTGCTGAAATTGTTTGTTGAAATTGGGTTGGTGGCTTTATGAAGTGGGCTGGGATGGTTTTTTGTTCTTGTTGGGCCCGGGTAGGCAGATTTTTGGTTTGGGGGGGGGGGGGGGGGGGGGGGGAGGGGGAATATTTTGGTCTGCTGGGGGTTTGTTAATTTGGCCTAGATGAATTGGGTTTAATGTTGGGTCATTTAATAACCCCAATTAGATTTAATTGGATCTAAAAAACCCTGATTAGATTTAATTGGATCAAAATAATCCTAATTAAATTTAATTGGATTATTATGATCTTAATTAAATTAGAAATTTAGTAATTTTTTAAATTATTTGGAAAAAATAACCTCAATTAGACTAAAGGTTATTCAAAAATAATTTCAATTAAGATTTAGCCTATTCTATTTAAATTATGGTCAAATTAAAAGTTAATTGGCCTATTGCAATTGTGACCAATTTAGTTTCAATTATGATTAAATTTAATAGAATGGTCAAAATTCGATACGAATTAATTTCTCATTTAATCCCGGGCTTCTTGATTTAACTAAATTAAACAAGTATTTCTCCAAATAAATTATTTTGAGAATAAATCATATTTAAATCAAAACTTTAATTATTTGAATTTATTTTCAAGATAAACTTTGATAAAAATTTGATATTTTATAATATAAAATATTTAAGTAACAAAATTATAAAATTTCGTACAATTGAATACGATAATATATAATCATTACTTAAAATGACACATTTACTTGAAAAGCTTTTTATCTAGATAAAATAAATGTTGTAATCTTATTCAAAATCGAAGAAACTCGGAGTTAAATTTAGTTATGGAGGGCAAAAATTAGGTGTCAACAATGTTGAGTGCCTTATATATGGTGAAAGTGTTCCTTATGTTGACTTCGACCCAGACCTTTTTCGCACAAGATATGCTTCACTTTTGTGGAATTACAATTTGAGAAAAGAAGAAGATAAGGTACAAAGTGATGACGAAGCACCAATGAGGTCTGCTAGGAAAATCTGGATAATAGAAGACACTGAAGTGCTAGAAGTTTGATATTTTTTTTAATATTTTATATTTGACAATAATTAACTGTAGGTTGACAGAGATGTCATTGAATAATTCTTAAGTTTTACATATTACTTTCAGGTAGCATGTCGAAAGTTTTTTAGAACTTGTTAGTTATATTTTGATTATTGATGTTGAATCAAATTAATTTGAATGTTTTAATTTTAGTTTTATGTTTAATATCCCATTTATAATAGTTAAAATTAAAAAAAAGATTATTTAAAAAATTCAAATTCAGTTGGACATTACAGGTCTGCATATGTATTTTAACTGTATTTTTTAGTTTCTGCATATATATTTTGTTCGACATATGTATTTTACAGGTCTGCATATGTATTCATAGGTCATTATATGTATTTTTCATATTCTTTAGTTTTGTATATGTTTTTGCAAATCTATACATATATCTTTCATAACGCATATGAAAATACATTTTTATTGAAATCAAATACATATATATTTGCATAAAATCATTAGCAAGTACATATACGTAAATGCACATGTATTAGTTATTTCTAATGTAATTATATATTTTTTCGATTATACATTTACCAAGATATGTATTGTTATTTAAGATATGTATTGTTATTTACCTACAATACTTCAAAAATGGTCTTATTTTCAGTATTTTGTCACATTCATACAATACATATAGAATCAATTACATTCCTTTATCATAATGAACTAAGAAAACTTACAAGTTCAACATCATAATTGCAACAACTTTATGACTTAAGAAATTCAAATACATGAAACATAATTGTCAATGAAAAATTAGTCACATATTATGCAAATAAGTTCAATTGTATGACTCACATAATTGTCAATAAAAAAATTGAGAATTTTTTTTGATTGAATATATCAATAAAGGTATTATTTACTATATTTCCTACATGAACGCCTATTGTGACCCACAAATCCACATGCACTACAAGAATTGATATTTTTCTTTCGGAACATATCCCTTCCTGATTTTTCACGATCTTTCTTTGGAGGTCTGTCAAGGGGCCGCTTGTATTTTGGGGGTAGAAATATCTCATCCAATAAGCTATGTGGAATTACCCAGTCATCTTTGTGTGGTAAAGGCCAAATTGGATCATCATATGTTCTCAATACTGTTTTGGCTTGTATAGATCGGAGCAATATGATCCCTTCTTAAAATTTTTGCTATTTAAGACTGCACAAGCATGTACACATGGTATCTCGTCCAACTGAAATGCATGACAAGAACATTATTTTTCTTTGAGGCAAACAATAAAATGCTTCTCTTTGTCATGTACTGTATAGACATACTCTGTGACTGGGACAATCTGAATTTTTTTAAAAGAAAATTAGTTAAAAAACTCAAATTCAGTTGGACATTTTGTATTTTCCAGTTCTGCATATGTACTTGTCAGATCTCATGTGTATTTACAGGTCTGCATATGTATTTACAAGTCTTTATATGTATTTTTCAGCCCTTTTAAATTTATATATGTATTTTATGCAGAATTATACATATATGTTTCATAATACAAATGAAAACACATTTTTTACTTAAATCAAATACATATATACATTCTGTCAAAGGACTAAATTAACAAATAAATTAACAAATACTTAATATTCATTCTGTCAAATGAGTGAAATAAGTCATAATATACAAATGTCGAAATAAAATACAATACATTTATTAAATATACAAATGCAACTACAACATACAATTAAACTCATAAAATATAAATATTAAAATAAAATACAATTATATTTATTAAATATACAAATGCAACTACAAGACAACACACAATTAAACTCATAAAATACAAATGTCAAAATAAAATAAAATTATATTTATTAAATATACAAATGCCACTACAACACAACATACAATTACAAATGCAACTACAATATACAACATACAACATACAACATACAATTAAACTCATAAAATACAAATGCAACTACAATTCAGATAAACTCATTTATATTTATTTTTTCAGATTGTATTTATATATTTCGGTTCAAATAAACTCATAAGTTATCACTATGTTCATGACAAAAACAATTACATTGTTCTGAATATATAAATACAATCAGAAAAAATTATATAATTGGTAAACTCATATCGATCAAAATCACATTTTTGATCAAATATTAATTAGCCTCGAATAACGTTCAAATTGAACGGATAATAGATTTAGATCAAATTTTTAAAATAGACATCAAGAAGGAAAACGTCTACGTTGAAAAATAGATTTAGATCAAATTTTTAAAATAGACATCAAGAAGGAAGACTTCTACGTTGAAAAAAACTATTTTTTCTTTTGGGTTCTATTTTATGTTTTTTTATTGAATTTTCAAAAAATATGACTACGTCGAGCACAAATCATTGATGATAATGAAAACACCATAATCATATATTGTATTTTTATTCGCATTATTATTTATATTTATATCCGTTGATTTAATTGTATTCATATTTTATGATTCACACTTGGATTTGTATGTATTTTATAGCTTGCACTTGTATTTGAATTTTATAGTTCGTACTTGTATTTGTATTTTATAGTTCGTAGTATCATTTATATTTTATATAATTTGCACTTGCATTTTAAAAAAATTATTTTATATTTGTATTTTATTGCTGACTGCATATTATATTTTTATCTTATGATTTTATTTTGTTTGTATTTTTATTTTTATTTTATTTTCATCGATATACATGTATTTCTAAAATATTATTTTGCATTTGTATTTTTAAGTTGACCGTATATTTATTTATATTTGTAATTTCATTTATTCGTATTTAAATTTGTATTGCATCATTTGTATATTTTATATTTGACAATAATTAACTGTAGGTTGACAGAGATGTCATTGAATAATTCTTAAGTTTTACATATTACTTTCAGGTAGCATGTCGAAAGTTTTTTAGAACTTGTTAGTTATATTTTGATTATTGATGTTGAATCAAATTAATTTGAATGTTTTAATTTTAGTTTTATGTTTAATATCCCATTTATAATAGTTAAAATTAAAAAAAAGATTATTTAAAAAATTCAAATTCAGTTGGACATTACAGGTCTGCATATGTATTTTAACTGTATTTTTTAGTTTCTGCATATATATTTTGTTCGACATATGTATTTTACAGGTCTGCATATGTATTCATAGGTCATTATATGTATTTTTCATATTCTTTAGTTTTGTATATGTTTTTGCAAATCTATACATATATCTTTCATAACGCATATGAAAATACATTTTTATTGAAATCAAATACATATATATTTGCATAAAATCATTAGCAAGTACATATACGTAAATGCACATGTATTAGTTATTTCTAATGTAATTATATATTTTTTCGATTATACATTTACCAAGATATGTATTGTTATTTAAGATATGTATTGTTATTTACCTACAATACTTCAAAAATGGTCTTATTTTCAGTATTTTGTCACATTCATACAATACATATAGAATCAATTACATTCCTTTATCATAATGAACTAAGAAAACTTACAAGTTCAACATCATAATTGCAACAACTTTATGACTTAAGAAATTCAAATACATGAAACATAATTGTCAATGAAAAATTAGTCACATATTATGCAAATAAGTTCAATTGTATGACTCACATAATTGTCAATAAAAAAATTGAGAATTTTTTTTGATTGAATATATCAATAAAGGTATTATTTACTATATTTCCTACATGAACGCCTATTGTGACCCACAAATCCACATGCACTACAAGAATTGATATTTTTCTTTCGGAACATATCCCTTCCTGATTTTTCACGATCTTTCTTTGGAGGTCTGTCAAGGGGCCGCTTGTATTTTGGGGGTAGAAATATCTCATCCAATAAGCTATGTGGAATTACCCAGTCATCTTTGTGTGGTAAAGGCCAAATTGGATCATCATATGTTCTCAATACTGTTTTGGCTTGTATAGATCGGAGCAATATGATCCCTTCTTAAAATTTTTGCTATTTAAGACTGCACAAGCATGTACACATGGTATCTCGTCCAACTGAAATGCATGACAAGAACATTATTTTTCTTTGAGGCAAACAATAAAATGCTTCTCTTTGTCATGTACTGTATAGACATACTCTGTGACTGGGACAATCTGAATTTTTTTAAAAGAAAATTAGTTAAAAAACTCAAATTCAGTTGGACATTTTGTATTTTCCAGTTCTGCATATGTACTTGTCAGATCTCATGTGTATTTACAGGTCTGCATATGTATTTACAAGTCTTTATATGTATTTTTCAGCCCTTTTAAATTTATATATGTATTTTATGCAGAATTATACATATATGTTTCATAATACAAATGAAAACACATTTTTTACTTAAATCAAATACATATATACATTCTGTCAAAGGACTAAATTAACAAATAAATTAACAAATACTTAATATTCATTCTGTCAAATGAGTGAAATAAGTCATAATATACAAATGTCGAAATAAAATACAATACATTTATTAAATATACAAATGCAACTACAACATACAATTAAACTCATAAAATATAAATATTAAAATAAAATACAATTATATTTATTAAATATACAAATGCAACTACAAGACAACACACAATTAAACTCATAAAATACAAATGTCAAAATAAAATAAAATTATATTTACTAAATATACAAATGCCACTACAACACAACATACAATTACAAATGCAACTACAATATACAACATACAACATACAACATACAATTAAACTCATAAAATACAAATGCAACTACAATTCAGATAAACTCATTTATATTTATTTTTTCAGATTGTATTTATATATTTCGGTTCAAATAAACTCATAAGTTATCACTATGTTCATGACAAAAACAATTACATTGTTCTGAATATATAAATACAATCAGAAAAAATTATATAATTGGTAAACTCATATCGATCAAAATCACATTTTTGATCAAATATTAATTAACCTCGAATAACGTTCAAATTGAACGGATAATAGATTTAGATCAAATTTTTAAAATAGACATCAAGAAGGAAAACGTCTACGTTGAAAAATAGATTTAGATCAAATTTTTAAAATAGACATCAAGAAGGAAGACTTCTACGTTGAAAAAAACTATTTTTTCTTTTGGGTTCTATTTTATGTTTTTTTATTGAATTTTCAAAAAATATGACTACGTCGAGCACAAATCATTGATGATAATGAAAACACCATAATCATTTATTGTATTTTTATTCGCATTATTATTTATATTTATATCCGTTGATTTAATTGTATTCATATTTTATGATTCACACTTGGATTTGTATGTATTTTATAGCTTGCGCTTGTATTTGAATTTTATAGTTCGTACTTGTATTTGTATTTTATAGTTCGTAGTATCATTTATATTTTATATAATTTGCACTTGCATTTTAAAAAAATTATTTTATATTTGTATTTTATTGCTGACTGCATATTATATTTTTATCTTATGATTTTATTTTGTTTGTATTTTTATTTTTATTTTATTTTCATCGATATACATGTATTTCTAAAATATTATTTTGCATTTGTATTTTTAAGTTGACCGTATATTTATTTATATTTGTAATATCATTTATTCGTATTTAAATTTGTATTGCATCATTTGTATATTTTATATTTGACAATAATTAACTGTAGGTTGACAGAGATGTCATTGAATAATTCTTAAGTTTTACATATTACTTTCAGGTAGCATGTCGAAAGTTTTTTAGAACTTGTTAGTTATATTTTGATTATTGATGTTGAATCAAATTAATTTGAATGTTTTAATTTTAGTTTTATGTTTAATATCCCATTTATAATAGTTAAAATTAAAAAAAAGATTATTTAAAAAATTCAAATTCAGTTGGACATTACAGGTCTGCATATGTATTTTAACTGTATTTTTTAGTTTCTGCATATATATTTTGTTCGACATATGTATTTTACAGGTCTGCATATGTATTCATAGGTCATTATATGTATTTTTCATATTCTTTAGTTTTGTATATGTTTTTGCAAATCTATACATATATCTTTCATAACGCATATGAAAAAACATTTTTATTGAAATCAAATACATATACATTTGCATAAAATCATTAGCAAGTACATATACGTAAATGCACATGTATTAGTTATTTCTAATGTAATTATATATTTTTTCGATTATACATTTACCAAGATATGTATTGTTATTTAAGATATGTATTGTTATTTACATACAATACTTCAAAAATGGTCTTATTTTCAGTATTTTGTCACATTCATACAATACATATAGAATCAATTACATTCCTTTATCATAATGAACTAAGAAAACTTACAAGTTCAACATCATAATTGCAACAACTTTATGACTTAAGAAATTCAAATACATGAAACATAATTGTCAATGAAAAATTAGTCACATATTATGCAAATAAGTTCAATTGTATGACTCACATAATTGTCAATAAAAAAATTGAGAATTTTTTTTGATTGAATATATCAATAAAGGTATTATTTACTATATTTCCTACATGAACGCCTATTGTGACCCACAAATCCACATGCACTACAAGAATTGATATTTTTCTTTCGGAACATATCCCTTCCTGATTTTTCACGATCTTTCTTTGGAGGTCTGTCAAGGGGCCGCTTGTATTTTGGGGGTAGAAATATCTCATCCAATAAGCTATGTGGAATTACCCAGTCATCTTTGTGTGGTAAAGGCCAAATTGGATCATCATATGTTCTCAATACTGTTTTGGCTTGTATAGATCGGAGCAATATGATCCCTTCTTAAAATTTTTGCTATTTATGACTGCACAAGCATGTACACATGGTATCTCGTCCAACTGAAATGCATGACAAGAACATTATTTTTCTTTGAGGCAAACAATAAAATGCTTCTCTTTGTCATGTACTGTATAGACATACTCTGTGACTGGGACAATCTGAATTTTTTTAAAAGAAAATTAGTTAAAAAACTCAAATTCAGTTGGACATTTTGTATTTTCCAGTTCTGCATATGTACTTGTCAGATCTCATGTGTATTTACAGGTCTGCATATGTATTTACAAGTCTTTATATGTATTTTTCAGCCCTTTTAAATTTATATATGTATTTTATGCAGAATTATACATATATGTTTCATAATACAAATGAAAACACATTTTTTACTTAAATCAAATACATATATACATTCTGTCAAAGGACTAAATTAACAAATAAATTAACAAATACTTAATATTCATTCTGTCAAATGAGTGAAATAAGTCATAATATACAAATGTCGAAATAAAATACAATACATTTATTAAATATACAAATGCAACTACAACATACAATTAAACTCATAAAATATAAATATTAAAATAAAATACAATTATATTTATTAAATATACAAATGCAACTACAAGACAACACACAATTAAACTCATAAAATACAAATGTCAAAATAAAATAAAATTATATTTATTAAATATACAAATGCCACTACAACACAACATACAATTACAAATGCAACTACAATATACAACATACAACATACAACATACAATTAAACTCATAAAATACAAATGCAACTACAATTCAGATAAACTCATTTATATTTATTTTTTCAGATTGTATTTATATATTTCGGTTCAAATAAACTCATAAGTTATCACTATGTTCATGACAAAAACAATTACATTGTTCTGAATATATAAATACAATCAGAAAAAATTATATAATTGGTAAACTCATATCGATCAAAATCACATTTTTGATCAAATATTAATTAACCTCGAATAACGTTCAAATTGAACGGATAATAGATTTAGATCAAATTTTTAAAATAGACATCAAGAAGGAAAACGTCTACGTTGAAAAATAGATTTAGATCAAATTTTTAAAATAGACATCAAGAAGGAAGACTTCTATGTTGAAAAAAACTATTTTTTCTTTTGGGTTCTATTTTATGTTTTTTTATTGAATTTTCAAAAAATATGACTACGTCGAGCACAAATCATTGATGATAATGAAAACACCATAATCATTTATTGTATTTTTATTCGCATTATTATTTATATTTATATCCGTTGATTTAATTGTATTCATATTTTATGATTCACACTTGGATTTGTATGTATTTTATAGCTTGCGCTTGTATTTGAATTTTATAGTTCGTACTTGTATTTGTATTTTATAGTTCGTAGTATCATTTATATTTTATATAATTTGCACTTGCATTTTAAAAAAATTATTTTATATTTGTATTTTATTGCTGACTGCATATTATATTTTTATCTTATGATTTTATTTTGTTTGTATTTTAATTTTTATTTTATTTTCATCGATATACATGTATTTCTAAAATATTATTTTGCATTTGTATTTTTAAGTTGACCGTATATTTATTTATATTTGTAATATCATTTATTCGTATTTAAATTTGTATTGCATCATTTGTATATTTTATATTTGACAATAATTAACTGTAGGTTGACAGAGATGTCATTGAATAATTCTTAAGTTTTACATATTACTTTCAGGTAGCATGTCGAAAGTTTTTTAGAACTTGTTAGTTATATTTTGATTATTGATGTTGAATCAAATTAATTTGAATGTTTTAATTTTAGTTTTATGTTTAATATCCCATTTATAATAGTTAAAATTAAAAAAAAGATTATTTAAAAAATTCAAATTCAGTTGGACATTACAGGTCTGCATATGTATTTTAACTGTATTTTTTAGTTTCTGCATATATATTTTGTTCGACATATGTATTTTACAGGTCTGCATATGTATTCATAGGTCATTATATGTATTTTTCATATTCTTTAGTTTTGTATATGGTTTTGCAAATCTATACATATATCTTTCATAACGCATATGAAAATACATTTTTATTGAAATCAAATACATATACATTTGCATAAAATCATTAGCAAGTACATATACGTAAATGCACATGTATTAGTTATTTCTAATGTAATTATATATTTTTTCGATTATACATTTACCAAGATATGTATTGTTATTTAAGATATGTATTGTTATTTACATACAATACTTCAAAAATGGTCTTATTTTCAGTATTTTGTCACATTCATACAATACATATAGAATCAATTACATTCCTTTATCATAATGAACTAAGAAAACTTACAAGTTCAACATCATAATTGCAACAACTTTATGACTTAAGAAATTCAAATACATGAAACATAATTGTCAATGAAAAATTAGTCACATATTATGCAAATAAGTTCAATTGTATGACTCACATAATTGTCAATAAAAAAATTGAGAATTTTTTTTGATTGAATATATCAATAAAGGTATTATTTACTATATTTCCTACATGAACGCCTATTGTGACCCACAAATCCACATGCACTACAAGAATTGATATTTTTCTTTCGGAACATATCCCTTCCTGATTTTTCACGATCTTTCTTTGGAGGTCTGTCAAGGGGCCGCTTGTATTTTGGGGGTAGAAATATCTCATCCAATAAGCTATGTGGAATTACCCAGTCATCTTTGTGTGGTAAAGGCCAAATTGGATCATCATATGTTCTCAATACTGTTTTGGCTTGTATAGATCGGAGCAATATGATCCCTTCTTAAATTTTTTGCTATTTATGACTGCACAAGCATGTACACATGGTATCTCGTCCAACTGAAATGCATGACAAGAACATTATTTTTCTTTGAGGCAAACAATAAAATGCTTCTCTTTGTCATGTACTGTATAGACATACTCTGTGATTGGGACAATCTGAATTTTTTTAAAAGAAAATTAGTTAAAAAACTCAAATTCAGTTGGACATTTTGTATTTTCCAGTTCTGCATATGTACTTGTCAGATCTCATGTGTATTTACAGGTCTGCATATGTATTTACAAGTCTTTATATGTATTTTTCAGCCCTTTTAAATTTATATATGTATTTTATGCAGAATTATACATATATGTTTCATAATACAAATGAAAACACATTTTTTACTTAAATCAAATACATATATACATTCTGTCAAAGGACTAAATTAACAAATAAATTAACAAATACTTAATATTCATTCTGTCAAATGAGTGAAATAAGTCATAATATACAAATGTCGAAATAAAATACAATACATTTATTAAATATACAAATGCAACTACAACATACAATTAAACTCATAAAATATAAATATTAAAATAAAATACAATTATATTTATTAAATATACAAATGCAACTACAAGACAACACACAATTAAACTCATAAAATACAAATGTCAAAATAAAATAAAATTATATTTATTAAATATACAAATGCCACTACAACACAACATACAATTACAAATGCAACTACAATATACAACATACAACATACAACATACAATTAAACTCATAAAATACAAATGCAACTACAATTCAGATAAACTCATTTATATTTATTTTTTCAGATTGTATTTATATATTTCGGTTCAAATAAACTCATAAGTTATCACTATGTTCATGACAAAAACAATTACATTGTTCTGAATATATAAATACAATCAGAAAAAATTATATAATTGGTAAACTCATATCGATCAAAATCACATTTTTGATCAAATATTAATTAACCTCGAATAACGTTCAAATTGAACGGATAATAGATTTAGATCAAATTTTTAAAATAGACATCAAGAAGGAAAACGTCTACGTTGAAAAATAGATTTAGATCAAATTTTTAAAATAGACATCAAGAAGGAAGACTTCTACGTTGAAAAAAACTATTTTTTCTTTTGGGTTCTATTTTATGTTTTTTTATTGAATTTTCAAAAAATATGACTACGTCGAGCACAAATCATTGATGATAATGAAAACACCATAATCATTTATTGTATTTTTATTCGCATTATTATTTATATTTATATCCGTTGATTTAATTGTATTCATATTTTATGATTCGCACTTGGATTTGTATGTATTTTATAGCTTGCGCTTGTATTTGAATTTTATAGTTCGTACTTGTATTTGTATTTTATAGTTCGTAGTATCATTTATATTTTATATAATTTGCACTTGCATTTTAAAAAAATTATTTTATATTTGTATTTTATTGCTGACTGCATATTATATTTTTATCTTATGATTTTATTTTGTTTGTATTTTAATTTTTATTTTATTTTCATCGATATACATGTATTTCTAAAATATTATTTTGCATTTGTATTTTTAAGTTGACCGTATATTTATTTATATTTGTAATTTCATTTATTCGTATTTAAATTTGTATTGCATCATTTGTATATTTTATATTTGACAATAATTAACTGTAGGTTGACAGAGATGTCATTGAATAATTCTTAAGTTTTACATATTACTTTCAGGTAGCATGTCGAAAGTTTTTTAGAACTTGTTAGTTATATTTTGATTATTGATGTTGAATCAAATTAATTTGAATGTTTTAATTTTAGTTTTATGTTTAATATCCCATTTATAATAGTTAAAATTAAAAAAAAGATTATTTAAAAAATTCAAATTCAGTTGGACATTACAGGTCTGCATATGTATTTTAACTGTATTTTTTAGTTTCTGCATATATATTTTGTTCGACATATGTATTTTACAGGTCTGCATATGTATTCATAGGTCATTATATGTATTTTTCATATTCTTTAGTTTTGTATATGTTTTTGCAAATCTATACATATATCTTTCATAACGCATATGAAAATACATTTTTATTGAAATCAAATACATATATATTTGCATAAAATCATTAGCAAGTACATATACGTAAATGCACATGTATTAGTTATTTCTAATGTAATTATATATTTTTTCGATTATACATTTACCAAGATATGTATTGTTATTTAAGATATGTATTGTTATTTACATACAATACTTCAAAAATGGTCTTATTTTCAGTATTTTGTCACATTCATACAATACATATAGAATCAATTACATTCCTTTATCATAATGAACTAAGAAAACTTACAAGTTCAACATCATAATTGCAACAACTTTATGACTTAAGAAATTCAAATACATGAAACATAATTGTCAATGAAAAATTAGTCACATATTATGCAAATAAGTTCAATTGTATGACTCACATAATTGTCAATAAAAAAATTGAGAATTTTTTTTGATTGAATATATCAATAAAGGTATTATTTACTATATTTCCTACATGAACGCCTATTGTGACCCACAAATCCACATGCACTACAAGAATTGATATTTTTCTTTCGGAACATATCCCTTCCTGATTTTTCACGATCTTTCTTTGGAGGTCTGTCAAGGGGCCGCTTGTATTTTGGGGGTAGAAATATCTCATCCAATAAGCTATGTGGAATTACCCAGTCATCTTTGTGTGGTAAAGGCCAAATTGGATCATCATATGTTCTCAATACTGTTTTGGCTTGTATAGATCGGAGCAATATGATCCCTTCTTAAAAATTTTGCTATTTAAGACTGCACAAGCATGTACACATGGTATCTCGTCCAACTGAAATGCATGACAAGAACATTATTTTTCTTTGAGGCAAACAATAAAATGCTTCTCTTTGTCATGTACTGTATAGACATACTCTGTGATTGGGACAATCTGAATTTTTTTAAAAGAAAATTAGTTAAAAAACTCAAATTCAGTTGGACATTTTGTATTTTCCAGTTCTGCATATGTACTTGTCAGATCTCATGTGTATTTACAGGTCTGCATATGTATTTACAAGTCTTTATATGTATTTTTCAGCCCTTTTAAATTTATATATGTATTTTATGCAGAATTATACATATATGTTTCATAATACAAATGAAAACACATTTTTTACTTAAATCAAATACATATATACATTCTGTCAAAGGACTAAATTAACAAATAAATTAACAAATACTTAATATTCATTCTGTCAAATGAGTGAAATAAGTCATAATATACAAATGTCGAAATAAAATACAATACATTTATTAAATATACAAATGCAACTACAACATACAATTAAACTCATAAAATATAAATATTAAAATAAAATACAATTATATTTATTAAATATACAAATGCAACTACAAGACAACACACAATTAAACTCATAAAATACAAATGTCAAAATAAAATAAAATTATATTTATTAAATATACAAATGCCACTACAACACAACATACAATTACAAATGCAACTACAATATACAACATACAACATACAACATACAATTAAACTCATAAAATACAAATGCAACTACAATTCAGATAAACTCATTTATATTTATTTTTTTCAGATTGTATTTATATATTTCGGTTCAAATAAACTCATAAGTTATCACTATGTTCATGACAAAAACAATTACATTGTTCTGAATATATAAATACAATCAGAAAAAATTATATAATTGGTAAACTCATATCGATCAAAATCACATTTTTGATCAAATATTAATTAACCTCGAATAACGTTCAAATTGAACGGATAATAGATTTAGATCAAATTTTTAAAATAGACATCAAGAAGGAAAACGTCTACGTTGAAAAATAGATTTAGATCAAATTTTTAAAATAGACATCAAGAAGGAAGACTTCTACGTTGAAAAAAACTATTTCGCACAAAACAATCGACTATTCTAAATTTATTTAAATTTCATATGCGAACATAATTTTTTTATTCAATACCTGTAATCGCAGTGTTTTTATTTTATTTTTTGAAAATTACGATTTCATCAACTAATTTGCACAAAATTTGTTGAAATTCAAATACAAACTCATTTTTTTTCAAATACCTGTACTAGCAGTGTTTTGTTTTAAAAAAAAATTTACACACTCATCAACTCTAGATTCTTCAACCTGTTTTTTAAATTGATTTGAGTTACTGATCAGGACAATGGTGTTTTGAATTTTGAATTCAGTGATTGTAAAATAACGACAAAGGTTAAAAAAAAGTAATTTAAGGAAAAGGAATCTTCAAAATTAAAAATACATGGCATAAATTAAGGGACTGTTTATTCCTTATTAACTCAACTGATTTGAGTTAAAAAAACTGTTATTCCATTTGTATATGTATTTAAATAGCAAACATTACCTAAAATATAAAATACAACTTGTTATTTTTCATAATTATGAAACAATTGCAATGAAAGTTCTAATTATAAGTGTAAGTATGCTACTTACAAAATTTTTCCTAAAAAATGATAAAAGGTAATTTTACAACATCTCTTTTTTGGATATAATTAAATTAATGTTTTGAATAATGTATTAATGATCTTTGATTAATAACTAAGGATAGAATGGATTATTCATTAGTTTTTCAAATTAAAAAACATTGTTGAACATCTATTTTTCGTATAATAGACCAGTAAAGATGGATGGAGGGAGTAAGTGATACTCTACTTTTGGCTTTTTTTTAATACTTTCTTGCCTAGAAATAGAGGTGAACGATTTGCATTCAATTTGGTATTTTCAAAATTTGGGTTCGATAATCAGTAATTAAAAATAGATACTAAATACCATATTTTTAAACTTCGTCCCTTTAATTTGATGATCGATAAATTAAACTTTGATTCGATATGGTATTTGG
This sequence comes from Capsicum baccatum var. pendulum, assembly GCA_030864225.1. Lineage (NCBI taxonomy): Eukaryota > Viridiplantae > Streptophyta > Magnoliopsida > Solanales > Solanaceae > Capsicum > Capsicum baccatum. The sequence goes on along the minus strand of CM061558.1, from coordinate 25,791,416 downwards.
TGATATCACATTCCTATTTCGTTCTAACTACAACAACAAACCCAGTATATTTCCACAAAGTGGGGTCTGGGGAGGATAAGATGTACGCAGTCCATACCACTACCCCCGAAGAAGTAGAGAGACTGTTTTCGATAGACCCCCGGCTCAAGATAGTGGACCATAGACCAAAAAAAATATAAAAATATGAAGTAAATTAACCGACTGAGGGCACATGATAAATTAACAGAGCAATAACATCCACAAAAATAAAGTACATTAACAAACCAAGGGCTCCCTTCCCCTAAACCTAGACCTATCACCCAAGCTACGCCAATCTCTCCTATCTGCCGACTACGGATCGACCACCTTACTTAGCCCTCTACCTTACTACTCTTTCTCCAAAATTTCCTATCGTGGGTCATGTCCTCAGTAAGTTACAACTTCTCCATGTTACTTTTAATCACGTCTCTCCAGTATTTCCTCGGTCTACCCCACCCCTTTTGAAACCCTCTAAGGCCAACCTCTCGCACCTACGAACTGTGACATCCGTGCCCCTCCTCATTACATGATCAAACCATCTCAACCTCACTTTCCTCATCTTATCCTCCACCGAAGCCACACCCACCTTTTCCCGAATAGTATCATTCATTACCTTGTCAGCCCTCGTATAACCACACATCCAACGTAACATTCTCATTTTCGCCACCTTCAACTTTTGGATGTGAGAAATCTTAACAGGCCAACACTCCGCTCCATATAACATGGCCGACCGAACCACAACTTTATAGAATTTACTTTTAAGTTTGAGAGGCACCTTCTTATCACATAAAAGTCCCAAGACGAGCCTCCATTTCATATAACTTGCCCTAATACGGTGAGAAACATCCTTATCAATCTCTTCATTCCCCTGGATCACAGACCCAAGATACTTAAAACTATCCCTCTTACAAACTACCTGCGACTTCAATTGCATTATCGCTTCGTCCTCTCTCCTTGAGTCATTAAACTTGCACTCCAAGTACTCTGTCTTGGTCCTACTTAACCTGAATTCTTTAGATTCGAGGGTCTGTCTCTAAACCTCCAACTTCTCATTAACACCTCGGCGCGACTTATCAATCAAAACTACATCATCCGCAAAAAGCCAACACCAAGGGACCTCCCCTTGTATATTCCTCGTCAACACATCCATCACCAAGGCGAATAAGAACGGGCTAAGATTCGATCCCTGATGCATCCCTGTCATGACCGAAAAATGCTCAGAATCTCCTCCTGCGGTCCTTACTCAGGCCTTCGCCTCCTCGTACATGTCCTTAATCAAACGGATGTACGCTACTGGTATATTCCTCGCCTCCAAGCATCTCCACAGAACCTCCCTAGGGACCTTTTCATACGCCTTTTCCAGGTCAATAAACATCATGTGAAGATCCGCCCTCCTCTCTCTATACTGCTCAGCCAGCCTCCGCACAAGGTGAATTACCTCAATCGTCGAGTGACCAGTCATAAAACCAAATTGATTCTCTAAAATATGAACTAACTTTCTCAATCTCCGCTCCACAACCCTCTCCCAAATCTTCATTGTGTGACTCAACAACTTAATACCACGGTAATTGTTGCAACTCTGAATGTCACCTTTATTTTTATAGACAGGAATCATCGTGCTCCATCTCCATGCCTCGGGCATCTTAACAGATTTGAAGATATTGTTAAACAAATGGGTTAGCCACCTCAACCCTGCACAGCTAGCAAACTTCTAAAAATTCATCAGAATCTCATCAGGCCCCGTAGCCCTGCCCCTCTGCATCTTGTAAATAGCCTCACAGACTTCCTCCACCTTAAAACGCCGACAATATCCAAAATCATGAGACTCCTCAGTGTGCTCCAGCTTCCTTAACACAATACCTCGGCCCTCCTCATCGTTCAAGAGCTTATGGAAATACGACTGCCATCTTTTCTGAATTAGAGCGTCCTCTACCAAAACTCTACCATCCTCCCCCTTAATGCACTTCACTTGGTCTAAATCCCATCCCTTACTTTCTCTAGACTTGGCAAGCCTAAACAACCTCTTTTCTCCATCTCTCTTCTCTAATCCCAAATACAGTTTCTCAAAAGCTGCTGACTTAGCAACCGTAACTGCTAACTTAGCCTCTTTCTTAGCTACCTTGTACTCCTCCCTGCTTACCTATTTCTCCTCTTCATCCTTACTCTCAACCAGTTTCACGTAATCCGTCTTCTTCATCTCCACTTTCTTCTTCACTTCTTTATTCCACCACCAATCCCCTCGGTGCAGGCCAGGCATGCCCTTTGAGACACCCAGGACCTCTCTAGCAGTTTCCTTGATACACCCAGCGACCTTCTCCCACATACTATCCACGTCCCCCTGAGCCTCCCGAGCCCCCAACTCTACCAATTTTTCCCCTATCTCCAAAGCCCTTGCCGGAGTCAGGTCACCCCACCTAACTCTGGGATGACCCTCCCCACCCCTCCTCTTCTTGCCCATCTTGAAAACCAAATCCATCACCAGGAGTCTATGTTGGGTCGTAAGATTCTCATTCGAAATGACCTTACAATCCTTGCACAAAACTCTATCGACCTTCCTAAGCAGCAAAAAGTCAATCTGGGTCTTGGCAACCCTACTACAGAAAGTAATTAGATGTTCCTCCTTCTTCGGAAAGCTAGAATTAACTACCACCAACCTAAAGGCCCTCGCAAAATTCAAAAGGGCAGCTCCCTCATCATTTCTATCCCCAAAACCAAAGACTCCATCCACATCATCATACCCCATCAGCAAAGACCCGATGTGCCCGTTGAAGTCCCCTCCTATGAGAATCTTCTCCGGACTAGGCACGCCCCGAATCACTTCATCCAAAACCTTCCAAAATCTCCTCTTCTTCTCCTCGTCCAGGCCCACCTACGATGCATAAGCATTACAGATGTGCACCGTAAGCCCTCCAATGACCAACTTAATAGTCATCACCCTATCACTAACCCTATTTACCTCAACTACCTGCCCCCTAAGCTTTTCATCTACTAAGATACCTACTCCATTACTACGCCTCTCACTACCTGAGTACCACAACTTATACCCATCCACGTTTCTAGCCTTAGTGCCTACCCATTTGGTCTCCTGAACACACGCAATTTGGATCCTTCTCTTCCTAAGGATCTTTACTAGCTCTATCGACTTACCCTGAAGGGTCCCTATGTTCCACGACCCAACCCTCAACCTATTATCTCTCGAATCTCCTCCCCTAACACCTCGCCCTATGCGTCTCAAGTTTAACCCCTCACCCGAAGCCGACCCCACCCTCAGGCCCCCAAGATCCCCAGGACATGACCCTATTCCACCATTACCCACCCCAACCATATTTCGTTCTAACTAAATTTCATAAAATCAACCTACTAATTGTGAAGGCAAGTGCATATGTATTCAAGTAAATAGGGTTGGAGTATTTAGTTAATGCTATCGTGAGTAGAAGTAAAGAACGGAGGATGAACCTTCTATTTTTTTCAACTTTTTTATTCTTTCTGTTTTTCTTTTTCGTTTGCATTTTTTATTTTTTATTTTTCATTTTTTTCCTTTTCCCTTTTTAATATTTTTTTCTTTTTTCGCTTTTATTTTTTTCTTTGCAGATTTTTTTTTTATATTTTCTTTTGTTATTTTTGTTTTGCTTTTTTATTAATTATTTTTTTGATATTTTATTGTCTCATTTTTTGTTGTTTTTGTTGTCGTTGTATTTTATATTTTATATATTTATTTGTATCATACTATATATTTTAAATAAATTTATTATTTGTATTTGGATAGTTTATCTGTGAATATGTACAATTTATGGTATGTATATACAAACAAGTATATGAATTAATTATATTTGTTTAATTCTAAAATATACAAATATACAATGTGTCATTCAATGCAAATGTATTACTAGTATTTATAGGTCAAATTGATCTTTGTATTTGTATATAAATAAGTATCATTTGTATATGTATGGTTCAAGTTGTATAAACATGTATCAGTTGATACAATTGGAACATTTATATTTTTATAATATACATTTTTATAATATATCATTTAAATTTGTATTATTCAATATGCATAAATAAAATACAATCATATCAATGAATATAGATGCAAGTGTTCGTAGAAAGAAAAATATCAATTCATTTTCAATTGGTTTAAAAATACAAATGATGTTGTCAACCACAAATTTAAACACAAACAAATGTCATAAATGAAATTACAAATACAAATTCAATATGCGGTTAACTTACAATAAAAAAATAGTTCTTTAAATATACAAGTGCATCGACGAAAATAGAATATAAGTACAAATACAAACAAAATAAAATCATAAAATACAAATATAATATGAAGTCAACTATAAAATATATATACAATTTTTTTTTAAGTACAAGTGCCGATTGTATAAAATATAAATGATGATGCAAACTATAAAATACAAATATAAGTGTGAACAATAAAATATAAATACAAATATGAGCTATAAAATATAAATAAAAATGCAAGCGCGAACTACAAAATACAAATACAAATATAATTATTAAGCAAATACAAAAATATAAATGATGATGTGAATAACAATACAATAAGCGATAATGATATTTTTATTATCAACCATGACTTGTGTTAAGCGTAGCCATACTTTTTGAAATAAAATATATAAAATAGAACCAAAAAAAGAAAAAAGTACAAAATACAAAAACTAAAATAAAAAATTTAAAAACCAAAAATAGAAAAGCAAAAATGAAGGAAAGAGAAATAAAAGTGAAGAGAGAAAGAAAGGAAGGAAAAAAAGTGAAAAGAAAAATAAAAATAGAACAAAAAATCAAAAATAAATAAAAGGAAAAACACCAAAAAAGGAACTTTTTTTTAAAAAAAGAATTAAAAAAGAAGAAAAAGTGGGAAAGAGAAATAGAAGTTAGAGCTAAAAGAGAGAGAAAAACAAAAGGAAAGAATCGAAAAAGAAAAACAAAGAAAACAAATACAATACAAAAATTCTTTTAAAAAATTGACGGTGAATACAAATACAATGAGCAACTATGATATTTCTGTCATCATGCGTCACTTGTACTCGAGGTACCGAAAAATTGAGAAAGAAAAATATAAAAAAAGGGAACTAAATAGGAAGAGAATGAAAAAAAAACAAGAAAGAGAAGTAAAGATTAGTTATATAAGAGAGAATTTTTTTTTCTTAAAAAAAAAAGAGAAATAGAGGATAAATACAGAAGAGAGAAAAAAAGTATTTTTTTTTTAAATATACATTGCAATTTTGAAAGGTAGGACGGAAACACTATTATTTTACTGAAATATAAACTAGTGAATTCAAACACTCCCAAGTCTCAAAACTGTTTTGAAAGTAAGTAAAACACTTTACAACTAATATATAATAAAATAAACACACAACGAACTATGAAAAAGAAATGCATTCTTAAATCACTCCTGGTTAGAGAAGTGGGCCCAACAACCTGCAAACATATAAAATATGGAGTAATAATGCATATATACCGGACTTTAAAATTGAACACTTTACTTTCTTGATCGACTTTGATTATCGCTAAGTAATACGATAAGGAGAGTTCAAAGATGCTTTAAGCAATACTTAGGAATTGTTTGGTATTGAAAATAGGATAGATAAAGTTATACAATGAATTGAGATATATGAATAAATCCTTTTTTCCATAAAGTTTGACGAAAATTTGATTACAATAGTAAAAGGTTCTGTTCGCACTTAAACTAATTTCTTTTTGACATTTTTGACCCTCTTCTTCAAAATTTTAAATTATCTCATTAATTAATTATTAGTTATATTTTTCAATATATGGAGGAGTCCCATTAAGTGGGAAATGACAAATTCCCACAATGTTATACCCCTTCATCACTTATTACAACAACAATTAATTTCTTCTTGATTGGAAAAAGTTCTATGTTGGTTTAGTTTGTTTTGTTATTTAACCGAGCGCAATATAGTTAAATTAAAAATATCTAAGAGTTGTAAATCTAAAATTTTGCATATTTCAATTTTAAAGGTATATTCAATAAATTAAATTTAAAATATTTACGAGTTTTAAATATTTTTTTTTGCATATTTAAGTAATTTTTAAAAATATAAATTTAAAAATATTTCAACAACGATAGTTAAAAATTTAAACATTTTAGATATGATAGACATCGACACATTATAGAAATCATAAAAATTATATCGTTCATAGGATCTGCTCTAGTCAACAACAACTTGAGAAAGTCACAATCTAATGTTGTAGTCATGTGCCATTATATTATTGTCATCTGATAACTTGTGAAACATTACTTACATTTATAATTAATGTGATCTTTAATTAAGTATATTTATTAGTTATTATGTTTTACAAAATTAAACTATGATTTTAAATAATTTTTAAAATTAATGTAATTTGAAAAAAAAATTAATAACAAAAAGTCAAAACTCTACATACTTTGAACATGCTAGACGTCGATACATTATAAAAATCGTAAAAAAATCAATAGTTCATAAGTGTTGCGCTAGATAACAACAACCTAAGAAAGTCATGTATTACTATTGTAATCTTGCGCTCTATGTTACAGTGGTCTAGCTTGTGAATCATTACTTATATTTATTATTAATATGAACTCTAATTAAGTGAATTATTAAAAAGTGAAAGAGGGTTTCTCTCTAGAAAACACCATGAGTTCCTCCAATCCACCGCCTTCCCTACCAGACCCACTACCCTTCCCTTCGGATCCACCAGATATCTAGATACCTTGATTTGGCTCACTAACCATCCTCTTTTGCAAATGTTCTTTTGCAATTGGTTCCCCGCACAACCTCCAACAGCACTAGTCCATCCTCTTCTCTACCCCATGAAGAGACAACCTATGAAGATATGAACTACACTGAAAATACAAATCCCCAAGACCTTTCCCAAGATTTAACTGCTATTACTCGTACAGATGAAGATAAAACTAGAATCTATAAACCTTAAGCTTTCTCCTTAATTATTAAATTAAATGAGAAAAAAGTAACTCATGATTACCTACGGACAAAGATAGCCACTCTCTGGAAACCCAGTGAAAGTCTGACCCTCATAGGCCTAGGTTATGATTATTATGCCGTTAAGTTTATTAAAGAAGAAAATATGCTTAATGCACTATAGAAAGGCCCTTGGTCTGTGAATGGGTATTATCTATCCCTTAGGAAATGGCATCCTAATTTCGTACCCTCGAAAGCTCATGAAACCTTTATGGCCATTTGGATTCAACTGTCCAAACTTCCCACTAAATACTACGATCACACTATCCTCTCAAAAATAGGTAGTAAACTTGGTAAATTGGTCAAGACAAATATTTGCACCTCATCTACACTTTGTGAAAGATATGCCCGCATTTGTGCCGAGCTTCCAATGGATATACCAGTCAAAACCTATATTTACATTGGAAAATTAAAACAACAAATTTTTTATGAGGGGGAAAACCTTCTATGTAAGGCATGTGGTTGTATTGGCCACACAAAACTCTCTTGCACAGTAAACTATAATAACAATAGTCCTGATAAGGGAAAACAACAACCTAACTCCATTGCTCCTACTGGTGAAGCTTTGGAATCTCTCCGTTCACAGGAGGATTGCTGGAAAACAGTCAACTTTCAATAAAGGAGACAACAGCCCAACACTTTATCACTAAAAAAGGATATGGCTGGCCTATCAAACAATAGATTACGACCAGCTTTTAATTGTGATGACAGTCCAAGTATCTCAGTTAAACTAATTCATGCAGACACAAGTAAGTTCCTTAATACAATTTTTTTTAAATATATAGAAAAATCCAATTTGGAGGGATCCAACATGATCCTGGGTAAGCTTAGTGACCCCAAGCTCCATGCTAACCATACAAACAGTGTTGCCCTTGCTGATGTCACCAGCAATAATCCTTAAATTATTTTACGGCTACTTTTCATCCTACAGTGAACCCTACCCCTAAAACCTATATGACCCCTACTTATCCCCCCTTCATATTATCGAAATACCTCTAATTTCACTATCATTACTAAGTCATCTATTTCCCAGGGCCCCACTCGACAAAACAAAAAGGGTCATATTTTGCCACATCAAACATCTACTTGTCCAGCTAATAAAAATCTTCAGACAGCTATCTCTTCAGTTAATGTGGCTACTTCTCTTACCACATATTTACTAAGACAAAAGGGCCCTTTTCCAACTAGTCATATAGTAATTGACCCCAATAATAGTAACCTCAAAAACACTTTGCTAGTGTTAGATTTAGCAAGTACAGGTCCCACTATATATAAATCTCCTCCTAAAGTTTTTGGAGATATAATACCTTCCTTTAATAAAGCAAATATTCCTAGTACATTAAACACTATAAACTTATCTCTCTCTCTCTCATACTCCATTCTCCACAAGTTAAATGGATAAGGAGACCACTAATTTCCCAATGATCGAACTCTCAAAACTCCAACCCACAATTCTACTACAATATGAACTCCATTCCTTCCTAGACGATACTCTCTCCCATCCAACTGGTACCTGTGAAGGGTCTACTAACTTGAACAATACCAATATATACCACTCCTCAAGTCCCACCAAATCCCAACCCCAGCTCTTGGATAAAAATATGTCTTCAAGGGTAGTTAGTTGTGATCCATGTCCAGTTGGAAAATTGAGAGATGATGCTTCTTCTTCAAAACCAGCCATTCTTGACATCCTAGCATCGGACGTGATGAGAAGAGCGATGAAAATCGACAATCACCACTTATGGATGTCTATGGTTCTCCAACCGCCGATGAACTACCAGCTGCCAGTGATACCTTTCTTCAACATTTTGGTTTTGGAGACCCCAAATATAAGGCCCATTTAGCCATCGAACATAATAGGGTCCCATCAATTTCACCACTTATGCCCAACTTTGAGGATATAGACCCACTCTATCACCATTGACAAGAGCAGGGTATGACCCAAGAAGCGGTGCCATTTTACCAAGGTGTGGGAAAGATGGGGTCTTTGGAGACCATGAGAGCCAATAACCCAAACAACATAGCCTTCTCATCTCAGGTACCCAATCCTTTAAACTGACTTCCTCTAAGAACAGTACGTACAACTACTCAGGAAATAGAAAAGGCTCTCGAGGTAATGCAAGAAACTCGAACAGAATTAATGGTAGTAAAAGACCTAAAAGTAATGATATACAATGAGAAATACGATAAGAAATTCATAGTAATATGTCCCCCGAATCTATAGAAAATCTACACCGATATACAACGTCCTTTCAACCCACAGATAGAAAATTATGTACTGATAATGAACCCCACAATGAGGACCCCAGATCCAAAACTGACTCTAAAACCTCCAACAAACATTACCATGATAAACTCCTCTTACCTAAATATATCCATGAACATTATTATATGGAACTGTAGAGGGGGAAATGGGCCCGACTTCAGGCAAAATTTCAGGTCTCTGCTGGATTGGCATAAGCCACCTATGGTGGCCTTTCTTAAAACAAAAACGCAGGATTATCAAGTCCTACTTGATGAATTTTCCTTTACAAGAATGATTGATATTCCAGTAATAGGCAACTCAAGAGGACTGGACATTCTGTGGGATGACAATTTCTTAGAACTTGATCAAATCTCAACTACTGATCAGGAAATCCACACCATGATAACAGTAACGTCTAAGAACACTTCCTGGTGATTTAGTTGTGTTTATGCTATTACTTACAGATGAAAACGTAAAATCCTTTGGCAAAACTTAAAATCTATTAAAGACAACTACAAAGGTAAGTGGCTCATTGATGGGGACTTCAATGGACTCTTGCTATGTACTGATAAAAAAAGGTGGTAACCCCCTTAATAAATCTCACACGAAGGACTTTTGGGACATGGTCAACTATTATGAATTCACTGACATAGGTTTTCATGGGAGTAAATGCATGTGGCTGAATAAACGTTTTAAATAAAAAATGCTCTCATTTACGAAAGATTGGACCTTTTTTGCCAATAATGAGTGGCTCCTTAGTCACCCAGATGCCCAACTCATTCATCTACCCCAGGCCCATTCTGACCATTGTCCTTAACTCCTACAACTTTACAAAAAAGATCTTAGGATCAAATCTGATATCTTCATATTTGAAACTATATGGTCCTCCCACTCTGACTTTCCCTCTCTGGTCCAAAAAAATTAGGATCATAACCCATACTTGACTGACGCTATTGAAAAATTTCAAAAAGATGTCATTATTTGGAATAATGAGACTTTTGGTAATATCTTTTAAAAAAAAATTATTTTAAGAAGGCTTCAGCGAATTCAAAACTCCGCCAATTATCCTCATAGTTCCTTCCTTACTAATCTGGAACATGATCTTATCAGTGATTTTAATCACCTTCTTAAGTTGTAAGAAGATTTTTAGAAACTTAAATCCAGAATTAATTGGCTTCACGATGGAGATGCCAATACAAAATTTTTTCACACGTCCACTCTTATTCGAAAAAGGATAAATATGATTCTCTCTCTCTAGGATGAAAATAATAATTGGATCACCAACCATGATGGCATCATGGCCCATACCCACTGCTTCTTTAAAAAGTTGTTCCAAACTAGTCATAAAAAATCTCTAGCGATCACCCCAATCATTAATGCCACTAAGATTAGGGATATCGATAAAGCAGACCTGGGCAATCCCTCCACTGAAAAGGAAGTTTGAGATATTATCTTCACCTTTCATCCCTATAAAGCACTTAGTCCTGATGGATGCACCCTCCATTTACCAAAAATATTGGCATATTGTGGGGCTCTCTGTTACTCGTTTGTGCCTCCAAGCCTTTAAAGATGAAAGAATTCCTGACATAATAAAAAAAACTCATATTTGTTTAATCATTAAATGAAAAAATGCTACTACTCTCAAGAACTTACGGCCTATCAATCTCTGTAACACTTCCTACAAAATCATTACTAAGCTCATAGCCAGGAGAATGAGGCCTATAATGATCAACCTCATAGAGCCATGCCAGTCTAGTTTTATTAAAAACCGTCAAGCGGGTGATAATGCCATAATAGTCCAAGAAGTTACTAACTACTTTAGGAAAACCAAAGGGAAAGTTGGTTCATTCTTAATGAAAATTGACCTCAAAAAGGCTTTTGATAAACTGAAATGGTCGTTTATCCACCATACCCTTCTTTACTTCAACTTCTCATCCAATCTTGTTAATCTCATCATGAACTGTATTTGTTCAAGTACTGTTGCAGTTCTTATAAATGGTGAAAGAACTGACTTCTTTAGTTCAACTAGAGGTATATGCCAATGTGACCTCACATCACCGTATATCTTTATTTTATGAATGAAAGTTCTTTCCCATAACATCAATGAAGTTATCTTACAAAAATGGGATCCAATTCGCATTTCTAGAGGTGATCCACCCCTGCCCCACCTCTTCTTTGTTGATGACCTGGTTCTTATGTCTACTATTAAAGGTGATAGCCACACTTCCTTAAAATTGATCTTATCCAATTTCTGTACTTGGTCGAGTCAAAGCATAAATCTCTAAAAATCTAAAATTATCTTCTAAAAAAATTGTCCCATCGATACCTGAAAGCTCATTTCCTCTTCCTTTCACATCAAGAGAAGTAATGACTTTGATAAATATCTGGGTTTTCCTATTCTTAACAAATCCCCTCAAAAGTGGATCTCCTAATTGTTTTGATAACCTGCGGAAAGAACTAATGGGTTGGAAAACAAATCACCTCAATATAGCTAGCCGTACTACTCTTGCAAAACCATCCCCCTACTCACCTGATGCATTATATCTAATTTACGATCGAGGTGTCCAAGTAAATCGATCGCTTCCAACGTAACTTCATTTGGGGAACAATAACAACTCGTAAAAAACTCCACCTAATAAAATGGGAAACCCTGAACCTTCCAAAGGACCAAAGTGGCCTATCTATACAAAGAAGTAGTATAAAAAATGAGGCCCTCTTAGCTCGTCTTTCTTGGATATTGTTCAATAACCATAACTTCCTATGGGCTTCTCTCCTCATCCATAAGTACACTCGTGGGTACGGGTTGCTTGACAGATCCAAGCATGTTAAATCACCTAGTTTTATAAGGAAAAACATCATGACTGGATAGAATTTTTGTGAAAAAGAGTTGCGATGGACTCTGGGTGATGGTACTAACATATCACTTTGCAGTGATAATTGGATCCCTAACCTCAAACCTCTATCACAAATCCTTCATGGTCCCTTGCATATAACTGATATGCTCATGTGTGTTTCTAATATCATTGTTAATGGAAAATGACATACTAATAACCTGGCCTATCCCCTCCTTTTGGCCACTAAAATCCTCATCAAATCCATCCCCATTCCACTCTCTTCTCATATGAAGGACTCTCAAATATGGTCCCTAACTCCAAATGGAATATTCTCTACTAAGAGTACTTGTGTTCGACTCCTTTAAGATAAACTAGTGCAACTAATTAATACCCTTAAGCATCGTTGGATATGGAAACTCAACTGCCCTAACAAAATAAAATATTTTCTTTGGATAAGTAACCATGGTAGTCTCCCTACAATATACCTCCGTCTTGGCATTACTACTTACCCAAACTGTGTTATATGTAATGCACCTAAAACCATACAACATATCTTTCTTCAATGTCCCAACATCCAAAAGTTCTGGAACCAACTGCAGATCCTCCCACATTTCTAGGGAATTCGACCTCGGATCGGGAAGACTAGTTATGTCTGTGTAGCAAAATCCAAGCACCTCCAGTTCAAAACTTAATAGCTTGGAAAGATGCCTTTCCTTTCTATCTGTGGAATATATGGCTCACTCAAAACCACAACCTTTACAACGGCTCCAAAATTAATATTCCTCTCTCAACTCCATTTGCTAGAGTTGCGAAATACATCTTCTTAGCTACGAACCCTACTCATGTAATCCCTAAACCTCAAACAACTTGAAAACCCCCTAATAAAGGCCTAAACCTAAACTTTGATGGTGCTTATAATCACTTAACGAAGGCTGGGGGAGTTGGGGGGGATTTTTTGTGACCCACTTGAATTTTGGGTGAAAGGTTATAGCTCTAGAATTAACGTCCATTCACCTTTAGAAGCTGAACCAACCAGTCTATTCTTTGGCCTTCTTATTGCTACTGATATGTTGGTCTCCCATCTGGAAATTGCTACGGATTCTCTAGAGGTAATCAACTCCTTGGATTCACCCACACAAACTAACAATAATTTCCTCTTATGTAGGGATCTTCTCCTCAGCCCGGGGAGCCCAGTGATGTAGCATAAACCTATGAGACACAACGATATAGCTGACAAGCTTGCGAAGCAAGGGAAGAAGTTGACTCCAGTAGCTGTTTTGAAGCATGGACTAAACCACTGAATTTTTTTAAACCTCTAATCACTGCTGACACTGATGAACCTCTTTTTGATGGACCTTTTGCGCCCTCCGTTAAATTATGATTGTAATAATAGTGCTAGGACTTTGCATACTACCGTTGAGCTTGTACAAGCTACTACTATTTCTGACTCTGATGCATATTATTAGTAATGAATAAAATCTCCTTTTGACCAAAAAAGTGTATTATTAATTATTATATTTAAATAAATTTAAACTGTACTTTAAAATAACTTTTTAAATATAACTTAAAAGTATTTCTGCAAGGATGTTCAAAACACTTTAAACATAGCAGACATAGACACATTATAGAAATCATAAGCCATATTGTAGTTCATAGTCATTGACCATAATTAACAATAACCCAAGAGAGTCACTATGTTACTATGATTAGATAACTCGCGAATCATTACTTATATTTTTTATGAAGATGACCTCAGGCCTCTAATTAAGTAATTTTATTAACTATTATGTTCAAATAAATTTAAATTACATATTTAAATAATTCTTTAAACATAATTTAAAAATATTTTATAATGACCGTCAAAGCTCAAAAACACTTTAGACATAGTAGAAATTGACACATCTTAAAAATCATAAAAATATAAGAATTATATAGTTTATATGGTAGACCCTAGTTAACAAGTACTCAAGAGAGTCATATATGTTATAGCCTTGCGCCCCTATATTATGTTGATGTGATAACATGTGAATTATTATTTATATTTGTTATTAATATGACATTTAATTAAGTAATTTTATTAGTATTATGTTCAAATACTTTTAAATTACATATTTAAATAGAAGTAGTATTTATCAATTGACATGATACATACGTGCAATTCATATGCACTAAAACTAGTTGTATTAGAAGACGCTGATCTTTGACAAAAAATGCAATTCACCCACACTAAGCAAGATCGTCATTTAATCATTTCTTACTATTTAAGATGTTAAAATTAATAAAAAAAATTGGATATTACTTTTTCCTTTAGGATTTTTTTTATTTCGTAAAAACTCTTTATTACTTAATCAATAAAGTTGAATTTGAAAGGAATTATCTAATTAATCTTATCAGGAGTTTCTTATTCAGTATATTATCTTTACTCTTTATAAAATCGCAAACTATCAGCACGCTTACATTATCGTAATGAAACAACATCATGTTAATTTAACTTATCTTATGAATATTTTGGATTACCATAACATGTAATTTTTCTATAAAATGTGCTTTATTGAAGGAAATGTGCAGCTATAAATGTATAAAGTTAGATGTAGTCTTTCTTTACATAGTAATTAGTAATAAATTAACCTTATGATCATTTCACAGGCGATTTTGTTTTTAAGATAAGTTACTGCTTTACTAGTACACTAGTAAATATGTTCGCGCTTCGCGCGTTAACAAAACATGTATTGTTCTAATTTTATGATTTTTTTTGCGCGATTAAGGAGAAATGCATTATCCTAATTTTATGATTTTTTTCTTTATTTAGTTTCAAAAAAAAAAAAAAGTAGAACGATATAAGAGATACGATCATTATCCTACTAGGAGTCAATAATTGTGGATACAATCCTACTAGGAGTCAGTAATTATCCTACTAGGTAACTTTCCATATAGATTAAGGATTTAACTTATTCAATTATTATTAAACCAATAAATAAATTTATTATGTGGGCCATAGAAATTTATATTCTCCCATTTGACACACACAATGTTAATTTAATGGTTTAATAGGTACGTCAATCATGTGCACTATTAACGTTAAATCCAACATCATTTGTCATCGTTAAATAAATCAATTAAAATGAGTCATAGCGGTTGTACGTTCCTTTACTTGACATAGTTCCTTCCATGTACTACAATATTAGTATATTACCTAACATAACCTTTCAAATACATAATGAGTCCAACGATAATACTTAGAATCCTTTATCTAAGTCAGAACCTGTCATCATTATTCACAATATTATGTATGCAAGAGAAAACAGGTAACAATAAAAGCATATATAATTTGAGCTCAAAGTGTCAATTTCATAAACATAATAAAGTCTTTACATAAAATCATTCATTGCTATCAATAAGACCCATCCTTTCAACATGTTCAATAAATGTTTTGGGCGGTAATCCTTTCATCAAAGGATCAACAATCATAAGCTTAGTGCTAATATGTTCAATTGACACTTTATGTTTCTGGACTTTTTCTTTAACCAAAAAGTATTTCAATTCCATATGCGTAGCACCTTTTGAATACTTATCGTTCTTAGAGAAGAAAACTGCGGCGGTATTATCACAATAAATTTTTAGCAGCTTGGCTATATTGTCGACTAGTTCAAGTCCTGAAATAAAATTCCATAGCCAATTAGCCTGGACTGTGGCCTCAAAGCATGCCACAAACTCAGCTTCCATAGTGGATGCAGCTATAACAGACTACTTCGCACTCTTCCATGATATTGATCCACCAGCTAATAGAAACAAATATTCAAATGTGGATTTTCTTGTATCCACAAAACCAGGATAATCTGAATCTGAATATCCAACCACATCTAGATGATCCGATCTTCTATAAGTAAGCATATGATCTTTCGTTCCTTGTAAGTATCGCAATACTTTCTTTGCAGCCTTCCAGTGATCCATTTCAGGATTACTTTGATATCGACCCAGCATTCCAACAGCAAAACTGATGTCTGGTCTTGTACATGTTTAGGCATACATAAGACTCCCAACTATTGATGCATAAGGATTATCTTTCATTTGCTTTCGTTCTAAGTCATTCTTTGGACATTGATTGAGACTAAACTTATCTCCTTTCTAAATTGAAACGGGACTTGATGAGTATTTTTTCATTCTAAATCTCTCTAATACTTTATTAATATAGGTTTTCTGAGACAATCCCAACAATCCTTGTAATCTATCTTGAAATATTTCTATTCCAATCACATAGGATGCCTCACCTATATCTTTCATTTTAAAGTTGTTAGAGAGATATTTCTTGGTATCATGTAACAAACCAAGATCATTAGTAGCCAGCAAAATGTCATCAACATACAAGACTAACATAATTAACTTACTCCCACTAACCTTCAGATATATACACCGATCAACAGTGTTTTCTTTAAATCTAAAGGTGACAATCGTTTCATTAAACTTAAGATACCATTGTCGGAAAGCTTGTTTAAGTCCATATATTGACTTCTTAAGTTTAAAAACCATGTGTTCCTTTCCTTTAATAGAAAACCCCTCAGGTTAATTCATATAAACTTCTTCCTCTAAATTTCCATTCAGAAAGACTGTTTTCACATCCATTTGATATAGCTCTAAGTCATGATGATCTACCAAGACCATTATAATTCTGAGTGAATCTTTTCTAGAGACGGGTGAAAACGTCTCTTTATAGTCAATGCCATCCTTTTGAGTGAAACCTTTGGCAACAAGTCTAGCCTTGTGACGTTCGATGTTGCCAGTTGAGTCACGTTTGGTCTTAAAGACCCATTTACACCCAACTTTTTTGCAACCTTTGGGTAATTCAACAAGGTCCCAAACTTCATTTTGTTCCATAGATTTTAAATCATATTTCATAGCATTTATCCATTTATCAGAATTATTGCTTTCAATGGCTTGTGAAAAATAAAACTGGATCATCATCAATTCCCAAGTCAGTTTCTAACTCATGTAGATATACCAAATAATCATCAGAAATAATAGATCTCCTTTGTCTTTGAGATCTTCTTGATGCTACTTCTTGTGGTTCATCTACTACAGGTTCATCAATTATGGCTTCATCAATAGAAATATTAATTTGTTGTTCTTGTTGATTACTTTGTTGTACAACATCTTCAGGAACAACAAATTTAAAAGAAGTACAGGGTAGAGGAATTCGTACTCTAACTTCTTTAATTTCCACATTACGTGGTTCTTCACTTCCACTAACTTCGCCATTCTCAATGAATCTAGCGCTTCCAATTTAAACTATTCTCGTACTATGATTAGGACAGTAAAATCTATACCCCTTTGATTTTTCTGGATAACCAATGAAGAAACTACTGATTGTTCTTGAATCCAGTTTCTTTTCTTATGGATTATTAACTCTAACTTCTGCCGGACAACCCCAAACATGCAGGTACTACCAGTCCACAGTTCAAAAGGTGTCTTTGGGACTGCTTTACTAGGAACCCTGTTTAGAAATTAAATGGCAGTCCTTAAAGCATACATCTATAATGAAAGAGGTAAAGATGAATTACTTAACATACTCCTAACCATATTCATTAATGTACGATTATGCCTTTCTGCCACACCATTTTGTTGTGGTGTGCCAGGCATTTGTATTGAGCACATATGCCACGCTTTTCGAGGAATTTAGCAAATGAACCTGGGTATTGTCCACTTTCATCATATCTTCCATAATATTCACCACCTCTACCTGACCTGATTATTTTCACTTTTCTATCTAGTTGTCTTTCAACCTCACTAATAAATACCTCTAAGGCATTAATCACTTGATATTTTTCATGCAACAAATAGATATATCCATAACGTGAAAAGTCATCAATAAAAGTGATAAAATATTTTTCTTTATTGAAGGATGTGATATCAAAAGTACCACATATATCAGTGTGTATAATTTCAAGAAGCTGTGTGCTTTTTGTGTCTCCTTTCTTTGTGTGTTTTGTTTGTTTTCCTTTAATACAATCAACACAAATATTAAGGTCAGCAAAATCTAAATCTGAAAGAACTTCATTCTTAATTAATCTTTCCATCCTTTCTTTAGATATGTGCCCTAAACGTTTATGCCACAAGTAAGCAGATTGTTCATTCATGAAACTTCATTTGGTTCCAACATTATGATGTAGAGTTAGGAGTGTTTCGGCAAACAGATTATCAAGATTCAATTTGTATAAATTATCATAAAGAGTACAAGTACCGATGAGATAATTATTCTTAAACAAACTAAAACATCCATTACCAAAATTAAAGGAATATCCAGTCTTATCTAACTTAGACAATGAAAATAAATTTCTCGAAAGAGAAGGAACATAATAAGTTTCAACTAAATCTAAGTGACGCCCAGTATCGAGAATCAGACGATAAGTACCGACAGCTTCAACTGGAGCCTTCACTCTATTCCTCATATAAACAAATCTTTCATTCTTGTTTATAGTTTGGATTGTAAGGAATCTCTTTCTTCTCAAACCATGCCTTGCGATTCAAGCAATCTTTCTGAAAGTGTTCAGATTTTTCACAGAAATGACACTTTCCATTCTTGTTCCCTTTCTTATGTACTTGAGATGAGGACTGATTAACATTAAGTTGCTTCTGTTGTCCCTTACTAAGCTTCTTTCCTTTCTTTTTAGCTCCTTGATGATTTACAAAGTTAATTGAATGGGCTCCTTGATTCTTAAGCCTTGTTTCCTCTTGAACCAACATACCATGCAATTCATGTACATTCCATTTGTCTTTCATGGTGTTGTAGTTCATTTGAAAAGGACCATACTCAGACGATAATGAGTTGATAATGAACTGCACAAGGAAATTCTGTTCCACTTCCATTCCCAATGACTTAAGTCTTGTTGCTATATTTGTCATTTCAATGACATGCTCATGCATAGTACGTGAACCATCAAACTTCATGGTGGTCAAAGTACCCATTAGTGTCCCAGCAAGCGACTTATCAATAGTTTGGGAAGACTCTTCCACAAGTTTCAGAAGTTCTTTCGCACTTTCAATTTTGAGAAGAGTAGTCTTAATGTTGCCCGCAATATTCATTCGCATGAACATTAGGCCTAATTTGTTAGTCCGATCCCAGTGCTTATAATAGGACGTTTCTTCATCACTGCTAGCTTCAGTAATAACAGTTGGTTTTTCAGAGTAAAGTGCAACATCAAGATCTAAAACCCCAAGATGGAATTTGATCTGTTCGCACCAATCTGAAAAGTTAAGTCCATTAAAAGTCGTAACAGAGGCAAAGTGTGAATGAAGGGCAAGTGCTGAAATAGAACATGCTCATTTGTTAATACTTTGAGTTACGAGTTTAAACACATTATCAAATTCAGAAATAACTTACTTAAATGTATATTGATGTTCTCCTTTGGGCGAAACATCAAAATACAACTTTAAACATAATGATGCTTAAAATATATTTAACACAAAACGATAATATTTAATGCATTAATTAATAATATTTATCATCTTTGGATAAATAAATAAAACTAACGATACATCAAAATTATTTCTTTAATATTTATTGTTCATACGAATAAACAATCAACCTTTGGGTGATCCACAAATGTCTTATGACCAAAAATTTAATTTACCCATAATTATTAGATTAATTATAAGCATCAAGATTAATGGGTAATTAATTTAAACTTTAACCTTTATTTTGAAATTAATTTCATAAAGATTCGACCACTTTAGTGATTAATGAATCTTACATATATGATTTCAAGTTATATTAAGAAACAATAAATTTTATTATTGCATACTACAACGTTCTAACAACAAAGAGTTGTTTCTTTAATATTTAAAATAACAAAGATTAAACTCATGTTATTTTAAATAGAATCAATTATAATAATATCAATATTTCAAATTTCATTATTCAATAATTGTGAAATTTCTAACAAACATAATTAAAATTCACAAGATCTGGAGAAACATTAATTTTAATGGAAAATCACTTATTCTGAAAACCAGTCTCTGATACCGCATGTAAGCATAAAACGCATTATATAAACTTAAACAATCTTATACATAAACAATCCTATCCATAATCCTTTGTATTATTCAGGAACGTGGAACTTAATGATTTTCACGTACACATAATAACAATAATTCAATAAAGAATTACTTATCTGAATTCTCCATGGTTTTAGCAAAAGCAAAAGCGCAATAGCAGAAGCACTGAATTGTTTCTCTCTCTTTACCTTACTTAGCAGAAGCACTGGATTATTTCTCTCTCTTTACCTTACTTTCAGAATAATTATGATGGAGTTTATTCTTCTTTTGGCAGAGAGAGAACCCCTTTAATAATGGGAATAGTCAGTTATGTTTTCACGTTCCATCAACGTGATTGGTGGATACAATCATTATCCTACTAGGAGTCAGTAATTATCCTACTAGGTAACTTTCCATATAGATTAAGGATTTAACTTATTCAATTATTATTAAACCAATAAATAAATTAATTATGTGGACCATAGAAATTTACAGAATAACCTTGGACCTCAAAAGTTCCCTGTGAAATATCATTAGTACCAGCATCCTGCATAACAACAAAAGAAAACTTTGTTAGAAATTTTCAATATTGATATTGCAAATATTTAGATAATTAAGATTCATATGGTGCCTAATAAATAGATTGAATTTTCTAACATTCAATTTATAGTTTTGTGCAATAAAAGCTTAACGTTTAAAGGCATTAAAGTAAAACCTTTTTATATGCCCCAGCAGTAGTTGAATAAACAAATTAATTGAAAAACAAAATACTGCCACCTTTTGGTTATTCTATGCTATTAGTTTTTCACATCAATACAGGTTGTACTTCAAGAATTACTTCATAATATAATGTAAAGTAAAAAAGAACTAAAAAGAAAAGAAAAGGTATATGTTATCTCTAATCTCTAATCTCTATCTCTATCTCTATCTCAATCTCTAATCTCTAATCTCTAATATATTAAAAGTGTGAAGGGCTGTTTGAACTTTTTGCCCTTCATTAAAAGACTTCCCTTTAGACAAAATCATCTTTTTATTTTTTAATTACTTTTATAATATTGAGTAGAAAAATTAAAGAGTCCTAACTCTACGTGTATGGGTTAGGTTTTTAGGTTGGTAGGTTACTTTTTCAAAAATAAAAAATTAAAATTTTTGTTAAATAAGTTTTAACAAAAAATGTCGGCTAAATAAATTTGGGTGCTGCCTTTCTCAAAAATAAAGGTCGGCTAGGCTGTGTTTTTGAAAGTTTTATGAAAAAAAATCTATTCAAATATTTTGTCTGTAACATTTAAAAATATATATTTAATTATAACTTTAATGTTTAGGACTTATTAAGTGTACTAAATCCTTTTATGTCATTATTTATGGAAGGTAAATACTTTCAACTTTTCATGTATATTTCAAGTCATTTATTTGAATAAGAATCCTTACTACCTAAACTCACGTTATAATAGGCAAAATTCTGGCTGTATTGGTACTCCACATAGTTATTAGGAGGGGTAATATCAAACGCACAACTCTACATTGTATCTTTATATACAAAGACATGAATTTTTAGTACATGTTAACTTATTCCGTGTTCCTGGTGATATTCTTGAAGACGGTTCATGTTTATACATACTTAGACCCTGTATGTTCTATGTTGTTTGATTTGGATTATTCTTTTTTTCCTCAGAAAATTATATTGATAATATTTGATTTGCTTTTCATTAATTTTATAGGTATCTTGAAGACAGATGAACGATGATAATAAGACATAGTTGATAAAAGATATCCTTGAATGCAAATGAATTTTAGAGGTTCTTTTTTGTTTAATTGGTGCCTACATATTGAAGGATAATTTCTTCTCAATTAATGCAAAGATTAAAAACTCTCATAACTCTCTCTAATAACTTTATGTGAACATCCATAAGTCATAAGAGTTAATAGAATCTGGGAGTTACTACTTCATAAATGTACATAATTCAAATGACGATTAAATATAACTTTGTGAATGAAAGACAATCAGAAGTCTTGAAAGTTACTACCCTTTATGACTTGCCATTAATTTAAGAGTAATGTTAATTTATGTACATTAACTCTGGTTGTATTCATTCATTCTTTTGATGAATGAAACATAAATGATATACCTATTTAAGGAGTATCATTTGAGAACTAAAGATGCAAGAAGAAAATATAGGAAATAAATACTCTCCCCCCTTCATCAATTCTCTACCGTAATCTTGGCTTCTTATTCTTTGACAATTTTGGGTAATTGATTTAGACAACCTCTAAACTTCCAGCCATGAGTGCACGTATTTGGACGTAGCTGTGGAACCTTGGGGAGCGACCGACTAGAAGGATTTGCACCAGAGTCGGGCCGAAATCGCTTTCAAGGCAGTGGCTTGCCACGACACAGTGTTTGTGACAACTCTTTTACTATCATTAATTTCATGTTCATATCAATATTGTAGCATTTTGTCCAACACATATCAAGTAAGAAACTGATGAATCGAAGCTGAAGAATCAACATTGATTTATGGTTAACTGAGTTTTTTATTGCCACTGAATATGGTTGTAGCTTTATTCTTCTATCGAAACCTCCTTTATTCACGAGGTTTAACACTCTTCTTCTTTCCTTCATCTGCATATCTTTTTGTTCATATGCTTTCATTATATACAGTATATGAACATACAATCTTTGGGAACGACAAGAAAGAGTGAATTGTATAATTGGCTAAATTTTATTCTTTGAAGAAATTTTGAGTTTAATGCTTCTACGTATAATATTTGAACAATAACGTTGAGGACGTATAGTAAATTCTGAATTTCCAACACCTTCCTTACAATGTTTGAAACATAAAGTTGGTATAGTGGAATTATCACGTGCTTATAATTAATCTCCTTATGATTTGATACTTATTATCGCTGATTTTGAAGTATCAGAAACCTTTGGAGGACTTGAAAGCCAGAATAGCTAAGGAAGGCCCCAAAGCTGTTTTTGCACCTTTAATGGACCAATGTATTTTGAGAAATATGACGGTTGAGATGCAGGTTATTATTGCTAATTCTAATTTTCTTTCTTTGAGAAGAAGCCTTTGGTGTCTACAAAATGCAGGTGTTGTTTTCTTCAGCCTGACCCTTCTATTTCTACTCTACTCTTAGGTGATATTGTTTTTTTCATTCTCTCAGGTTACAACAACAACAACAATAACAGATTCAGTGAATTCTTTCAGGTTGTTTCAGTTTTTACGTTAGCTATTCCTTCGAGCATCCCTTAATAATTGAAGCCTAAGTTGTAGTGCTCTATGGAAGTTGGTATTTTGACTTGAATAACACTTTGAAGGATTCTTCAACATTTGGAGCTTAAGTTATTTTGGAAGTTGATATTTTGACTTGGATAACACCGTATAGTATTCTTCAACATTTGGAGCTAAAGTTATTTTGGGAGTTGGAATTGTTGTTTATGCAAATTAAAAACAGTACTCCCTCCGTACCATTTTACTCGTCCCAAATTTTCTAATTTAATTTCTCATTTTACTTGTCATTTTTTATTAATCAAGACAAGACAATTCTTTTTTCCTTTTTTACCCTTAGTATTAATTATTTTTTCTCCAAATTAAAATGTAAACATTATTTAATAGGAGTACTATGGTAAAGTAGCCATGTTATTAATTGTTTTTCTTGATCAATGTGCAATTTCAAATTGAAACGAGTAAAATGAGACGGAGGGAGTACTTTTCCCATAAATTCGGTTCTTTAAGGTTTCGAAATTGTGGACTTAATAGATACTCCTTTAGTTTTATTTTAGTTGTTACTTGTCATGTTTCATTTTCTTGAGAGTCAATGTGACTAATTTTTAAAGTTAAATTAGATTAGCTAATTCCATATCTTGAAATTAAAATTTAGATATTCAAAAATTATATGAAAAGTACTATAAGTTGTAATCTTATACATTGATTACTTCAATATTTTTTAAGAGGTAGAAGAAGATCGATAACATGATCATAGCTAGAAAAATGAAAGGTGGCAGAAGATTCGTAGGTTCAGTGTTATTGGTTGAATTTTGAGCCACCATTGTGTTTGTATAATTTTTCATGAATTCTTATTCTTTTATGTTTGATAATGTATTGCAAAACAATTCTAATTAGGAATGAAATATATTATTTATTTAGTGTAATAAGTTGATTTTTGCTTTGATTTCAGGAAAAATCTATCTTAAATTAAGATGAGGGGTTTCTTCAAGCACTTCTTATTGGAGTATTAAGACAATGTTGTTAGGATATATTCTTAATCATGTAGTTTATGTTATAATATTATATTTTCATCCCATGTAAAGACAATTTATTATATTAATAAAATCTTTATTTGAATAGATCATTGTGTTAATATTTGTGTTCTTTACTTATGGTAGTAAATAATTTTGTGTATGAAGTATTTTAACTTATGCACGGAAGATAATAATAAATTAATGTTCACAATCAAAGATGAGGTAGGACAAACATCTTGATAATTATAGCACAAGATTAAATATAATTTGATCTTAATTATGAAAATGGTAATATTCCAACTTCTTTTGCTAGTACATTTCATATGTATTGAACGGACCAATTAGAGATATTCGTTTACGTTCTGAATAATAATAAATGATTTCTCTAGTCCATTATATGTATTTATGCTCTTTATCTTAATATAATTATTATGATCTATGTCGTTTGGTTATTGTTTTAATCTATTAAAATGTGAGACTCTTTTGTGAGTCAATATATTCCTAATAGGTCGGATGATGACAAATCACTTAGTGAAATATTAATTAGTTAATAGAACCATGTCTCAAACTCAAGATAGAAGACACTCCTTTATGGCTGCTTATAAGTTTTTACGTGAAAGCCCTGCAGGTAAATTTTATATCCTCCATGTAAAATAAGTTAAGCATTATAAATAAAGAATTAAATTAATCAATGAGTTAAATTTTTTAGAGAATTTAATTTAATTGATTGGTGTCGGTAATTCTAACATGGGGAGTTAAATAAGATGTAATGGTAGATTTTAAAATTAAATCGAGGAGTATAATTGCAGATTTTTAGTGGAATGATTTATAATTTATTATGATATGATAATTCTTTCATCACCGAATTAATATCATAATTGAAAGCCTCACTTAATATATCTGCGGTCCCTGCCACACCTGATTAACTAATTAATTTTGAAAAAGAAAAAATAACTTACTAGAAGAAATAATAATATTTACTAGTCTTCTATAAGGAAAAGGATATCTTCTGACTTTAAATAAAAATGTTTTGCTGGTTAAGTGGCTTTTAAGGGCTGAAAATATTTTGGACAGTTGAAAAGACTGAAAACATTTTAGACAACTAAAAGGGCAAAAACGTTTGCCTCTTGATTTTCCTTTTTTTAAGAGAAAATGGGAATAAATAGGGGTTGTGTTCAGAAGATGATCATGCTTTATTTGAATTCAAAAACACTTGCCCACACAAGTTTGATAAGCAAAGGTTAAGTCAGACAGCAGTAGAAGGCAACAGACTTGACAAACAAAGCTTTGAACGAACTGTGTGAAAGCTTCAAGAGGTAAGTTTTCTGATTTTCGTTTTGATTATGTTATCTAGATAATATGTAAGTTATTGATCATGTAAAATTGTTGCTTCCACTGTGCATGTTCTATCAATTTGGTATTTGTAGTCTTATTACATATGCTAGATAATGTAAAAGAGATTACATAATTTGTTGTACATATTTCGAATAATAGTTGTATAAATCATGTTGTTGTTGGCTGCTTTTCGTGTTTTTGATGATGAATCTAAGTTTATCATCAAGAAAGCATATAACGAATTCTGCATAGTTGCGTAAAAATTATTTTTGCCGATTAAGGGTAAAAGTATGATTAATTATGACTAAGCACAATCATAGTTATTATTCACTGTATAAATAGTAGTGGTGAGGCCAAGCAGTGCAAGCAGCCCTCCTAATCCTCTAAACAGCCTAGTCAATAATTGCTGATTTGATCATTTTTTGAGTTTTTAAATTTTTGACGAACTCCGATTGACCTAAAATTTGGTATGTTCATTGAAAATGACCCACTAAACAATAATCACAAGAAGTTGTGATCTAGGCCATTTTTGGCCATTCAGGGTTGTTTTGATGGGTTTTGGGGTGTTTTTATATTTTCAAAAATAATTAAAAATTTTAAAAAAATTATTTTTGCACCAGTGGTGATAGGGATCATTCCTTATGATTTTTAGTGGTTAATATCAGAATATAATATGAGTTTACATGTTGACTTAGGTCATCTTCCATATCAGATAAATTTGTATAGTGTAATACTGCTTTTTAGTCTCTTATTTTTTATGACTTGTATTGACTTTCCAACTAAGTTACATGTTGGTTCAATGGTACAAGAGACTTATAAAATGTGATATTTATCTAACTTAAGTCAATAATTTACTCTCTAACTGTGTTGGTTCTGTTTCATTTAAGAGATGAAATATCTTACATTACATGTATATTTGCTTAAATGGTTAAGTTTCACTAACAATTCTAACTATTTATGTGCATGGTTATATATGTGATGTGTTTTTTAAGAATTTTATTATTCTGTAGCATGTCTAATGATCTGTTTTTAATTGGATTATATAACAGATTAACCATGTCTTCGTTCAATCCCTTAAATTCTATCCTGAATAAAAATAAATTAGAAGGTCCTAACTATGTGGACTGAAAATGAAATTTAGATATTGTTCTTATTGTCGAGGGCTTTAAATTTGTACTAATTAAGGAATGTCCTGTTAAGTCGTATGAACCCACTGATGATGAAATTAAAGGTTGCGATGAGTGGGTTAAGGGTGGCGAGATGGCAAGATGCTACATTCTTGCCTCCATGACAAATGTTTTGTAGCATCAACATCAATCCATGACTAGTGCTTACGAATATGCTTGAATCTCTCAAAGAGATGTTCGGTGAGCAAAATCCTGCTGCAAAGCAGACAACCATGAAATCCCTTTTGACCACAAAAATGGTTGAAGGAGCTTCGATTAGGGAATATGTTCTTAAAATAATAAGTTTTTTGAATGAGCTGAAAATTCTTGATGCGGTTATTGATAAGGAATCTCAGGTTGAGATGGTCCTACAGACTATGTCAGACAGTTTTCAGCAGTTTTGTTTGAATTATAAAATGAATAAGATGGACTTATCTCTTGCGAAACTATTGAATGAGCTGCAATCGGCCGAATCTATCACTAAGCAACAAGCTCCTAGCGGCCGAATCTATCATTAAGCAACAAGATCCTCCTGCAGCGTTGATAGTTGACAAACCTTCTTCTTCGACTTCTAAGCCGAAAGGAGAAAAGAAAAAGAAGAAGAAGCCTCATAAGGTTTCAGGTGCTAATGGTGGTGTGGCTAAGCCTAAGTTCAAGTGCTATCATTGCAAGAAACCTAGCATTATAAGAAACAGTGTCTCGGCTATATAGCTAAGATGCAAAAATAAGGTATATCTTTTTCATATGTCGTTGAAATATTTTTAGCGGCTATTTCTACCTAATTTTGGGCTATAGATTCGGGAGCCACTAATCATATCTACACTTCATTGCAGGGGTTTCAGTAAACACGGTGCTTAAGTAAAAATAAATTGACTGTATTTCAAGAAAATGGGGAACCAACACCAGCCTTAGCAATTGAAAATATTTCCATTTTGTTTAGTAGTTTTAGAGTTTTAAGACTGAATAATGTTCTTTATGTATCTTCTATAAGAAGGAATTTAATTTCAGTTTCAAGAATAATGAATGCTGGTCATAATGTTTATTTTGCTAATAATTGCCCAATTATTAAATTTAATAAGTATTTTATTATTTCTGCTCTTAGAATACATGATTTGTTTGTAATGGATGTTTCCCATAATATGCTACAAATAATGAAACTTAATAATATTGATCAATCACATAAAAGAAAAAGTATTTCGGAATTGAGTGAAATATACATATGACACTTACATCAAGGTCATATTAACATAAATAGGATTTCACGATTGGTTTTTGATGGACCTTTGAGTTCATTGAAAGTGGAGGCACTTCCAACTTGTGAATCTTGTTTAGAAGGTAAAATGACCAAGAGACCTTTTCCTACCAAAGGAAATAGAGCCGGTAATAATTTAGACAAGATCGTGAAGGGTCGCTAACTAGTAAAATAGTTTCCTGGTCCACTTGTAATAAGTTACTATGTTTCGGGAACCAGTCTGTTATTTTCTCTTCTACTAGCCCTTCTTCTGTTTTGTTGGCTTCTGGCAAAGCCTTCTTTCTAGCTCAAACATTGCTTTTGCTACAATTGCTAGCAGTAGTACTACTGTCATCCCATGTAAATTAAAAACTCCTCCTTAATATGTATATATATATATATATATATATATATATAATAAATATCCTGTTGCTATCAAAAAAACTTTATTTTAAAAGAGAAAGGTTATGCTTGTCTTTTCACATTTATGGTCAAATTTGGATCAAATTTTTATAGCTATTTAGCAGCTGTCGAGATATATATATGGATTAACTTATTTCTTTTACTTTAGTATAGATGGTGATATAAATAATTTTGAGATTAATTAATATTCTAACTGTACGTAATATAAAAGAATTTTACATTTATCTCTCACATCTAACAACATGTTTTTCTTCTTTTCTCATTGAGTGTTTAAAATTCAGGGGTGGTAGTAATTTTTTAGTTAAGAAAGTAATTAACTTGACTAAATTTAGCTTTTAAAAAATTGTCACAATAAACAAAACTATAATATGAAATAAAATAATTTTTTTTCCTCACACAACAATATGTTTTAGATATCTCATAAGTTACATCACTCTAAGATTTGTGAATTCAAAAATATAAGAAATGAATCCATCAACTCAAGAGATAATTTTTTTTTTCATAATGCATGTGTAGAAAGTTGCACAATAATTTTAAAAATACGTGGTGTTCAACTTTTAAGCACCACTAGTTTTATAAGCAAATCTCTAAAGTCTCAGTCAACAGTTTTTTTTTTTTTTTTTTTTTATGTTGATAAATACAGTCAAAGTCAAAAGTACAATTTGATCTCATAAAATAAGCGGGGGTCAAAATTGAAAAGGACCAACCTTAATGGTCATTTTTGTAATAAACATAAAAATTTGGTGAAACATAAATTGGTCCTCACAGTAATGATTTAGAGAAAGTGACGAGCAAAGAAGGTAATAAAGATGCCAACCACATTCACATTCATACCATCCATTTTCCGCAGAAGGCAAAAGCTGTATTTATCTTTGGAACAAGTAGTTAATGGTATATCTTGTTAAACCCAACCAATTCTGGGGGTAGACTTATAATTTGCGTTGACAGGAAAAAATGGGGGCTTCTAAATCAGTTCCACAGAAATCAATCCATGAATTCACTGTCAAGGTTATTCTTTTAAATCTCTTATATGCACTGCTATTAACTTTTTGTTGATGGGTGTTTATTTTTTTTTTATCTAATTCGTTTTACAGGATATAAAAGGGAAAAATGTAGACCTAAGTATCTACAAGGGCAAAGTGCTTCTTGTCGTTAATGTTGCCTCCAAATGGTTCAATTCTTCTTCTTTTTTCTGTTTTCAATTCAAGAATCCAACTTTAAGCTATATTTCTACTGTCTGTCTGCTCAATTCTTGTTCATTTTTTTTAAAATATTTGTGACAGCCAGTGGCGGAGATATACGGACTAGTCGGAGGTTCAACATCTAATATATATATATATATATATAAAAATATTTTTGATCATGTAAAAATAATATAATTTTCCGACGAAGGGATTCAGATGAACCCCTGAATTCAATGTGGCTCTGCCATTGCCTGCCACCTCCCACCATCAACACATACCGGGTATCTCTGTCCATCAAGATTAGGATAGATGAAAAAAAATCACCTAGTGTTCTTTTCTCTTTTTTCAATTCAACAATCCAACTTTAAGCTATATTTCTACTGGTTCTCTCTTCTTTGTAATTTCAATTTTATGATACCTCCTTGTGCATTTGTTGATAGTGTTTTTATGTTGGCTGAAACAGTGGATTCACAAGCACCAATTATACCCAATTGTCTCAACTCTACAACCAATTCAAGGATCAAGGTGGGTGGTCTGTTAAGTTTTTTGGTTTATTGTAAGTACTCTTTCGTCGTTTTATTTCGCTGAAGGTTTGTTCACTCTTATGAGAAATTTATTGTTGCCCTCTAGAGAGACTGTTATATGTATATATTTGAATTGAGTTTTCAGGTTTTGAAATCTTGGCCTTCCCCTGCAACCAATTTTTGAAGCAAGAGCCTGGTACGAGTCAGGAAGCTCAAGAATTTGCTTGCATAAGATTTAGTGCAGAATATCCCATTTTCCAAAAGGTATGCTAATAGAATGATGGCAAGCAGCATTTGAAAACCTATGGTCCTTTCATTCTATTGCAATGAATTGCATTGATTCTAGTTACACTTCAGTAATCCTCCTATAGGTGCCTTTGCTTACACAATTCATAAGCATATGTTTAGCATCTTTGAAATAATCCTCGCTATCTATTTTACTACACTTCAATCCTAATCTAGTAACGTTGGCAATATGAATCCTCACCATCTATTTCACTTAAATCTTGATATGTTTAATTCCAATATTTAATAATTTAGATTTTCTAAAACTAGACATGAACATCTACCTATGTGCAAATCTTCAACAAGATTAAAAGGACTTGTTGAGAATGTTGGACATTATGTAAACAAACAACTGGGCTATTTCTTAATCACAACTAGGTGCTATTGTCTACATAGATCTTTTTTTACACTGTATTCTATTTTTTGTCTTTTGGCCAAGTCTGCACTGATTTTTCGAGATAACTTCTTTCCATGTGATCTAGGCCTATCTCGTCTCTCTTAAAATTTCCAATTATCTTTGTTTCACATGTAAGGACCAGTTTATCTGGAAGTTTAAGGACAGGTCGGAACTATCTCAAACAACCTTTTTGTTATGCAAAATCTACAAGTGATTAAACTCGCTCCAATACTCTCAAGCAACCTTTTCTTATTTTATCCTTTACATTTGTAAATTTATGCCTTTGAAACACGTGTCTTTTCTAGATTTAACTTATCTTTTATTGTCATACATCTACGACACTCATCTTGTGAATATGCTAGACCTTAAAGGCCCAACATTCACTCCATGTTACATTGTTGTTTTGCAACCGTTCAATGGACTTGTCTTTCACTTTAAAAGGTGTCCTTCTATCGCATGCTACTCTAGTATGTTTTACATCATCATCTATCTCACCTCTCGTAGAATATTGAGTCTAGATATCTGGATTGTCCACATTTATGCACAGAAAACTCGTGTAATCTCACCTCAAGTTCACTTTTCTTATGATGGCTATATTTTTACAATGCACATATTCTGTGTTGTACCAAATGTTAAAACACTTGCTTTTTAGGGTGCTTCTCCACAGTGCAAACTTCTGGTTAACACCCTCACTAGTTTCGTCAAATGCAAACAGTTTGTACATGATAGAAGGACAAATGAACTAGAAAGTAATGAATGTAAAGGCAAATGACTTTGTAATGAGAGCTCTAATTCAAACCAAAAGAACAAATAAAGCTGCAAAATTTGCAAAGTACAAGGAAAAATATTGAATGAAATTTGAAATAGAGAAAAAGGTTCAAGAAGAAAGATGCTGCTTAGGTTCAGGCAGTTGCAACAATCTCAGACTCAATCCCACTCAGTTGTGAATGTAGGATTTCTAGTACATGGGTGCACCAAAAGAAGGGAAAAATATATTAAGTGAGAATTGATCCCTAGTCCTTAAGGTAAACAACTCAATATTCAACCAAGTGCACCTTTTACCCTTCTTGTAGCGTGGATGCTAGAATATAATATTATACCTGTTAGAATAGGAATAGGAATAGGAATAGCATATAGAATCCTACTTGGAGAAGGATTGTAATGTAGTGACCTATTTGGAAAAAGATTGGATTGTCGTGTCTATAAATAGAGTCTCAATGTAATAATGTAGACATAACAATTCAATAGTATTTTTCTCCTATATTTCTCACATGGTATCAGAGCCTCTACGATCTTGGTAGAGAATCAAAGAGCTTCCGGTGCCGGCGGGCGGCTATAACCCATATATGCCGCCCGTCTGGCCTATGATTATGTTAGCAAAAGTTGGTCACTATGCTTCTTTCAGTGACTACTTTCTCATATCTAATTTGCGTAGCACCGTGCATTTTTTCAGTGACTACTTTTTCATATCTATTTTCGTAGCATCGTGCATTTTTTCGGTGACTACTTTCTCATATTTGATTTGTGTAGCACCGTGCATCTCTACGGACTACTCATATTTAATTTGTGTAGTACCGTGCATCTTTCCAAACTACTTTGTCATATCTGAGTTGCATAGCACCTTCTGTCTTTTCGGTGACTCCTCAAATATGATTTGCATAGTTCTGTGCGTTTTTTCGGTGGCTCCTTAAATCTGATTTGCGTAGGACCATGCAATCATTCTACCCTGTCCATATAATTTCTATTTTTCAGTAGGGTCGTGCCATCATTCCGACCCTTCCCATATAATTTCTCTTTTCCGGCAATGTCATGCCATTATTTCGATCCTAGTCATATAACTTCTCTTTTTCGGTCGGGTCGTGCCATCATTCAGACCCTATCCATAGAATTCTCTTTCTCAGTAGGGTCGCATCATCATTCCGACCCTACCCATATAATATTTTCTCGGATGGTGACCACTTTTCATCCATCAAATCTAATAATCCGGGTGAGCATGTTCTGACCAGTTCTTCGGTGACAATCTTGTTCAAGATCTAGTCAACCATATTTTGTACTAGTTTCCGACAATTTTCTAGCGACAAATTGACTTTTCGGCGATGTTTACCACTTTTCGAATCACTTTTTTAGTTTGTTCCTTTTCAACGCTCAAAGCAGTCCTTATCGGTTTTCTTGCAGATATCTTCACTAAGTCCCTCATATGAGTAGGAATAGGAATAGCATATTATAAAATCCTACTTGGAAAAAGATTTTAATGTAGTGATCTATTTGAAAAAGGATTGGAATATAGTGTCTATAAATAGAGTCTCAATATAATAATGTAGACACAACAATTCAATAATATTTTTCTCCTGTATTTCTAACGATACCAATTTTAGAAAATATATAGATGAAATACCTAGTTTTATGGAGAGACCAAGGGTTCTTGTGCCCCATATTTTGCATATAAATGCGCCCTGCCACTAATATCAGTAGTAAGAATTTTGCAACAACATACCCAGTATGATCTGACTTTGGGGGGTGGGTGGGTTAAGATGTAGGTAGACTTACCTTTACCTTTGTGGGGCAGAGAGGCTAAGTTAGCAGTTATTGCTGCTAAAACAGCAGCTTTTGAGAGCTTGTATGTGGGGTTAGAGGAGAAAGGCGAGGAAAAAAGGTTGTATAGGCTGGCTAAAGCTAGGGAGAGGAAGGGTCGTGACCTCGATCAAGTGAAGTGCATTAAGGGGGAGGATGGTAGAGTTTTGGTAGAGGATGTTCATATTAAGAAGAGATGGCGGGAGTATTTTCATAGACTTCTAAACGAGGAGGGGGACAAAGGCATTGTGTTAGGGGAGCTGGTGCGCTCGGAGGGGAGCTGGAGCGCTTGCAGGAGAGCCATGATTTCAGTTACTGTAGACGTTTTAAGTTTGAGTAGGTCAGAGAGGCTATTTGTAGGATGCGGAGGGGTAGGGCGACGGGGCCTAATGAGATTCCGGTGGATTTTTGGAAGTATGCTGGTGGGGCAGGTTTAAGGTGGCTGGCTTATTTGTTTAACGTCATTTTCAAAACGGCGAGAATGCCTGAGGCTTGGAGATGGAGTACGATGGTTCCGTTATATAAAAGCAAGGGTGGCATTCAGAGTTGCAACAACTATAGGGGTATTAAGCTGTTGAGTCACACTATGAAGATTTGAGAGAGGGTGGTTGAGCGGAGATTGATGAGGGTCGTGTCCATTTTAGAGCATCAGTTTGGTTTTATGCCTGGTCGCTCGACAACAGAAGCAATCCACCTGGTGAGAAGATTGGTGGAGCAGTATAGGGAAAGGAAGAGGGACTTGCACATGGTGTTCATTGACCTGGAGAAGGCGTACGACAAAGTCCCTTGGGAGGTTCTTTGGAGATGCTTGGAGGTGAGTGGAGTTCCGGTGGCGTACGTCAGAGCTATTAAGGGTATGCACGGTGGAGGGAAGACTCGGGTGAGGACGGCGGGAGGAGACTCAGGGCATTTTTCGGTCGAGACAGGTTTACATCAGGGATCGACTCTTAGCCCGTTCCTTTATGCGTTGGTGATGGACGTGTTGACGCGGAGTATTCAAGGGGAGGTGCCTTGGTGTATGTTATTTGCGGATGATGTAGTGTTTATCGATGAGACGCGGGGAGGTGTCAATGAGAAATTGGAGGTTTGGAGGCAAACCCTTGAATCTAAGGGGTTCATGTTGAGTAGGTCCAAGACAGAGTATTTAGAGTATAAGTTTAGTGACTCGAGTCAGGAGGACGAAGTGGTGGTGAGGTTGGATTCCCAGGATGTTTGCAAGAGGGATAATTTTAAGTATCTAGGGTCTATGATTCAGGGAAATGGCGAGATTGACGAGGATGTCTCAACGTATTGGAGCAGGTTGGATGAAGTGGAGGCTCGCTTCGGGAGTGTTGTGTGATAAGAAGTTGCCCCTTAAGCTTAAAGGCAATTTCTACAGAGTGGCAGTCCGTCCGGCCATGCAGTACGGAGCTGAGTATTGGCCAGTCAAGAACTCTCACATTCAAAGATTGAAGGTGGCGGAAATGAGAATGTTGCGTTGGATGTGTGGACTTACTAGAGGGGATAGAGTTAGGAATGAGACTATCCAGGAGAAGGTGGGAGTGTCTTTGGTGGAGGACAAGATGCGAGAAGGAAGGTTGAGATGGTTTGGACATGTAATGAGGAGGGGCACGGATGCCCCAGTTCGGAGGTGCGAGAGGCTAGCTTCGGATGACTTCAGGAGGAGTAGAGGTAGGCCGAAGAAATACTGGAGGGAGGTGATTAGACATGACATGGAGCAGTTATAGCTTACTGAGGACATGACTCTAGACAGGAAGGTGTGGAGGTCGCGGATTAGGGTAGAAGGTTAGTGTGTGTGTGGGTTGTAGCTAGGTGGTAGGAGAGTGGTTGTGTAGCCAGGTTAGTAATCCTAGGTCTGTGTCCTTGAGTAGGAGCCTCTAGTCTGGAGAGTTTGGGTGTGGTGGGTGTCTTTGGTCTGGGAGTGTATTGTTACTACTAGGTGGGTGTCCTCTTTCTTATGTCTTATTTCGAATTGCTAATATTTCGCTTATTTTCGTATTTCTTTGTTATTTATTTTGTATTTTATGTTTATTATTTCTTATTTCGTCTATGCCATTCATCCTGTTTCATGCTTCATTACGGCCTTGGTGTACTATTCTCTATCTTGAGCCGGGGGTCTATTGGAAATAGCCTCTCTACTTCTGCGGAGGTAGTGGTATGGACTACGTACATCTTACCCTCCCCAGACCTCACTTTGTGGGGATACACTGGGACTGTTGTTGTTGTGAACTTAGGAAATACAGTTGTTACTGCCAAATGTGCGGTTACTTTTTCAAGCTTAAAGTATTATGTTTCTGTCTCCTTTAGAAAAACATTGGCCTTGAGGTTTTAAATCTGGAATTGAGAGCAAAGAAAGTGATGATTTTCATGTGGCCTTTTTGGTAATAGATTCACCTACTGAAACAAAACTTGTTTAGTTGCGTTCCCATTTCTTGTCAGTCTATTTTCAAGTATTGCAATTGCTTTGATCAAGGGTGGTCCATTGGGGGTGCAAACTGTTAAGTCAGTTGAAGGAGTTACATTCTCTACAATCCTCTTTTTCAGCTGCAAATCATAGGTCATTGCTTCTGCTTCCAATCTTTGTATGGTTTGGTATCACCCAAAATTTTCAGAGGCAACTTGAAGTTCTTCCTGATGGACAGTAAGGTTTGCCTAGTGGTTTGTAACTTTGCTGAAACCTAATCGCTAATTGCAAAAACCCTTCAGCATCTTATTATCAGCCTGCATTTTATCCTGCTTTGTGCTCTTTGTAAATTGTTATTCTATACCTTATAAATAGTTACTACCAGAGGAGTTGTAGGAGGATCTGTTTGGAAGATGTAATGGAATTGAAGATTTCAAGAAGAAGAAAAAACTTTGTATTTCTTGATGAATATAAAATCTATGAGAATGAGTGCTTATACAATGAGTCCTAAGACCAAATAAGGAAAGACAACAACAACAAACCCAGTGTATTCCCACATAATGGGGTCTGAGGGGTAAGATGTACGCAGTCCATACCTCTACCTCTAAAGAAGTAGAAAGGCTGTTTCCGATAGACCCCCGGCTCGAGACACGAGATACTACACAAATACATAGTAAAGCATAGAACAAGATGTCATAACATAAATGCGACACCCATAAGTAATAAAAACAGAGAAAAGCAAACAGATTCGTAATAAAACGTGGAACAAGGTATCATAACAAGAATAATACCTCCACTAAGTAATTCTCTACTCTAGCGACCCAAACTGGCCCTAGCCTTCTGCCCTAATTCGCGTCCTCCAGATCTTCCTATCTAGGGTCATGTCCTCGGTGAGCTATAACTGCTCCATGTTCCGCCTAATCACCTCACCCCAGTACTTCTTCGGCCTACCCCTACCCCGCCTAAAACCATCCAAAGCTAGCCTCTCACACCTACGAACCGGGGTATCCATGCCCCTCCTCATCACGTGTCCGAACCATCTCAATCGGACTTCCCGCATCTTATACTCCACTGGAGTCACACCAACCTTCTCCCTGATAGTCTCATTCCGAATTCTATCCCCTCTAGTCAACCCACACATCTAACGCAACATCCGCATTTCTGCCACCTTCATTTTTTGAATGTGGGAGTTCTTAACTGACCAACACTCCGCTCCATACAACATGGCCGGACGGACTACCACCCTGTAGAATTTGCCTTTAAGCTTGGGCGGCACCTTCTTATCACACAACACCCCCAACGCGAGCTTTCACTTCATCCATCCCGCCCCAATACGGTGCGAGATATCGTCGTCAATCTCACCGTTACCCTGAATCACGGACCCGAGATACTTGAAACTATCCCTCTTACATACCTCCTGTGATTCCAACTTCACTACCACCTCATTCTCCAACCTCACGTCATTAAACTTGCATTCCAAATACTCTGTCTTGCTTCTACTCAACCTGAACCCTTTAGACTCAAGAGTTTGTCTCCACACCTCTAATTTGTCATTCACCCCCCCTCGCGTCTCATCAATCAAAACTACATCATCTGCAAAAAGCATACACCAAGGCACCTCCCCTTGAATACGCCGCGTCAACACATCCATCACCAAAGCAAACAAAAAGGGGCTAAGAGTAGATCCCTGATGCAATCCTGTCAAGACAGTGAAATGCTCTGAGTCTCCTCCCGCCGTCCTCACCTGAGTTTTCGCTCCATCATACATGTCCTTAATTGCTCTGATATATGCCAGCGGGACTCCACTCACCTCCAAGCATCTCCAAAGCACCTTCCTGGGGACTTTGTCGTATGCCTTCTCCAGGTCAATAAACACCACATGCAGGTCCTTCTTCCTTTTCCTATACTGTTCCACCAGCCTCCGTACCAGGTGAATTGCCTCCGTCGTCGAGCGGCCAGGCATAAATCCAAACTGGTTTTCCGAAATAGACACTATCCGTCTCAGCCTCACCTCGACCACTCTCTCCCAAATCTTCATAGAGTGACTCAATAACTTAATCCCCCTATAGTTATTGTAACTCTGAATGTCACCCTTATTCTTATAAAGAGGGATCATGGTACTCCACCTTCAAGCCTCGGGCATTTTTGCTGTCTTGAAGATTTCGTTAAACAATCCAGTCAACCACCTTACACCAGCCTCTCCAGCGAACCTCCAAAAATCCACCGGTATCTCATCCGGCCCTGTCGCCCTACCCCTTCGCATCCTGCGAACAACCTCTCTAACCTCTTCTACCTTAAAACGTTTACAATAGCTAAAATCCCGACACTCCTCTGAGTGCTCCAGCTTTCCTAACACAATAGCTCTATCCCCTTCGTCATTCAAGAGCTTATGAAAATACGACTGCCATCTATTCTTAATGTGGCCGTCCTCCACCAACACTGTACCGTCCTCCCCTTTAATGCACTTCACCTTGTCGAGGTCACGACCCTTCCTCTCCCTAGCCTTAGCGAGTCTAAACAACTTTTTTTCCCCTCCTTTCCCCTGTAACCCTGCATACAAGCTCTCAAAAGCGGCCGTCTTAGCCGCCGTAACTGCTAACTTAGCCTCCTTCCTAACTAACTTATACTCTTTCCTGTTTACCCGCTTCTCTTCTTCGTCCTTACTCTCAACCAACTTAGCATACGCCCCTTTCTTGGTCCCCACTTTCTTCTTAACCTCTTCATTCCACCACCAATCCCCCCGATGATGCCCGGCCCGGCCCCTAGAAACACCCAACACCTCACTTGCATTCTCCTTGATGCACCTAGCCACCCTATCCCACATACTATCCACGTCCTCCCTACACTCCCACACCCCCATTCCCGCCAACTTCTCCCCTATCTCCCACGCATTCACCGGCGTCAAGCCGCCCCACTTAATTCTAGGTCTACACTCCTCACCCCTCCTCTTTCTATTCTTCTTTATACCCAAATCCATAACCAAGAGCCTATGCTGGGTCGAAAGATTCTCACTCGGGATGACCTTACAGTCCTTACACAACACCCTATCCCCTTTCCTAAGTAACAAAAAGTCAATCTGGGTCTTGGCTATCGCGCTTCGAAAGGTGATCAGGTGATCGTCCTTCTTTGGAAAGCCCGAGTTCACCACCACCAGCCCAAAGGACCTCGTAAAATCCAATAGAGTAGCCCCCTCTTCATTTCTTTCCCCAAAACCAAAACCACCATGCACATCACCAAAGCCTCCCGGTAACGCCCCGATGTGCCCGTTGAAATCTCCTGCTACAACAATCTTCTCCGAGCTAGGCAGGCCTCTCACCACCTCATCCAAAGCCTCCCAAAACCGCATCTTCTCCTCCCCCTCCAAGCCCACTTGCGGCGCATAAGCACTACACACGTTCAGGGTAAACCCCCGAATGACCAACTTAATAGTCATCAACCTATCGTTGATCCTCTTTACCTCTACTACCTGATCTCTAAGCTCTTCATCTACTAAGATGCCAACTCCATTCCTACACCTCTCGCTCCCAAAGTACCAAAGCTTGTAACCATCCACATCTCTAGCCTTAGACCCTACCCACTTGGTCTCTTGAACACACGCAATATTAATCCTCCTCTTTTTAAGAATCTTCACAAGCTCTATGGACTTACCCTGAAGAGTCCCTATATTCCAAGACCCAACCCTCAGCCTACCATCACTATCCACACGTCTTCCTCTACCACCCCTGAGGCCAAACCTTGGCCTCCCTCCCACTCCCGCCAATTCCTCTTCCCCCGCCCCCACAACAGCCCCCCGCCCCAACCCCCTCGGACATGATCCTATCCAACCATCAACGCCCACAGCCACTACTACAAGAAAATATAAGAAAAAATAAACAATGGTAGTAACAAAGCAGCAGCAAGAAATACAAGGCTCACACAAATTCGAAGAAATACTCAAGAAACAAAACTAAACTCAAATAGAGAGCAAACACCAATGGACTCAACACCCAAAACCTCAAAAACAGAGCCCCAAGCCAAAATAAGGAAAGACAATATCACATAATATATTCCTAATCAATTACATTCAATACAATATCATTCTATTACTATAATTAAGCTATCAGAATCAATCAACACTCCCCCTCAAGTTGGTGCAAAGATGTCGCACATGTCCAACTTGCAAACTAGTGTATGAGAAGTCCATTTGTTGAGGCCTTTGGTAGGCTCATCAACTAGTTGCTTTTCCAATGACACACACACATCAAACTCATGATACCACTTGTAACTTTTTCTTTGATGAAGTGCCCATCAATTTCGACGTGCTTTGTTCAGTTATGTTGCGCTGGATTTTCAGCTATATTGATTGCATTCTTGTTGTCACAATACAAGAAATGGTTTCCTTTTTTAGACAATCTCAATTCCTCTAGCAGCTTTTGTAACCACAAAAGTCCACAAACACCCTAGGACTTGGCTCTACATTTTGGCTTCTCATTTGATCTAGCAACTACACGTTGCTCCATGCTCCTTGTTACAATTGTACAATATCCGGACGTGGATCTTCTGCCATCTAAAGATCCAGCCCAATCTGCGTCTGTAAAGGCTTCTATTTGGAGGTGACCATGTCTGGAGAAAAGTAGACCCTTTCCTTGAGGCGACTCCGGATGTAGATCTTCCGCCATCTATAGATCCAGTCTAATCCGTGTCCGTAAAGGCTTCTATTTGGAGGTCACCATGTCTGGAGAAAAGTAGACCTTCCCCTCGAGGCGACTTCAGATACTGAATAGGAGGATCTCGAGGATCGTGCATGAACTTACGCACCAGGCTAACTGACTATGCTATGTCTGTTCTAGTGTGAGAGAGATAAATGAGTCATCCAACCAACCTCTGATATCTCTCCTTGCCAAGTGACTCTCCAACTACTCTGTCATTTGTGGTTGCGTTCAATGAGCGATTCTACTGTTTTGTAACCCGTCGTATCAGTTTCTTTCAAGAGGTCAAAAATATACTTCTTTTGAGAAATAAAGATTCTTCTTTTTGATCTAGCAACCTCAAATCCTAAGAAGTATTTCAGTTTTCCAAGATCCTTAATCTCGAATTCCTATGCCAACGACTTCTTTAATCATGGTCTATCCTGTCATTACTATGTCATCAATATAAACTATGAGAAGAATGAGTTTAAACTTTTGATGTGCAATGAAGAGGTGCGATCAACATTGCTTTGTTGGTAACCGAAGGATATCACTGCTTTACTGAATCTGTCAAATCAAGCTCTAGGAGATTGCTTCAGTTTGTACAAGGCTTTCTTCAGTCTGCATACCTTTCCTCATTTTTTCAGTACTAAATCCAAAAGTTATCTCAATGTACACCTCTTCTAATTCTCCGTGAACAAATGCATTCTTC
This sequence comes from Capsicum baccatum var. pendulum, assembly GCA_030864225.1. Lineage (NCBI taxonomy): Eukaryota > Viridiplantae > Streptophyta > Magnoliopsida > Solanales > Solanaceae > Capsicum > Capsicum baccatum. The sequence continues at coordinate 25,750,136 of CM061558.1, read as the reverse complement.
ACATCAAACTATTGTAAGTTTCAATAAAGATTAGTTGCATAAGACAAAAGAATTCTAATAGTGTTCTTTTTTGCAATAGGGGCAAATGTCTCTTGACAATCCACTCCATAAGTCTGAGTGAATTCTTTAGCCACCAATCTTGCTTTGAACCTTTCAATGAAACCATCAACTTTGTGTTTTACTGTGAAAACCTATTTGCAACCAACCAACTTCTTGTGTTGTGGTGTTGCGACAAGTTCCCATGTCTCATTCTTTGATATGGCCTTCATTTCACCAATCATAGCTTGCTTCCATTTAGAATCTGCAAAAGCTTCCCTCCATTTCTGGGAAATAGACAAGGGAAATGCTCTATATGAGGAAGACACAGAATTATAGGAAACAACGTTAGATAACGGGTGTTTGGTGCGAGTTCCTGGCTCCTTTCCTGTTAGTGATAGGCAAACCTAACTCAATAAATATAGATAATTCACCAGTAGAAGAAGATCCGGATTCCAGAAGCATGATGGCTTCTTATGCTCTATTTCTCCTTGAGCAAGTTATCAAATTAGGTCTATCCAAATGCTCAACAGTCGTTCCCCTAGGAAAGACTCATCTCTTCTTCCTTTTAGTTCTCCCCTGAAGAGGTGATGGTGTAAATTGTAATGCTGAATTTGTGCTCAAATTCTCAAAAGGTAACATCCATGCTTGCACGAATTTCCTAGGAGGAGGGTGATAGCATTTATATCCAAAAAGCAACTAACTGATTTGTTCACCAAAGGCCTCAAGAAACAGACTTGAGGGGGAGTGTTGAATGATACGGATAGTTTAATTATAGGAGTAGAATGATATTATATTGATTGTAATTGATTATGTTATATGAAGGGGAGCCTTGGAGTAACTGGTAAAGTTGCTGACATGTGACCAGGAGGTCACGGGTTTTAGCCTTGGAAACAGCCTCTGGCAGAAATGCAAGGTAAGGCTGCGTACAATAGACCCTTGTTGTTGGGCCTTTACACGGATCCTGCGCATAGTGGGAGCTTTAGTACACTGGGCTGCCCTGATTGTGTGATATTGTCTTTCATTATTTAGTCTTAGGATTCATTGCATAAGTACCCATTCTCATGGGTTGTATATTGATCAAGAAAGAAAAAAAAGCTTTTTCTTCTTCTTTAAATCTTCAGTTAGCTGTTTCTAGCTTCCCAGAATTTTTGTTGCTATTAATTACGAAGGCTTGAACCTGAATTCAAGCTCCTTCGTTCGTGGATTGATGTCCTTCTATCGCATGCTACTCTAGTATGTGTTACATCATCGTCTATCTCACCTCTCGTAGAATATTGAGTCTAGGTATCTGAATTGTCCACATTTATGCACAACAAACTCGTGTAACCTCACCTCAAGTTCACTTTTCTTATGATGGCTATATTTTTACAGTGCACATATTCTGTGTTGTACCAAATGTTAAGACACTTGCTTTTTAGGGTGCTTCTCCACAGTGCAAACTTCTGGTTAACACCCTCACTAGTTTCGTCAAATTCAAACAGTTTGTACATGATAGAAGGACAAATGAACTAGAAAGTAATGAATGTAAAGGCATTTGACTTTGTAATGAGAGCTCTAATTCAAACCAAAAGAACAAATAAAGCTGCAAAATTTGCAAAGTACAAGGAAAAATATTGAATGAAATTTGAAATAGAGAAAAAGGTTCAAGAAGAAAGATGCTGCTTAGGTTCAGGCAGTTGCAACAATCTCAGACTCAATCCCACTCAGTTGTGAATGTAGGATTTCTAGAACATGGGTGCACCAAAAGAAGGGAAAAATATATTAAGTGAGAATTGATCCCTAGTCCTTAAGGTAAACAACTCAACATTCAACCAAGTGCACCTTTTACCCTTCTTGTAGCGTGGATGCTAGAATATAATATTATACCTGTTAGAATAGGAATAGGAATAGGAATAGCATATAGAATCCTACTTGGAAAAGGATTGTAATGTGGTGACCTATTTGGAAAAGGATTGGATTGTCGTGTCTATAACTAGAGTCTCAATGTAATAATATAGACATAACAATTCAATAATATTTTTCTCCTATATTTCTCACATGGTATCAGAGCCTCTACGATCTTTGTAGAGAATCAAAGAGCTTCCGCTGCCGGCAGGCTATGTTACTTGGACTCTTTAAAAATGTCAACGGGTGCATGTCGGATTCGCCAAAGCTAGTGTATTTTTGGAGAATCCGACACGGGTGCGGCATCGAAAGTGAAGAGTCTGCGCAACTTAGCCGGCAGGCGGCGATAACCCATATATGTTGCCCGTCTGGCCTTCGATTATGTTAGCAAAAGTTGGTCACTATGCTTCTTTCGGTGACTACTTTCTCATATCTAATTTGCGTAGCACCGTGCATTTTTCAGGTGACTGCTTTTTCATATCTATTTTCATAGCATCGTGCATCTTTTCGATGACTACTTTCTCATATTTGATTTGTGCAGCACCGTGCATCTCTCTTGACTATTCATATTTAATTTGTGTAGTACCGTGCATATTTCCAAACTACTTTCTCATATCTGAGTTGCATAGCACCTTTTGTCTTTCGGTGACTCAGATCTGATTTGCATGGTTCTGTGCGTCTTTCCGGTGTCTTCGTAAATCTGATTTGCGTAGGGCCGTGCGATGATTCGACCCTACCCATATAATTTCTATTTTTCAGTAGGGTCGTGCCATCATTCCGACCCTTCCCATATAATTTCTCTTTTCTGACAACGTCGTGCCATTATTCCAATCCTAGTCATATAATTTATCTTTTTCGGCCGGGCCGTGCCATTATTCAGACCCTACCCATATAATTCTTTCTCAAATGGTGACTACTTTTCAGCCATCAAATCTAATAATCCTCGTGAGCATGTTCCGACCAGTTCTTCGGTGACAATCTTGTTCAAGATCTACTCAACCATATTTTGTACCAGTTTTTGACAATTTTCCAGCGAGAAATTGACTGTTCGGCGATGTTTTCTACTTTTCGAATCACTTTTTTAGTTTGTTCGTTTTCAACTGAGGTCTCTTAGACGTCCAAAGCAGTCCTTATCAGTTTTCTTGCAGATATCTTCACCAAGTCCCTCACCGATCCTTGTATTAATTACATCCATGACAAAGCTTGGTACATATGCCTTGTATGCACCAGCTTGAGGGGGAGTGTTAGAATATGAGTAGCAATGAGAATAACATATAGAATCCTACTTGGAAAAGGATTGTAATGTAGTGACCTATTTGAAAAAGGATTGGAATGTAGTATCTATAAATAGAGTCTCAATGTAATAATGTAGACACAACAATTCAATAATATTTTTCTCCTGTATTTCTAACAATACCAATTTTAGAAAATATATAGATGAATACCTAGTTTTACGGAGACACCAACGGTTCTTGTGCCCCATATTTTGCATGTAAATGCACCCCTGATTAGCAGTAGTAAGAATTTTGCAACAACATACCCAGTGTGATCTCGCAAGTGGGATCTAACTTTGGGAGGTGGGTGGGTTAGGATGTAGGTAGACTTACCCCTACCTTTGTGGGCAGAGAGGCTGTTTGCAATGAGAGCTAATACGAAAAAATAACGTGTGACTTGAGTGGCTAGGACTAAACTGAAAATTTTGTAAAGTTGAACTTAGGAAATACAGTTGTAACTGCCAAATGTGCGGTTACTTTTTCAAGCTTAAAGTATTATGTTTCTGTCTCCTTTAGATAAACCATGTCCTTGAGGTTTTAAATCTGGAATTGAGAGCAAAGAAAGTGATGATTTTCATGTGGCCTTTTTGATAATAGATTCACCTACTGAACCAAAACTTGTTTAGTTGCGTTCCCATTTCCTGTCACTCAATTTTCATGTATTGCAATTGCTTTGATCAAGGGTGGTCCATTGGGGGTGCAAACTGTTATGTCAGTTGAAGGAGTTACATTCTCTGCAATCCTCTTTTTCAGTTGTTAGACATGAAATATTTAGTGAATCTTTAAATATACTAGCAATTGCAAATCATAGGTCGTTGCTTCTGCTTCCAATCTTTGTATGGTTTGGTATCACCCAAAATTTCAGAGACAACTTGAAGTTCTTCCTGATGGACAGTAAGGTTTGGCTAGTGGTTTGTAACTTTGCAGAAACCTAATCACTAATTGCAAAAACCCTTCAGCATCTTATTATCAGCCTGCATTTTATCCTGCTTTGTGCTCTTTGTAAATTATTATTCTATACCTTATAAAAAGTTACTAGTAAAGGAGTTGTAGTAGGATCTGTTTGGAAGATGTAATGGAATTGAAGATTTCAAGAAGAAGAAAAAACTTCTTTGTATTTCTTGATGAATATAAAATCTATGAGAATGAGTACTTATGAGTCCTAAGACCAACTAAGGAAAGACACTATCACATAATATATTCCTAATCAATTACATTCAATACAATATCATTCTATTACTAGAAGTAAGCTGTCAGTATCAATCAACACTCCCCCTCAAGTTGGTGCAAAGATTTCGCACATGTCCAACTTGCAAACTAGTGTATGAGAAGTCCATTTGTTGAGGCCTTTGGTAGGCTCATCAACTAGTTGCTTTTCCAGTGACACACACCAAACTCAAGATTAACTTTTTCTTTGCTGAAGTGTCCATCAATTTCGACGTGTTTGTTCAGTTATGTTGGGCTGGATTTTCAGCTATATTGATTGCATTCTTGTTGTCACAATACAAGAAACGTTTTCCTTTTTTAGACAATATCACTTCCTCTAGCAGCTTTTGTAACCACAAAAGTCCACAAACACCCTAGGCCTTAGCGCTATATTTTGGCTTCGCATTTGATCTAGCAACTCGCTTTGCTCCATGATCCTTGTAACAATTGTACAATATCCGGACGTGGATCTTCTGCCATCTAAAGATCCAGCCCAATCCGTGTCTGTAAAGGCTTCTATTTGGAGGTGACCATGTCTGGAGAAAAGTAGACGTTTCCCTTGAGGCGACTCCGGATGTAGATCTTCCGCCATCTATAGATCCATTCCAGTCTGTGTCCGTAAAGGCTTCTATTTGGAGGTGACCATGTCTGGAGAAAAGGAGACATTCCCCTCGAGGCGACTTCAGATACCGAATAGATATGCACCAGTCTAACTGAATATGCTATGTCTGTTCTAGTGTGAGAGAGAGATAAATGAGTCATCCAACCAACCTCTGATATCTCTCCTTATCAAGTGACTCTCCAACTCCGCTATGTTATTTGTGGTTGCATTCAATGAGCGATTCTACTGGTTTGTAACCTGTCATATCAATTTCTTTCAAGAGGTCAAAAATATACTTCTTTGAGAAATAAAGATTCCTCTTTTTGATCTAGCAACCTCAAATCCTAAGAAGTATTTCAGTTTTCCAAGATCCTTGATCTCGAATTCCTATGCCAACGACTTCTTTAATCATGGTCTATCCTGTCATTACTATGTCATCAATATAAACTATGAGAAGAGTGAGTTTAACCTTTTGATGTGCAATGAAGAGGTGTGATCAACATTGCTTTGTTGGTAACCGAAGGATATCACTGCTTTACTGAATCTGTCAAATCAAGCTCTAGGAGATTGCTTCAGTTTGTATAAGGTTTTCTTCAGTCTGCATACCTTTCCTCGATTTTTTCCGTACTAAATCCAAAAGTTATCTCAAAGTACACCTCTTCTAATTCTCCGTGAACAAATGCATTCTTCACATCAAACTATTGTAAGTTTCAATAAAGATTAGTTGCACAAGACAAAAGAATTCTAATAGTGTTCTTTTTTGCAATAGGGGCAAATGTCTCTTGACAATCCACTCCATAAGTCCAAGTGAATTCCTTAGCCACCAATCTTGCGTTGAATCTTTCAGTGAAACCATCAACTTTATGTTTTACTGTGAAGACCTATTTGCAACCAACCAACTTCTTGTGTTGTGGTGTTGCGACAAGTTCCCATGTCTCATTCTTTGATAAGGCCTTCATTTCACCAATCATAGCTTGCTTCCATTTAGAATCTGCAAAAGCTTCCCTCCATTTCTGGGAAATAGACAAGGGAAATGCTCTATATGAGGAAGACACAGAATTATAGGAAACAACGTTAGATAACGGGTGTTTGGTGCTAGTTCCTGGCTCCTTTCCTGTTAGTCATAGGCAAACCTAACTCATTAAATATAGATAATTCACCAGTAGAAGAAGATCCGGATTCCAGAAGCATGATGGCTTCTTATGCTCTATTTCTCCTTGAGCAAGTTATCAAATTAGGCCTATCCAAATGCTCAACAGTCGTTCCCCTAGGAAAGACTTATCTCTTCTTCCTTACAGTTCTCCCCTAGTTCTCCCCTGAAGAGGTGATGGTGTAAATGTAATGCTGAATTTGTGCTCAAATTCTCAAAAGGTAACATCCATGCTTGCAAAGAATTTCCTAGGAGGAGGGTGATAGCATTTATATCCAAATAGCAACTAGCTGATTTGTTTTCCAAAGGCCTCCAGAAACAGACTTTTCATACACTGATTTGCAAGTTGGGCATGTGCGACAATTCAAATCAAAGGAACCAAAAGTATTTCAGAACTTGCAAAGAAAAGGAGTGAAAAATGACGGAAAAAAACTGAAGAACGGTTAAAGTTCAGATGGGAGAGATGCTTAATTCATTCCAACCTCCTGCCAATTATAATACGGAAGCATCAACATATAGGTTTCGGCAATTAAAAAGACCCCAACCTCATGTTGACCTAACCAGTGACAAGTTGCAAGGAAGACTAAAATGTAAAATAAAGTTTGAACTAGGAGCAACTGTAACGTGAAAACTTTGAAATGGTGTTATAATTGCCAAATGTGGCCTACTCATGCACTTAACATACTATTCTTTTTTTGTGGGGGTTGATAGAGTTAAGGTTACACTTTATGTATTATCATATCTTAACATACTAGTATTTTCTCTTATTTCGTATTTCTCTGATATTTATTTTTTATTTTTATTTTATTATTTCTTATTTCGTATTTTGTTTATGTCATCCATCCTGTTTCATGTTTCATTACGACCTTGGTGTACTATTCTCTATTTTGAGCCGGGGGTCTATCGGAAACAACCTCTCTACTTCTTCTACTTCTTTGGAGGTAGCGGTATGGACTGCATACATTTTACCCTTCCCAGACCTCACTTGGTGGGAATACACTGGGACTTGTTGTTGTTGTATATCTTAAGAGGAATTGGAGTAATTATAGAAGTTCAAGAATCAATTGATCTGTGGCTAAGAGTAATTGTAAAATTTCAAGCATCTGTATGTATCCTCTTCTCCCATTTTTATGTTCCTTTAGAGTATTTTGCAAGATTGCCAGTATATCCGTTTTTGTAGATAGCTAATCATTACCTTCAAGTAACATTGCCATGAAAAATCAGAACTTCTCTCTGGTTTTATGACTGAACTGATATTGTCGCTAATCATTTCTTTTTTACCCTGCCCACTTACTGATTGGCTATACCATCCCATATTCTCTCTTTGAACTGGCTCCTGTTTGTTCACCTTAACATTTATTTTTGAGTTATTTTTCATATTTTATTTAATTTTCTTTTCTGCAATAAGATGTACATAATAATTAGATCTTGGTGCTATACTATTGCGTCGTTTAAATAACAGAGCAAAAAATAGTCCATCTAAAATGTCTCTATGAAAAGCTTAATGGAAAGGTTGGCTATATTGTTAACAACCATTGAGCTGGTAAATATATATTCGAAAATGGAAGCTGCAGTTGCAATTGCTTGAATACCTCTTAAGAATTATCACCATGCTCTTTGCTACCGCTTGATATGGACTACCAAAGACAGTCTGGCTCTACTTAAATCGATGATATAATAATGGGAGAGGATGTGATAATAATTTCTTTGCTCTCTCTGGATATTGGATACCTTACTTTTGATGCCATTTATCCTTGAGTTCGTCTCCCCCCCCGGCCCCGTGTACTTCCCAATTGAGATGCTTAAAATATTTGAGTAATTATGAATTACGTGTAATTTTCCAGTGGAAAGATGGTCTTGGATAATTTGGTTTGAAATTCTCCCTTGAGGTTATAATGGTGGATTATAGTTGTTAAGTGCCCTCATTGGTTGAGAAGTGGGTTATTGTCTTTCTCTATTGTCTTGGGTGATTCTCACCCATGAGCTTTCATTTGGAGTTGAGGTAGACCCAAAATCCATCTTTTAGCATGGTATCGGAGTGGACTAAGTGGAGTTCTTGTTTTACTCAATCAATGTTGGGCCCTCATGTTATGTTAGAATGTTCAGTCACGGGCGTGCAGAGAGGTGTCTAGTTGGTTTAAAAAATGAGTGGTTGTCTCCTTACATGGTTTTGGATGATCATCTCATGAGCTAGCTTTTGAGGCTGAGTTAGCCTCAAGATTCATTTTCTTAACGAAGTTACAGTTTTTGGCTTAATGATAAACCACACGTGCTTATTCTTCTGCAAAATAATTAAGCTATCATTGTTATGGTCTTACAGTCCAAATGCATATTCCTTTTCAGATCCTACACCAGATAACTTGAAAACTGTCATATCTCTGTTAAGCTCATATTTTGCCTAGTACTTAGAATTGGAGAATCTTATTATCCAAAATCAAAGATTTCAACTTGATCAAGAAAATATTGGAGATTTCAAGGTTCCCAGTTTGGATGTGTCATTGTCATGTACATATTCTTACCTTTCTACCCAAATCTGGAAGCAACCGTCTGTCTTGAGTGTAATATTCTGCACAGAATGTGTTATTCAGTCTTAACTAAGATTTTGAACCAAAATATATGAATAAAGCTTATATTGTCGTTGATTGCAACATACAGGGCTTAGTAACAAACTTTAATCACAAAGATTTGAATCTCAGGTGCGAGTGAATGGTTCAAATGCGGCACCAGTCTACAAATTCCTTAAAGCAAGCAAAGGTGGTTTTCTCAGTTCCAGCATTAAATGGAATTTCACCAAGTTTTTGGTTGATAAGGAGGGGAAAGTTGTCCGACGCTATGGCTCAACCACTCCACCATTATCAATCAAGGTCTCTCTCTCTCTCTCTCTCTCTCTTTCATACACACACACATACTCAGCACAGTACAAACCAATGCACACACTAACACTGAAGTTCGTGTGGTTATCCTTCCCTCGCCCTTACAATCATAAGTTCTCCAAGGTACCACTGTCGCAGTTGTTTTGAGTAAATACACCTTGTCAATTCTCCTCAAGAACTTTGATAAATAACGCTGATAAAATCACACTTTGATTATCCTATATAGTTGCTCTCTGGTCAAGCCAAATGTTGATTGTTCCCTCAGCCACCATCCCTTATATCCAATGACCATCTTTGATATTTTTTGGATAAAAAGGTCATGGTTGATAGCGTAGCACAGTAGGATTTGACAAAATTTTGCAGAAGCATCTTTTTAAATTCTTTAGCCTTTATCACTCCCCGTCTCATTCTAGTATTATTTTGTCTTTCTGTAACAAAACCTCTGTTGCCCTTCTCTCCGTGGCATAATATTTTGGATGTCCTCGTGCCTGGTAAATTAGAGTTTTATACTTTTAGATGGAGAAAAGTTGTAAGAATGGCGAAAAAAGAAGAGAACTGTCGGTGAAATGATAGTAATGTTTGTTCAGAAGAATTCCACTAAACTTGAGATATGCAAGAGTTGATAACACAACTGGACACATTTTTTAGGACAAAGAATGGAAGGAGCAACTAAGGTTTTAATAAACTTTCCCGTGAATACTAGAAATGTAAAGCATTTGTTATATCTCTTGTTTGCATTCATTGATTTCATGCAAGAATATGTATCATATATACTATTAAGAATTCTTAATTCCACCATGTTAGCCTCTACATTTGAAACTCTGATTCTCTTTGAGAATCTGTCAACTTGGTATAATGAAGGGAAAAAAGAATATGCATACATTAGCCAATTAGGTTAGAGGAAACCTTCTAGTTTACATTTCAATTAACTCATGTATTGTGGAATAATCAGTTAATTGTATCTTTAGATTTAGTCTAATACTTAAAGTTTTCATGTTAACAAGAATTCAGGTATGATGATTCTAATAGAAGAACTAGTTCCTTGTCCCTAGTGGTGCACCAAGATTTTCACTAAGGTAATCCAAAATATGAAAAAGTAAACATGAAGAAGCCAATCGGATTCAACCTCTAGGATATATACATAAAAAACGTTGACCTCGTATATATATATATATATATAGAGTGTAATTCTCCAAAAAAGGGGATTTAGATGAACCCTTGCGTGCCCCTAGCTCCCCCTGCTTGTCCTTGTACATTCTTAAATGGGGTTGACAACTTAACTAATCTTTGCTTGGATTTTCTTGCAGGCAGATATCCAGAAAGCATTAAGGGAGAATTGAGAAGGTTGTGTCTAGTAAAGAGGACAGTAGGAGAAGCTTTCTGACAAACTCTATTTGCTAATAGTTGGTGTGCTCTCAAGTTTCATTCCTTTTTGGTGATGGTTTTTAGCCTTCGTTTGAAGGATTTATGTGCTGCAACCCCTAATATTGTACATTATGTATATTAGCTTGAAGTTTTTAGTTAATCCACTGTCTACTGCACTTGCACTATCCTCAGCATCTTTTTGTATGTAAACTGATATTATAATTATTATAACTTTATACTTACAAGAGAGAATAAGATAAGATTTGGTAGTCATCACAAACATATTTATATAATAGAATTACTACATGTGTCTATTATTTTTTCTAACACATTATTATTTTTGTCCTCATTCATTATTTAATGATTATTTTCAGTTGGACTCTATAAGTGAATTATATATAGTAATTTTTTGTAAATCACTTCTTGTTTCCTATTAGAGTACTCGTTCTTTTTTGTACATATGTCTTATATTGAAATTTAATTATTTTTTAATTTTTTAGGGAATTTATTAATCTCTAAAACAATTGCATGTGATTGATAAAGATGAAGTATTTCCTTACCACATGAATCTTTGCACTTGATGGTGTTATAATATGAAAATTACTATTGAATTTTTCATTCTGTTTTAATTATTTAATTATCTTTATTTTTTTTTTAAAAAGTCGAAAGTAGGGAAATTAGTACTTTAGTTTCAAATGTCATCATATAATTTAATAAATAAGAAAATTTTAAAGATGTTTTGCAAGACTTAAATTCAATCTCTAGCCTCTCCCCTCCTCCCCCTCCCCCACTTGTTATTACATGGTAAATAGATGTGTTGCAAGTATTTATTTTTTTTATAAATTTTATAGAAAAAATTAATCTCAAAATATATATTGATTCACATAGGAGTGCACCTATTCATGAAATTAGTCTAACATATGATTAAGTTCAATTTGAATTATTGGTGCTATATTCTCAAAACTTTCCATAACTTTTATATTACATATCGATTTGAAAATACAAATAAATTTTTCTTTAACTTGTAAATGCATTTATACAATGATCTAAGTTTTAAGAGTTTACAGGAAATTTCGAACTACTCTTTCAATAACTCAATGTCACAAAAAGTGAAAATATAAAAAAGTAATTACAATTTAATCTTTTATATTAGTTTGAATCCAGGCTTATAAGCATCGGTCAAATATAAAACTTAATAGTTCTGAAATTTTACTGTCTATATATGATTAATTTGAATAATATTGTTGAAAATATGAAACAAATAACTGTTTGATAAATTACATACTATGTTTATATCTTGAGGTTGAGTCCGGGCTTAGCACGGACCACCCATGACTAGTAATATATATAAGAGAGGATGTTGTATTTTTGATAGTCCTCACGCGGTCCTTTTTGATATTTTAATTTTTTTGGTCAAATAAAATTATTACATGTAGCAAGTGATGGTGGTTTTTTTTATATATTTCATTATTGTCCTCATTCTTCTTGTTAAGATCATTGCACTTGGATTTAAGTAATTGGTTTCTTCTTGCCACTCGTTAGATTATCTTTTAATTAAAATTCCTTCATTTTTAACAATAATCACTTTAATTCAAAAAAGAAAATCAAAATAACTTAATACAAAATTAAATATATAATGATTCAACTACTACCTTATAGATTTTTCTAATATTATATTTAATACTCTAAAAATACATAATAAATAGGATGACTTAATAAGTAATATCTTGTATTTATTATTTTCTTAATGAATATGAAAAAAGACAAAAGAATAATTAAAATGGGGTGAATAGGGTATTCTTTTACGGGGCATATTAAAAAAAACATGACAAGTAAATAGCCACACATTTTTTTTTCATACATTTTGTTACATTTGTCTTCATTTATTATTTTATTTTATGATATTTTTATTTGAATCTTTATAATTGAACTATATATAGTATTTTTTTTATAGATCTTTTCTTGTTCCCCATTAAATTACTTGTTCTTTTTTACTTATTTCTTATATTAAAAATTAATTATTTTTCTTACTTATTTATTTTAGTAAATCATGAAAGATCTATAATTATTTTTATATTATTATTATTATCAAGTAATTACATAAAATATTCATAGCCAAACTTAAATTTTCAAAACATAATTAATAAGGATATTTCATATGTTTTACTCTTAATATATTAAAATTTTAAGTTATTTGTCCAGTCAAAAAAATAAGTAAGAAGGAATTAAGAGAGTGCCCTTTTCTCTTTTTCATTTTTCTTGATCCTTGTACAAAAAATAAAATTTTCTTTTTACTTATCATTTTAGCAAATAAAGAGAGATTTATTATTTTAATTTCTTTCAATATTACTTTTATCATTAAGTAACTATACAACATAATAGTTGTCAATCATATACTTTCAAATCATAATTATCGAGATAAATAAATAAATTCCTATTAAATAGCTTCTTATTAATAGGAGTATCAAATCAACAAATGCAAAATAAAATGAAATAGATAGAGTGCATTTTTTTTTTTTTTTTTTTTATATATTTTAGTAAAATTTGTGCAATTTTGAAGCTACGCTCTCATTTTCAATAAGAGCATTTATTATTTTTTAACAATATTTATTCTTTTTTTGGGTGTGTTTGGTACAAACATGTATTTTTAGTGAAAAAAATATTATTTTAAAAATATTTTTCAAAAAAAATTATGTGTTTCTTACTTATTTTCTTATATTCAATATGTAAGTAAATATTACTTAAAAATCATTTATATATAATTTAGATAAAAAATCTATTAAATATAAAAATTTTGTTAAAGCATGTAACAAACAATTTATTTATTTAATTGAATTCTATGTATATCCGTATTTGCTAATTATCACTTCATACTTGCTTTCTCATAAATAAAGTTCTTTAAAAGTTATCCAAATATAACAAGAAAACTTTAATAATCACAATGACTTACCAACAAGACATAATCAACATATTACCAAACTAAATTAATTATGTAATAGAAAAATGTGCCTTAAATTATATTTTTTCTAAAATTAAATTTTATATTCTTTATTATGAGTTTAGGCCCGAACCTAGTACGGGCCTTATGCAACTAGTTAACTATTAGAGGCAAACAAGTTTTGTATATGGATCGAAATGCAGAATTATAATATGAGAGCACTAATTATTGGATTATTTAATTTCTTATTTCACGTTTGGTACTTCAAATTAAATACGGTTATAAAATACATACACATACTTTAAAACATGCTTTTCTTAATCGGATAATTTGTTTCTAATAAACTTTGGTCTATGATATTAGCTTTATCCAATTTGCTAGGCGGCTGTAAGATGGCCGCCTGTAGGTGGTAGACTGGTATGGTAGGGTGGGTCTAATTTTTCTAACCGTGTGTGGGTCAGGCTTAGTTCATTTTAAACTCATCACTACCTCATATGAGACCAGAGCATGCTAGATGAAATCACCATTTTCTTTCCAATGTTGTCATACAGTTGCCTTTTTAGAAGAGCAAGTCGGACCAAGTCTCTTTGTAGTGTTATCACACAATATAAGCATGCTACCTGGCCTGCTTGTTAGTTGGGCGAACAAAGTTATCTTCCGGTTAATGTTCTCTAGACTAAGTACAAAAAAAAACACACTAGAAGCTACTTGGTTGATAATTGGGGGAAGAGATCACTTGGCATGATGCAATTATTGTTGGGAAAGAAAGAGGCAGAATGAACGAGCCCGACAGGGTAGCAACGGAAGAGTACCCAAGTCTAAACTTTTCCTTTCAATTTGAACTAAGAGGAGACAAGCAAACCAAGCAAAACAAAGTAATATGGTAGCAAATGAATTACCATACAAATGCTATTGGGCAAGAATAAGGCAATCACACAAGACACCAAATTTACGTGAAAAATCTTCGCTATGAAGAGTAAAAATCACGGGATCAAAACTCCACTATAATCACTAAATAGTTACAATATTGTTCTCCAAAATGTCCACAAAACAAGTGTCAAACAATAAGAAATAATACATAGACCACAACAGCAAACACTAGAGAAATAAAGGAGTGAAAGCACAAAAAATGAAGCTACTATTCGGGAATAAAGAACAGGAGCTACAGGCCACCAAATCAAGCTCTATCAGTTCCTAATCAAATGTTGAGATAATAGGAATAAGAAATTCAAAAATCAGCTCAATCGGACAAGAAACGAAGCGGGAATTGCAATTTGAAGTTAACAGCTGTGGCTGGAATTTACGTGTAAAAATCAGCTTTGTTTGTCTCTCTTTGGCTGCTGAAAACTCTCTTTTTGTGATAGTGAATAAGACCTAAAAGGATCAATATATATGCCCCATAGTAATGGGCCTATGGGCAAAAGTGGGTTGGTCCAAATTGAACTTCATTTATCCACATAGGAAGAAAAAATACCCAATAACCCAACAATTTCCCCCCTCCCAACTATATGGAGGAGGCCGCCTGTAATACCCTAATTTTTTTTTTGTTGAAATTTTGTGCGTAAATGTATTGGATCCTATCTTCGAGAATGATTTATAATTTTTCTATGTGTCATTTCTTGGATTTCGACTCACCATTTCGTAGAGTACCGAATAATCTTTCCAACGATATGTGGATCACCCAAAACAGACACTCGAGCGATGAGTTACGACCATTCCGATCGAACTGTGAACAGTAAAATGTGCAGGAAAAAAAAATACTGCAGCCAGGTGATTTTTTTGGTCAACTTCAAACGATCATAACTCTTTGTACATAATGAACTGTGTGAGCTGCTATATATCAACGGAAAGCCCTGAGAGTCTTCTTTCCAATAAAATTAGTTTCATCCAATTTGGACATCGAAGTAAAACGTTATGACCAATTTACTTCAGCCTATCGGATAGATCACTGAAGGACAAATTCGGATTTTATTTATTTCTTAGGGGCATTTTGGTCTCTCACCACTCTTTTAAACCTCTATAAATACCCCATTCAGCTGAGAACTTGTATTATTTTTCTCTCATTTCTCTTATATCTCTCTCTTAAAATATAATCATATATATATATGTACACATATATCTTGAGCCTTTGAAAAAGGATTTGTGGGCTCTATGGACGAAAGGAGTCCATAGATAAACACTTGCATACCTTAGATTTCGTGGCCGGAAGAGATTGATGGAAGCAATTCGTGAAGCGAAGCCTTGAATCGATTTTCCCCCAATTGGAATCCTAACCCTAACTCCTCTTCTTCTCACTCTCTATATATATGCATATATTTTGAGAGAGAGATATAAGAGAAATGAGAGAAAAATAATACAAGTTCTCAGCTGAATGGGGTATCTATAGAGGTTTAAAAGAGTGGTGAAAGACCAAAATGCCCCTAAGAAACAAATAAAACCCGAATCTGTCCTTAAGTGATCTATCCTATAGGCTGAAGTAAATTGGCCATAACTTTTTACTCCGATGTCCAAATTGGATGAAACTAATTTTATTGGAAAGAAGACTCCCAGGGCTTTCCGTTGATATATATCAACTCACACAGTTCATTATGTACAAGGAGTTATGATCGTTTGAATTTGACCAAAAAAATTGCCTGGCTGCAGTATTTTTTTTCCTGCACATTTTACTGTTCACAGTTCGATCGGAATGGTCGTAGTTTGATCGGAATGGTGGTAACTCATCACTTGAGTGTCCATTTTGGGTGATCCACATATAGTTGGAAATCTTATTCGATGCTCTACGAAATGGTGGGTCGAAATCCAAGAAATAAAACACAGAAAAATTATAAATCATTCTCGAAGATAGAATCCAATACGTTTACACACAAAATTTCAACGAAATTTTTTTTCTGGGGTATTATTACATTATCTCCCCCTTGGAAACATTCGTCCTCGAATGTGAAGGCCAGATCAAGAACACTAATCGACTGGGTTTATTCAAGACAACAACACATCTCAAAACATAACCACACGACTGAAGCAACCAATACTCTGCGTACGTTCACTAGTCATGCACATCTATCGCATAAAACATTCAACAACCCACTCATGGGTAAATTTTCACAACACACATGCATCTCAAATGCACAGAATCATAACCCAACCAATCTCTTCAATACATGTTCAAACATGCCCACAATTCGAGTTCCTTTCTATTGAACGTGCATATTAAATAGGAATATACCTAATATACCAAATTCTCGAAAGCATAACTAGAAATGCAACGAACGATGAGGTTAACATCATAGAAAGAGCATAGACATGCAATTATTATAACATTATGGGGTATCTCCCCCTTGGGACCCAAGGTCCCTCTAGACATATTTCACTGAAATAAGAATGGGTCGAGAATCGTCTCCCTTTACTGCTTTTTCATACCTACTGGCACCACTACCAGATTCTGAGGGCCTGACTTGTCACTTTCTCTATCATCCTCCTCTCAGCTTTAAGTCATCATCAGGCACTTTTGAACACTTGGCTAAACCCCGAAATGAACTACAACTAATGTACTCTAGAGTCTGAGGCACAACGGTGCACAAAATGATAACTTAATTCATCCATAAAGACTACACCTAAAAACATAAATTCAATACCAATTCTACTTCTTGGAATACAACTCTTATCTTTCCTTAGTCTCTACAATCATCATCATATACATACACTCTTTTCAACACCTACTTGTCTCACTAAACACATTATCTGCTTTGATTTCTTCATAGGCTACTAATACCACATTCATATCTTAATACTTAGTTTGGAGTCCACAAACTTACATTCTTCAAATATTCAAGCTTAGCTTCTAAAGCATAACATGAATATCCACAAATCTTTAATAAACATACTATTCTCATTCTAGCCTTCAAACATCACGTCTCTTAAACTTATACTTCTCCACACCATGAGAATCACTGCTATATCTCTACCAATCAACACATATAATTCCCAACTTCCACACTTAGATTCTTACATATATAATTTCAAGCCTATTCATTCACTATATAAACAGCTAACCCCATAAGGCATACTCTACTCACTTTAGAGAACACTATTCTCTGCGGGGACCGTCAGAGAAAGTTCTATCTAAAAGACTTTGGCTTTACTACTTCTGTTACCTTAAGAGTAAGGTAAATCTGACATAAGTAGATCATTACAAGAGTCTACATAACTCTCTTGGAAAATCTTGCTATAGCACGATCTGGATCATAAAAGAACGAAAACTCTTCTAAACATCCCATAGCCTCCCATACATGAATGTGACGCGCAACACACTCTTGTACAAGACTCTACTAGATGCGACTTTTCAGATTTCCTAGGACACTGTTGAACCTTAGGCTCTGATACCAAGTTTCAAGGCTTCGCTTCACGAATTGCTTCCGTCAATCTCTTCCGACCACGAAATCTAAGGTATGCAAGTGTTTATCTATGGGCTCCTTTCATCCATAGAGCCCATAAATCCTTTTTTAAAGGCTCAAGATACATGTGTACATATATATATATATGATTATACTTTCTAAATTTTTATTGTGTATGTGTCTAGTATTCACATGATGGTTGAGATATATGTGTGGGATGATTATGTATGTTGGTTGAAGTATACGTGTGTAGTATTTGTGTGATGGGTGGTGATTATGTTGTTGAAGTTGATGATATACAGGAAGGGATCTTTGTATGTTTGTGAAAACTATGGTGGTGTGTGATGTATAAATATATGAAATGGGTGATTGAATCTTGATGAATCCACCTATGCCTAAGAAGTGCATGTAAGGTGTTTGTGAAAATACCTAAGAGACTAGAGATTTTGTTTTTATAACATAATAGGTCCAAAATTAATTGATTATGAATATATGATGATTTAAATTGTTAAGCCTTGATTTATACTATTATTCCATTATTTCCTAGTTATGACATGATAATTGTTATTGGGAATTATATATCCCTACTAATGCTTGATATGCCAAATATTTTCTAAATGTGAGTTGGATTGTGAATTGAGAAATGTGGATGTTGAAGTTAAAGAATGATGGTGTTGTGGTGCATGAAATTGAGCATTAAACCTATGCCCTAAATGGTGCATGTAAGGTGATTGCTAAAATGCCTATGTGAAGAAGAATTAAAATTAAGTATTTGACATGTTTGTTATCCAAATTATGATTTCATGCCATATCCATATGCTTAACTTATGTCTACCATATGTTTGACAAAATATTTAAGAGAATAGGAAACTATGCATTGTGGTTCATTAGGTCTTAAAAGATAAATTCATGCTTTGTTCCTATAGATAGTTGATATCCTTGAATTTGTGGTGCGTTGTGGGTGTATGATGGAATGCCATGATGAATTATTGAGGTAACTATGATGTTTGTGCGTAGTATTTGCTGTGGACCCAAAGTATGCTCCCCACGTGTTTGATTGGATGCTTATATGAAGAAATGAGGCCATTTAATTTGCTAAGTGTGAAGTCCTTAATTTTGTGTTGCGTATGATGGCCTATGGGCATGTTGTGTATGAGTTATCTATCTTGTGCTACTTTATGCTATTGTGTGCTGGGGTTACGTATGCCTGAAATAGTCTGCTGGACTAGAGCCGAGTCAGTTTCACTGCAATCTCAATCGAGTAATGAACAATGAACTCCCAATTAGTTTCAAAACTTGGGGAAAACTCAGTAATCTCGAAAATCATTCTTTATCAAATACTTGGGCCATGAAGCTCTGAAATCTTACATATCAATTCACTCCGTTACAGACCTCTGTACATTTTGTGAGATAGTAAGCTTATCTTAAAAGTAAGTGGCATTTAGAAATACTCCGCCAGAGAACGGAATCAAGCAAACTCTGTCATATTGATAAAGTATCATAATGTGAGAACAGATTTAGTTCAGTTGAGTACAGTTAAGAACCGATTAAATATTATTCAGTTGGGAGTAGGATTCAGCACCGAGCGAGCTAAGGATGGGAACATTCCTGCGAGTAGAGGGTTTGATTCCTGGTAGCAATCCTTATGCTCCAGAACTACGTCGCCAGCGTAGGTTGAGACATCTATCCTACGAGTAGAGGGTTAGATAAGGTGGTTGTCCTGCGAGTAGAGGGTCCCACCGTTCTCGTTTGAGGTCATGATAGTAGAGAGTCCTATACAGTTGTCTTTACTGGTGGCGCGGTATTGACACCCTTCCAGCTGGGGTACAGGTTGGATCCCACTTGTGGTAAGTGGGGCATGTCGGTTAAATAATCACTCCCACAGTTTCAGTAACAGTCTCAGAAAAGAACTCAGTTAATGTGCAGAAGTTGAGGCTGTCAGATACAGGCCTCCCAGTATTGCTATCATTATCATTGAGTAGAGAGACTTTCTGCGAGATGAGGGTTTCTCTCGAACTTATTTACCCATTATCATTATCGTTGAGTATAGAGACTTCCTGTGAGATGAGGGTTGATCTCAGATTCAGTTGTTCAGTGTTCTAGAGACTTCCTGCTAGATGAGGGTTGATCTCAGATTCAGTTGTTCAGTGTTCTAGAGACTTCCTGCTAGATGAGGGTTGATCTCAGATTCAGTTGTTCAGTGTTCCAGAGTTAGTGAATTTGAATATCAAATATCAGTAATATCAGTTATCCGATTTCTCAGTATGGATATGTACAAATGTTAGCTCTAGTAGCTTTAGATACTCAGTATCTTATTGTCAGTATTATTATTTTCGGGTGTCAGCGTTCAAAATGTAACATTCGGTGTCATGATGATTTCCGTTGTACTTTATGCATCCATGTGTGTATTGTTGATCAGACATATTTCAAAATTGGTAACTGTAGAGTTTTTATATATGTTTATTCCAGCGAATACATATTATTCAGATTGTTATGTTTATGCATAAGCCTTATACTTCACCTTACCCTATCCTTGCATACTCGGTACATTCTTTGTACCGACGCATTCATGCTATGGTGTTTTCCCCACCATAGGTTCAGAAGAGCGAGATTCAAAGTATATGTAGCTGTCAGATCTTGTAGCAGTGGGTAAAACAGTGAGTCCTCATCATTCGAGGATATTCTATTTAAGTGTTTTGATGATTTTAGTAGACAGAGTTAATTGGGGAATTGTCCCTTCAACTCCACAGTTCAGAAAGTGTAGAGGCTTTTCAGACAGATGTATTGATATTTGGTTTTCAGTACTGTATATTTAGATGTTTAAACCTTATGGCCAGATTTATCCAGTTTTCGCATTTATCGTATTCTATTATGCAGTGAACAGATACGGATATCAGTGAAGGGTTAGCTTGTGGTCCCTTGGGGTCATGATCACCATGTGGCATTCCGATTCATGGGAATTGGGGCGTTACACCGCCATCCCGGTGATCATGCAACAATCTTCAAACTTTCCTCTTGGCAAAACTTTAGTCATCATGTCGGAACCATTATCATCCGTATGAATATTCTCAATTTCAAGCAACTTAGAATCCAACACATCCCAAATCCAATGGTATCTCACATCAATATGTTTAGACCGACTATGAAATGTATAATTCTTGCCAAGGTGTATGACACTTTGACTATCGCAATGAAGCACATACCTCTTTTGAGCACAACCAAGTTCCCCCAAGAATCTCTTCATCCGAAGAAATTCTTTACAAGCTTCAACGACAGCAATAAACTCAGCTTCTGTAGTAGATAGAGCAACACATTTCTGCAACCTAGATTGCCAAGACACAGCTCCCCCTGCAAAAGTAACCAAATACTCTGAAGTAGACTTGCGAGTATCAACATCACTGGCCATATCTGAATCAGTATAACTACAAAGAATAGGCTTTCCCTGTCAAAACACAAACTCAGACAAGAAGTGCCACAAAGATATCTCATAATCCACTTCACAGCATTCCAATGTTATCTTCCTGGATTAGAAAGAAAACGACTAACAACACCAACATCATGAGCAATATCCGGTCTTGTGCAAACCATTGCATACATAAAACTACCAACAACTGAAGCATAAGGAACTTTCTTCATATCTTGTTTCTCATCATCGCTGGAAGGACACTGCTTCGTGCTCAACTTGAAGTGTATAGCTAAAGGTGTACTGACAATCTTAGCCTTGTCCATGTTAAACCTTCGAAGTACTTTCTGAATGTACTTCTCTTGTGATAACCATAACTTCTTGGCCTTTCTGTCACGGACAATCTGCATGCCAAGAATCTGCTTTGCTGGTCCTAAGTCTTTCATAGAAAAAGACTTACTCAATTCTTGCTTCAACTTTTGAATCCTGCAAGCATTATGACCAACAACAAGCATGACATCAACATAAATCAACACAATAATAAAGTCATCATCAGAGAATTTTTGCATAAAAACACAATGGTCTGAAGTAGTCTTCTAAGCCCTGCTGACTCATAAAGGAACCAAATTTCTTGTACCACTGCCTAGGAGCTTGTTTCAAACTATACAAACTCTTCTTAAATTTGAAAACATAATTCTCTTTTCCCTCAACTTCAAAACCTTTGGGTTGCTCCATATAAATTTCTTCATCTAAGTCACCATGGAGAAAAGTAGTTTTAACATCCATTTGCTCAACCTCTAAATCTAGACTTGTAGCTAAGCTTAGAATCATACGAATGGATGACATCTTCACAACTGGAGAGAATATCTCATCAAAATCAACTTTCTTTTTTTGGTTAAATCCCTTCACAACCAATCTAGCCTTGTACCATGGAACTGGGTTACCATCTTCACGCTTCACCCAAAAAACCGACCTGTTTTCAAAGCTTTTTTTTGTCTTTAGGTAGCTTAACCAAATCAAAGGTATGATTATCATGCAAAGATTTAATTTCATCTTTCATAGCATCAAACAACTTTTCCTTTTCTTCACTTTCTATGGCCTTATCAAGACTCTCAGATTTTCCCCCGTCAGTCAAGAGTACATACTCATTGAGAGAATAATGAGATGAAGGTATTCTCTCTCTAGTAGATCGTCTGAGAGAACTCTCTGGAATATCAACAACTGGTTGCTGATCAACCATATCAACTTGCACTAGAGCATCAACAACATCATGCTGGTAATTCTGAACATGATCATCATCTTCATTATCAACTTAATTTTCATCATCATGAAGATTTTTTTCAAAAGTAGTAGTCAAAGGAACTGGATAAACATCAACTAGACTCTTACTACTCTAAGAATCAACCTTCTCAGCTTTGTCAAAATCTTCAATTGTTTGGTTTTCAAAGAACACAACATCACAGCTTCTAACAAGTTTCTTCTCAATTGGATCATAGAAATGATAGCCAAATTCATCTTAACCATAACCAATGAAGATACACTGCCTAGTTTTAACATCCAACTTTAACCTTTCATCTTTAGAAACATGCACAAAAGCTTTACAGCCAAAGACTCTAAGATGATCATTAGAAACATTCTTACCAGACCAAACTCTGTCAGAGACATCACCATCCAAAGAAACAGTAGGAGATAAATTGATAACATAAGCAACAATATTAAGTGCTTTTGCCCAAAAGGAATCTGGTAGCTTAGCATCTGAAAGCATACATCTAACCCTCTCAACTAGAGTTCTGTTCATCCTCTCTGCTAAACCATTCAACTGAGGAGTTTTTGGAGGAGTTTTTTGATGCCGAATACCCTACTCTCTACAATATCTATCAAAAGGACCAATATACTCACCACCATTATCTGAACGGATGTATTTCAATTTCTTCCTTGTCTGTCTCTCAACCAAGGCCTGAAAATCTTTGAACACATCAAGTACTTGATCCTTGGACTTTAAAGAAAATACCCAGAGTTTGCGAGAATGATCATCAATAAAAGTCACAAAGTAAAGTGCACCACCATGAGACCTTACTTTAAAAGGACCACACAAATCAGAATGCACCAACTCCAGCAAATCAAGCTTTCTTGAAGGTGGATAACTCTAAAAAAAAACTCTTTTCTGTTGACCGGCTAAGCAATGAACACACTTCTTCAACTTTGATTGTTTCACTCCAGAAAGCAAATTTTTCTTAGCCAAACTATCAATCCCCTTCTCACTCATATGAATCAACCTTCCATGCCACAACTCTGATGAAATATCATTCTCCACCATTTTTATCAAGCCTCTAGAAGTAGAGCCCTGAAATACGTACAAGTTAGACAACTTGTCACCTTGAGCTACAATCATTGAACCTCTAGTAAGCTTCCACTGGCCATCACCAAGGGTGTTAACATAACCCTCATCATCAAGGTTCCCTACAGAAATCAAATTCAAGGGAACATCTGGAGCATGCTTGACATTATTGAGAACTAGTTTGGAACCATTGTTCCTTTCCAAACAAACAGTG